>OY735144.1:19645842-20845842 GCA_963457615.1 Nicrophorus investigator
AGCGTGCATTCTTGTTAGCTTTAACAGTGAGCCATTTGAATGCAAAAATTAGGAGGAAAGAAGAATTCGCTTGGCTCGTGTGTCTAATCTAAAGTAGTTTACGTTTTAATTAGGACCGTGGCAGGATGGGTTGTATGAGGGGTGGGTAGAGAGATATTAAAGTGGCTAATCGGCACGTTCCAGTGTTGTCGGCGGCGGTCGTTTCCTGCTTAGATGACCAGCGTCGCGACGCTTGAAGCGGCGTCGGTGGTGGTAGTGGTGTTGGTGGTGGTGGTTGCGGAGGCGTCGGGGGTGGCGGTCTGATGTCCGGTCGTTTTGCCGTAGCTAATGTCAGGGAGGTGAGTGGGGAGGGTGGTGGTGTTGGTGGCGTTTGGGAACGGCCACCCCGTTAACTTGGGCGATCCTTTAGAAGTCACATTACTCCGATCCAATTGGGCCCTAAATTGGCTCTATCTTGACACCTTCCGGTCGTTTCCATCTCGAATGAACCGACCTGAGCCGTATGAAAATTACACACGGCACACATTCGCACAAAGACGGACATTAAACCCCTAAATTTTACGAGCGTGAAATTCGCACGCACTCGTTCCTTTCCCTCTAATAATATTAGAATGTGTTTCTTTATCCCTTTGCCAGTGATATAATTGGGGTGCGCGCTCGGTCGTATTCCTGACACGTAGAAAGCCTGTCCATCACCTACGAGAGCGGACCGAGCTGGTCCGCCGGTCCAAAACATAGCAGAAGATGGGATACCTGGGATAAAGGGAGGCAGCATCCCACAATAACGGCCACGAGTCCAGTAAAGTTTCATTTAATACAAGATATAAAGTCCATAGGCATTGGACGTGTGCGATAGGTGTCATCCTATCTCTTCTCCTCAACTCGCATCCACCCTTTATCCTTATATACGCACGCACGATAACCCATCCAATACCCAGATACAAACCGAAATCTGCAGAAAAAAACATATATAAGGACAAACAACATCCAACTACAAATAAATTTCGATACCCAAATAACTTTATCAATAAAATGTTTTACAATACATTTTCAAATGCAAAATCTATATCAAATTTGTTTGTATTCTTACATTCTTCTTAATTCTTAATTTGTAGTTAAACAATTTTGATTTATTTTTATATATTTAATAAGATATGTCACCATAAAATGCGTAACTTTAAAAAAATATTTAATTTGAAGATTAATATTTAACGTTGGTTCCAGATACGAGTCGTTTCAGTCTGAAGCTCTGAAAATTGATTAAAATCAGAGGCTGCTGCATGCAAGCGTGAGGCACTTAGGAGGATACGTGACTTCACGGAGGCAAGCAAATTTCTGGATACAACTTTAGGATTATTAGCAAGCAATTAATGTGCGCGGATAAATGATTTTGATCAATGGTTTCGCGTACAGAACTACAACTTTTAGCGGTAGAAAAGATATAACAAAAAAAATAATAATAATTATAGCGTCCGGAAGGAGCAGGAAGCACATATAAAACCACCCACCCTTTTGCATTATTCGCCTCTCCCATCCCTTCTTCCCTCGTTTTTGCACTTCGTTTGCCGTCGCAATTTCTTTTATTCTGCGGAAAATTCGAGTTCTCCAAAGTCGTTAAGGTAATTCATTGTGCAGTCTAATTGTAATAATATGGGAGGGGGTGGTGGTGGTTGCCGTAATTAAGGGGGCGTTATTATCTGGGGACAGGTAACTTGTAATACCTAATAACTTTTAATGTTCTTATATTTGCTCCGCCACATAACATATCTCCCTTGCCGCTCTCTAAAACTAACCCCCCCGCGCGTACCAACCGCATCGCAATTTTATTTATTATAGCGTAATTACCGGGCGCTAATTGACCGTTAAAGTTTTCAGTTCACATGCATTTTTCTACTTTCTCAAACTATTATAATTCTAATATCCTTTTTTTCTCCCCACTGAATCTATTATAGTTGATCATTTAAAATTTCCATGGTTACATAACAATAATTCAAATTAATTAATATTTTAATATAAATCTTTATATTATATTTCTGTACGGAAATTATTAATAGATTAGCAAAAAAAATCTAAAATATAAAAATTAATTAATAAAATTGCTTGTGTAAGATTTTTTTTAACAAAGATTGAATAATGGCTATTTATATTATTGAAATAAAATATTCAATGATTACTTGAGTGTAGGTGTATTTATATACTAAGCATTTCGTTTTTGTTGTTTGTTTGGTTTTCCTTTTGCCCGCCTCTCGCAGCTCTTCATTGTTATGGAAGAGCGTGTTAACAAGGGCAAAGCAGCAAAATAGGGGGTGGTTTTGAAGTTAATACACTTTGCTTTCGGTGTGTCTGGATGTGTGTCTGTGTGTGTGTGTTTGTATGCGTGGTGCTTTTTTCCTCTCTTCTTCTTCGCATGCGGCATGCACCCTCCTCACCACTCCAGTTTTCTCTAGCGAGCGGCGGCGGTGGCTTTCGTCAAGTGTGGGGTTAAATCCGTTAGCTTAGGGGTTGGGGGTTGCCGGCTCAACAGGTGGCCCATAAAGTAGATATTCGCATATCAACAGCCGACACCGCGATTGATATACTCGACTACACACCACTCACAATCGCACACATACACACATTTATATACATGCACATACTCGCACTCACACATGCATACGTATACGCCCGCATACGCCGCATAGACACACCGAGCAAACTACATCCCCAAATTCACTTTAATAATGCATTCATTCACTTCACACCACTTTACCCGATTCTTCTTCATTACCTTTTGCTACGAAAAAAACGCATTCCCCTCCGATTTACACTCCTGGTTCACTCTTTTATTTTTTAACATCAGCTTTCCTATTATTTCGTTAAAAAATATTCATATTTATTTACAACGAAGTGAAAAACATCATTTTATAAAATATAACATAACTTATTTTTTATCTAACTCAATTTGAAATATTGTAATTAATTAACTGTTCGAAAAAATAATATTGTTGTATTTTTTTTTCTTATTACGAGTAATTATAGGTGTACACGGATTTGACACATAGCGCAGTGGTTGAAATTCATATGCAAATGAGACATCAACGGGGGTTTAGCTTTCATGGTTCGCGGCTTTAAACTGCCCTCGTCGGTATTAGAGAGCTCACAAATATAATTAGCGCCGAGCACATAAAACCATAAATTCATCATAGATGTTGTTACATTGTAAATGCATAATTTTAAAGCTCCAAAACGTAGAGGAAATCTTTTCAATTAGCCCCCGCTGCATCCAGCGTTTCGGGGCATTAACAGAAAACAATAGTTAAGTTGATTATCGGCGCACTTTATTGGGCGTTTCGGCGCTTTTTAATGCAATTCAACGCCTTTGTTTTATTCGTTAGTTGGTGGGGGGAGAAAAACAGAAGCAGCAATTAAGCTGATTATTAGAATATTTTATTAGCGTAATGAGAGCGGAGTCTTTCTTCTAACCCTTTCCTAGTCGTTACATAATTATTATTTTTTCCAAGTCTCATTCCACTTCGCGTTTCCTCGAGGCGGCAGAATAGAATATAAATCTGCTAAGGGATGTGTTTATGTGTCCTGTGTATGCGTGCGGGGTGGGAGGATTGTTGCACGTGTTATAAATGCGAGACCGGGTTTTGAGCCATAAATAGAAGTAAGTTTACAAGAATTAAGGAAGGGCTCCGATTTCTGGGAGGAAGTAGATATATTGTGATGAGGACGGTGCAAAAGGAGGGCATATATTTAGAAAAACAGCGACGGGAAATGGTCCCGCAGGAAATGTACTGTTGTGTGTGAGTGTGTATATATATATACATTGTATGCACGGATGAAGAGGCGGAGGCGCCGGGTATATAAAAGAAAACGGGGTTCTTTGGAGAGGGGTGGGAAAGGGTGGAAAGTTTCCAATTGCAAAGTTAATTATTGGGCAATATATATATCGGCGGAAGAAACGCTCATTTCTTAATATCCCTGAAACGGGCAATTAATTCGGGGCAAGAAAGAATCTTAATCCGCGCGCGCCCTCATTATTTGTCCTTGCAAAATAAAGAAGGGAAAAGAGCTGGAGGAATGGAAGAGAAGAAATGGGAGGATGAGGAGGAAGAATAAGAAGAAGGCCCCATTTAGCTATACGACACACTTTGCTACTAAAGCTGTGATTTAAATCTTAGACATTCATGGGGTCATAAATTCCACCCCCCCACATTCGGAGCGCAACATTTTAAAGGGTTTAGATTCGCGTCTAATTTTCTCTCGAACTCTTTCTCTAGCGACCGGCGGCGCTGCGGGGTTCCGTGGATGCCGGAGGGGTTGAACGGATGAAAAAAAAGAAGAAGAAGAAGAAAAGGAGGGCACGGGAAATCCTTGGAAAGCTATACCCGTGACTGACGGATCGTGGCAGATGGAAAGCCCACTTCTTGCATACGAATTGGCTACTTTTCCGTGTGTTTGCTTTTGTGTTGCCGGGGATTCAGGAGGGCGGTTTTCTTTCCAGCTCCGGTACCGAGGGGGGTTTTTGCTCTGATATTTATGGTTACTTCTAGGGCACGAGCGATGCGCAACTTCCACGCTTTATGCAGATAAGCTGCTTTAATTGGCGGGAAGAATCCAGATCTCCTCTCGCCCTCCTCGACCCTTACACTCATACAACTCTCCTGCAATTCACGTCATTTTTACCTAAATTATCCTCACCTTACCCCCAACGGTCGCACGAGACACACAAACAACTGTATTCCGTTCCGCTTTTCTTTTAACGCTCCAAAGAACTTTTTCCTTTGCATTTTTAAATAAATCCACCCCATCCCTTTTTTTTTTTTGCATGTACGAGTTAAATTTACTTGAACCGACCGGAAGTGGGGTACGGATGAGAGGAAAATTCCCAAGAATTATGATAAAATATATTTATTTCGAATATTTAAAATGTACATATGTAAAAAAAAAACATAATTAATTAATTGAAACCATTATCTTATTATGGATTCTGCAATAAAAAAAAAAGATTATTAAACTTCATCAAATTACTAAGATGTGTATTCGTATATTACCTTTTAAGATGAATTTTACGACTGCTTTCTTTGTTGAAACTGTTGTTGCATAATGGACACTCGAAGGGTCTGGTGCAATTGTGCATAACCAAATGTTTCTGCAAAAGTTCATCAGTGACGAACGCTTTACTGCATTTGGTGCACTTGAATTTGCCATGCACCAGCCTCTTGTGCTTGGCAAGCCCCGCCTTTGATACGTAATACTTCAAGCAAATGTTGCACTGAAATTTAACGTCGTTGGCCAATGGCTTTGCCGGCATCATGATTTCTTCGTCGTCAGCTTCTATATTAGCAGATGCATGATCCATCACCATTGGTTTTATGATTAGTTGACCAATACCCAGCTCCGTGGGTAATGTGTAATAACCGTTGGTCAGCATTATAGGATTTATTGATATACCCTCGGTTATTTCAAAATTATCGGCTTGTAATTCGTTGGCTACAAGATGATCGGTAGCTTGTTGCAACTGCAATTAAATTTACAAAAACTTTGTTCGTTGTAATATTAGACAAGTATACCTCTTGTGTTAAGGGATCAGTAGAAGGAACTTCAACATCATCGTTATTACCAATATTCCTCATCTGTTCATCCATGAAGGTTTTCCAAAGTTGCATCTTTCCCGGCGGCTTCTTATCGTACTTCTCGTGCGCCAACATATGGTTCTTTTTATGGTGCGACGTTCGGAACATAGCAGGACATAAGTCGCATTTGTGTGGCTTAATATCTAAAATATTTTAAATTGATTGAATACCTATAGACATTTTAATAAACTAATATAGATACCTAAATGGATGTAGCTATGTGTTTTTAAGCTCGATTTGCAACTGTAGTAGGTATTACATACATGGCACTTAAAATCTTTGCTATTCATAGAGCTGTGCGTTCTATAATGAGAATTCAGAGTGGAATTAAGTGTGAAGCTTTTATCACACAGGTTGCATTTGAAGGGTTTCTCTCCAGTATGTGTACGAACATGCCTTGCCTTAAAATCAATCGCCAAATTATGTAATCGCTCGTAACTTCACCAAATAGTAGTAACTCACCAAATCCGAAGGTTTTTTAAATTTCTTCGAACAATAACTACAAGTGGTATCCACATGTACCTTATGATAAACTGTTGTGTGTCGAACACGAGATATTTTGCTGTGAAACGCTTTATCGCAGTATTGACACTTAAAACTTAGCTCCGCTGGTTTCTCTTCAGTTTTCTCAACAACATTTTCGATTGGTTCTTCGGCAATCTGCTGAGGTTCCTCTATTGCTTCTTCCTGGAAATTTTAAATTGTTACATTTTTTAATTTCTTTATTTTATTAGAAACGTACTTGGAACACTTGTTGTTCGTTTAATATTTCCACTGGAATTGTCTCAGTAATTGTGTCGTATTGCGTGCAATTGTGCTTGTTCAAATCCTCCAGGCTTTCGAAAGTCTCCTTACAAATCAGACACACGTTCTGGGTGCCTTCTTCGGAAGTCTGCTTTGTATTATCCATTAGACTGATATTGATCAAATCGCCGGAAGCAAAGTTCAAACTAAATAGGTTCAAATCTGCTGGCTTCTGGTCATTGCTGAAAATTATTAAACTATCTCCACCCAGTGTATTCGTCTTTTGCGACAACCTATTCAAATCGAATTCGTAATTCTCTACGGCGTACAGTATCTGGTTGTTGGTCTTCGCGCTCAAATCTTTACTACCATTCAGATCCAACAAATCGTTGGTATTGTACATCAAGTTACCAAAATTCGTGCTATCTTCAAGAGAATAAAGCATGCTTGTTTCAGGTAATTCCGATATCGGTAAGAGTGGATCCGTTGTCTAAATATAAATTGAATTAATTAATACCGACAATATTTTGAGATTGATTTAAACGTACATCTACCATATTTGTATCATTGAACAGCTGCAAATCTGTAGGGCATATGTTGATCGTAGAATAGTTTTGCTGCAAGTCTAATTCTAAATTTTCTGTGGCAGCTGGAGCTTCCTTATTCACAATGAGGGCTTCCATTGGATCAAAATTTTCAACGGCATCTTGTATATCTCGAAATTCATCAACCGGCGGTAAAGAAGGATCAGGGGCAAGCGGCGGTTGAGTCGGTTCTTCGGTAGTTTCTCCCAGTGCTCCTTGAAGAACTTCTTCCAAATCCATGATCTGCTCTTTATTCAAGTCGATATCCGAATCTGTCATAAGCTATGATAACATAATAGTTTTTAATTTTACAAAAATCTATATGAAAGATTAAGTGTAAAAATAATGGGTATGAAATTTTCTGATTACCGAATCCTTCATATCTCTTTTATGGATAAGTTTGATGTGCTTCCTGCAGAACTGCACTTGCTTGAACCGCTTTTTGCAGTATGGGCAGATGTACGGTTTTGCAGTTGTATGTATCTGCATGTGTCTCTTCAAAATTGGATTCGTGTAGAACTTCTTCTTACATTGCCTGCACTCGTAATTCTTGATCTTGAGATGGTAATTTCTGTGCTCTTTTAAAGCATATTGAGTATTGAACATTCTGATAAAATGCAAAAAAATATTAATTTTAAGTTGTAATTACAGTAAAAGTAATCTCACTTGGCGCATATATCACATTGAAATTCTTTGTTGCCGGTGTGTGTAATCATGTGCCTCTTAAGATGCACCGACTTGAGGAAAGCGGCATTACATAAATGGCACTTGTAAGGTCTGTTCTTGTATTGTTCCATAGTTGCGTAAGGGATCTTCGGTCTGGGTGCGGCTACAGTAAAGACTCCATTTTCCGTCTCAACCATGGGCTGTTTCATGACAATGCAATCCTCTAATCGTATTTCTTTGTTGGTTGATTCCACCAAATCAGGAACCTCGTGAACAATCATATGCTCCTCCGCACTGTCCATGGTCGGAAAGGTTTTATCACAAACGGAGCATTTAAAGCAATCCACTTTTTTAGCAATCGCGTTCTTATCGTGCTTCCTGAAATATATCAATAGTTATATTGAAAAGAAAATTGGAAAAATAGCACATACTTTAAATGCAAGTTCAAATTTCTGATCGAGTTGAACTTCTTGTTGCAAATCACACAATCCAATTGGAATTGCAAGTGTGTGTTCTGGTGATTCTTCAGAGTGGATTTCTGGGCGAAAGTTTGGTCGCATTCCGTGCACTGCAATATTATCCCAATTTAAACAATATCTCTACTAAACTATGTACTTGAATTACCTTAAACGGCTTTTCTCGAGTGTGTATTCGTATGTGCCTAATGAGATCCGAGGGCTTCTTAAACTCCTTGCTACAGTGTGAACAAATGTACCATCTGTGATCCCCGTACTTTCGATGTTTTATCAAGTATCTTCGAACGTTCCCATCGATGCTGGTATCCGCGATTTTTATGTAAGATTCGCCGGTCACGGAATCATCAATTTTAGGTACTTCCTTAGGGACTGTCTTCGGTATTTCTTTTACATCTTCCGCTATTTTCTGAGGAGCGCTTTGCTGATCCAGCAACTTTAGTTGATTTATAATCACAGAGATATTGTTCTCCCCAGAATGCACTTTGGTTACGTGCCCATTTAAAGACGAAACTTTTTTGAAGATGCATGTACAATGGGTGCATTTGTATACTTTTTCACCAGGGGCGCCAGCCGTGTGAGTTTTCTCCAAATGCACACGAAGATTTCCCCTTTGCGAAAATTTAGCAGAGCAAAACATGCATTCAAAGGGCTTGTGTCCTTTATGTTTGTTCAAGTGGATTTGTAAGGTTCCGTTTTGATTGAAGCCACGATTACATATTTCACACTAAAATAAATTCCATTAATATTACTTTACAAACAAAAATAATAAATTAATTACTTTAAAAGGTTTCTCTCCAGTGTGAATTCTTCGATGACGTTCTAACAAACAGATTTTTGGAAAGGATTTCTCGCAATGCTCACATTTATGTGGATGATTTTTGTTTGTATTCACATTCCGCCTTTTCATTTTCTTTAGACCATTCATTCTTCGTGCCTAAAACGAAAATCATTGAACATTTAATTTAATCCAACCATTCAAAATTACATAAAATTAAAAATTACCTTTATATGCAAACCAACATGCTCTTTATACTCATCGGCATTGTGAAACAAGTAGCTGCAATATGAACAAACATATGGTAAATTATCAGATTTTACTTCCTTAACATCACCCTTATGGACTTTTGTCATCATATGATTATTCAAGTCATCCTGAAATTATATTAATCAATAACATTTAATCAATATATTAAACAATTTCACCTCTTTATCAAATTCTAAAAGACATTCATTGCAGTTAAACGTTTCATCTATTTGATGTGTATGTAAATGTGCTTTCAAACTGGCAAGCCTTTGAAATTTCCTATCGCAAAGTGGACAACTCGGTGAACCTTTGTTGTGCATAGCCATATGTATCTTGTAATTATCTTCAATATTATAACTTTCACTGCATTGATCACACTTGAACTTCTTCATATTCCTGTGCTCCTGCATGTGTTCCCTATATTGGGTGATTTTATAGAAAGTCTTCTCACATATAGAACACTGTATTGGATCCTTCTTCTTAGGACAAGATTTTTTCATTTGTTGTGATTTGGGCTTTAAATATCTCACTTCATTTGCATATTTGTTATTAGAATCCGTTTGATTCTCTTCATTGCTGCAACAAATCATTAAATTATGGAATCCCCACATATTTCAAGACAATAATATTCACCTGGTAACATTATTGTTCTCCTGTTGATATGAAGCATCCAAATCTTCAGCAGCAACATTCTGGTTTAAAATCTGTTTTTAAAAGTATCATTACATGAATTAGATTGTATTGAATGTAGAGTGTTAGATGCAAACCTGAATCGATTCCTGCCTCATTGGTTTTAGGACTACATTCTGTTGAATCTGAAAATTGCTACTCTCCGGACACTCTGTAAGCTCCTCCCAGGGTATTGTAATGTAGCTTATTGGAAACATATTAAATGCAATATTTGAATTAACTGCTTAAATTTTCACATCATAACAACTTCTTATTGCAGGTTATATTAACTTTGACATGTTATGACTTTACTTGACATTTCGTCGGCCTTCCATGAAGTTTAATGATTTTAGGTAGACTACTACATGTACTTCGGTGCATTTCATATAGCATAAGTCTACATTCGCCATCAGTTGACAGGTTTCATTTGTTCGTAGCTTGAGCTACTTGATTTTAATAGTTTGTTCTTAAAAATGGCCCAGCAAGCTGTTAAGACTTTGAGGCAAGTCAAACCTCTTCTATCGTTGGATCAGGGGCAGGCCAGAAGCAGGGTTCTAAATCTGTACAAGGCCTGGTACAGGCAGCTCCCTTACATAGGTAACCTAACCTCTCTTTTACATAACAACCTAAATAATCAAGGCACAATTGCAGTTCACAAATACGATATCCCGAGGTCCATCGATGACTGCAAGCATAAGCTCAGGGAGGAATTCTTGAAGCACAAAGACTTAACCGATGTCAGGGTCATTGATATGTTGGTCATCAAAGTGGGTTTAATCAATATATTCCAATATACATCATAACACTTGGTTCTTAAATTTAGGGACAAATGGAATTGAAGGAAACTGTGAACATTTGGAAGCAGAAGGGACATGTGATGACCTTCTTCAAAGACACGGAGGAACCCAAACCCACAGATTTCCTTTCGAAATTCCTCACCAACACAAACTGAGTTTGCAGTAGGAAATTCTATAGTCGGTTGATGTAAATAAGAATAAACAGATGTAAGAATAATAAAAAAAAATCAGGTTATTCAAGCTTTCAGTTTTGACTGTCAGTTCCTTCTAAATTTTTTGTTGTTAAAATTATGAGTAAATATGATGAGAAGACTGTGGCTCCAATTATATTTCAGAGAATAACCAACGGTTTTCGCATCGAGTTTTGCCAACATCAACATTACAAGCCAGTATTCGATTTAATTAAAGCATATTATTTCGCTAACGATGTCTTATGCAAAAGCACAAAATTTATTGAAGATGAAGCTTCAGTGAAGTCTTTCTTGGATAGCGTTTATTATATTTTGCAGAAGAAAACGTCGTTGGTTTTGTTGGATGAAAGTAATCGGGATGAAGTTGTAGGAGTTCTGTTGTTAACGATCATCGAGAAGATCGATTTCGGACGAGTCTTCAGCAAAATCATCAATAATGCTGGAGCTGCTCATGAGAAATGCAACGATTTGGACGTCGCTTTGAACAAAAAGATCGATATTTACGATGAATTTCAATGCGAAACGTTCTTGAGGATATTTCTCACGTGCATTAAGACGGAGCATAGAGGAAGATTAATGGGGAATTATTTTTTTAGAGCTGCTTTCGATTTGGCCAAACTACTGAAGATTCCAGTTATATGCGGAGTTTTCAGCAACAGCAAGATGCAGAAAATCGCAGCCAGGATGGGATTTAAGATTAAGCATGAAATATTCTACAAAGATTGGTTGGATAAAAATGAAAATAGCATATTTCCTAATGTAATGTTCGGTAATTATTCTTGTGCGTTAATGATTTGGGAGCTTCCCAAGGAGGAGGTTACAATAATTGAGGAACCTGAAGTAAAAGAGTCTACTGGTAAAGGAAAGAAAAAGAAAGGCAAAGATAAGAAAAAGAAAAAATGATTTATTGTGGAGAAAACTATTAAAGTATACAAGTGTATTTAGTGAAGCTTCTTTTTGTGGGTGAATCTGGTTATTAAATCAAATGCCCAGAGCGGTTGATCGGTGGGCACCATGTGACCGGCGTTCCTAACAAGGACTTCCGTTAAATTACCGGCATGTTTAACGTAACCAGCAATGTCTCCGTTAACTTTCCAAATGTAACGTTTAGCTGTTTTGTACTCATCCGCGGCGCTAAAATCCAAATTGTTTAAATAATTGATTGTTAATGGATAAGCTACAATTATATCCAGTTGTCCATTGTATATTAATATTGGGTAGTGCGAAAGTAATTCACTGATCCAAGGTGCAACTGATTGCATGACATCCTCAATAAGATTCTCCTCAACTTCCTGACCAATTCCATTGAAAGGGGTGTTTCCAACATGCAGAGCCTTTCTAACTGCAGTGCTTTGAATGAACTTTCCCATGTATTCTATATCTTTTGATAAATCCTCAGCTACAAGATAGTTGAAGTAATTTTCAAAGCCTGTAGCGTTTTTGAATATAGATGTGTGATTATTCAAATCACCATTCAGAAGATTATCAAACAATTGGAAAGCCTCCACCCACTGTTTGTTCTGAATATACTCCACACCTTGCTTTTCATAGCTCTTAACAGTTTTCTTCATGTTATCATCAATTAATCCCAGCTGGTAGAGATAGTCTGAATATTTCAGTTGGTGTTCAGGATCTGATAAACCATTTCCAATGCTCAAGCCCTTCAAGTTGATTCTCAATTTGGCACTGGGGTTGTTCTTGTAAATGGTATATCCAATGGCTGGTACATATTTCCCAGCATAAGATTCACCAGCTATGTAGAAGTCGTTTTTCTGGAGAGCAGGGAACATCGTAAAGAATTGTGTTAAGGTGGAGTATAAATCCCGTCCTACATCAGATTCGTTTTTCGCGAATCCATTTTTGGTGAAGCTGTATCCGGTTCCGACTGGGTTATCGATGAAAATTAGGTGGTGATTCATGCTCCAGGTGAATTTCCGTAGTTCGATTCCGTTCTTCGTAGCTTTGAATGGTCCGTTTTCCGTGAAAAGACCAATTAGCGATGTTGCACCTGGTCCTCCCTGGAGCCAGAGGACGATCGGTGAAGATTTCTGTGAGTATTTCGCTGGGAAATACCATAAGAATTGATTCGAACCTTTGGCTTTGTCGACGGTGAAATAACCGGCGTAACTTTGGACTTCTTTGAATCCAGGAAATTGGACTTTAGCACGGTCCTGTGCCTCCTTTACTTTTCCCTGTTCAATCAATGGTGTTAAGAATAAGGGATCACCGGCATCTCCATCGCTCTCCTCTGTAGCGATTCTTCGATATACGTTCATAAAACTTTCCACATTGCTTATGTATATTAAAGTAAATAACAACAACACCACAGACTTCATGATGACTACACAAATCTGCACTTGTCTGCACTTAGAGCTGGACTGGTCATCTATGCCTCGGGTCGGGTCGGTTTTAAATACTTCACGAAACCCTTGCGGCCAATAATGTAGTTAAATAAGTATCAGTTTACTTCAAAATACATTAAATTTATTATTATAATAACTTCTATTTGTTTATTTTCATGAAACTAAACTTTCTTTGATATCCAATTGCCTGCAGCTGTACACAAAAATTTCTTAACAACAAACAAGATAATGATTAAACAATTGTTATAAACTAAAAGTTACACGAACAAACATGACATTTATAGCACAATTCATTTAATAGGTATCCTTGACAATATGAATTATTAATTTAAGTAAAATTGCAAACGAAATTACATATTTTAATGAATCTTTGAAACTTAAAAAATTTCTTGTACAGATTTATTTTTATGGTGTTACCTACAAAATTTCATTTCTATTTTTCCTTTTCACGAGATACTCAGAACTTTAACAATACAATTTGCCGTTGAAATAGGCAGAACTTTCTAAGCCTAATACTAAGTCTGCAAATTCAAGGAAATTACTATTACTTTCAGAAACAACATTGGCATATTGTGTACCTTTTCAAGAAGTATGAAATGTATATGTTTTATGTAATCGAACATCCGATTTAATAAAATCGATTTTAAGATATGATTTTAAAAGTCCATTTTGGTTATACCTCAATTTCGAGACGTGTGATTGCTACGACATTCGCTCATGGAGAAAATTGAGTTTTGATTGAATATATTAGATTGTATATTGAAGAATTTGAGAAAAAAACATATATTTCGTGTATAAATAAATTACACAACTAACATTATATATTTTCATAATCTTTCAAATATGTAACAGACTTCTGTTCTGTAATATTTTTGAAATATGTTTCTTCTAGATAATTTCTAATTAAATGCACTATTCTATGCATTGACGACTTCAGATACCCAATGTTTTATTGACCCAAAGACGGTTCACACTCTGACAGTGTAATGGATTTTACTTCATTCAGCGTATACTCACATAATCAATCAAAATAAACTTTTTCGTCGGCCTGTCCAAACGCGTAAAAAATTGCACCGTTATGTAATATACTCACAATGCTTTCATTTATAATGCGACCGGATTTAAAAAATAACGAAGAACGTAATCAGATTTTGATTGATCGTTTAGAATATATTGTTTTTGAGTTTAATCTTGGAAGTTAATCAATGAATTTTACAGATTTGAAAACAAGATTAACCTTCATTATACATTAATTAATTCGATTAAAATCTTGTCTTTACTTTATATTTATTTAATAGAGATGTGGAAACAGTAGTTAGGGTTTCCATAGAGAAAAAATATGGATTACGTAAGTAGTTTCTGTAACACGCCTCTATCCTAATTACTAAATATTACATCATGTTATTCGCAAAGATTATTCATGCAAATTGTTGGTTAAAAAATTTGCCTTGAGAAAAAATGTAACTTTGTCAAAAGGACAAAAGACTCTTCCGCCTCATTTTAATACATTTTTAATTGATTCCTGGTTGCAGAAAGCCATTTTAATTACCAGTTCCTGACAAATATTGACGCTGGAAAATTGTTGGGTCCGTGCTTAAATTAATTGAGTTTACCTAACGATTCAATTTTTCTCTTTCTTTCGCGCTCGGTAATTTGCAGAAAAACTTCCATTTTCTCTCTCCCTTCTACCTTACCCAGTTTTTCCATTCTCTCCATGTTTTTCTTTCTCTTACTCCTCGCAGAAGTTTTCTTTTGCTGCAATCTCACTGGGAAATATGCGTAATCGAAGTGAACGTTTCCGGCGCATTAACTTCATTCCTCCGTTTTGTTCCGTTTTCTCCCATTTAATGGGAAAGGAATTACGCTTTCCTCAAATCGCAGATGAACATCCACCGTCGCGTGCCCTGAAAATAAAACTGTTTTTTTTTGTGCACTTCCTCAAAGACGTTTTATTTTCCCACTAAAAAATGTGAGATCGTTTCAGCGTAAACTAATTCGATTTTCCTACTAGGACGGAGTAATTGCATCAAAGGTTTCAAATTAAGATGCACTAATTCTGGTTTTGGAGAAGGAGGAGGAAGTTCCACGAAGAAAATGACGTTATCCTGGCTGAAATTAACTCAGTATCAAGCGTATTGTGCATCAGCCCAGATCCAATTACGCATTTATAAACTCCAACTTTTGGCCAGAATTCGAAGCATTTAATACCAATACCAAATGGGTAATTGCTTATATAACTTTTCTTATCTCGTTCCCAAATTAAATTGGAGCTCAGTTCCTTTTTCTTTATAGATTCATTGTGGAAACAGGATTAAATACCAACAGTTGAATAAATACATTTCAGGACTTTGTAAAATTTTAATTAAAATTTAAAAAAATCTGCATGATTTCCTTCCGGATTGGATTATCAGTTTTCCGCTTCGGAAACTTTCAATGATCGTTCAGTTGGTGAAATTAGTAATTTAAAAAAATATTATACAACGCTATTTGAATTTTACTTAATTAAAGGAATCGAAGCTCTGATTTAAAGTTTCGAGCTTAGGTAATTACATTTATTTCTTTTTTTTGCTCTCTCCTAATAATCTAATTAAAGTTCTTGCTGTTTCCGGGTAGGACTTGCAATCCTTATTGACAGATGTCTTTGCATCAAATTTAAACCGTTCCTTCATTAACATTCCTATGGCTGTCCAAGAAGAAAATTGAAAATACTATGAATTTGCACGTCTCAATATTCTGAATATTATAACTCATTAAAACTTTTTTGTTATTTTAGAGCTGCAGAAGTCTAATTGGAATACTTAAATATCGGAGATCAAAATGTGCCAATTGCTGCTGCAGAAGAACGGAATGTTGTTTATGTGTTCTGAGCGATGTATAAATCTCTCTAAACCCTGTTTACTATTGGAGGCATGTCCTCGGCGATGGGAAAACAGACCTTTTAATGGAAAAGTCAAGAAGATGGTCGTTGGACCTACTGTTTGAATGATGTAGTGTGTTCGTTTACTTTGCACGGTTCACTGATCCGCACCGAATCTTAATTGGAATCCCGCACCATTACGTAACCAGCATCGCGAAGCGTCGCGCAGTTTTGTAATGAGGACATCTCGACAACAGAAGAAAGAAAAATTTACGAAATGCAAGATATTCGGTTCGTCGATAAATAGGCCGTATTCGTATTCGCATCGAACGGAACCGGAAGACGTGCCAGAAACGGGGTGGAAGAGAATCCTCTCACGCATGTTTGAGCTGCTTTAAATTCAATCCACCCTCGAAATCATTCCTTATATTTGTTAATAAATATGGGGACGGCATTCCCTTTCAATTTTTTCCTCATCTCTTCGGTGGATGCTTTTTTTTAAATCGATAAATATTTGAACTGAAAATAGGGTATTCTACCCTGAAATATATGTAACATAAATCCTTCAGTACTTTGAAAAATGTATGCATCATTATATTTTTTTTTCAGTATTATATGAAATATTGTATATTTGATATTTATCTAAACTATTACAATTTAAAAAAATATACTTACCTTTCTTGTAATGCTTCGTAATAATAAAGCGATGAATTTCATAAAAAAATAAGGTGCGATAGAAATCGTAATAGTCTGAAAGTTTAACGGCGCGCATAAACTTAAGCAGATATGCGAATATTCTTGTATAATCACGGTTTACGACTGCAACAGCTGCATACGCCAATGTCAATGGTTATTATTAGCACAGTAAAAACATGCTTCACCCGCGTCGGTTATTTTAGAATTACATAAGAATAACAATTGTTTCCAATTGCTTTCGGAATGAAGAAACGAAATGTACGCGAAACATTATTATTTTTAGGGCGAAATTTAATTGAGATGAGCAATTTTTGTTTCTTTTATATTTATGTATTTTCAGATGATGAATTTATTTGTTGACGATGAGATATTACGTAAAATTGAATACGTTAAATACTCGGCATCTTTCAAAGCCTGTGCTAGGGGTAGGTTTTCTGAATAATTCACACGGATTTACCTGTACCGTATTTATATGGTCTGGATTATTTAGTGTGGTTGGGGGTTTCGAACAGGAAGCAAGCCGGAAGTTTGCGGATTACGCGCTAATTGAAGTCTCCTTTATTTCATTTACTGTTATTACACATTCATTTCGTACACTGCATCTAAACATATATACTATACACGTCATCTGGTTACATAATCGTATGTGTAAATATTTACATGGGCAATATCATTGTGCATCTAATATTTATATAAATATTTATTTATTTTTCCGTTGATATATATATTTTTCGTATAAGGTATTGAGAAAATTGCGCTGTTGTTTTTCCATCCTCGTGCAAAGGTTTAATAACGGTTAGGAAGAGTAGCCAATAAGAGAAGTGATCTTCGAGGGGTGGTTGGGAAATTGGAATGGAAAGGAAAACAATGCCTGATTCCAAGATCCGAGATGGGATCAAAGCATACATCTGTTTGTGCACAATAAACATTTATCGAAGAGTTTCGGGGATTCTCCTCCATTTCACCTAACTACAAACGTGTTCACACGCAATCGCTAAAAGTTATTACAAATATTAACAAATAACTACACCGATAATTATCATAAAACAAATTTGAAAATGATAACAGTTTAGACTATTACAAAAATAGATTATTTACTAATATAATCAAAAAACTTTAAAACTGAATTAACTTAAGGTCTGTTAATCTACTATTTATCACATAAAGAGTTCCATGTTATCTTAGATTAAATTAACGTTTGTTTTAGCTTAGCTTATTTCAGGTCCAAAGAGATCAAGTTAAATTAAATTTCGTTCATCGGTTACTTTTTTAGTAGATTTTTACTTTAAATTTAAATTGATTTTTCTAAAAAAAATACATCTTAAAGCATCCAATATTACTATTATTATTATTACTATATCACTATTTAGACATTGAGCTACAAAATATACATGCAGTTTTAATTTTCGAAACTGTCACATCTATATTTTAACCTACATCTCAAAATTATCAACTAATTTGACAATCGCCTATTACGTAACTGCAGATTTGATAAAAAAATATAAGAAATCAAATGAAGCATTTAATTATATTTTATATCTGCACAGTAAATAATATGTTTTATAATGATAGACCTATTTTTTTGACAATTTATCTGTCAATTTAGGGCTGGATGACAGTTAAGCTTTATGTTTAAGTATATGTATATAGCTTCTAAAAATATGATTCTCCATGGTTACGATTTTAATATTTTATAATATTGTGATATAAAATAGTTGTTTTTGTTTAAATTAATTATTATCATCTAAGAATGTACAATTAAGTTTTTAACGAAATTAGTTTGTACTAACAAATTATTTGCTAGATTATTTACAAGAGTGTGTTTTGCTTTAATTCTTAAGTTCAAGCATCTAAGAGACGGTCAGTAATCAAAGAATTGTGGGGTTGCTTAAATTCGTGTGGATGCAGATGACAGGAGGCAAAAAACATGATTAAATGACAAGGGGCGAGGCGTGAACATTGGATGCGAAGGAATAAATTGGGCCTGTAGATCGGCATAAGGCAAGGAAATGGAATAAGCGCAAAAGGAAGTGAAAAAGGATTGATGATGTGCCAGAGAGATGTAAATTTAAATAACATGTTTAGTCCCCAAAGCTCTCAAGACGATTTCCTTCTCCTCCCTTCGTGTTTCTATATTTTTTTTACTTCATCCCCAACACCTCCCAATCTAATTCCATCAACCCTTCGAAATTCCGGGCAATATTTACAAAGGGTTTGGATCTATACGCACTGAGCCGTTGTCTGTTGAGCTGAAGCCGCCGCATTGCTGGTCGTCCTCACCAGCATCGTGGAGGACCTCCTGGACAGTATCCACTGCGAAGCCCTGCGACCTATGGCTCCTAGTCATATCTTCTCCTCGCCGTTTGGGTACGAGGACCGAACGAACTGCAAACAAATAAAAGAGGAATCAATCAGAGGCGCGCAGTTAATGGAGAAAGTTCTTCGGTCCAAAATAACAGGCCGCATAGAGAGGTCTGGACGAAGGGCTGAAAGCTTTCCGTTTGCGGTTTCCGTTTTGTCCAAGTGTGTGCGTTCGTTAACAAATTTCGTGTGAAACTTTCCACGACTAATGAATGGAAAGTGGAAAATCCCTTGAAACTTAATTCAGTCGCAAACGCAACCCCAAATAATACATTTTCGGTTTCCCTCTCGTATTTAAGGATTCTATAATATGTTGATTATATTCACAAATACTCTTTATGAGATCATCGAAAAGTAAAAGTCTGGTCTACATTGTAGACCTAACAGAACTACTAATACTAAAAATATTCAAACAAGCTTCTAAAAATACTTTACCTGTTTAAAAATAATCGTACAATTAACAAAATAAATTTGAATATAATAATTGTTAGAGTTATAATGAATTAATTTAATTAGAAAGAAAAATATATCCACAAGTGATAAAGTTCCGGTCGTTACATCCAGTTCCCCAAGCAAACAAACACATTCACTCCTGGAATTAGTGGAAGGCATATCATAACAAAACTACGGAGTTTTGTTTTGGCAATCCCCATCATCTCACGCACAGTTTCCTCGACGTCGTTTCATCTGCTCCATTCAGATCTTTCGACCCAAATTGTTCTTGCTTCCCTCTATCATTTCTTTCCATCCAACAAAATACCTACTGCCTTCCTCATTCAATCTTATCTCCAAAAAAAAAAACTATATTTTCGCCAAGAAACAAAGAAATAAGGATATACATAAAATATAACTTTATTTAAGAAATTCCATGAAGGGATTGCAAATAACCCAGCACGAGACATGCAAACTGCACATTTCGTGGTAATTGCAGTAATTACCACGCGGAAGAAAACAAAAGAAATAAAGAAAGAAACGCGAGTTTCGCATCCTGAGTACAACGTTCAAATGATTTATTCATCCAACAAAAAATAATAATTAATAAAATAAAATGTTCTACTTAAATTAATAAATTAATGTACATAAAATTTGACAAAGTATAATTAGTGTGATTACAAAAATAATGAAAATATTTTATCTCTTCGCGCTTCCTCTTAAACATTGCTTTGTGGTAAAAGTCTTCCAATTTCGTCGGTGGGTTTCCTTTTCTTTGAGGCGTCCTAAATAATAGAATAATCAAAAGGTCGATTTATAAATTAAAATTAAATTAATTTTCGGGAAATAAATTTTGTTAATTTTTGTCTATTAAGAACATGCTGTGGGAGTTAGCAGATGCGATGAAATTATGGCTTTTGAATGGATCATCTCTTCAGGCGATTAATCGGATTGGCTACAATCATTGTTGTTGTGTTTCCAATGCAATCGTGTTTCGCCACTCGATCCGATTCCAAAACCATTCGAACACGATAGGTGACGAATAGATATCACTTTAATTCCAGACACATTATCTGATTGTTACATTATGTGATAGGTAATTTTATTATTTTATTGTTAGTTAGAAATTAGGATTAAATTAAATTGAAGTTTAAGAAAATAATTTCAATTGTGGTAAAAATGTATGAAAAAAAAAATATATATTTGATATAATTATCAATTAATTGCGTATTTTTCATATCAAAGCAGTAATTATGAAACTAGTATCAATTAATATATTCATTCATAATTAAGTTGCATGAATAGAGCTAATTGATAATTGCTGCGTTGAGTAATTTACAAATTGATTCAATTCATTGAAATATATTTTATATAAAAATAATTATATAATAATATGTGTTATTTATAAAAGATAAAATTATAAAATATGTTTTTTAAATGCAAAATTAATGACTTTTCTTTGATCAAAGAAATTCACTATTTCCCATTAAATATGTAAAAAACGTTTGTAAATTCTTAATTAGTTTTCTAAAGCCTTCACAATGAAAAATTAATTTACTTCCTGAATAATTACTTCTATGTCACTATGAGCGAGACAACATTTCAATGCTTTTTAAATACACAATTATCTGGCATTCATGCGAAACTTGTAAAGTTTTGATGCAATGAATGGAAACTCGAAAACATCGTTCATTAATTAACCGTTGTAAACATCGCAATGATTTCTTCAACGCAATTCTGAATTACATCACGGAAATGAACTTTTTTGAGTGATTAATGAGTTTCTGTACGTTTAATAACGCTTTTCTTTATAATCGCTTTAAAATAAGCACAGTTTTGATACGCAGCTATTCAAATTGTGAATGTAATAAATTTTTCTTTCATAAAATTAATAATAAAATATAATTAATTTATGTTTCTATAAACATTATAATTTTTTAATTATAATAAAAATAAGAAAATTAATTATATTAAAACTGATGTTTTATGTTGAAGGTTATTAATGAAAAGTTAAATCTGTACAATAAATAATTGTGAGTTGATTTCTTTTGGCTCGTGGTTGAAATGTTAAAACGTGGAAGTTTGACAGGGGTTTAGATATGTTATATTATCTGAGAGTATGTTAAATGTGTGTTGGTTTTAAATTGATTTTAGTTGAAGAGTTGATCGGGGTAGAAATAGTTTGAGGGTAAGTTTTGACGTGTGAGTGATGGAGCTCGATAATCCTTTTCCTATCGTTTTACTGTTTGTCGTAAAAGTTTGAAAAGTATCTACCTTACGTACCGATACGGTTGTTACCGTACAAGAGTTTGCCCTAGGTCTGAACGTCGCCGCTCGCCATTTCCTCTTCATCTGCGCCAACACCTGAAGAAAAAAGTCCAAGCATTAGCGAAACGTGCCTGAAACCTGAAAAAGAAAGTATTTACCTCGCCGTTAAAGAAGCAGAACAGAATGGCCACACATAATCCCTGAAACATACATAAGAAAAATATTTATAATTGAAATGAAAAAAAAAAACATTGTTCATTTTATATAATTTATTTCAATATTTTTTTGTGAATAATTAAAAAAATAATAGAATAATTTTTCTGCTCACAATGTTCCAGCATATTTCATAAAGATATGCAAATGCAAATTTGAAAGTGCGTAATTAAATTTGCAACTCTGATGTAAATACCCGTTCGTGTAAGTACATAAGTGTATATATAGCGGATATAAGTATGTATTATACAGATGTAACATTCCATTTGTGTAATCTTGACTTTAATTCACAAAATTTACCCCGAACACGTTGCATTAATTAAAACTTTGTTAAGCACTTTGAGCCGCGCGAAAAGTTACAAAATATTCTCTCTGCATTTTTTTTTGCATTCATTACCAGTAATTATTTCACTCCATGCATACGTGAATACGTCAATCTAGAAACTGTGCAGAATTCAAAACAGCAAAAAAAATCTTAATGTAAAATGTAATCTATAATTAAAATATTTATCTAGTAATAAGTGTAAACTCGGATTAAATTCTACAAGCTGCGCAGAGCATAAAACAAACACTAGAAAATTAATTAACATTGAATTGGAATTATCAAATTAACATTCTGGTTGATTTGGTAACATTTGCAAGTTTCGAGGAACAAATCTAATATTATAGTGCTAAGCATTGTAATCATATCAAATTCTCGTTCATTTCCACGCAAAATTTTGCAATTAAACCAATTTCAGCGGTTTTACTGATAGGCAAAGAGAGTTACGAAACACCGAAATCGTCTAGACCATATACAAAGTTGAACGAAAAATAATTGGGACTCGGATTTAATGGTGCAATCAAAAATAATTTCGGCTTAAAATTATTTCTCCGGCGAAATTCGCCCCGCAGGACTCGTAAAAACCACTCTTTCTCTCTAAATTTATCTCTTTTACTCTCTTTCTCCTTACATATATATTCCTATGCTATAAGACTGATTGATGTTAGTTTTTATTATACTTTTTTTTAACAAGAGATTTCATTACATTTACTCGTTAGATCGGTTTGCTTCGGTAAGCAAATTTAATACACGTAAAGTCTCGATTAAGTCTACAGTATGTTCAAGTCCCTTAAGCAATTTTCTTTTCTAAAAAAAAAACAAATAGATGTAAGCTAGAACAATTTAGCATATGCTTTAAAGGAAATTTAAAATAAAAGGAAAATGAACTACAAACATTTATAAAATTCTTCTTTCTAAAATCTAAATTTTTGAAAACACATGAAATGTTTTTCAAGCAATTTTCTTCCCTTTATTTTTTTTTGTTGCTTGAAAGAGGATGACTTCTTTTAGAGGCAAGTTCAAAGTTGAAATGGATAGACGTTGGTTGAAGATAGCCATGCCCCATTGATTACAACCTAATCGAATTGCTTGTCTCGTGCTCTTATCAGTTTCCCATTATTCCTTGCCAAACTTCATCGGAGCTCCGCGAACCGACCCAGATTAATTATCCGACACCCCGATAAAAATCATTAGGTTCGTTATTAACACCAAACCAGATAATCCTATTTTCTTAACAACAACAACACAGAAAGATAAACAAGAACTTTCGATCGATCGGAATTATGTACTCATTTGATAAAGACACTATTAATGTGCTCTTTTACTGGCTATTTACTTCTTGGATGGAGTCCAGTTCTTTCAACTTATTTTCCTCCTTGGCCCATCTTTCTTTAGCAGAAGGTAATATTACTATGCCGAGCAGTCTTCGCGTTTTATCACTGTTACGTAAACGCATAAAAAAACCATTTAAATCACAAGGGTGCCGTGAATACTGACAGGAAACTGCCTCAACTTACATTCACGGTTTTTCTTCCGACTTTCATTGTTATATACACTATTTTTTTCGGAATTCACCGTTATATTATATAAATTCTTATAAATTCAACATAATGCAAATCAGAATTTTCTTAAATCGTTTGATTTTTGTTATAATTTTCCCCAGTTGCATAATTAACCGGTATAAATTAAAATTTAATTAAATTTTCCCGCTGCTTTTACGGATGTGTGCTGAGGGTTGAAGGGGTGAGGTGCGCAGAATTCGCCTTGGAAAAGGTCTGATACAGCAGGAAAAGTTAATTAACTTTCCACTTATAACATTATGCATGCGAAACAAAACTGTTGAGCAATCCTGCATATAAAGTAATGTAATCACGTTAATACGCAGAAACGGAACTCGTCCTAATTCCGTGGGGCAATATTTACGTTTCGACGTTTCGAAAATTACGTTTTCGTAACATAACAATTTAATTAACGCTCAAAATAGAACAAAAAACTAAAGGTTAAGCGTTGCATTTTTTTTAATATTCAAATCAAGATTTTTTTGTTGGTTTCCGAGCTGTTAAACAGGGCAGAACGGAAGGAAAGAGGGCTATATATGTGGGAAATCGACGAAACATTAATAAAGATTCTCTAACAGTTGGGCCGTTTCAATTGAGCCATTAAGCTCGAATCATTCACGTCCCATTGCCTCTACATTCGGAAACCTTTTGTTCTTTGAAAAAAGTGAAAGGAAACCTACACCTTTCTATTACTCTTTTGTTTTTCCACCCACGCAGGTCTTATTGAAAAAATACAAAAAATAAAAGAGAAAACTCACACATTTCGGGGTTTCGATTAAGTGATTTCCCGGACATACGGAAATAAAACTGTGTGTAATAACCTTAAACACTTTAATTTACAGTTGTAAAAATGTTTCTTTTCACACCATAAAAAACATGTATTTTAAATTGTTAATTGCAGAAATAATACTTTTACTTTATTGTTAAATCATTATTAAAATTAATTATTTTCTTAATGATTTTTTTCCTTTTATTTTGTGTAATTGTTATTAGTTGGATTTACAATAATGTTATGTTATGTAATGCAATTTTTACCAAGACAACAGTAACTAAGGAAATGCAACAGGTGTCCAAACAACGTAAATGTATCTCGTTCCCAGAGATACGAAAGAAAGTGCATTGTAAACAGTTTAATTTAAGTCCATCTTCTAAGAATTAACAAATAATTTTTAGTTAAACTTTTATTAAAAATGTACACATTTTAAAATGTTTTGCACGAAACTGTTTAGAATGAAAAAAGTTAATTAAAATTTGTTTCAAAATTAATAATACAATTATAAATCTTATATATGAAAATCGTTTATAGCCAAAGCGATCCCCAATTAAGTGATTCGATGGAGGAGATTCAAGGAAGGTTATGGAAATTTGTTAATTGATGTTTGTTGGGGTAAAGCTGTGCATTCAATTATAATTTAATACTGAGTGAGTCCATAATTAAACGATAGAATCGAACTTTTGATCTCTCCCGATGGATAAGCCATACGGAATATACCCAATTAATTAAATCTTAATCAAATATTGACAATATCAATTATCTAAGAAAAAATAATTCTAATAAAATGTTAAATTAGTTATAATTCAAAGAAAATAGCTTTTGGGAATATTGATTTTTCTATTTTCCTCGAAAATGTAATAAATATTTAATGAAGCGGTTTCTCTGGTTTTCGATGGAGTTCGTCGTGGAATCGAAGTCGCTACACGGTTCTGCACTTAATACTACCAAATCCAAAATAACTAAACCTTCTCAGAGAATTATTCAATGATCCGTCAACATCTGCATGCATCCGTCTCACAATTTGCATATAATATAAATTCTCAACGTTTCTAGCATAAATTAAAACGAAATCCAATTTCGTTACTTCATTGATGATATTGTTGGGATGTTTGGATGAATTCGAAAATTGCACGAATTTCTGCAATACATGCAAATCGCAATGCAATTATTATAAATAATTGAAATGATGCGGTTCGGATTAATGTGATTTTGCAGTTAGGAAATCCTAATTCGCATAGGTAAAACGCTATAATTATTATCGACGTCCAGCGGTAATCGAAAACCGAAACTGAAGCTGCATTACATAATTATTCCGATAAAATTGTCATGTCAAATGTATTGAAATATTCATTACACATTTAATGGCAGCTATCTACATTACTAATCCATGAAACATATTTGATTATTCGTAAATAACAATTTTAATTATTTGCATTTTGAATAATTTTGTATAAAAAATACTTCAGTTATTTCAGCATTTTGGGATTGACACAAAATTAAATAACAAAGAATTCTATACACTTGTATATAAAATATATACAAAAAAAACAAACTTTTATATACATTTTCTTCAATTTTCACGTTGAGTTGTGGTAATTGTATTCTCAGGGTGTTTACAGTATTTTTTTTTCTGTGTAGGGTGGCGCCCTTGAATCGTTAAACGAGCAATGCACAAGGGAAAACAATTTTTTCAACCCTCTGTTTTCATTCCTTCGCGTTCGCTTCCGGTTGTATCTCTCGCTCAGATCTGTTAAAGGCGAAAGAGACGGTTATTGTTTTTCGCACGCATTCCTCGAATACCGTAAATTACCGCTTGCCTTCAACCTTCTACAGGTTATATAAATGTCGAGAATGCTTTTTTAAAAAATATTTTTTACATAATCCACGGAAATATCTTCCGAATTGAAAAATAAATTATGATTTATTATTGATTAACTTTAATTAATGAAATAATTAAATCTACAAGTTAATTAATAATTAATTATTTGCACGAATCAATTCTAAAGAAATGAAAGGGAAAATTAATTATTATTTCAAAATTGTCTGTTTAATTAATTAATTACGTCAATCAATTCTAACAAATAATATTGATCATTATTTTAATTTTCTCATTAACTTCTGTTTGAAATATGTATTTTTTAACTGGGATTTTAATCATTTTGTTGCTTAATACTTCTGATTAAAAACGAAATAATCTAAATTTTGTGTCCTTTTATTAAGAACTACAAAAGATGATGAAATCTCATCTCTTTGCAATCCTTTGTTGCATTTCTATTAAATTCTGGATCTCCAATATTCCCTCGATTTCTACTGAGTTCTCCGATTGATTGGATTGCATCTTTCCGTTAAAAACCTATCATTTCTTTTCATTTTATAGAAAACGATTTTGTACCTTGGCCTGAATATAATACAGTTCGCAGAATTTTTTTTTTGGTCGTCAATCGAAAATGCATATGTGAATTATTTTGTTTCTTACCTGTAATGAAGCAGTTACGGCTTGGACGACTTCGTAGAGGTATTCCCAGAAACCGTCCTTGTCGGGTCTGAAGGGCGTCAACAGGAAGTTGAGGCCGAGTAACGGAACCAGTAGAAGCGTAGCCCTGAAACACATGTATACGTATGTCGTTCACATCGGTTGGAGGAGTTTCAACTATTTCCGGTTTCGTGTGCAGATTAATTTATGCGATGTGGACAAAAGTTCGAAAGGTCATACAAAACGAGAATGTTTCAGCAAGAAAACAACATTCCTCGATGTATCATCTCGAGCGACCTTTCCGCAAAGAAAACTTTTCCCGAAACTTTTTTTTAAGACCCAAATAGGAAAACACAATAGGAAAAGTTTTCCTGTTCAATTTTTACGTCCACACAACATAATAACACCTTGAATCTTTCACAAAACAAGATATTTTATCATATAAAATATAAACATAATCTAAAAAATAATCAATAATGCATAAAAATATTTAAGAAAGATGAAGATTATATTTATCCTTAGTTAAAGAAATAATAAATTTCACTTCCATTGATTCTAAATGACAAATAAGTTTTGTAATAATTGGATACGTTTATTTATTGATATAAATGACGTCAGTTTGAGAACTTTTCCGGTCACGAATAAAAGACAGTACACTACGTTTTCGCAAACTTCTAAGAGCAGAAGTTGTGTGTAAGTTTGAGCACGCTTAGTTTTTGTTGTGTGTTGCTTTTATTTTGTGTTAATGGTGAACTACCTCAAAGCCTGAAGTGAAGCCCTCGAAGCTCCGGATCCTCCCTGGGGTTGCTGCCTCAATTTAACGTATAGCACTCGCAGTATATTTGCCAGGAAGACTAAGTTGAGGAAGACGGTGCCGGCCACTGGGATCTGCAGCAGGATGAAGAACTTTCCCTCGTCCATCCAGCAGCTGTAATGATCGAGATAATAAAGAACGTGATGGATACAGATGCGGCGATTCGTATGGGTAGGCGGTTGGGTTTTCATTGGGGAAAAAAGGGCGAACATTAGCTGATTTATTTAGTCCTTCATCCCGCAGGACACCGGACAGCACTCGCTAAAATCCCCCGCGGGCCCCACTCGTTTGCGTTTACTTTCCACCAACTGAAAATTTACAACCCCCATTACGATTCAATGAGTTTCAGACAGTAATTACAGTAAATGGGGGGAAATACCTCGAATCAGCGTCTGAACCAAAGATACAATAAACTCAATTTTAACTTTTACATTTAATTATACATTTAACATGTAATAACAAAATCTTCTTCATTGCTGTCAGTAATTCAAGATTATAATCATATTTACTTAAAGAAATAAATGTGATTTTTAATATCTTTTATTAAAAAAAAGTTATGCAAATACAATTGCAATAATGAATGAATTCATTAATGTAAAATAAATTTGATAAAAAAATACTATATTCAAAAAGAATGCGGCAAAAAAAAGTAGTATACGCAAAACATTGAACGAAATGAATGAAAAGTAGTAAAAAGATGTAAAAAAGATGTGTAGAAAATTCCGGCTCCGGTCTAGACGATAAGACAAAAATAATTTATACAAGATAACATTTAAGAACGGCAATAAAATAACTGTATAAATTATTTCGATGTCTAGCCTATTTTTTTTAATAGTTTCATTGACTTCCTTTCCTATTAAATATTTTTTACGGAAATTGCGTAACGCTTTTGCATAATTAATTTGTATTGTTATATAATTATTAGAACTATCATTTTTTAAATATTATTTAATTAATTTTAAAATTGCATTCATTTTTGTGTACATATTTCACACGTTTGCAGCTATCGCTGATTAATCGTGATGAAGATCGGGCGTTTTCGTAACAACGAGTCTTCTAATTTTAATTACCTTTTTATCGATTATACAAATATGAGAAACGCACTCTTGTCGTGCCCAAATAAGGATTAGTTTAACGACCGCATCTGCAGATGATTCATCGTGTTGCGCCTTTTCATAACGGGGATTTTCAACAGATTTATGATTAATACAGTTAATAGCAAACAAATAATTAGTCAAAATAAATTTAAAATTACTAAAATTTGCCTACGGGCTGTAAATTTCATGAAATATTCATATTTGTTTTTCAGTACATTTCATTTCGTGATTTGTATTAATTATCGGTGCAATAATAATCATAATTGAGTGTATTTTATTTACATTGAAATAACTGAATATTTTGGAATTCATGTTTATTTTTCAATATCATATAATATTTATTTAATTACAAAATTATTTTATCTTTCCAACCAAATTAAAATGGACTAAAGTAATGTAACATTTATTGTAGACTTGAAAAAATAAATGTTATATAAATTAAAGATAATAAACAAACAGCAAAAAGTTATAGTTTGATAAATTGCGGTAATATATAAAAAAATGCTATTAATAATTATTATCTAAGCTTTAATAAACTGGACGAAATTAATGTTTTTCATATACTTTTTTTTGGTGGATGCGCCGAGTATTAAAATGCTTACAAATTTTATTTTCATTTCATATAAGTTATTTTTCATTATTGTTATGACATTTTAAATATTTATAAAAAAAATATTTTGATTATTATATTTTTGTTGTTTATTTCTAGTAAATTTTACGCGTTTAATGATGTTTTTGTAAATCATACAATTAATTTCGTTTAAAATGAGATTTTGCTATTTATTGCTGCATTGCTTTTTGGATGAAATATACAATTTAATCAAAACAAATATTTCATGAATGAAAAAAAATGAAAATGTACATTCATATTTGTATGATAAACATTGTGTATAATTAAATAATTTAATCTAATCTAATATTGAAATATTTACTATTGTGATTTAAGTATTTTCAATAATTATGAATTAATCTTTTAATGGATTTAGATTACGTAAGATTCTTTAATCTATTATAAATAATGCAAACAATAATGTGGATTAATTAGAATTGTGGAATTGTGCGGCTTATGGACGTGGAAATTGCATACATGTCGGTTAGTCCATAATGCAAAGTGCATGCAGGATTAGCTGACCCAGATCCACTCTTCACCTGGAAAAGCGCATCTTTGCCGTCGTTCAAATTAATCGCAGGTAATAATTTGCGCAAATTAGTCGCTTTCATTATGTTCCAAACATTTGTGCAAATTTCATCAACGAAATACTATTAAATATTGCACATTTTCAATTGAAGCATTTAATTCACAATTTTCTAAAGAGAATAAATTTTCCTGCGGCAAAGAAAATTAAAACTTAATTACACCATCTTATGGAGATTTAAATGAATAAATGATTGCACCCTGCGGTCGTTTAATACTAAGCCGGGATAGTTTCGATTATGTAAATCTGGCCTGCAAATTACGGTCGAGCGGCTTTGTTGTTCGTTTGTGGCGGTGGTGGTGGAGGTGGTACTTACCCAACGTCGTTTTGGTCCTCGTACGAGTATCGAAGGTAAGCGTAGGGAAGGACAAATATTATGGGTAGTCCCCATCCTAGTAGGAGCATGCACCGCAGCAGTTTGGTCTCGGAGATGAACGCTGATACAAGAACGGTGTGTAAATATAATCCCTCTCCCAACATCCAGGAATAGTTGGATATGAGGAAGAGCATCAGCACTGCGTGAAGACCACGACACCAGACCTGAAACAATGCGGTAAGGGATTAAACTCCAGCAAACAACCGGACCTGAACTCCTTGTTTGAGTTGCAAGGAAGTCTTAAAAAAAAACTTTTAAAGCAAGAACATAAACTCCGACCACTGCACTTATACAATAAACCTCTTGAAATTTATATCTTACATTTAATTTTATAAATTATAATATGAATTCAACAATAAGAAATAAAAACAAAAAGTTTAAATGCTAAAACTATACGTTTTTTTTATATGTAATTGGGAAATAGAACTTCCCGAAAGTTCCTACACATAAATTATGTTCACACTAATTAAATTATATTACGTAAAGTATACTCTGGGTCGGAGCACAATATTTTCGGCGCTTCGGTAATTAGCTGATAATTCTGTGTAAGTGGAATTCTGTTCCAAGAAACTCTACATTATTGTAATTCGTAATATTTGTTACATATTTTTGATGAACTTTACTATATTATTATCTACATATTGTCGATGCGGGTGGTTCATTCCGGATGAATGAACGAACGCACCGCGATGGATGCAATTTGGGGGTTGGGTTTTCAAGGGTTGTCGGCTTGCGGTCGTGTCTGGAAATCCATTCCGGTTTTATGTCGTCGTGTAAAAGTTTGCGTGAAATTTGCATGCGAATGATATTAGCGCGGAATTGCACTGTCGGTGTAATGTTTGCGGAAGACCGGAGACACAGACGGGGATTGGAGAGAGAAGGACAGACGTAAAGGACGAAACGGGGGAGCGAGTGAGATGGAGAGGACGAGAGAGGGTTGCACGGACATTTATTTATATGGATTTCAAGCGTAATATGTTTGCCTTTGGATGGATGTGTACGTCTGCTGTATGCAAATAAACATCTGTTTGGTCTGCCACAATATTTGGGGTAGGACCCAATAAGCTATTCGTGCTTACAATCCCGTAAATTTGATCGAGTCGAATGCAAGTTTACGTAGCTTGTTGTTACAAGTAGTTAGCATAACTTTGACCCACTAGCCGAGAGGCGGTCCTCATTGTTCTGATTGATATTCTAATTCCAGAATTCAGATATCAAATGTAACCACTTCATCGAACGAATGAAACTATCCAATAGTAAACTAACATCGCAACAATTGCTGCATTGCATAACCGAGATAAAAAGTTATAGTAGTGTAGTTTAATTGAGTTACATAACTATTCGTAATCTGCAATAATTCATTAAAACTTTAATCAAATTATTATATTTTAAAAATAAAATAATTTCAAATTAAAGAATGAAATCTCTAATATTTAATTAAATATGGAATTTATGAGTAGTCAAAGTATTTATTTCATTTCCGTGCCTAAACAAGAAACCGTTTCATTATTTATTTATTTATTGATTGGTGTGGCAAGGAAAACAGGACCGGAAAAACAGACAAATACTGACGGAAAGAACAAAAACCAACACACGCGCATTCCGATCGGAGGGTAGGAAAATAGAAATAGGGGAAAATAAAGTGGTGATATTTATTGGTGCGGTGCCGAATCCTGTAAATATTTATCCTCGTTCGACTTCCTATAAATTCCGAAGGATCCAAACGCAAACCCTTATATAATTGTCCGACGTTAATTTATATACTAAATTACTGTATCGTATGCCAAATCGATAATGCTAAAGTTATAATTAGTCCGTGGGAATCGTATAACTTTAAAACCTGCGGAAAGCCACAAAATCGAATTTCCAATAACGTTTTTCCCTATTTCCATTCGTTACAGGTGGTTTCCGTGGCGCATTTAATATTATTTACGTGCGAAATAAATGAAAATCCCGATGCGGAAACGTTGAAAAACAGTTCAAAACTTTGCGTGATTGCATCAGAAACTTGATTCATAAAATATCTGAGTATATAGTAAAAATAATTACGTAACCGAAAAATGACAAATGTTCTCATTTTCTTAACTTACTATGGAGCTATTAGTCAGCTAAAAGCTGTTACATTTTATTTAATTTCAGGATAATCGATTTTAAAATCGAAAATTTGTGGAATTTGTATAATTGTTATGCAATTAGCTATATAAAAATGTTTCGTAATTAATTGCGTAAATTTTCAGTTAGATGATGTTTGTGAATGGTCGATGGTCGGAAGGGCGTCGCCAACGCAAATAATTCGAGTTCTATTAAGGAAATTAATGCATTATCGATTATTATTGTCGCTGAATACGCAGACAGAGCGACACGTAACCCGGAGCGTCGGTTTGTTTACTTGTAATCATAGAAATTATCACCTACATAACCATGCAGTAATAACGAGCCGGAAATGGGAATTGCTAATCCCATCACGCTTATTGGACTTAATATGAAGATACTGATTAAGATGTCAATATGAATATTCATTATAAACGTTCATTATAATCGCATCGAGTTATATGATTCATGATATTAATCAATGTGTTGTTACGTGCAATGTTATGTAATTGATGAAAATTACTAATTTCAGGGTTACTGATTAATATGTCAAGATAAATATTTATTAATAATGTTCATATCTCTATTTTATGTGATGTGAATATCTGAAACTTTTGGATATTTTATAACATTTAAAATTCCACGTACCATCTTATATAAAAAAAGTCTTTAAAATGTATAGAATACAAAGAGAAAAGTATTCATATTTAAAAATATTTTTATGTAAATCAAAATTAATTTATTGCTGGTGAAATGTTTTATAGAAAAGTAAAGATAAAAAGAAATTGAAACGGTATGTAATGCTTTTGTTGAGAAAAACAGTATGTCGATTCAGGATGAAATCGAATTGTAGGAAGAAAGGAAAGAAGCAGCGAAGCAATGAAAAGACGGACTTTTCAATCCGCGAAAACAATTACCCCACCAGGATTCGTTGCAGACAGATTCCAATACACGAAACAAAAATAGACCACACAAAGACCCATAAAATCCAACCCGTACAGGATCTGTGTCACGTTCATATACTGAAAGCGCTTTAATTAAAAATCCATATTTTATGGGTAAAATTCATTTAAAAAAAAATATGGGCCTTACAAGAGAGAAGCACAAGTGGATATCAATGCCAGACGCAGCTTGAACCATGATTAAGTAATGGATGTTGAGCGTGTGAAAGGGAGCGGCATTAATTGCCGCTAATCCAGTTAATTCGCGGAATATCTCCGTCTGCGAAGGGAGGATTCTAGTAAACTAGGGTGCGTTTCTTTCCTCCTCCGAAGAAGCAACTAGAGTTAATTCAAATATTCATTATTTTTACTTTCTTAAAGTGCAAGATTTAATTAAATCGCTGCAAGCGTTATTAAGTTCAAAACCCTTAAGTAAATGAATCTGTCTGAGAGGTATATTTTGTTGAGAGTTGCATTTTCTCCAGGTAATTTAATATTTGACCGGATTGGAAAAGCGCCGGGAAATTTATTATTTGCGGAGCACTTATTGGAAAATTCTTTGCAGGAAAAACGATACGTCCTTCTCCTTTGGCGGCAATTTCGTCCAATTTTATTTACCTCATTATTTTTGATGACATCTATGTGCTTCACTACCAGATTGTACCACAGGATCCAAAGAAAGTTGTTGATCGTGAACGATCCGAACAGGTTCATGTGGATTGTTATCCTTGCGCATCGCAGAGATCTGAAATTATAAGCAAAAATAACATCATTAATTTTGGTTAAAAATTTGATTTATTCGGTTGTGATTTGATGTATGATAGCAATGCTACAACGCGGCCGAAGCCCATTAAATCACAAGCCGCACTGTTACGTAATTAGTGTTACTTCCATCCTCCGACTGGTACAACTGCTGAAGCTGTATCGATTCGTCATAACAGTGATGTATTGTGATTATGTCCTCGCGTAGAATCGATGCCTGTTTAAAACATTCATTGTGGTAAAATAAAAAAAAAACTGCCCCCAGCCGTAAAAGGGGTGGAAACCGCAGTCTACAAAAAAAAAACGAGGAATTCGCTGAATGCAAAAAAAATAGTTCATTTCCTCCCCGTCGAGTTTCATCTCATCTGAAATACATTCAAATTCGCTTTGATACGTTTTTTTTTTATATCCCATACGAACGCGTTTTCCACTGTTGAATAATAATACGTTATTCCGTACGGCTCTAATGGCGTGACGCATAACACCGTATGCAAATGAATTTATCCAAAAGAAATGCGCAAAGTGTTATCCATGTGAAAAATTTAATTTCAAAATTAAATGCAGCGGACGTTAAAACAAAACGTGCGATTTTCAGTGTGTAAAATTACATTTATAATATTTGAAATTTATACGCTTTGTTTTCAAAATATTAACTGATCTAAAAAAAATAATTTAACTTTCTGACTGCTAAATTACAATTACAAAATATCATAAATCAATGAATTTTTTCAGTACTTCAAGAACTTTTTTAAAATTATATCATAAATCAATTCATTCATTTTAAAAACAAATATATTAAAATTTATAGTGTTCAAAACTAAACAGTAGTAATTTATAACAATAAAGTGTAATTTATTACGCAGACTTTATGCATTTTTCAACCACGAGCTTCTTACATAATTTAGAAAGCGCAACGGACGTTATCAGTTTAAGTGGCCGAACGTAAATACAATGTTTCAAGAATCTTCTCTCGAAATATAAGACAACTTTGAGACGTCGGAACTTTTGTAGTTTTCTGGGAGGAATTTAAAAGGATTGGGATTTATTTAGAGAATGGGGGTGATTGAAAACGTACATTACAAAGCTCTAATAAGATTAATTTTCGAATGCCACTAATTCTTCCATTCCAGTCTTCGAACCGCAATTTATTGCCGAACGTAACTTCCACTTTAATCCTTATCCAGGATAATTGCGTTCCTAACAACATTACTCAAACTGATTATAATACTATATACAATTTTATGTGATAATAATAAATATAGATTTTATCGAAAAATAAATTAAAATCATTAATTTATATTTTGACTTATTTTTTTTGTAATATAGATGGATGGTAGCGGAAGGAAAAGGTTATTATCCTGCACGCAAGACGTATATTTTATGGTTTTATTGAATTTCCGGTAAGTTATGAAAGTTCGAAGCATATTTCGCTTTTCAATTTTACGTTGCGCACTCCGATGGAAAGTAATCAATCACCATCTGGGCAATATTAGAAAATAAGAAGTAAATGAATGAAGGTGTGCAACATGCTGTTCCCTCGACACGTGTTATTGAAATAGTTTCATTCATGGATTATTTATGATATACGCAAAGTGTTATCAAATATCTATTACATATCAAATATCCATTACATATAAGAACTACTTTCATCGAATAAATGGATTTGTATTAAAAAATAAACTTTATTACTTGAATTTAAAATTTATATAATAAGTTTATAATTATAAAATCTATTCTTACGTGTATAGACTGAAACTTATCGTTTTTTGGTTCTGAATATTTTTGCATATTTAATAATATTAAGAAAGTTTTGCGGCTAAAGCGTACACTTATCCCATTTTCTTTTCTTAACTTTTGTTAACGTTAAAAAAGCCTGTTAGTTTATTCATTGAATAGGTAAATCCGATTTTCTTCAAGAAGGTGATTGCCTTGTCCACCTCGAATGAATTGTTACTTTTGAAGCTACAGCTTGATCTCTCTAAGTCACCGAAAATTGGCTGAGGTGTGTGCATGTGCAGAGAATCGATCGCGAAATCGTGAGCCTTTCATTTTCCACAACAAAGCGTTCAACTTCTTACATCCGAAAATAAACAACAAAAGACACGGTAAAGAAAAATAGAAGTGAATAAATAAGCTCTTTGCAATCGCTGCCCTTTACAGAAAAGCCAAGAAGAAAAAAATGTCTATGAGAAAAAAAATGTCTTGCTTGCGAATTGCATTAAGTTCAATTAGTTTATCGTTGTTCGGGTTTAATTAGCAGAGGGCGGCTTGCAGAAAGCGAATTTACGTACATTCTCGTAGACTGAAGCAGGGCTGAAGGTGAGAGAGGATGCTTTCAACCGCAAAGCATCTCTCCGCCACCTCCGACTCCTTCCATCCATCCATCCACAAACACTCATCTTCTACGTACATTTCAATTTCTCATCTGTTAGGATTGCTCGAGGGGGTCACTTTGATGTACCACCATCCCCCCACGGCCACAAATTAACCGCAACCGAAATGGCATCGGCGAAAACAACGTTTGATGTCCGATGCTTCCCTTAAATAAATCAAATGACGGATGCGCTTCTGCAGATATCATACATATTAGATTAATATATGCATTGCAGATAACTCTGTCCAAACGTTTTATCCTTATGAATCATAATTTATTAAAACATTGATATCATAACTTTAACCCAAAAAACGCTTATAATTCTACAGCTACAGCATCAAAGATGAACATCAATTATAGTAATATATGGACTTCTTACCATATCACAAGAAATAATATATTCACATATTCTAATACTTCATTCAAACAACTCATATAAAAGTCTAATTTACGAATAGTTCTCTTTAAGAATTTATTATGAGCCAAAGAAGAATTCTAAAAAATATTCTTAAAGTACACATTAATGTGTCGCTATTTCAAAAGCTTTATTTAAATAATTGCACATTATAATTACTTTGTATTCTACTATATTTAAATATTTAGTTCCTCAATTATTTCATTATCTCGTATATAATTTTATATAACTTTTTTTACATAAAAATATAAAGAACATTTGTTACACAATTCTCCATTTTATTGACTGGAATATTTACAGTTAATTGACAGTTGCAAATTGGTATCCAAGCAATTCCACCTCGCTCGTAGCATTTCGTAATGCAACTTGACAGCTTTCTAAATTTATTTCCTTTTCCTCCATTGTAGCAAAAGAAAGAAAGAAAAAAACTTTTCCTTAGAGGCACGGATTTATAATAGCAGAATAAAATCAGTTTTCCGATATTATGTTTCACTTATATAAAAATCTTTTTTTAATAAATTATGTAATATGAATTTGTGCGTAAAAGGAGGACGAAATTTGTTACTAACTGCAATTGGAGCTTAAATTGCAAAAGCTTACAACTAAAAAAAGGAAAGTAATTGCTAATTTGTAAGCTGTTTAGAGCATCATTTCCATACTCCGACAACTTTTCAAACAACATTAGCCAAGTCCCTTTTTCTCTTTATCTTTTCATGCCTCTCCTTCAGAAAGGTACAAGATGTGGATTTAATTTCTTAAACGAGACAAGACTTTGGTAATCACTCTGTTTCCCCTACAAACTTTACGTTTCCATCAATTCCTATATCTTCCAGTACAGATAAAAAATTGTCACTAAGGCTTTTATGTGCGATATAAATAACCTTTATTGAACCGATGACAAAGATCATGTGGTACGTTTAATATCGGAAGATCGTAAATATGATTATTACTCGAACTAGTAGCACAGAAAACAAAAACCAATAATTTTCTTTTTTATATACGAATTTTCTCATATTCCTCCAACCTCTCAATAAAATCCCTTTGGTTATCCCCGTTTTATATGATCTATCGATTTACGACATGCATGAATCTCAATAAGTTGATTGCACGTTCACTTCCTACGTATTATTATTTTTTATTAAAGTGTTATATGTCTGTTAAAAAAAATACAAGTTTTAATTTAAAACTGAAATAATAATCTTATTTATTTGTAAATTATATAACAGTCGTTTAATTTCCATATGGTTTTCTATGTAGTTTGTTTTTACAAATTAATGGAGGCTACCATATGGAAATGAAAATGGAAATAAGCTTTATTATTGCACGCGACCTTTAATACAGCAATAATAAAATACACAACTAATTTCTTACTTACTTGATGATTTTATTCCCATTTGCAAATGAAACTAAATGTGTTTTTTAACAAATTTGTAAACAAATTATATTTGAATAATTTAAAAAAGTATGTTTATTTTCAATAAGTGTGTTGTTTACTATAAGCGAAAAAAAGTTATGAGCATTTGAACTTTGTGAGCATTACAATGCACATAACATCAAGGTACATTATGTTCCTGAAAGAAGGTGTAAACATCGTTGGAAAGATGTCGAAGTGGAGAAAAAGTTTGAAAGCAGATATAAATGGAGTGAAGAAAAAAAAGTCACGAAAAACACTTCAGTTGTTCATTGTGGTGGAAGCAGAGGAAGGTTGAAAGCGTCGATGGAGGAAAGGTTAGTCGTAGACGATTTGTACGAGAGACAAGGGGATAATTGCCTGAAGCCACCCTGAATATCTTTGCGCACAGGTGCTCGCCAGATGAAACGTGGATTGAATCAAACACCCTCAACCATAATTAAACATAATATTTTGATAGTAACTTAACATAAGATGGAATTAAGAATATTTTTTACTAAGAAAAAATATCTATTATCTCATGCAGACAGAATCTTCAGATGAATGTAATTAAATTTTAAAAGGGTTAAGAAAACATCAAACAAACAGCGATTTTTCCTTTTTCTATATAGTCTATACGTTTTAATGAAACCATTTACGCGTTTCATATGAAAGATTATATTTATAGAACATTCCCAGACGAAAGATTAAAAAAATATGATATAACTGCAAATTGTTTCGTTGCGTAAGTTTTTCTACAAACGTATTTTCATTTCTTTGTTCGTAAAATAATTGGACGTTATTATCCGAACTTAATCCAGCTAATAATAATAATGAAAATTGTATAGAATAAAAAAAATATTATTTATAATAATTTAAATACTTTAAAATAAATATTAGTAATAAGAATTGTATTTACTTTTATTTGAAACCAGAATAAACAGTTGTAAGATTATTGCGTGGTTTTCTTTGTGACATTTAATAAAACGTTTTGCGCGAAATATATTATGCAGAAATGGAAAATACATTCTCGAATGGAACTCGAGGATATTCTCGTGGTGAAAAAGTTTCACAGCGAGTTTAAATGCGTTACAAAGCTGGAGTAGCTCGTCGGAGAACGAAAAGTATTGTATTTATTATTGCAGCAGCAGCAGACGAAGAAAAGTAAATTTTCATCGTTTCTTATATATTAAAAGACGAAACATAAAAATGCATATATTATACATTTAATGTCGCATCAATAAACCATATTTCAACACTAGTTTAGATGAATCGATATGGTTTTTGTAAGCAATATTGGACATTTCAAGTTTACAAACTGCATTTGTTCATCTTCATCGTGGATATTTATTAAAGCTTTCTACATTCTTCTTTTGCCGTTCGTGCATAAAACTTCGAATTCCCACTGTGCGGGTATAAAAAAGTCTAGACTGGCCATATTTACGTTTATGACCGCTTTTTATTACAGCCTGCATTCAGATATGAACTTCGTTTGCCAAAATTTAATTTCGCTAATAGAATTATTGCAATCAATATATTTTCATTACATCATGTACACCATATTTTCTAATATAATTTGAGATTATGATGGTTGTTTTCATCATATTTCGGACGACCCGTAAAATACGTGCATTGCATTTGGTATGCAAATTTATGGGTTTCATTTCGATGTAAACGGTTCCATCCTTTCACGTAACTCTTACCTCCAGCCGCGAAACATTTTGTATTACAACACTTCATTTCTATATATTTTAGCTTCGCATTTATTAAATCTTGCGAATTAATTGATATTCATAAAATATTTTCTCATTACAATTATTACGAATATAATTATGTTTTGCTTGATGTGTTTCTTTTAGATCTGCATGAAAGCTACGAATTTAAATGGATTAAGTAAATAGTAGTTTCATTTATGAATGCTTTGACGCAATTGAAAAGATTTTCATGAAGTCTAGTAATATGTATAGAATTTCACTGAAATTAAATATTCGGGTGGATGCGCCGGGTTGGATATTGATTTTCATTTAATATTTTTAATTTCTTTTGTAATATTAATACAGATCTATATTTATTTTTAACTTAAATATTTGAAACTCTTATTTGATATTAAGTTGACTATAAAAATCATTATATATTTTTTTTTCTTCTAATTATTAATGAATTTTGTGCCACGTGCGAGTTTTGCTAGCGAATTTGCCTTGAGTTTAATTCAAAGTAATTTCTTTCTTCGGCAGTGTTCCGGAGAAAATAGTGAAGAGATCAAAGGCATCAAAAGCGGAAAGGTGATACAAGGCGAGAGGCACCGACAGGCTAATAGCTTTTTAATGGACACGTGGTTAGGAATGTTCAAGGCTTTCCGTGCCATTATTATTTATTAGTAAGAGCGAAGGGGCTGAATGGGAAGAAGACTGCTTACTTGAAGTATGTGAGTATGCCGAGGGAGCTGAGCAGTGCGACGAGGGAGACGCTGTATCCAACTATGTAGAGGGTTACTATCATCTGACGGAACTGAAACAAATGAACTCTAATTAAAACAATTAACAATCGCCGTCTGCATCGAGATTCTCCATGCACAGATTAATTGCTAAATATAACCGGGCCGCTCCAAATAATTAGCTCCGATTTAATTACAGATGTTTGTCTTATTTTATTTTGAGCTCGGTTCGGATTACAGAAGTTTTACTAGTTTTCTGGTATTCTAAGGAAACCTCTCGCATCTCGGGTGCTGTTTGCACAACTAAAAGCCGCCCACATATTGGAAAAAGGTGGATGAAATGGGGGGTGGAGGTGTGTTGCGGTAAGACAAAGATCTCGTTTTGGGGCGTTGCTGGTGGATGGAAAGAAAGAGAGAGAGGAAGAAAATGCGTTGCTTACCCATAAATCCTCCTTGTTGATACAAGTGGTGTAATTCGACCATGTCTTGTTATACTCCTCGTGGAAAAACCACTCTCCTGTCTCTTCACATATCTTGTATGCTTTTCCTGTAAAAATGAAAATAAAAGTATGTCAGATAAAAACTCTCTAGTACAATGGATACTTCCTTATAGTTATACAACACTTAATTAGTTATAAATATCAACAATAATTTTATTATAATAAAAAAACATAAGAATTTTAATTATTATTTTACAACAGTTTATTAATCTATGATTAACAGCTCTTAATAATAATGTTTGGAAAGTAATATTTCATAATCATGTTTGTGGTAGCAGCATAATTGAAAAGTTCGTGCCAGATAAATTGGAGTGGCGAAATACTATATCCCGTAATTAAAGTTAATTTACAGCTGCGAGGTTCTGCTTTATCCTATTTAGAATTCAAGTCGCCAAATAAAGTTAATGATGTTTCCCTTGAGGAAGGAAGGGTGAAGCTTCAAATATGCTTAAAAAAAGTATAAAAAACGATTTTCTTAAAAAATCTTCATAAAATTCTGTCACCTTTAAAATTATGGAGACTTAAGGACTTTTCAATTAATTATTTTCTTTTTACAGTAAAAATATAAAAAATTGATTTTTTTTGTATTACCAGAGTAAAGTTAGCACTGTATACGAGTAGGCAAGGCAAAGGGGAATGTATACTTCATAACTAGACTTCAAAACGTTGAGTAGGGTCTACAGCAGCAATATTTAAAATTTAAAGGCGCATCATACAACTCCTAAATTTACTGTCATATGAAAATTACTTTACTGCTTACAAAGTTTAATAAATTCTTTAGATCTTCACATTTTTCATTAAAGTTTTATACAAAAAAAAAATATATTTTCAACTTTTGGACACATTTTTATATGAGATTATGTGGTAAGGTAAATAATCAAATGATAATTTCTATACACCACAAATCGAAGTCCTGATAAATCGAGAGCACGATTTTCGTAGACCCATAGGGAGTAATATTGAATTTATATCTCTCTCACATAAAATGAGTAATGTTCTCGTGGTTCCCCACGGACCTTTCATCATGGTCAGGTTTAGTACCAATGGGAATTACAAATGGCTCAATGAATTCAGCAACCACAAATGTATCTCTTATATAAGTTTAATATAGTAATAGAGAAGATTACAACAATAATCTACAATTATGCAAAAACTAATGACCTCAAATCCAAAGTTCATCTCTACCCCATTATTTTATCCACTACTATTACTAATAGGAAATTTGCATCGTTATATACAAATTTTCTTTTCTTTCCTCCTTATTTTTCCTTCATTTCTTTTTTGTAACATGTAAATTTGATTTTCGATGACGTGATTTGTGTACTGTCGTGATATAATGCACAAAAGCTTTTTCGAACGCCGGAAATTTCATCCTCCTCCCTTCTTTATCATCTTTCCCCGCGCTTACATTTTCCGGTCTTTCCCTCTTTCTTTCTCTCATATATTTTTTCCGTTGTTTTGCTGTTGTTGGTAGGACACACACACAATTTATCATCGTCGTTCAATGGACAGAGTTTTTTTTCTGTTTGTTATTTCGGACGAAGGGAATTCCCCTCCCTCTAAATCCAGATTGGAAACTGTATTATGTTTTCCATCGAATCGCGTACGCCCACAGAAGCGTAATTTAATTTCCATTGAAAACGACCAGGCCGTATTTCGAAACTATAATACGCAACAGAAAAATAAAGTTAATGAAGTGATTTTTTATAACCAGAAATTAGATTTGCAATTTGTGTTTTCGCTTTAGTTTATTGATCAAAATTAATAGAATCAAATAAAAAACATTTATGTATTTCGTTCAAATAATAATATTATTTTAAAACACGAAACTTTTTTTTATAAATATTATAGACGAATATTGATTGAAATTTAATTACGGTAGAAAAAAAGCGCCGTCTCTAATGGATTGTGCATTAGCAGTGGAATTAAGGTTTCTTCGCTTTTAAAGTTCGCTAATTTTTAACTTTTAACTAACATTGAAAGTTTCTCTCGTCTTCTTGGACTAACGTTATTATAATGTAATGGATTGACGGGGATGATGTAGTGTTGCGGTGTGCAGGTGTGAATTATCTTGGACTCCGTCTTCGGTTCGTCCTTAATAAATTCTTTCAAGCCCAAACCTAGGTGGAAAAATCCACTCGAGATGATTACATATTAATATTGCACCGCACTGAAGGGATGCACGGGAAACGCAAGAAACGAAATTGAATTTCCTCATCTTTCATGAATATATTAGTACACTATTATTGCCTTCCTTTTAGTCCTAGTAATAATGAAAGGAAACCCCGTAACAAACCCAATCTTCTTCCTCATCGATCCCAAACCCGAAGATTATGGATTAAAATAACGTTTTTTTCAGGGTTATTCAAGCCAAAACCCAAAATTTATTTAATTTATCGCAATTTCATGGATGACGACTAGAGCTGATATTTTCTGTATATGCAAAAATCACATTTTTATGCAATAGTATTATATAAACTCCTTCAGAAATGTAAATCCAAGTGCGCCAGTTGTTGCCGCATTTCCACCGCTTTTATTGTTTGCTTTCTTTTCTCCAACTCAACATAGGATCCTGTAGAACCGAGCTTTTATGTAAAGATCGTTTCCTTTATTGGATAGTTTATACTAAATAATAAGTTTATTAAACTATTCTTATATCAATAATGTTTTATCTTTTATATAAAATTTAATAATGTTCACCAATAAACATTTCAAAAAAATCATTAAATAATTAAGATTATATCACAATATTATGTAAATATATACAAAGTTGAATTCTTTTGAGTTAACTGAAATATGAAAAACTAAGAGAATGTAAAGTAGCAAAGTATGTAGAAGTCAATCTTGCAAAGTGTTTTCATTAAGAAGAGAACAATTATTGGGGAGCATTAGTGTGTTAGGTTGTAAAATGCGCGGAAGCAGTAAAAGCTTAATGCAAAATTGATAGGAGCAAATGGATCGTAAAGTGTCTTTGCCACTGCTGTCTCACCATCTTCATCCTGCCGAAAGATCGATGGTAATTAGAGCAGTTTAAGCCGAATAATAATAGTTCAGGTGCGAACATCTCAGGTAGCCGAATTTTGCGACTGCTGTATGCTTTTTCCTAATTAAGCTCGAAACTCCAATTAGCCACCTCTAATTAACTTCGTCCGTGTCAACTGGCAATAACTATTGTCAAAGCGACATCCATGGAAACGTGTCACAATCGAATGAGAAAGAATGAAAAACTCACTGTTAGGGTCGAAGCCGATTATGAATCCTGGACACGGTTCACTCGCAGCTTCACCAGCAGCTGTATCCGGCCAACAGACCCATCCGTCGAAAAGTCCTGGACAGAATAGTCCTGCAACAGAGAGAAGAATAAGCAAACTTATATATATATATATAAAAGCAAGTCAATCCCGCTTTGTAACGATGAAAGGGAATTATAGTATTTTTTTTGCTAACACAAGAAACTGTCTAAAACAGAAAACTCCGATCCAATCATTTCGATACATAAAAAAATTGATGATTCCAGACTAAATAATAACGAAGCAAATATAAAGAGAGAAATACATATTAATATATACTGGGTTTGGAAATAATTATTAAAGATTAGGAGTTTTTAATAAGCGCGAGTCCTAATTAAAACTGAGAAGAAAGAAGCAATATTTTTCCCCTCCCAACATTCATTCATTTTCGCTCCTCCGAAATGGCTGCTACAATATTAAATATTTTTATACTGAATGGCTCCGAACAAAAGTGCTGGAAGTGGTAGAAATCAAAAGATCAAAGAAGAAGCCGAATCTCGCAAAACCCTCCTACGCAACTTTCATCTTTTATACGTGTGCATTCAGCTTCAAATCCCCTTTTACTCTATGAACAACAAAAATTATTACTCATGCACAAAAGGCTCTTCCCATTTTACACAAACTACAAATATTTATTTGCACAATGAATTTCATTCATAATTTTCAAAAATATACTTTCAATTATCTAAAAGTATGATTTATATTTTGAAAACAATGTGGATGCGCCGGGTAATGAAGATTTATTAATTCCAATTCGCGTGAATTGAGAAGGAAGTAAAAAAATCGTATTAATTGAAATTAATGAAGTAATTATGGAATAAATTAAACCGATGGCCGATAATTTATGAAACGAATTTTCCAGATTTAATTGTGATTAATGGAGGCGCCCAATTTTCGCGGTGTACATATGAAAATACGCGAATATTAAATTCCCACTTTACGGCCACGAAATTTAACCTCAATTAATCAAAAATTTCGGTTACGGCGTGCCGCCTCCTAATTAGTGCTTCCATCACCCTCGCAGCATCCTCATCGATTTCATTTAAATATAAACAAGCAGATAAACTCTATAAAAATATGCAAAAAAATTAATTTATTTATATTATAGATATAATTATGCAATTTTTTAATAACTGAAATGAAAATGTTCATTTAAATAAAATCACTTTTTTCCATTGCGTAATTTAAATCATTCGCTTCCGTTGCGAATAAAGAAAAGCTTAAGTTGGGTTTACATTAATTAACTCGAATCGAACTCTTCGGCTCTTCTGACTGGATAATCTATTTTTAATTAAACCGATCAGGCAATAACCGCACAATCAATATTGGTTTTAGAGAAATTCCGAATCGCAGCGGAATGTTATTTTTCTTTATTTTGATTACCTATTTTTCCATTACAGTTTTGCATACAAATAAACGAAACCAAAAAAAATGCAAACAAAATTGTCGAGACATGAACACTTTATAGCCAATTAAACGAATCGAATTGAAAACGCTCGCATTCAATGTGAATACTGTTACCCTAGGGCACGACACTGTTTGCTCATCATACATCGTGTGTCATTGATGTAGTAATCCTTCGAGGTTATCAACATTTTTTTTGTATCATTTTACGTAATCAATACATGTAATATTCGAATGCATCGTAAAAATCGATTACTGAAAGTATTTTTATAAATGCGATTATAAAAATTATAGTTATATACCTAGAATTTACCTATAATAATGGTAGAATTAATGAGATTATTATTAATACTAATAATATATTTTCTTAATAATTTCAAGTATTCCTTTTTTGAATAATTTATCTTGTATTGGTTACGATGAACTATTTATAAATTGTGTTCTGCCACGTATGCATGCAGGAAATATAAATGTATGCAGGAGACCCGGCGGATCCACCGTAAAAAAATAATGCGGCTTTTATTAATGTCAATGGCGTTTTATGGACGCAAGCCTGAATTTATTTCCATGAATATTTAATCATTCGCCCGATCATTATATTTTTATTATTCACATTTTTGTGTGTTATTCAGCCAAAGTTTATCCGAAAATTCAGTTTGCAACAACCCGCAATATTCATTATATGCAAAATCCAGTTTTCCATATTAAAATGTATTTCAAACCTGATTGCGAATAATAAAATATTTTTCAAAACAGGGGATTCGTGATTGTTACATAATGAAAAAAAAATATACGTTCCCTGTAAATATATTTTTTTAAAGGCTGATTTTCGATGCATATTTACAAATATGTAAATTAATGGACGAAAATACAATTTCGTTTTCAAATTAGGAGAATTCTGTTCGCATTTTAGTGATACTTAGAAACTTTAAAAACTCATTTGAAATTACAATTAAAAATATGGGATTTTCTAGTAGTTGTTTTCTAACTATAATTTATTAAAAATTAACATAAAATTAGATTTAATAATGTGAAATTGCATTAAACTATTCGCATTTATTAAATTTATAGTTGTATTCTTGGAGGTGAATTTTCAGTGTTGGAGAGAACGCACCATTCCTCATCCAATTTCTTCCACTCTCCGGACAATTTTCTCATCACCGCTTTTAAGGTTAATAAAGCCCTTTTATCCAATGCACCAATGCACACTTCAACCCTGAAGGCGACCTCCCTTATTCCAGTTATTAGCAGCATTAAGATCTTGATTTGCGCTTTTAGAACAACATAAAATTTAACCTTCAACAAAATGCAATTTACTTTAATTACATTACCTTTATTTATACTCGAGCAAACTGAATTATATAATAAAACGTTTACTTACATACCCAAAATTAAATATTTAAATATTTTTGTTTAATATATCAATTCTGGTTTTGAGATGACGTGACATTCAAGACTATTAACCCTGATTTCCATCATAGATTTTACATGAAATACCGAAATTGAAATTGATAAGACGCAGTCAATCCAAAACGTTACGAAAATAGATAGACAGACGCCTGACGTAACTATTCACTATATTTGATGCGGGTTTTCGGGTAAAGTTCCAACGCTTCACTCACCATCAATCTCTTCTTGCTGCGTGTTGTTCAGACGCACGTAACACTCTTGTTCTTTCTCCCTGATGACCGTCTGCACATAATCCTCCATGACGTTAACATTCGAGTCACTTTCACTCATTGTCGCGGCATTTCAGCCACACAATAATAAAAAAAAACAAAATTTAAAAAACCCTCATCCTCCCTCAAATCCAAACTATTTCTTTTGATCCTTGGAAATGAAAGAAAAAATACACGCACTGTGTACGGCAGCTCCTGAAACAAACGAAATCAAATATAAGTGTCTGCTGGGTTCTATGTAAATTGGCTTAGTCAACTGCGTAAACAACGCGACGAAGACAAAAAAAGAGCAGATAACGAAACGACACATTATATAACTCTCTCCAGTTCGGCGAGACCAAAAAAGTAGAGCGAATACGAAGAATCGTATAAATTTTTTCTATGGTGATTTGTTGGTGAGAGACGTTTACGTAAATTGCTTTATTCAATATGCATATCATATAAAAAAATATATATTATTTATGGATAATTTTCATTTAATTAATGAATGATTGGAATTATTTTTTTTTAAATTAATTTTCTCTCGTATATAATGAAGCAAGGACCGGATGTTTAATTAATTAATAAAATATTGAAGATGCCTGCGGAGGAATAAAAACAAATGTTGTACAAGAATAATAACTGGGACGCTTCGCTGGAATCGATAGATTCGTCTGGAGCGTTAATTAATAACGATTTCAATTAATATTAACGATTGGTTTGGAGTGAAATGATATCTGTCGCTCCCTGGAATATTCTAAAAGCCGAAGGAAAGATTTATCTTTCGGTCCCAGGATATTCAATTTTAAAGGAGACGGAGAACATCTAATAGAGAAAATTCCTGCTGTAATCCTAATTCCAATTTTCCAACATAAAAAAAATGTAAATTAATAATTCTTAGTACAACATTTTTAAACTGTTATTTTAGTTACACAAAAAAACTAATTAATATTAAAGAATAGATATTTTTTTAACATGAAACAATTCAATATTACCGCTTTTCCGCTGAACTTTGAAGCACATATAATCAGTTTTTTTTTCTTCAATTTTTGAAAGCTCTCCGATTTGTTTTTCTCTCCGGTATTCTTTTCCAGCAGAAGAGGCAAAAAGTTCACGGGGCGCTTGCAAATTAAGAGCGAAGTTTCGCATTGTGTTGCACGAGCTAAAATGAAGAAGATAAAAAACAACCCTTGTCTGTACGTACGTACACGTAGCATCCCATCCCTGACAAAACATTTTCCGCACAGCTATTTCCACCACGATTTTTCATCTTCGTTCATTTTTTTTTCATTTCCTCAATTTTTTTATGTATTTACACTCATCCGAATCGCTTTTTTAACCACCCATTTCCGCTTCTCGAATTAGTTAATTATTCAAGTTTTAAGCGTCAAAGATATCAGAATAATAGAGGAGAACATCCGACTCCTCCAAAGTTGGAATAAATTCCATTTGCAACTTGTTGAAGAGAGGATCTAACAAAAGGCTGAGAACAAAGTGTAATTCCTGAAGGAAAGAAAGAAATAAAGGAAAGTGGGGGAGGAAAACGGAAAAACTGACGTCGAATAAAACGAGTGAGTTACGTTGAGGGGATGCAAAAATAAATAAGCAGAAGTTACATGCCTAAAAAGGGAAACGCTTAAACGAATTTTTATCTGCGCGACACAACACCCCCGCCCGCCGTTAATCCCGCAGGTTTAATTCTTTTGCCCTACGTTTCGTTACTGAACATTTCCACGGCTTCAAGCGTGAAAAGTGGAGCAAAATAAAGGTAAATAAAATTACGAGCTTTTGTTCTTATTTAAGTATACTGCCCATTCCGGGACTAAACGATTACTATCCTGTACAATTTATGTCCTACACGAATAATTTTAATTCCTCGAATTTGATAGCTTTTTTCAGGAAATTTTGTAGTAAGCGTAATTTTTATACATTTTAATTGTGGTTTAAAATAACGAAACATAATTGTCAGGAAAATAAGGATTTTTTTATAACTTGGCTTTCATGAGATAGGAATTAATTAATTAAAGTATAGTTATAAAAAAAGACAGTTACTCTTATTTTATGTCCTGGAAGCTATTGCGGATAGAATGGAGTGAATGTAGAACATGCAACAAAATAACGTACTATAGTTGCGGATATAAAATATGAAAATATAGTGCATATTCTCGTAGGTGATTTGTACTTCAATAAAAATTTGAATAATTTCTAAGTCAAGCTTTTACGGTTTCCTTACGCAACAATGCCTTCTCCGCAGGATCCACTCGGAATGTACTCGAAAACATAAAACGTTATGATTATGTGCAGAAAAAAAAACTTAGGATAGATATAGAGAAATCCAAATCTGAATGGAATTCCAAGATTCTCCACTCCACTCCGGGTTTAAAACATTGTAGTCGCAATGATCAAATAAATAAGGATCGAAAGGGCGAATGGTGCGGCAATAAAATTATTATTCCGTGGGGTTTTGTTGGAGCGCCGTGATGAGTTTAGGGTGAAACTTCTACTTCCAGAGTAGGAAGGGCGGCTCAATAAAACCGGAGGACCGGCCTTTAGCATTTCAGGAATGCGAATGCATAAACAAAAAAAAAGGAGAAAGAAAGAAAGAGCCAAAGGATAATGGGATTATTTTCATTAACGTAACGACTCCGCACTTTCGGAGCAAAACCCCTCCGTTTCTGAGCGCAAATAAAGCTAAAAAATAGTAGAGAAGTCGATATGGTAATTCGTTTAAAAATAGAGACATTACTCAAACAAATTAAAACGCTGGAGAATTCGCACAAATGAGTTCCACATTAGTCACGGTCGCAGAAATAATGAAAATCCGAGAAATTTGTAATAATTCTGCATACGAAATGGGGAAAATCTAATTACATTCATATTCAGATTACTTAACATTTTGTATTATTCCCATTTCATAATAATAATAAAAAAATAATTTACTTTTACTATTTTTTTTTGTATACGTTACGAATCAAGGAGAAATGATCCATAAAACGTTGCAACACGTTTACTTTTGATTTATCCCACTGATATTATTTGCCAATTCGGATGAATACGCAGTAAGCAATTAAGTACTATTTTTTTCTACAAAGTTTAGACACATGACTAATTTTCAAGGAGAAATGGACCATAAAAGCGATCGTTGCGTAATTGCAGTTCGTGATTTATTCGAAATTTTACATTTAGTTGCATGATCCGATTCAAGGAGAAATTAACAATAAAGATGTTATGTGTTTACGGCACTTAACTTGATTTATTTCCCAATGTTCGAAAATAACCGAAAATTTAATCTTCACTTTAACCTTGTACGCATCTTTGCATTGAACATAACTTTTTTTATTAAGTCCGCGTTTATTTCCAACCGTTAAAAAGTAAATTAAGAAAATTAATTATCTTATAAAAATCTAAATTATTTACTATTTTCTTTGCATATAAATATTTAGAAATTTGCTGTTAAATAATTTTAAATTTATTAATATTTAGTTTGTTTTAAAATAAAACTTTTACAAGAAGAATTTCTGAAAAGAGGAACAAAATATTGGGGAGTTGTTTTTTCTTTGGTTTCAAAGCACTTGAAACTTGGAGCAAAGAAACGCATTTAAAATCTCCGAAAGCATGAGTACTTGGACATATGGAACATTACACTCTTGAGTTTATATCAAAGTGTAATTAAAGTTTTCAGCAATTTCATTAAAACTAAATTATTTCAAATGCAACAAAAAAAAATATTATATGCAAATAATATTTGCATCGGAAATTCGTAAAATCGAAAAATTTGTAAAACGGAAACTGCCCGTTTTTCAACTGTTTTTTTTTGTTACGTCACTAATCCATTTGCAATTCAATTACCATTGATGTGAAGCAGGGTGACATTCATGGAAGTGAAATACATAAAATAGAACAAAGCGCAATATATCAAATCCCGTTATACAAATAGATTTTTTTTCGATTCCATTTATTTATTTAGAGTATTATTGGCTCGATCCAATTGTACTGTTTGAAATACGCTTTATTTATAATTAACGGAAAATGGACCATATCACTGACGAAACGTTTTATTGATTCAAACGTACTTATTGGCAGTTATGACTATTTTATTTATGTAAACTAATAATTACAGTATTTACTCATTAGACTATTGATGGTGCAATTTCCTTTGGAATATTAGGTAATAAAACTAAATTACAGTTAATAATCAGTGAGTAAAATAATAGTTTATTATTAGATGATAATTAATAATAGTTAATAATTAGGTAATAAATACATTATTTATTATAATGTGATATTGTTAATTAATGAAAGAATGAAGCAAAAATATTAATTAAATATGTGACATAATAATGAACGTTAAATCGTCCATTCATATCGTGCATGAAATTAAGTAAAGTTTTAATTAATTAACTAAATTATGGATGTAATGCTTCGAGTATTTTAATGCTAAAAAAAATATAATTTCTCTCGGAAATCCGGAGGTGATCGTACATCCCAATTGCGTTAATTTTCCGTTAATTCGTTTCATTCGGAGTTGGGGTTTAATTACGTATGCGGGTGGATGAAAAGGGCACGAAAGGAAAATTTGCATTAAATGCAAAGTGCCCTAATTGCCTTGTATGCAGTCGGAGTGCATTGAAGCCCAGGTACGCATTTAATTTGGTTTGTGATTGGAGAAGAATTGTCGTTCCCATCAAAGTAGTGAGAGTTTTCAGCCTGAGCGGCGCCTTTCAGAGTAATGCGAATCGGATGATTCGTTATGTAACTGAATCGGGGCGATGGGTATTTACAGAGGACAATTGATGTAGACTAGACTGTAATTGTTGCGCTGGAATAAACTTATCTAGTTGGTATCGAGCCAGACGCACTCACAAAAGCTTCAAAACAAAAGTCAAACTATAAAGCGAGTAGCATTTAGCATCAAATAGTTAAAGAAAACCTTAATTGAAGATAAGCTCTATTAACAATAATAACACAATGATGTCAATCGTTACAATTATTATTTTTATTATTATGTAAGCAAAGAGTTCTAATTCTAAATTTAATGTTTATGAGATTATGATTTATTTAGTCTACATGCTCTAATTATATAATAAATGCACAACATTGACGTTCGTTTACATTTCATAAAATCTCATATAAAAAAATAGTTTATTTATGTGAATAAAATAACTTCTAAGTTGTTTATTTTTTAAATCTTCGTGTAAAACATAATATTTTTAATTATGTTAATTTATATAAGCATTACAAATCTATTACAAAACATGTCTTTTATCTTTGAATTCTGTTCTTTCACCAATGAAAATAAACTGAATTTACATAATGTATTATGAACAATATTTGATAACCATATTGACCCAAAGTCAAAATATCAATGAAAGCCGCTGTATCTTTGACCACTCTAATTTGGTGTAGATAATAATGAGCCTCGATGCAGCATCAATATTTAAATTCGATGCATGGCCGATGATGATGATGACGTTTCTGCAAAATTTCACATGACATCGCCGGCCGTTTGTGTCCTGCGATCCCGAATTTAACCCCGAAGCGAAAACTATCGGATCCAAATATCTATTGAATTATTCAATATCGCAATTACCCGGACGTTTCATGCGCGTTTTCCATTATTCCTCAATACATTCAAGGGTGGAAAATTGGCCAATAAATGAACAGCCACGAACATGACGAATTGCAATAACCGATCGAATAACGCACGTAAAGAGATGACATATAAAAGACTAGCTGATTATTCGGCAATTTCCGGCTATTTTTTTTTTAATTTGTTAGATTCTGTTTTGCGAGTTGATTGAAGCTATCAGTATTGACCTAGATAATAATGCATCTATTTCTGTTTAAAAATTCATAAAATGTCAAAATTTAATGAGACTTATTGCATAGTGCTTTCCTATACATATATAAATTTTGGCGAATTGCGATGCATACAGTCGATTTGCGTTATTTACATCTTTCAGGACATGATTTATTCGGCACAGCCGGGGATGAGCGAGTCATAAATCTCAATTTACTTAATGCCAGGAATCGATCACACGCCATACTATCAAACAGACGAACCTTTATTTTAACACAAAGGATTTTGTCTTGTTCAAGGATAACATAATATTACAATATAGTGTAATAATTAATTTAATTAATTATAAGTACATAGGGCAAAATGACCTAGGGTCAACAGCCCTTTATTATGATTATATATGTGTGAATAATTTAATAAATAATTAATAACAAATTTAATTAAAATCTGCTGATAATTTAATTAATTAATTCCTTATATTTCATAACTAAAATTATTGAACATATTTATTCCATGCACAATTATATGAAGTAAAATTAATTTCAAAATGAACTTTAAAAAACATACATGCAAATTATTTTTTGTTGATTGTAATTGGATTGAGAGAAAGTCGTAAACGAAAGCTCTGCGAATTTTGCATCAACTCCGAAGACATGTCTTCATTTAATTTCAACGAACCGAAGTTAATCAAATACGACAGCATCCTCGAGCACATCAAATCCTATTTCCTCTGATGTACACACCATACGCTTCACACAAATAGTTCTTTTTCTCTTCAAATCCAATCCTTTCAATCTCCATTTATATAGTTTCTTCTTTACAGCAAATTTTAAAGTAATCGAACGAATTTTGATATTTACATATAAAAATTGATCAATTAAATCACAAAATATTGACATCAACTATGTAAAATTTATTAATTGATATAATAAATAATATTATTATCAATTTCTAATATCAATAATTAATTAATTGTAAATCAAAACTTTCTTCTTTAGAATACGAGTATTTAATTAGAACAACCTTTAATTATCGTTTTTCTGTTTATAATTAAATCGTTGGGTTTCAAAGATAATGATTTAAATCAAATTTGAAAAAAAAAACATCATTAACATATTAATGGTGCTATTGCAGTTTTATAATACATTTCACTATTAATTAACGGTTTTTTTATATACCCGACCCCGTTTATATATTTTTTTAATGGTGTAGCCACATCCTGTTTCTTTTTCACTTACGCAATTTCATTCAGTTCGGAAACCGTATTTTATTTTGTCGTTAAGAAATTTGTTAAATCTATTACATTAACAAAAATATCTGTTATCAATAAACGTATTTCATTAATTATAAATTATTATAATTATTGTGAATATAATAATTAATAAGAAAGTATAAAATATTTTCTTTACAACACTTCTTAGTTAAGTAAAGAGGTATACATTTTTAGCAGCTGCGAGGTTCATAATTTTATTTCACATGTTATATTTAGAAACACTTCTGATTCAAAATTATTCATGATTTGAGAGCGTTGCTCCAAATAAGATTGTATTTCTGTTCCAGTCATAGCATGGTAATAAAATCCTCCTAAATTCAAAGACACTTTATGTTTTATTCTTGATGACCCTATTTATAAAAATATTATCAAAGTCTTCACTTTTTAATTATTTAATTCAACAGTTTTAATAAACAAAACAAAACAAAACGAAATTTCATTTAAATGATTTAAATACCCAAAGGATTAAACCATTTGAATGAGACTCAACAAAAAGGAAGATGAACAAAACTCTCCCCCGATTTAATTAAATTAGATTAGGTGACACTTCAGTCCCATTTTTTCCTTCCTCCTAAATTATCTCTAATGCCATTGATCTTCGAAGCATGAAAAGATGATCGTAATTGAATTTCCCCCCAAATTGAAGTAGAAGGAAAAAAAATAAGTAATTACATTATATGAACATAATAATAATTAGACGTCCACGAAATGAGAGCAAATACCATCATCGCCTCTTATTTGCTACGACTTCTGCGAAATCTTAATTTCGCCCAACGCAAACATTATATAATCCAGTCGCGGTTTAATTACTGAAACTTTATTAAAATATTTTTGTCATGTTTTTCAGTTTATGATTTAAATATCGATGTTATTATTCTTAGAATTTGTATTTCTCGCAGAAAGTTTCGTGATTTATGTTAACTAAATCAAAGATGGAATTGAACTTTTCTGATACACAGAAGAAGTTTATTGCATAAAATTTGAATATTATCCGCATAACATTTTCTCCTTCAATAGAACTGCAACTTGAAATGTTCTCACATTTATTTGTATTAAAAATAATGTTTTTTTTTTCTTAAAAAATAGATAAATTCAATTAAATTAATGACTCAAAATTCGAAAGATCAAAAAATCCTTGAACGCAAATGAGGATGTTACATAATCAAAGTGGGAGTTCAATGAACAATCAATTTTGAACGTCGTTAGGTGCAACAATCGGTGCAAAGCGGACACAATTATTCATCATTCGTCCTTCGTTATTCAAATTGATCCACAAACGAGACCCGAAAGTGTCCCTCGGCAATTGCACACGCATTTCGCATTCATGCCTCAACTTTCGCCCATTCCGAAAATAATGAATTCACATGAATTGCTAAATCTCCATTTGATATTCGCGAAATTTCTGCGAAGAGAGTATAAATCAATTCTTAGTTTATAAAATTTACTTTTCTAAATGATTTTAAGAATGATTTTAAATTATATGATAAACTCAATTATATAAATTAAGAAAATAAAATGTTAGTAGTTGTTATTATACAGTTTAGATAACCAGCAATAATAAAGTATGTGACCAAAAGAAAAGAAAAAAGGAATTTATTGCAGCATGTGTAGAGGAATCATAAAATTGATACGGTATTTTTATGTGTAAATTTTTAGAGCTTCTGTAAAAGTGCAGTGGCCAATTCATTTTTAGAAGCTAACGGTAGTAAGGCGAGTTTTATTAGAGACCGATATACGTAATACACCTATTACAATTTAAGCTGCAAGACTAAGCTGCTCAGTAAATAGGAAGAAAACGTTTCGCGGAAGGAACAACAAACAATGAAAAATGAACAAATAACAAATTTTATGTTTTAGCGTAAATCATATTTGGAGCGACCTTAGTTTAAGATTTCTTCAGGACTTTCTAAGGTCAAACAACCGTTTTATTAATGAAAGTATAATTATTATTTATGAGTTTTCTTCATCCTCCGCATATTCTTGAGCAATAATTATTAAATTTCAAAATAATATTAATTATAATCTAATTAAAAGATTTTTTTAAGTTTTCCTGCAATTACAATGAGAATTCAATACTGAAATTGGTGTATGCAGTTTATCATCTGCACGCTGAACGCGGAATACGATCATATTTCAAAATGTTATTGGTGGATTATGGAAAAAAAAAACATGAAATCAGATTGGTGCAGTGATTGGATTTCCGTTTTGATGTCGATAAAATAACATAATAACGTTATTTCCGGTAATGTTACTGTAACCACGTACGCGTAATTCTCTTTATATTTAGCAAATAACATTGTTTATTATTAAACTTCAATTCATATTTTTTCAGTATATTCACAGTAAAAGGTAATTCATTAAAATTATTGCATTTGTTTACATACATAGTAAAATATTTAATGTAATTTCTGATGCAACAAATTTTAAATATTAAAATTAAATAATTAATTCAGATCAAAAAATTAATAAAATAATATTTTACCTTCTACAAATCATATTTAAACTGCATTCGCGTTTCTTATCATAAATCACCACCAAGTTTGAATTTTTCCGCATAAATGCATTATTCTATCACATTATACACATTTTTGCTTAAAACCAAAACTTTTCAAATCATTGAAAACACTGATTGACATATGTCATTAATTATAATAAAATATTATATTGCTATGGTAATTATAAAAAAAACAAATTTTATTAGATAACTCGATTTTAAGAAATAATACACATTTTTTTTTTTTAATTATTGCATCAAACGTATTTCGTAAAAAGAAATACCTTAATTTTTTTTTACTTAGCATTCGAAATTTGCATTCCTCGAACCGTTTAATTCAATCGCTGAAACTGGAACTTCAAACATTCGTTCCATTTGCAAACGTCGACGATTCTCTTCATTTTCTTTTTTCAGTTTTCATTCATATTTTTTTTTGGCGTGACCCTAAAAAGTTTCAATTTTCAGAGACGCGACCTACTTCCTTCCGTTTCCGCATTATCCCAGAAAAACTTACTTCGATTTTATATTATTCTTGTTTTAAACTTCACATTAGTCAAGAGAATTATTAGCAATTAGATTTTTTTTAATTTATCAGACAATTATTAAATATTTTCTTTTATCATCCTTCTACATCTATCACGCAGATTATGATTGCTTTTCATTCATTTTTATAAAGTGGAGTTAATCCGAAATGCAAATCCTTCAGCTGATGGAAATGTTACCGTTTTAATCCACCTTTTTCCATTTTCTTCTCCACCTTTTCTTTTTAAGATTACAACACATAAAAGGATACAAATTAAAGCATATTTCATAAATAATTTAAATTTTATAAATTTAAACAATATTTTCGAAATAATAAAGTAATTTCTAATTAATATTAGCTTATAAAATTTTAGTTTAAAATATAACATTCAATATTGTTAGGGGTTTCCTAATAAATTGTTTTTTTATACCGTTCCATTCTCTTCGCATCACAATCTACAGTTCAGTTTTTCATTTTCTTGTATCCCCGTGGGTGGAATATTAGGAACAATATGGTGTAAACATTTCTTTGTAATATAGACATTTTTTTAAATATTTATTGGATTTTTTTTGAATATGATGAAAATTGTAACGTTATATATTCGTCTACACGAGCAGACGTTTCGCTCTAATATTCTTGATTTTTGGATTTATTGTGCGTCGAAGATCATCCAGAAATAGCGTTTTGAAAAGCGCGAAATGGTGAGCATTGTTTGCGTATTATTGACGGTAATTCATGCAAAGCTATTCGAGATGACAGCGGCGATAGTTCGCTCAGACAAACAGAAAATAATAGTCGGAAAGGCGGATGAAGTAAGAGTGGAAAAAAAACAACAAATTGGGAATAAGGTCAATGTGTGTACAACTCTGAATTATACCAAATTATTGATATTCTATAGATTCTATAAGCTTATTTCATAACTACTATACACTTATTAATTAAAGTAAGTTATTGTTACAATAGTTACATAACTTTAAAAGTTAACATTATGTTGGAAAATACATAATGGAATACGCATTTACAATACACCTAATTTAAATGTATTCCTCATTTCTAGTAAACACATTACTAAATCGCTCAAAAATATTAAAAATATTATTTCAAAATTATTAATTTATTGAAAATGTCAATCAACTTGTATTTCTAAATCTGAGCTGTACTGAATTGGAGTAGCGTTGGAAAACAGGAAGCGAGCGTTTCTATTTTAAAATATTGTTTCCAAGTTCAAATAATTGTTGTTCGAAAAGTTTGGTTCGTGTGCACACGCGGAGGGACATTAAATCGAGGCAGTTTTAGAGTCGCAATCGAATTATTACCTATTAAATGAAACACCAACGAAATGTGTTTAAAATTCACAGTGCAATAAGCATAATCCATTTGGCAAACTATTTGGTGAACATTTATTTATAAATGATGATTACGTAACAGAATTGATGAGATTGCAACACCATTTTTTAAGATAATTCTAATGAATTATTTTTAGTATAAAATAATTATATATTTACATTTCATAATTGTAATTTCAAATTAATTTCATTACAAATATATTCCGTCTAATCAAAAAATTATTTACATCTTAAAATGTGCATTATATTAAAAATACCAGATGTCTTTCTAAAATATTTGTGTCTAATTAATTTTTAATATTTATAAGTTCGCAATCCTGTTTGGTAATTTATAACTGTGTTGCCCTAAACAACGTCAGTTGCCACGTCAGACGTTTTCAGCTGACATTGAGATATCCTTTCCGGCCATGTCAAGCGTATTTAAATTTATCTGACATGGAATGAGCCCCGAAATATAATGACCCAACAATTTCAACCCCTCAAAAGTGGATTTAACCGATGTTACAATAAAAAAGGCGCAGCTGAAGATCATCCAAGATTATCTCAGTTAATAAAAAAAACCTAATACATTTATTTTGAAATAAAAGAATAAAATTTAAACTTGCCTAAATATTAAAATAGACTTTAAATATTAGAAAATAAGTTTAGAATAACAATTATATTTTTTTTGTACTTCGGTCGATTTGAATAAAAAAGTAAATAATATCAAATGAATTTCTTTAAATGATTCTTCTAAAGAAATTGATTTGAATAAACTCTTGACGACGTATTCGTCTCAAAATTTATTTCGTTTTCTTTATTGTAGATATTTGCATTCGATTATTCAGTCTCGTTTTGTTTCCATTTTTTTCTTCAATTCGTCCAATTCCCGAAGCGCGGTTTAGAGTTTCGCGCTCCTCTCAAAGAGGTGTATTGAGTGTTAAGGGTGGAGGAAATACAACCCAACGCATGCACATAATACACCTATTGCTAGCGGAGTGCAAAAAAGGACGAAAAATCCCTATCCCTTTGCATCGACGTAACAGAAAGAGCTACTTTCCCATTTCCATTCAATTGGCGCGGAAAGAAAAATCATTCGAGGAAAAGAAATTATTTATGTACGGAAATTGTCGTCGTCGTAAGTAAAATCCAATAATTTTAGTTTCGTCGGAACGTTTGATTTACTTTATACAACTTTGCACAAATAATACACGCAAGTGCAATAAAGCAATAACAATCGAGTTTAATTATAAAGTTCACTCTGTGTGCTTTTCGCATTATTTTTTCGTTGCATTTACAATGCACATGCAAATAATAATCCGACGTGATTTAACGCTTTATCATAGCAGCTAGAAACAGTTTTGTTTGCGAAGTAGAAAGGACAAAGTTTAAACGTTAAAACTTTCTATCATTTTGTTGCGACGACATTTAAATATTTATCTACAGTTAATTCAATTTTAATGAGGTAATTATTTTTATTAAACTTTATTATTATTATTGTCAAATAATAAGTCTTATACTTATTTAATCATTTAGATTACGTAATATTGATTATATCAAGAGATGCGCAATGAAACATAATTTCAATTATAAAAATAATGAAAATTCTGTTACAAATATTAATGAATATTTTAAATCTACGTAAGAAAATATAATGAGAAAATATAAATTTGGTTGTGCAAATTACAATATTTTTGAAATAGCGAACACATAGTAAAATATGACTGTTTTCTATTGTCTTTGGGTTACGATTTCGCTGCGAGTGGTTAGCGTATTCATAGTATGCATCAAATCGTATGCAAATGATCGCAAGAAATTCTGACACGTTCTGACCATAATCCAATTCGGAATAATTTTTCATACATTATTATATCGCGACCGGTCTATAAAAAAAAGCAGCCGAGAAATGTAATAAATAAATTATGTAGAGACAACAAATGCGAGAAGTACATGCACGATTTCGTTTACGCAATAATAGCGAAAAGTAAAAAGAAAATAAAAATTATCTTGAGTTATGTAATTCAAAAAATATTTTGAAGTTTATGTATTTAATTGATATTTTTGATTGTTCCAAATTGAAGCGTACGATTAAAATTGTTATAAATTATGATTTCGCTTGAATTTATTTAAAAAAAATGGAGTCGATATTGAATTTAATACTCGGGCAATCTATTTATAGAAGTTAATGCGATTTCCTGTGTAAGAATTAGTGTTAAGTACGGAAAATGTGATTTTGATTTACTTTTTAATTTAATTTAACCGTATAAATAAATTATCTACATTTTACGTAAAACAATCATATTTAGCAATGATGCACGTATCGCGTTACGAAAGAACCAAAAATTGTTGCTAAACATAAAATTCGACTTCGACCCACTTTTGTGAAGCACTAATTTTACAATAACAACACCAATCACGTACTTTGGGACAAAAATAAAAAGTATTTTTCTGAAATCGTCAGTTAAAAATTTGTATTGCTTCATTTAAGGAATTTCCATTGTGCGAATATGAATGATAATTAATTAGAACTAATATATATTTGAGATTATTTAAAATGTAATTCGTTGAGGAAAGAAAGCAAATTATGACATGGCGAAGAGATCGAATCAAGGTTGTTGTAACGAGTTAATGGACGTTCGAAAAAGCCGCGGAATCGTGATTATGCAACGGCGTTTTATCACGCGCGCTTCCGTTTCTGACTGCAAAACTGTTCGCAGTGAAATGACATATATATATTCCCGAAAAGTGTGTCAAAATTGATTAAAACTAGCGTTTTTTCTTTATCAATATATGAATTAACTATAGAAAGAAAAAAAAGTAAAACTAATTAAATATGTAACAGAAATTATTTATAAAAAAAATAAGGTGGGAGGTAAAGAAAAAAAACTGTAATGATTATTGTAATTATTACGTGGACACGCATACATTAACTTTTTGCAAGAGGCCGATGACCCAAGATCCTTGTATTCGTTGATTTATTAATAATATAAATCATTACATATGATTTATGCGATTCGCTTCACTTAATATTTTTGAAATGTTATAATTACTATCAATTCCACACAACGATAATTGAAATATAGAAATGTTATGAAATAAATAATAATTATATAGTTTTGTACAAAGGTCAATAAACTATAACTGACTTTTCTTTATTCAATAAAAGCAAATCCCACTCATTAATTAAAAAAAAAATAAGTATTTAGAATTATTAATAAAAATTGCAATTTTGTCAATTATATTAAGACAAAAAAACTTATATGCTTATCTCACATGATGGATGCTGCTGCATTTCTTTGATGATCGATATGCAAGACATTTCTTGTATTAATCCACTTGATTCTGAGTAAGCAACGCTGGGGTGCGTCAAATGTAATTAAATAAAGAACAAACGGATTTTCCGGGGTCTACATATAACCAGATTAAAATAAACACTTAGATGCTTCCACATCATAGTAATTACATTTGCTCATACGGATCAGGATTTTGTATTTGTTTACGTTTTTCGACAAACTCTCTCGAAAAAGTTACTTCCGACATCATTTCTATTCACTCGCCTTTCAAGAACTGTTATTAATAGGTTCCATAATTTATGATGTAAGTTCGAAAGCACTCACTTTGTTCTCATGGAAATAATGACTAGAAGCAATATGTTTGTAACCGCAACATTGTAAACGATCTACTCAATTACATTGAAACTTTTCAATTATAAATATTACAATAAACTTTGTCGTTACAGAAAAACACTTTGTTAATAATTAATCTATCAAATTAAAACTATTTATTTCAATTATATAATTATAGCAGATAATGCATATAATTTGGTAATAATTGAAACTAACCGGTATTCACCTGTGCGTCGATAATCTAATTAAAAGCGATACCCCGGTATTTCTGGGTTAAGCTAATGCAGTTATAGCATTTCCGAGATCCCCGTTATAGTATTAAGTTATACAATGCATTCAAGTTTTACTTTAAAATAATAATAAAATTTAATTTTTAAATAAATTTTGATGAAAGATTGATTTATTTTTAATTGAAAAAAATATATAATTATGTAAATCCAATTTTAAAATAAATTTCAGTATATAAACATTACAAATACGTTAACTAGTAAACAATTAAACAATATTATTGTAGAATTTGCATTTCCCTTTGGTAATTACATATAATTACAGCGAAAGGCAGATGAAGTAATTCTGCGCTTATTACCTACAACAAAGAGTGACAAATGTTTGAATAATTGAAGCCAATAATTAGACAAAGGTCTGTCCGGAACAGAATATCCTTTTCCCTTTGTCCTTTTTATGTAATGTAGTTACAAATCACATAAACGAAGCCCTTTATTTTCTGCACACAAATAATCTAGACTCTTTTAATTGCATTTCAATAGACTTTCTAGAAGTCATTTTCAGTTCCAACTGTAAATTTATTAAAATTTATGTTTTTTTTTTAATATTTACACAACTTTTCGTTTCTTAAAAAAAAAATATATTTAAAATTGGAAATAGAAATTTATAAATAGTTGAAAGACCTCGATATATAAAATATTTTTTTTATCTATAAAAACTGTTTTGACCGGATGTAGTGCGTATTAAATGATTTTAAAGAGAACATTCGAATGACCAAAATATTTTTCGTCTGGGAATTCAGAAAATAAAAATCGTATAATTCTGTTGGAGAAAACTTATAAATAATTAAATAATTTACCTTTCCAACGTAGTATGCAATTAAGATTATTTTATTAGATAATAATAAACACGTTATTTCAATATTACCTTTTATCGGATGAAAGTCTTTGAAATCTTATAATTTATTGAGTTGTAAAATTATATTTGCTGATTTTATCTTGCAAATAATTTTATTAAATAAAATGCAAAAAAAATCTTACATGTTTATTCTTGTTTAAAATCTTTTCTTTAATTTATGAAAGAAACTTCAATCTTGGAACAAAGAAAATTAATGTTTTAGTAAGAAATGTAATTTAATTTATTTTAAAAGAAAATAACTTTGTATATGATATTGATTAAATATTATTTATTTTGTATTTAAATATTCAAATGTGCATCAATTTTAATTGAATTTATCGTAGAGATTTATAGATTTTGATTTATAAAATTAATCTATTTTTTTTGTAAATATATGAAAATAAATATTTTTTATTTTTATAAATGTATTACGAATACAAATTAATGTTGCTCGTATATGAAATAAACATTATTAAATTAATATTCCAATCCGATGAATAATAGAGAATATCACTGAATTCGTACATGAATATTCACGAAGTCTTCAAAATATAACAAACAATTATAAAATACAAAAAAAAACTGTATTAATTAAATAAAAACGATGAAAATTGAATTGAAATTTATTTAAATTTGTATGGTTTCGTCCTTGCATAATGATGGATAAGGAATTCATAAAAATAGATTTTAGAAATAATTATTAACTTACTTTATTTTTGTGGATTCTTCGTTTGGTTTTCTTATGAGAATTTCACTTTTGTGGGGAATAGGAAACACGGAGGTCCTTCCTTCCTGCTTGAAATGCGCAACAGGAGGATGATTTTCGGAGCACAGGCGCGCGTTTTGGATCAGGTCTGAGTCCTGGAGCGGCTTCGCGAGTACTGGGAAAGGCTTCGGAGATGTGTGTGCAATTACGGCAGGATTCCGTGTGCGCAAACACACACACGAGCGACACCAAAAACAACACTCGCTGTGTCGTCTTCATCATCTTCTCGTGTATTTTCATACGTTTTTAATTTCATTCTTTTTCATTTACTGACAACTATTTTATTCCTTTTGCGAACGCCGACAATCTTCGTTTTTAATGTTTATAAAAGTACGCTCGGAATTAGTATTCAAGGCTACCATTCAATTATCTTCAATTAAACGCATTCATTAATTGCTTTATCAACTGTTAGCAAATATAATTATTAAAATTGGATGCAAAATTCTCAACAAATTCCTATTTATTGAAACAAATCTATAATACATTATGTAATTTAAAAAAAAATAGTAATTTTATTCAATCAATTAAAAAGATTTATATAAATATTCTGTTAAGTTTTAAAATCATCAGTTGACTAAATATTATATAACTATTTTTATTGATCATAAAATATAAATAAACATATAATAAATTGAGAATTACCGATATTTTCGGTTAATCAATCATTCAAAGAAGACAACATAATTGATGTTTTATTAAAGTTTTTTTATGGAACAAAAAAATATATAATTTATCCCACATTTCTGTTATTAACTTTAGTAACAATAATCATGAAAACATTTAATTTATGTTACTTAATAAAAATGAAACTAAAGTGAAATTTATTATTAAAAAAAATATATCAATAAATCATTCACAAATGTGCTATTTAAAGATTAAAGTTAAATATCAAAGTGATAGAGGCACACGATGAAGTAATTAAAATGCTATTAACAGTTTATCTATGTATTTCGGTTGCGCAACGCGAACGCGTTGCGGATTGACATTTTTGGATGGCGATAAATTACCGGTTAAAAGTTTACCGGTTCGAATCGCTTAATTGGAGCACTCATTTACTATGGAGAGACGAAAAAACAATGGTCATTTAGCTCCTACGGTTACGTTCAAATTAAGAATAGTGTTACATAATTCTCAGCACGCCGTCGCTCCGCATATTTAAGGCCTAATCATTTGCATATAATTGAATATCCACCATTAGTATTCCAATCATCTAAATCTTGTATCTGTTCACTCACAAAAGCATCTTCAATAATAAATTTTGTAAAATTAATTTATTATTCTTCCTGATGATATAAATATACAAATTTCTATTTCATGTAATTTATTTAATTTTATTCAGTTCATTTAGTTTCAAGTCGTAGAAGAGCTATTGCTTTAATTAACTGTGCAAACTGTGTAAATTTGGTCACAAATGCGTTCGAGCATTGCAACTGGAAATAAATTCGAATACTCCTGCACGAAGTCTTATATTTATTCAAGGAAATTAACGCTTCAATTGCGATGCAGCAACAACGAAGAAGTTATATCTCATTAAGCTCTACGCTTTAAACAAATAATTAATTAAAGAATTCGCTTTTTAACTTTTCTATTTTGAACTATTTTTTTTTATTTAATTTTGTATAAACACAATATTTAATAAAAAGTTATAGAAGTTCCGCAGTGACCATGAAAAGCTACGACTTTTTTACGAGTGGTATAAAAACATATATTTATGTCATGCGACGAAAAAAATAAATCCTTTATTAATATTATACGTACATATAATTCTTCCTGAATTTTAACTAAAAAAAAATAAGAGAAATTTTATAAAATAATTATGATTAATATTTTTTTATTAATTAAAATTTATTAAATTTATTTTTTAATGCAATAAACTATGTGAAATTTACATTTTTAATCAAGAAATATTAAAATGGTGTTCGAAAAGGCGAGATCTGTTATTGATCTCTCGCTGTTCCCGTCGTAAAGCGGAAGAAGACTCAATATATTTAAAAAAAAAACAACCGGAAATAAAACTGATCAATATTTTTTAATTGTATTATATAAAATTTTCGTTTTTTGTTTTGTAACATATGCAACTTAATTTTCATCAAAATCGTTTATTAATTTAGTTTTGAATTATTTATGTTTTTATTGGTTTATGAAAGAAAATAATTGTGTGTGATATAAATAGTTACGTAAAGTTGGATTGATAAGATCCTTTTAGGAAGCGTTAGTGTAATTGGGTAAAAACTGTTATTTACTATACGAATGAATACAAATTCCGCGCTCGTTGCTTCAATTTCCATGGAATTAGTTTAAAACTGTCTGCACAGGCGGTCCGAACACGGTGGATGCGCCGGGCATCAAATGTAAAACACCCTTATTTGCGGCACCTGAGCCAAACTTCTGCCCCTATTTAAAACCATCCCACGTTCAGGAAATTATAAAAGTTTAAAGTGCGTCTTCCTCTTCCAACTCGAAGAGAATTTAGATCCTATAGAATAATTTAATTGTTAAAAATCTAAAAATAAACTCAATATTAAAGATTTTATTAATGCTACTAAATAATTTGTTTTGCGGATAATGCGGATTTCAAGAATTTTTTTTTTCGAGCGGATACATTTTTATTTAATAATCCCGACATATGAGGATGGATGGATGAGGGATGGATGATAATAATAATTTTTTTAGGGAGGGTTTGAAAAGAGCAATATTGAATTATGAATTCTTTAATATTTTTTATCATCGCTACACGGGAAAAGGTAGATTCAATTATATTTCAGGAAAGGCTTCTTATTTTCAACTGCTTCGCAGACGTCACGGATTTTTGTGAAAAATATTGTTAGATAATATTATTCGCAATCGCATTATTATCATGATCCTGGCAAAACCCACCTACCACCGAACAACATGGGCCGTATTGATTCGCGTTCGTCGCTGAATTATGTAATCATTCTCCGTGTACGTGAACTTGGCATAATGGCCAATATATTTCCACATCGACGTCATTATTTTAACAAATTATTAAAAGGTTTCTATATTTAGCTGTTGCATTTAGAAACTAAATAAAAATATTTATGAATATCAATACTTTCAAAATTGTAATATTTTGAATTTCTACAAACTTTTAGTAATTATATGTTAAATATTTCTAAAATAAACTTATTGCTTTAATTACATAAGAATTTACCTCAAATTTATTTGATTGAGGAATCAATATTAGATGTTCGAATAAATATCTATTAGCATGGGTTCATCCATAATAATTGGAAATTAATTTAAGCATTCCGTGTACGAAACCAGCTATATCGGAGATGTAGTAGAGAATTTCATCAATTCCTGCGAAACTTTAAGCTCCGTGGAATTATTATTGGTAAACATTCAGAAAGTGTATGTGCAATCTGGGATTCCGACGATGTCACGAAACATGCGGAAATATTCTTGTGGTGGATTAATTGCAATGAAAATCGAGTGAGAACAGCGGATATATGGGCCACACGATATAATAATTATCCTGAAACTTATTATTAGTCTCGGCAATTTAATATAGTCTCCAAACGAATTATATATCCGACTGCAATTTATTTTCCTTCCCGGATATCCTCGGATCCAATAAACACATTCTGTCTTGTCTCTCAAGCGAAGCAACTGAAGAAAAAAAAAACTATTTCAATTTTCCACTCGCCTAACTACAAAAGGAAGGCTAATTTATATTTGAAAGTCCTCTTCCTGTGCATCTTCATTTATTGAATTTGCCGCGCTCTGATTTTTCTTTTGCTCCTTTCTTATCCACTGAAGTGTATACTCAATACATATGAAGTAGGATCAAAACATTTCATGAATATTTTATATCATAAAGTTTTTTTATTTATTTGATATACTTTATTTATTCTTAATCTCTTCATTTTACAGCGGATTTTAATTATCAACGTTGATTTATGATAGTTGTCGAAAATGTCAATCAATATTCGATGAGTTTGTAATCCGCGCTGACATCTGCGGATTAATTTATTTTTATTAATTTCCATCATCCACTTTATATTTAATTAAATTTATATATTAATATAAATATAAATTTAATTTAGGATTTTAACGTTATTAAATTTTTCTCTTTTAGAAATAATTGTTCTCTTATAAATTTTGATTAATTAAGTAGTGTTTTCTTACATTATTTTTCATCAGAAAAAAGTGTGACATTGTGTGCTGTAATATTTCACAATATATTTGTTGCGGATTAGTTTTTTTTTTGTTAATCCTCGCCGCAATATATTTATTTACAAAAAGGGTTGATCCCTTTGATTTATACCTCCTTGCATGATATTTTTTGTCTTCCCTTTCGTCTGATTTATTGTCACTTTACAAGAATATTGTTAGAATCCCGTAAATTTCGTCGCAATAAACAATTTGCCTCGAGCACAATGCAAAGTTCGGATAGCCCTAAGCCACGGATTTCGGAATTGAATACGTCGGACGTGATAAACTGGGATACAACTTTCATCCAACTCCATCACAGATCCAAATAAACATTCGATTACTAACACCTTGAGAGCAAATGTTTAATTTTTATAAAGGATCTGAAAAACTTAAATTAATTTTAGTAAAAATGGTAGAAATGATGATGAATATGTTCGCAATTTTGATGGAATTTTATTTTACGTTTTTTTTTTGTAACGGAAAATAAAATGGAAATTTTTCTGAGCGATTTAATAAAATCCATTTTCATCCGCAAATCCTAGCAACCTACTATGCCTTTCCAGCACTCCCTGGGTACAAAAGTGGGATGGAGCCGCACATAAAGGATGTTTGTTTTATTCCGTACTATTTTCACCCTTTCACATGCACGGCTGCATTCCCGCACAAAGTCGATAAATATATTGGTTTTGTAGTGCAAAAGGACTGATCTGGGTCAAGACACCTCTTTTTCTTCTTCAGTTTTGTTTCGTCCATTCCTTTGTTTATTTTTTGAAGAGGTGCTGGTACCATCTTCGGATTCTACGCTCGAGCGGTCAGCTGTTAAATTGCCCATTGTTCGACAACCACTGACTTCACAATGAATCACAAACCGCATGGAATACCGCCGCTATCTGCTCCTAATCTCAAAGCAAAAGTCCGTTTGGTCTAATCGATCTGTTAGTTAGGTAATGTGGCGTTAAATACGCATCAGAGCAATTTCTATTCAACATCTCAATTATATAATTTAATCCTTACTTTATTATTCAATATATTTACATTTTACATTTGATTTAAAAACAACTTTATTATAAATTTAATTGAAATAATGTCGCTGAAATCGTAATTAATAAATTCATAAATAATTAAGTAAATTGATAAATAAAATAATTCTAAATTAAATTAAAATATTTTGAGCTACAGATTAATTAAATGTATTTGTAATAAAATTTGTAATTAATATAATTAAAATACACCTAAAATTTTTTTAAATTTACTATTTTTATTTATTTAAATCAATTTATTGGTCACAATTAAGGGTACTTTCACTAATTTCCTCTAAAAAAAATATTTTGTAGCTAATTCCCGGCGCATCCACCAAATATGTATAAATATATTTTTATTTTTTTCTTGCAGTCAATCAAATTTATTTAAAAAATATCTATATAATAATTAAAAATTTAGAAGTATTAATATTATATTTATTTAAAATTATAATTAAATTTATAAATAAACTGTAGATATTCAAAAAATTTAATATGGCAATAATTTATCAATACGAATGTTTGTTTTGTAAATATCATAAATGTATCTGTATTTTATTACGTTTATATTTTTTTAGTGGATTGAGAACACAATAAAGACTCTTTATTAAGATTATTATTGGTTATTGATCGGAGTATCTCCGGTGTGTACTCATTCATGAAATTACTGAATAACGAACCTACGAAAGCTATATATAGACGAGCGTTTTTTGTTTCATAAATTGGGAATGGATACAATAACGGCCAGATTGGATTTCGCATTTGCTCCGTGAATAACAAATACCAAAGGGAATCATAAACCGTATGCTCGTTCAAAACGATTCTCGTACTCTTCATTTTTATTTCACATTCACGACTCACTGACTCGTACAATTGCTATCAACAAAAAAAAAACAGCAACGAAAATTTAGTGTTGTAATTTTTAAAGTGTGAAGAAAAAAATACTATATTTTTTATAAGTATTATATTAAATTTATAATTTATTTTATATATTTTTACTTACTTTATTGATGTTTTTAATTGCACTTTTATTTATTTTTTCAGTAAAATAGTATTTACTGTGATCTTTGTCTGGAAAACCACTAAATAAATCACGTAAATCTTGATGATTCTTTTAATCCTCGGTGGTAAAAGACATTGATGGCAGCCTGAGGCCGTAAAATCCTTACGTGACTCCGAATATTTCAGCGGGAAGGATTTATAGGTTTGGATGAAACAAAAACGACAGGTACTAATTTAACATTTAATCTTCAATAAAAACTAAACGTTTTTCACGAATAAAACTATCGACAAATATATTTCTTTTGTACACGCTATAATGCAATTAGGTTTATCCATAATATCTAATAATATTGAAAAAGCCTTACATTCTCACAAAACCAAACAAAATGGAATAAAGTTTTATTGTGAAACTATTTTATTTTTAACAACTAAATTGTTGTATTTTCTAACGAAATATTTCAGTAGGAACGCATTTGCGCTTTGAAAAATAGTGTAACGTCTTGCAAAAGTTATTTAAAGAACGAAACGAAACGGTGTAAAGTTATTTATTGCACAGTATTTTCGACAATAGATTGCAACCAGCGGAATGATTTATTCCAACCCACGGGAACTGGATTGTTCTATTTTGCTCCTTCGTGCATACATCAACAGAGTCTAGACAACATCAACTTAAGTACGAAACATAAATAAAGATAGGAATGCACGAGCTTTGTCTTACATTTTATTAACAACGCAATTCTTTACATGGAAAAAAAAACAACAAAATAAAAAACAATTACTTCAACAACATATATCAAAAACATATTTTTTTCAAGTGTAAATTAAATAACAATTAATAAAGTAAAAGAAAAAAATAAAAAAATATTCTCATTCATTCAATTTCTTTAATTTCGATTTTCTAACTGAATCTTTTACCCTAACTCTCATTTTGAATTACAATTTGTTTCTGCTACTTGCGAATAATTGCGCAAACTGTAAACACATGATTATACTTTAATTTTTTTTAAGCAATTATATTTTAATTATCTGCTTTAGACAAAAGTGGAACACAAAATAGATATTCTGATGACTATTACGAATGTTATGATTAAAAAATATATGCATATAGTAAGGTAAATATGAGGATGCAAAAAAAAAATAAGTAAAAACAGGTAAATTTAATATTTAGGAATGTTTTCGAAAAACGTACATATTTATTTCCCAATTGCATTTCTCAATTAATAAAAATATAATTGAAATTTAAAAAAAAAACAATGTTTTTTTAAAATCAAAAATTTGGTATTTTATCTTTAATTGAAAATATAATTGAGTTATGCAATTGATTTATAAACTTTTCGATGTGTACCTTTTTTGTAGCACAAGCTTCATTTTTCCTAATTACTATTATAGATAAGAAATACATTCAAATAACGCACTTTTCGCATCAGTCTGCATCCATAATTCTAACACAGCTCTTTCCTCTACATATAATTTAGTTTGTTTTTTTTTTACAAAAATATCTTTATTCATTCCTTGATCTAAATTGACAACAGAATCATTCAATAATATCTTCAAGAGCTTCAGCTAACAACAATAATACTTCGAAAAGTTCATCAGAAATATTTTTGGATTCGCGAGTCTTTATGCGGTTATTTACAAAATAAGGATGTTGCTATGGTAACGATGTAGCTTAAGCAGATGATCGATTATCGTAACTGCAGCAGTGAATTATTATTTTGGTGATATTTCCACTTAAATTTTCTTGTGTAAAAAAGTTATGGAATAATGGAAATATCAACAATGTTATTTTATGTTATGTAATTCTTATAAATAAATTATTAAATAAAAAATAATTAGTTGTAATGATAATTATAACAATATACAAATTAATGATAGTCTTCTTAGAAGTTCATGGGTTAAAGCTATTTCTTGATATAAATTAAACGTGCTTAAAATTATTCAATTTTTTGTTAAATACAATAAAAGTAGAAAGAAATTTATCGATGGGAATTATCAGCTCTGAAAATATTACGACAATTCATACACGATTCGAAATAATCGGTAATTACATGTATGTATGTGTGTTTGTAAATATTTAACTCTCTTGTTCACTAAACGCTACAAAAATACTATTGTACTTTGTCTTTATCCTCTTCGAAATTACAATTTACGTACATTATTAAGAAAAATAAAATCAGGACGTATATACGAACATAAACATTCTCTGATTTGGACGAAATTTTGCTACGCTCAGCTAATGCTCCCTAAAATACTTTGGTATCTCACTTTTTAAGAAAGTTCGGTAAAAAATTACAAAATCTATCTAGAGATTACACTTTCTTTCCATTCCTAATTACCCATCAATTGCTAGAAAACTAGATTGTTGTAGCTTCATAAAAAGTATTAGTTTATTTTTTGTCATTTATTCGCTGCTCTTTCTCTAATTTGTATCACTAACCTTTCTGCTCTCTTTGTTAATCTTTCTTTTTTGTTGTAAATTTTAAAATGTATTAATTTTGGCACACGTTTGTGTTTGTGTTTACTTTGGTTTAGAAGAGTTTCAGCTTCCAGATGGAGAGTGGCCTTTGAAAAAGCGTGACCTGACCATGCTCTTTGCCACCGATGATGAAGACGTACAAGGGTACAAAAGGTTCGATGGTTTTGGCTTCTTGTTGGATTTTCTTCCTATCTACTCTACTGGCGCTCACAGCCCTCGATTTGCTCTCTTTCTTGGAAAGGGATAATTGCTTAGGCGGTCGAGTGCTGCGATTGGTGTTCCTGAAGAAGACGCGCGTGTTCTTCGTGATGACTCCATTAAAATTCTGCAACTCCAGCTGATCGTTATTAGCATTCTTTGCGTCATCCTGAGCTTTCTTGTCTGCAGGTCCTTGGTAATTTGGGTTGCAGAAGCCGAAGCTGGCCTCCTTGAGTTTCGGTTCTTCTTGCGGAGTTTTCACGCTGTAGTTGCTGGCCGATGAAAGCCTATTAACCGTTTCTATGCTACAATAATCGGAAGTTGATGAGACGTTCTCTTCGTAGTTGGAGAACTTGCCGGAAGTTGAGTTGATCATGTGCTGGTAGAGCGGATTATCAGCGTACGCCAAATGCGAACTATAACTTTCGCCTCTCTTGAGAGGTTTAAAGGAATCCATGATTGTCTCCTCCTTTGTAGGCGAAGGCGAAGGTTGAACGTGCGTTATGGTCTCTATATCGTAATTGGAGGTAACGAATTCGTTATCGTAATGATAGTTATCTAAGTTATCCTCATCGTTATCTAAGAAGACTAATCGTGTGGCTTCAACAGGCGTGAGCACCGGCGTTGGAAGCGTGAGAAGGCTAAAGTTTGGCACGGAAATTGGTTCCCTCGGTATTTTAATTGCGGTCGAGTCGAATTCCACCCGTCTCTTCTGCGGTGCCCCTTCGGCATCGCTGTACTTCTTCTTAATCACATAGGCCGACTTCGATTTGACCATCGTGCCTCTGGTGGGAGTGCTGAGCTCCGTCTCTTCGATCTCTTTAGGAGATGTCTTCTGGTTTCTAATCAGACTCTCCGTGCTCTCCGTCGCGCATCCTGTTAGAACGCTGTAGTTGCATTTCCTCGAGATGTTCAGCTGCGACAACTTGCTAATCTCCTGAAGGAAGCTTCCTTTGTTGCTCTTGTTGCCGTTCTCGAGTTCCGAACCATCCGTATAATTGGCGTTGGATGGTTCGAAGACAAAGGTTTGCTCGCATGGAGTGATCCTATTGTTAGGGAAGTACGATGAATGTCTTCCTCCTCTGTCAGCCGAATTGCAGGTCCTCACCTTTGTGCGATTCGAACGAGAATCCAGCGTGTTAACACTGCTTGGATCTTTCAGTAAGAGCTCAGAAACAGCGAACGCTATAGTTTCCGCTCTAGGTTGAGGCTTTATTCCCAATATATTGACCTTCTCCCATATCTCATTACCTAAAACATAAAAATTAATATTCTAACTAATATTCTAACTAAAAATCTGATGACGAAGGATTTACCAAAATTAAACTTCCACAAATCGTTTGTGGAATGTCCATCTCTTTCTCCTCCAAAAAGGATCATGGAAGATGGTAACCTGCAAGCGGCATGGCTGTGTAAAGGTCCTGGACTGATCTTCGTCTTAATGTTGCTCCACGTGCCGGAAACTGTGTCCCACTTCCAAAGATCAGACCTCTCCTGAAGATCGGTCATCCCACCGTAAATCCACATGGCATCATCGTGTATCACTGCGGAATGCTTGTGTCGCGCCGGAGGATTCGAGTCGGACATTCCCTTTGTAGGACCAGAGCTGACCAGATGCCAGGACTCTGTCTCTGTGTGAAATAAAAAAGCAAAACAATAATTGATGAAGAGCGATGTGAGCGCGCAATATTTAATACCGAAATGGAAAGCCCACAGTTCGCTGCACGATCCTCGCAAATCCTGATATCCCCCGTAGATGAGCATCGATCCCTTGTGGACCAACGCGCTGTGTCCCCGGCGACCCTTAGGCGTCGCGACGCCTGCACAATAAACATTACAAATAAAAATCCTCCGCAAAATTGTCGAAGCAAAATCCTCACCTTTCCGCGCCCGCACCTTCTTCCAGCTATTGTTCTTGATATCGTATACCCAAAGGGGTGTCTCTGTCCCCGCTGAAAAGCTGACTTCACCGCCGAATACGTAAATGCTCTCTTTGTAAGCCACAGTCGAGTGCTCTTGAAGACACGGCAGCTTCTCGCCGCTCGGTTTCAATTGTTGCCATTTCCCAGTCACTGCGAAATGAAAAGGGTTAAACAATATCGAAGAACAACCCTTTTGCACGTAGAATGATAAAAATAAAACAAGCCACCACAAAATCCAGCACAAAACCGTCGTTTCGATTTCCACTTCCCCCAATAACAGTAAACATGTGTCACTTCTATACAGCGACTTTTTTTTATTTCATATATTTTTCACCCTCTGGAGGGAAGCGAGTTGTCCATAGGGTTTTGTAGTACGTAGGGAGAGGACGATATCGATCATCGGCGCTAGTGAAAGTACAAATGAAAAGGGCTTTAATTATTTCGTTCCGAGGGTCGTTCAACATGAATTCCAATCCGGACAGCATCGCAGTTCATCCAGAAATCCGATAGACAGATTCAATTGACACCCGATTAGTAGTACCCACTACAATTTGCATTTCGATTAATCCAGAATAATAGGTCAAATTATTTTAATAAATACGTATAAACTAAATCAATTTCGATAAATCACGTTTCAATTAATTCAACAAATTTGGAAATGCTCCAAATTAGTTTTAATAATATTATTAGAAAATAGCTGTTTTATAGGGCTGTAATGGACGGAAAGAAAGTAGATCCAATGATCCTTATCAAAACAGCGCAGCTAATCCCGAATTGGAGCCCTAAATTGGCGATAACGTAAATCCCTCGCAATCGGCCCTAACCCACACGAATTAATCACAGCACGGAACCCTTATCGTGTTCAAACATTGCTCACTAATTGATATTATGAATAATAACAAACAGTTTTCCCGAAATCACGATTTTGTTCGACAAGGGTTATTACATTATTTTTTTGTCCTTCGACGCTCTTACATAATTTTAATAACATGTCATTAAGTTTATGCTCTTTGTTAAAATTTGACCCAATTTGTATACACTTCCAATTGGAAATTGATCGAACGCAGTCTATTAGTTTCCATAAAGAAACGGTTGTGAAAACAGGAGAGTGATTAATAGTGGCTTCGAAATTGAAACCCTTTTACGCATCAATGTATTTCGATAATAAATCAACCGTTTATTTTTAGTTATCCCTAAGTGTTTATTTAGGTTTAAAATTAATAAGCAGAAAAACTAATGGAATTCGTGAGTAAAATAAAAATAATAATAATAGGGGGATTACGAAATCAATTATTTTTCAAGTAACGAGGACGGGAGGGTTGTTGCTGTAAATGATGAAAGTCTAGTGCCGGAGGATTTAAAGGTATTGGAGAGGAGGACGAAGAAGTGCCATTAGGGATGCGCCATCCCCTATTCCATTTTTTAAAAGGATCTACCCTTTGAGAAGGGTGAGCCACCGACCGGGGCTTCCCCGATGATTATGCCGGCAGTCTTGTTTTTAACTTGGGGTTGGTTAAGAGCAATATTTGCACTTGCCTTTCCTCAAGTGTCGCAACCGCTCACAAAACGCACACGGCAAAGCATGGATCTTTCCCGCAGCATCATTATTGCATAATCTCGACATAATTTAGCCTTGTATCTCTCGAATACACGATCAATATACTCTCCAATGATGCTTTGTTTTCTTTTTACTCTTCCGATTTCTTTTTACATATTTTTAGAATTATCGAGTTTTCCTCTTCTATTCAACTTCGTGAATACTCATCAAACTGTCAATAGCATCACATCACCACTTCACATGCAACTGCATGCAAATTTTTTTTGCACATCACTTTTAATCTAATTTACAAAAGCATGAGAGATTTTCTTCTTAATCCTCGATGAAACCCATTGTGTTCGAAGCTGCTTGTGCTTTAACCCATTTACAAACTAAATTCCACTAATTAATCCTATTATAAATTTAATTTACTAATCAATCATTAGTTAAATAACAGAATATATTCAAATACAAAATAAGATTACATTAATCTTGAGATAATCTTAAATGTAGCTAAATAGGTCGAGGATAAATCGTTAATTTCCTACAGTTCAGATTCAACCACTGTTCCATATTCATTCGCTTTTACATTAAGTCTAGAATGACTATCGTCAAACTTCTTATGCATATTCAAGTAGAATGATTACATATTAAGAAAATATAAATCTACAATAAATTATACATTTATATTAAAAGTATTCTGAAATTTTCTTAAATTTAAATAATAATTATATAATTTAACTAATTAATAACTGATGTACACTGTTAAGTAATTACGTTTGTGTTTACCTAAGTTGTATTTCCAAAAGTCTTTCATGGGTAGATTCCCATTGCGACCACCCAAAAGGTAAACATGGTCTCCAACGAGAGTAGCGCTATGTTTTGATCTCGCCGATGGAGCAGGGGTGTCCTCCTCGCATGGAGCCACGGCGCTCCACATTGCCTGATCCTTGTACAGCAAACTGCAACAACAAGATTGAATGAATCCCTCGATGATTTCCCCAGCGTCATCTCATTTGTTACATATTCATGTCCAATTGACGACAAAAAAAAAACTACAAAGTTTAGCAAATTTAATATTTGCATATTTAAAATTACAATCACTTTTATTACTGCCTTCGCGAAGAGTGCTAGGTGTAATTAGTATGTGGAGGAAGCTTCGCAATTAATTAGGGTACTTTATTTGGAGGATGATTACCTGAGCTGAACAGGTGTTCGCGTGCCGGTGTCGACGAATTATGCAAAAATAGAGGGGTTAACTTGTAAAGCAAAGGGAGCGAAAACAACAACAACAACAAGCGGCAATAGATCAACTTTATCGTCACGACACATCGCACGTACCTTTTCGCTACTCCTGCCTTTTGGTCCTTCGTTTATATTAAATAATATTATGTATTTATCTCTGTGTTTCGAAATAATTCACATGGTCTTCACTACGCACCCGCGAATACTGTTTTTATACTGCACTGGCTTACAGGAGTTCCCGGTCTCCTCTTCGTTTTATTTTTTTTCCTTCACTATTTCGGGGCCAGAAGCTCTCACTCGCCGCTCGTGCTTTGCGGGGGCGGCTGAAGGCGCGCGCCGTCTCTCCTTCTCTCCTTTGTACCAAACCTCCCCTCGGTTTTCCACAACCCCCCTCAAGCTCTGCATTTTCCACCCCCCGCATATTGATTGCCCGTTTGCGCAATCCCGAGCCGAAGGGATGATGATGTAACGCCGGCGTCCGTTTCCATGGCGATGCCCGTTATTTCGGCAACTTTTCAAACAAACGTCCTGTCTTCAATACCAACAATTATTTGAATATCATACAATCCGTATTCAATGTCCATCCAAACCAAATCCTGCTATTTCCCCTACTTCTATCTAGCTATCATAATACCTTTTTCCAACAACGAGCATTGAAAAACTTTTATTTAATTTTGATATTTTACATTATTAATATTACTTATTCAAAATACTTATAAGGAAATATTAATACAAAAATATTATGACACAAAAACCATTATTTCAACATAAAAACTAATTTTGAATCAATTGAATCGTTAATTTCTTGTAAATATATATATATTGTATGCAATAATAAACTTATTATGCCAATTAATGCACTTAAATATATAACAGTAACTTAAATTTATAATATTCTACAATCATTAATAATTTACATTTTGAATTATGAAACGCGGACTGAAATAACGTATTGTAATATGTATGCAACTAAATTTACATGAAAAACGAATTTCGTAATTGTGTATGTAATTACTTGATAAATACATAAAACAATTAGTCCAATTAACATACAAATTAATCATAAAACTATAACCTTTCTAATGATCCTGTTACTAGATTAGTAATATTTATTTTTCTGTTGCAACAAATTTTCAAAAATTAAAATACATATTTGTTTTAATAATTTCATATGAATAATATGTTTTTTCATTGTCACAATTATTAGATAAAAATCATGATTTCATTACGTATTATAAATTATATCAAACATAAATAATTATTAATAAATAAAATTGTTTATTTTTATGTTGCAGAATAACAGAAAAACAGAATATTTTTATTTACTAAATAAATATTTATTATATTAATATTCATGAATAAATGTGTCAGTAGCTCATGCTACAAGGTGATCGTCTCAATAACACGTAAAAAGAAATCTTAAGCATATACATATTCATGTAAATCTCTCGAGTAAATATATGTTTAAAACACCTCAAAGCCAATCATTTATAAATCAACCATCAACCAATTCGGATTTAAAAATATTGAAATGAAGATTGTGCTGTTTTCTTTGTATCTTATTTTGGTCTCAACTCATCTTGGAACTTCATCACCAATGTCATTAATGGATAGTTTACCTATTGTTATGAACAACACAAACCTAACAACGATAGTCATGTCTGTTATATGGGTTCCACCTTCCTGTCCTCCGGAGCAGCAAGATATTAACGGAAATTGTGAAGAATCCTTCGAGTGAAAAATCATCGCAAATTGGAGAGTATTCAAGTATGAACTTAATCAAAATGTATATTTATATAATCGAATAAAATAACATTAAGAAGTAATTTGTTTCTTAATAATTTCAACTGATATTCCTTTACAAAATTGCAATTGTAGTATATTTTAACTTTCAATAAATACCTGAAATACTTAGGAAATGTGCTTATAATTATCGTTTAATGTGACTTTCAAATGTAATTCGTACGTGGTTATTAGTTCGGGCTTGTCAGTCTTGGTTAGAACATTGAAGTTAAAGAATATGTGTTTATTATTAATTTATTTAACAAAATTTAAATTTTGCTGTTTTTTAACAAATTGTTATAAATATTCCCATTACTCACAATACTTGGAAATATGCATCATTTCTGCTTGCATAAATTGTAATTAAATTTTTAAGTAAAGTTGATTAAATTCATAAAGCACGCCAACCGTGTTTAATTTAAAAGCAATAGATCAATGGAGAAATACTGCAAATCCCACGGTCAATATGCATGTAATTGCCTCGTAACCTTCGGCACAATAGAGATTACATAAATTGCATGTAATAATATATTTCATTACGGATACAACAAAAAAAAACACATGTATAAAGCCGAGATTCGCATTCGTTTATCCAACACTGTAATCCGAGTACGGCGAGTAAACAAAGCGCAAGATTTTGGAAAGAAATCTGAAGGAATGAAGTGTTTCTCAGTGATGTTGAGTGTCGCAATGTTTGTTGCAGCTACGTGCTACGATATTAATGGAACGATGCCGGTGATGGAAGTGGAAAAGGTGGAAAAGTGCATCGAATTGTTCGGCAACAACACGGAATTTCTGAAGGAATGCTTCAAGAACGCGACGATCGGGAATTTTGAGATACTGGTCAGGGCTCTGATAACGGTACCAGAAAACTGTCCGCCTGGGATGAACATAGATATTGATGGAAAATGCATTGACTCGTTTGAATAGTTAAAATGAGAAAACGTTTATTTATAAATTCGTAATAAACATTCGTCCTTGAAGTATCCTAGCTTATTTATATATTTTGAAATTATAAGTTTTGAAAGATTGTTTATCAATATTTAAAGTATTTAAAATTGAAGATATCGAAAATTGTAAATTGATCATTACAAATATTATAATTTGGTACTAGTGTTAAAACACAATCAAAAATCCAAGAATATGTAATATATAAATTAACAATAATTATATAACTACGACGTAACCTTCAACTTAATTTAGATACGTGAAATACCATAAAAATATAATACAATGTATTTGTAAAAAAAAATATTTGCAGGTAAAATTTGCTATATTTTGGATTAATATATTGTTGTTTAAAAATGCTGAAATAAATGGTAAACTGGGGTAACTATAAAGTTGGGTATAATAAACCTTTTATTAATTCTTGGTTTATTGGTATAAAAAATATGGTACAATTAATTAATAAATAAATATGTAATCAGTTATATGTTTTGTAATCGTTGATGCTGTTCCTCGGCGTGTGCCGCAACAACGGATACTTTTCTTCGCTCGGAATCGAAATCTTCTCCTTCGACTTGCTCCTTTTCCATGGCAATATCACCTTTTCAGATCCTTTGTTCCACCTCCTGTACACCAAACAATTGAACAACGCTTGCAGCGGATTGGTGAAAGCCTGAAAACAATGAAAATTAACCACACCGGATTGAACTTAATAACATTGAATTTACTACCATTATGTACCAAATGGTGACGATGAATTGAATCGGTAAGTTGAACCACAATATCCAAAGCAACAGACCATTAATTAAATTTGGTATCCAGCAGATGTAGAAGACCAAATTTATGACCAGGAATTTCACTTTGATGGCATCTATAATGTCTCTTTCTCTGCTGGTGAATTGACTGTAACAGCACGTTATGAACTTTTCCATGTCTTTGCACGAAGACATGTACAGCCACGGATTTGCAATCATCACGAGGGCTATAGGGATGTAGGTGGCAATATAATTAGGTAATATTCGGATGATTTTGTCTGTCAGATCGATCGGGTTGTGGCAGCTAAAATAAGAATAAGTTAATAATAACGTTTAAAGCTTTCAACGGTATTTCAGAAGTACTTTGCGTTTGGGAAGTACAGAAGGGACAATCCTATCGTCGTTAGGATCGCTGGGGCGATCCATGCCACCAAATGGTAGAATTTCATGTGAGATTCTTTATCGCCAAGGACCAGTCTCATATCGATGGCGTAACACATTGTCCAGATCCAGGTAGCCGTATAGAAATACTGCGTCCAGGCCTGAAATAATAAAATCCAATTACTTTTCCAAACACTTCATGAAATTCAATTTATTCACCGAAGACACGGCGCAGAACCAAACGCTCGCTTCGTCATCAATTGCAGGCATAATGTTCTTGTTTTTTAACCATAAGCTCGACCTAATGAATATTCCTGTAACCGATTATTCCATGCACAAATAACATAAATTAAATTAAAAATTATCTTTTAAGTGAAATGCTTCCAATTAAAATTTTATTATTTTAACTGATATATCTATATAAACAATACAAATAAGTAATTTGTTTATGATATGATAACTGTGAAACGGCATATCGTAAACAAATTATTTATTTTACTTTGACTAATGTGTATGATCTAATTGCTGATTACGTGCACAAAGTTAACAAGAATGCGATGTAGTTTATATTGACTTGCACTAAATAAATATAATGTAAATTTTATTTGTTCATTAATTCTCATTAATTAAAGTAGTTTCAATAACAAAAAAATATTGATTATTAATGAGATTATGTAAATATGTTATAAATACATAATTATTAATCATTATCTTACCCAGAGAAGCCATTAAATCTGATATTGCCAAGCAGACTATAATTTTCCTGCCTCGCGCCGCAGATCGTGAAAGCCACCTGTGATTATTTGCATATTGTTCTCTTGGTAATATCTGTAAAATAATTTTTTTTTTTTTTAAACTAAACCCTAACTAAATTCACTCTAAAGTGAACACAAATAATGAATTTTCTTTAGATAATTAAATTGAATTCTTGTTATTTTTCAGACCAGAAAATTTGTTTACAAGTGCAGCAAAATTGATAGCTTTTTGACTTATTAACATGAAATGCATATTTCCATTTATGATCTTCAATTAAATTAATTAATTTAATAACTTGCACAAAATGTTTTTGTATGTTCTTATATTAATCATATAAAGCTTTCTTTATCCTAAAGCAAACGCTACTATTTTTAGTAAACAATACATTGAGATAAAAACGTAAAATGCATAATAAATTTCAGACTTAATATAATAGAATGTAATAAATAAAAAATAGAAAATTTATTAGGTTAATGTTAAGTTAAGTTAATTAAATAATTCTTTTATAGATGATGTTTGTTACCTGATAGATCGAACCTAAGATGCCAAGAATAGATGAAAAGAGGCAAACACCATTATAAGCATCCGAGTTGAATTCGTTCATAACATTTGTTGCCATATAACTGCCATTTCCGGAATGGCAGCAAAATGTTTGAATCATCGGATCGGCCATCGTCTAACTCATTGACACAAATAATGCGAGGAATACAGTCCTTTTGCTACGATCCACCCAGGAAGCCGCAAAACTTCACTCTGCCATATACATTACTTTATTCTTCAGAACGCCACATTTATCAGTTCGAGTCTGTATACACATTCTGTTTATTTTTTATTTTTCGATAACACAACACTATCAAGTGTAAAGTCGACGTGAACAAACGATTTTTGTTTAAGTTCGATTTCCTTGTTTACTTTTTTCGCGTGCAGTCAATATCCGCTGCATTCGATCTACACGTCTCGAGCATGAACTTAATACTGTTTGTATTAAGTTACAAATGGCATTCGTTCTCTCTCCATGTTTCTATAAGGAGATAGACGATACACATCTCTATTTCGAAATTACATATAAATAACATGTTGCATGTAAAGTTTTTATCTCGTTCGAGATAAGTAAATTTTGTTGGCGCACTTCGGTTTCTTCGAGATTAAATTTACGTGTCTTCTGGCAAGTCTCACCTCGTAACATAAAAGTAATTGTAGCATCATAAATCGTGCAAATTATTATGAAATTACGTAATCAATATGATTTTCAATAAATTAAATTCTCATATTAGTTTTATTCTTGTTTCTTAAATTTAATTTAGATTTATAAATTAAATGTATGAATTTATTGAAGCGTTTCTACAAGCTCAAATTGATTTTGTTGGTTTACGGTAAATTGGCATTTACGAAAACGGATTTCCGTAATTTTGAAGGCTGGGAAAACAAAAAAAAAATAGTTTTTCCAGAATTCCGTAATTTTGACCACAATTTTTCCCATGCTGATTGCCTATTATTATTAAAAAAAAATATGAATGAACGCACAACAGATATAATTAGTAGTTAGTGTGGTGACATTGTTATATTTTCATTGACTGTAAAGGTGACATTACATTTTTCACAAATTAACGAACAACATGTTTTCATTAATATTTTCATTTAATTGGTTTAAAAATGTGTCAATTAACCAATCGTAAAATTAATAAATTTATTAAGTCTCGAAGTTATTATTTTAATAATCATAAGTTTGCTTATAAAAAACTTTATAAATAATTATAAATATTAAATTAAAAAAAAGCTGGCACATTTGAATGATTGGTAATTGGATTCTTCAGTCAATATGCAACGATAATTTTGGTTTCTGCGTTGATGTCATCATCTTAGTCGTTTGGACTTTCTTTAAGACATGTTTCATACGACCTGTGGGTGGACTCATCCTGATCCCAGGACTATGGTAATCTATAAAGGATTTATTTAAAACTCAATTCAATTCAAATCATCGAATTAATTACCTGACTTCAAGAAATGATTTCTTCCGCCATCCTTAGCCAAATCAGTCAAGTGGCTATTAATATGGAAACCCCAGACCTCCGTCAGGATAAACACCGAAACAATTAAGACAAGTAATAGCGTACAGCGCATGGTGCATTCATTTGATGATCCAGAGCAATGAGCAAACCGTTTTATATCGATCCGTGGGGATTTTCATCAATTCTCAACAATGAACCGACACTTTGACATTGGGACACCCTCAGATTGGACCCAATTCGCCTTAATTCATTTCGACTCGTCTCGCACCGAACGAAGGTCGTACACCAATTGTGTCCGAAACCGAGACGACAAAACCGCAATTAATTCACTTTGTTTAATGCTCTTATAAACATTCCAACTGCTGTTATAGTACTAACTGCTAAATAAGCGTTATAATTGAGGTAAAATAATATAATTGAAATATATACGCATTTTGCAGATGTAATAAATAATGTGATAATCATCTACTTACTAAATAGTACTTTCTTTAATTAACTCACTCAGATCTCTATTTATAATTAGTTAACTACAACATGCGACTATCCGCTAATGAGATCATTAACTACTTATATATAATTAGCAACAATTAAAAAATAAACACTTCTAAATTGTTGCACATTTTATAATTTGTAAATTACTTTTTATATTATATAAAAAATTAAATCGACTGAATAATACATTCATATTTAAAATAAAAATAAATTCTGAGTTTGATAGCTCGTAGCGGACGAATTCACGATATCATCAATATGCCAGTGCACTAGTTGGAAACGTAAGACTTTTTGCTTACTGACTGCTTGGATAATAAGTTGAGTGATGATTGCGCTCTTTTTACGCAACAACCATTTTTGTAAGGAAGTTGCTTAACTTTCGTGTTATTGAGGAAAGAAAAATCGTGAAAACCACGTTATCAATTAGCTAGAATTGTTTCAGCAAGATAAAAGTACAGGCTTTACGGTGCGTACACATAAGTAATGTTTTTCAGTGCCCTAGTTCTTCAATTAGCATTAAAATATCTAATATTTAAAAATACATAAATAAATTCAAATTTAAATTAGCGTTATGAAAATTGAACACAAGATGGCAGTTATTGCAAATATTCAGATGCAGATAACTCATTGAATAATACACATATTGCTTAACCACATGCATGAGCATAATACTTACGAATAGACAGTATTAACAAGAGTTTTTATTATATAAATATCTTAGTTATTCAACAAATGGTATTAGAACAGGGCAGCAATGCTTGAACTGCAACCTTTGACAGATTTCGAAGAGATGGTAGCAGGTGTTTCAAAAAATTGATATTTCAGTTTACGCCTAACGTACAATTAAAGCTGTCACTTTAATACGTGGTTAGGAAGGTGTAATTTGTGCAAAACTTTAAACCTGGATTGACCACAATTGTTGGATGGCTCCATACATCAGATGGTACTAATTGCAGTAAGAACTTGCAAGGTATTTAAGGCATTTCAGTTTATTAAAGTACAACTATACGAGTTTAATAATATTCAATTTAATATTTTCCTTAATTATAATATTTCTTTTTAAAGAAAACTTAATTGAATGTATGTTTGGTTGCAGCCACTAGTAGTAAGAAAATTACCATCAAAGTGCCTTTACTAGATTCGTTCTCAATTCTGCAATTTCCTGATTTCCCTAGCATGAAAACATTTCTTTGGAAACAGCAGTTACTATGGAAAAGTACCATCTTCTATATGTACAGAGACGACTTAATCTTTTATGGAACAATTTACAGCAATTGTGGATGTATTAATGACTTTCACTAATCCTTACAGACTATATAGCATTCCGATTGCTAGATTCATTCAGTATATGGAAAAATCCGAAAGGTAAATTTTTAGTTTAATTGCAGATAATGACTAAAAGTATTTCTTGTTTCAGGAGGGCCCAAAATCATCTGCTAACATATTGTTGCCTCCTCCATGATCTTTAGAAACGTTATTACATTTGTGATTACCAGATGCAATCATAATTTGAGGAAATCAGTATGAAGATTTTTCATATTGTAACGATTATTAGCTGGCGCTCTCGGGAAGATTCGGGACTGTCCGGAGAACATCGGGGGGATGTTCGAGATGTTATCGTGGCAGCCGTGGATGTTATGTTATTGTTTAAGTTGAGGTTAAGTTTTAGTAGAAGGCAGAACAACAACAGAAAACGAAGGACGATGTGAATGTTAATAATGTTGCTAGTCAAGAGGAGGAGGGTGAAGTTGAGGAGAAACAGTCAGAAGAAAAGCACGAAGATGAAGTTTCTGAGACCAAGACAAATGGCGATGAAGATAAGGAAGACGAGGTTACGGAAGAACCTAAAGAACGCACCGAAGAGAAACAGAAATTAGAATCTGAATCTGAGGATAAGATGGATGAAGAACAGGAAGCAGTTGTTTGTTAGCTTGAATGGAGATTGCGGGACCGACGAGTTGTTGATTGTTGAAGCAGGAAAGGAGGCGATGAATATAATCATAGCTAGGAACCTGGTGAAGATGAAAAAGAGTGCGCGGATTCCAGTCAGAGTGCTAAATGAGTTTGGATCACCGCTCACTCTCAAAAAGGCGCGTTGATTGGGCAATGCCAAGCTGTAGAAACCATAATAAGTTCATAAATATGTGGTTGAGTTTGGTGGACAGGTTAGAAAAGGGGAAGGCTAGAAGGATGCTGAAAAAAAGATGTGTCTATATTTGCAAATAGGAACAATCAATCTGGAAGAACTTCCATCGTGAAACATCAAATAGACACAGGTGATGTTAGACCGATTAGACAAGCTCCACTAAGGGTGACACAGTTTGGTGTACAAATGAAGCTACATTCGGATCAGGGCAGAAACTATTTAAGGAGATGTGTTTGATTATGGGAATTAAGAAGACTCAGACAACAGCCATACACCCCCAATCGGATGGAATGATAGAACGGTTCAACCGTACTCTGGAGGAACATTTGCAGAAGGTTGTAGGTAGTTCTGTAACAATATTAATCGAGAGAGCTAAAACTATTTTCTTGCTTATTTGGAGAGAATAGCATGTTAGAAACTATTGTTACCTCCTCCATGAGCCTTAGAGAAATTACAACATATCCGAGGTTTGCAGAGTGATAAGAAGGGTAAATTTTCATCTTTACCGCTGAGAGATTTAAACTGTTTATTTTTTTACGAAGAACCAGCAGCACATTTAAATCTATTGAAGCCTATTCTTTAAAGAAAAAGGTAAGAATTTCTGAATGAAACTGTCCTTATATTTTCATTACTTAGCAACCTCGCATGTTTTCAATATTTATAATTCATTTAATTTTAGGACAGCCAGTTCAAATAAGCCAGTTCATAACTGAAGGTAAATGGCAAAGTAGAGGCAGGCTATTGGATATGATGAAAACGTTCTAGAAAGGATATTTCAAATTTGAAGGTAATGTCTACGCAATTATTTTGTTTTTTCTTTAAATTTCAACTTAATGTGAAAAATGCCTTTTTTTTTGCCAATTATACCATACCATATAGTTCAGAATGTTAGAAATATGCAAAAGGTATTCTTATTCTTATTTCAGGAGGCCAAGACCATCCATTAATATATTGTTGCCTTCTCCATGATCCTTTGATACATTATAATATTTGTGATTGCAAGATGCATTCATAATTTGAGGAAATCAGTATGCAGATTTTTCATCTTAATCGAGGAGACATTCCATTAGCATCTTAGAAACTATTGTTACCTCCTCCATAATCCTTAAAGATATTATAACATTTGTTAGTGCCTGATTCAAAGAAATTACAAGGAGAGAGAAGAAAGGTAAATTTTTATCTTTATCAATAACAAAAATTTAAATTTTTATTTTTTTAGCAACAACCAGCAGCACCCATGAATCCATTGATGTCTACTCTACTGTGCAGTAAAAACGCAACGTTATCAAAGTTGTAAATGGTACAGTAGAGCTGTTTTTTTTCCTTAGAATTATTTTTTACAGAATATGTAATGTGTTATATTGTATATTTGGCCAATAAACGTAGATTACTATTATTATGGAATTTTTATTTGAAATACTCCCTACATTTTTTTAATACTGAAACCCAAAAATTCCACACATTCTTCCTGAAATTCCACACATTTTTTACCCAAATTCCATATAAGAAATGTTATTTAGTGAGATAGTCCTTTAATTACTAATAAAAAATCTAACATTTAAAATTTAAATTATAATTACCCAAAAACGACAACAGATAGCACTTATTACAAATATTCATGTGCTGATATCTCATAAACTAATAAGCAGATTGCGTAACCACATACATCATTATGAAATATAGGAGTAAGTAGTATTAATGAGATTATCTTTTATATAAATAACATAGTTTTTCAGGAAATGGATTTTGAACAGCGCAGAAATGCTTGAACTACAACCTTCTATTTTCAACCAGCAGGTGTAACGAAAATGGAGCACAAACTATAGATATTGTAATTGCTAATGGATGGCGCTGATTTCATTAATTAAAGCGTGCATATCTTGCAAACCAATTAATATTTATATTCGTTGATAAGTTTACCACAATTAGAATTAAATAAACTTCAACTCACAATAATTGTTTAATCATTTTTATGCGTTTTTAAGGAAATGAGTTTTGAGCAGCGCAGAAATGCTTGAACTATAACCTTCCATTTCCAACCAGCAGGTGTAACGAAAATGGAGCACAAACTATAGATATTGTAATTGCTAATGGATGGCGCTGATTTCATTAATTAAAGCGTGCATATCTTGCAAACCAATTAATATTTATATTCGTTGATAAGTTTACCACAATTAGAATTAAATAAGCTTCAACTCACAATAATTGTTTAATCATTTTTATGCGTTTTTAAGGAAATGAGTTTTGAGCAGCGCCAAAACGCCTGAACTATCAACATTGGTTGTCCACCAAAATAGGTTTGGAAATTCGTTATAGATTTTGGGCTACGCTAGTGGACGGAAGATGGCGCTGTTTCAATTCCTTAAAATGTTTATAACTTGATAAATAATAAATATTTACATTCAGCGGTAGAAAAATTATAATTAGAACTGATCAATATTCAAAATAAACTATTTGGTTAAATATATAAGTACGTTGTTAGGAAAATGGGTTTTGTGCAGCATCAACGTGCATGACTTATAAGTATCGATTAGCCACTGTTCATCAGATGGCATTGATTGCAAAGCTCAACACATTCCGAACTTGCAAGGTAATTAATATTTCAGTTTGATTATTATAGTAAAACTATTCGAGTTTATCGATCTTCTATTGAGTATTTTCCATAATTATATAATTACGTTTTTAAGGAAACGTAATGCATGTATGTTTGGTTGCTGACAATAGGGGTGACTGGGTGGCATGTCTTGCAAGAATTTACAATTGTAGTGCTTTCTTTGGATTCGCTTTTAATTCTACAATTTTCTGATTCCAGATAGAATAAGAATGTCCTTCGCTGCTTTCTGCTGCTATTCCCTAGCATACAAACATTTCTTTCGAATCTTCAGTTTCTTTCGGAAAGGACCATTTGCTAAATGTAATCTGTTGTAGGTATTACAATTACAGTATAGAGTTTATATGTGTTACTTCTTTAAGGAACAATTTACATCAATTTTGAATATATTGTTACTATCACCCGATCCTTATGGACTGCATAGCATTACAATTGCCAGATACATTTAGTATATGAAAAAAGGTAAATTTTCAGTTTAATTACAGATAGTTTCAGAATGACCCGAGACTCCTACATGTTCCTTAGATGTTGCATTCATAATTTGAGAAAATTAGTATGCAGATTTTTCAACTTAATCGAGAAGTTAGATGCCAAAACTATTTTTTTGATAATTAGGAGTGAATAACATCATAGAAAGTATTGTTACCTCCTCCATAATTCTGAGACACATTGTAACTTTTCTAAGTACCAGGTTCAAAGAAATTACAGAGAAATAAGAAAGGTAAATTTTTATCTTTACCAATGGGACAGATTTAAACTGTTTATTTTTGTAGGAACAACCAACAACACTTATAAATATATTGATGCTTATTCTTTGATGTAAAGTATAGTAATCAGTAAAGTACAGCATCATCAGCCAAATATTACTTTATTAATGATTCTATATTCTAGCATAACACAACAACCACAAGATAAGTAGATCATGAAAGATGCAAATTAAAGACAAAAATCTCCTCTTTCCAAAGAGCCCGCTATTATTGGTCAACCATCATCAAGTTGCCAGCTACTTGCTTCTCGAGTTATTGAGAGAAAATCACGGATATACCCGAATCCTATTAGATTTTACCAATTTATAGGTGCTCTCAAAATAGAAATATTGATGCTAGCGCTACGTGGATGGTCTCATTCGAAAGGAAAAAACTTCATTTAAATAATTCCTGTTGAATTATGTAATTATATTAATTGGTTGTCCTGAAATTAAATAAAAAACTGAAAGTGAGAAATGGTACTTTGGCAGTTCATAGCAGACGATTGCGTAGCAACAACAACATGCTACTGCAACAGTTCGAAAGCTAAGACTTTTAGCTTTAATTTGAGTATAAGATGATGTATTTACCTCGCTCGGTTATCGAGTTATTGAGACAAATTCATATTCATAACTTTTATTATAGGCAACCTGATACACACAGGTGTATGTTTGGTTGCATCCGCAAGTAGCACGTGTTTAGCATAGTGACTGTCACTCTGACAGCTAGACGTCGACCTCAAAAATTCCACACATTTTTCCAAAAAATCGACGAATTGCTTACATTCCTATATACAAAAATTCCATTCATTTTGCACGAAATACCACAGATTTTGCCCCGACATTCCACACATTTTTCACATTCCGCAATGTAAAAATTCCATTATTTTTGCACGAAATTCCACACATACATTTTTTACAGGAATTCCACACGAAAATTAAAACTTTGGCCGAATCCTATTAACTATTTATTTTTCAAAAATTGCTATAAATTTTAGCACCGTAGTTTTAGTTTTTTTACAATTTTCAGGAAAACCGTAACACTTTATGTATTTTTCTCTTTTGCTTATGAAAGAGCATTGGAATACGCAACTAATGACGTATTGATCGTTATTCAATCTTGTGTGGTTCTCGAGATATAAGCGAAAATCAAGACTTTGGCCGAATTCTATTAACTTTTATTTTTTTCGTTTTTTGCAATTTTCAGGAAAACCGTAAGACTTTACGTAATTTTCTCTACTGCTTATGAAAGATCATTGGAAGACGCAACTAATCACGTATTGAACGTTATTCAATCTTAAGCGGTTATCGAGATATTTGACAAAAATGATGTAATTTTTAGGTTTTTCGCGATTTTCAGGAAAACTATTACATTTTTTTTAATTTTCACTACTGCTTATGAAAGAGCAATGGAATACGCAACTAATGACGTATTGATCGTTATCCAATCTTACCTGGTTCTCGAGTTATAAGCGAAAATTAAGAGTTTGGCCAAATCCTATTAACTTTTATTTTTTGAAAAATCGCTATAAATTTTAGCACCGTAGTTTTAGTTTTTTGCAATTTTCAGGAAAACCGTAACACTTTATGTAATTTTTCAACTGCTTATGAAAGAGCTTTGGAATACGCAACTAATGACGTATTGATCATTATTCAATCTTACCTGGTTCGCGAGATATTAGCGAAAATTAAGAGTTTGGCCAAATCCTATTAACTTTTTTTTTTTTCGTTTTTTGCAATTTTCAGGAAAACCGTAAGACTTTATGTAATTTTCTCAACTGCTTATGAAAGAGCATTGGAATACGCAACTAATGACGTATTGATCGTTATTCAATCTTACCTGGTTCGCGAGATATAAGCGAAAATTTCGTAATTTTAGCACCGTAGTTTTCGTTTTTTGCAATTTTCAGGAAAACCGTAAGACTTTAAGTAATTTTCTCTACTGCTTATGAAAGATCATTGGAAGACGCAACTAATCACGTATTGAACGTTATTCAATCTTAAGCGGTTATCGAGATATTTGACAAAAATGATGTAATTTTTAGGTTTTTCGCGATTTTCAGGAAAACTATTACATTTTTTTTAATTTTCACTACTGCTTATGAAAGAGCAATGGAATACGCAACTAATGACGTATTGATCGTTATCCAATCTTACCTGGTTCTCGAGTTATAAGAGAAAATTAAGAGTTTGTCCAAATCCTATTAACTTTTATTTTTTGAAAAATCGCTATAAATTTTAGCACCGTAGTTTTAGTTTTTTGCAATTTTCAGGAAAACCGTAAGACTTTATGTAATTTTCTCAACTGCTTATGAAAGAGCATTAGAATACGCAACTAATTACGTATTGATCGTTATTCAATCTTACCTGGTTCTCGAGATATAAGCCGAAAATTAAGAATTTTAGCACCGTAGTTTTCGTTTTTTGCAATTTTCAGGAAAACCGTAACACTTTATGTAATTTTCTCAACTGCTTATGAAAGAGCATTGGAATGCGCAACTAATTACGTATTGATCGTTATTCAATCTTACCGTATCTCGAGATATAAGCCGAAAATTAAGAATTTTAGCACCGTAGTTTTCGTTTTTTGCAATTTTCAGGAAAACCGTAACACTTTATGTAATTTTCTCAACTGCTTATGAAAGAGCATTGGAATGCGCAACTAATGACGTATTGAACGTTATTCAATCTTACCTGGTTCGCGAGATATAAGCGAAAATTAAGAGTTTGGCCGAATCCTATTAACTTTTGAAGAGCATTGGAATACGCAACTAATAACGTATTGAATGTTATTCAATCTTAAGCGGTTATGGCGATATTTGACAAAAATGATGTAATTTTTAGGTTTTTCGCGATTTTCAGGAAAACCATTACTATTTTTTTAATTTTCACTAATGCTTATGAAAGAGCATTGGAATACGCAACTAATGACGTATTGAACGTTATTCAATCTGAAGCGGTTATCGAGATATTTGACAAAAATGATGTAATTTTTAGGTTTTCCGCGATTTTCAGGAAAAGTATTACAATTTTTTCAATTTTTACTAATGCTTATGAAAGAGCAATGGAATACGCAACTAATGCCGTATTGAACGTTATTCAATCTTAAGCGGTTATCGAGATATTTGACAAAAATGATGCAATTTTTAGGTTTTTCGCGATTTTCAGGAAAACTATTACAATTTTTTTAATTTTCACTAATGCTTATGAAAGAGCAATGAAATACGCAACTAATGACGTATTGCACGTTATTCAATCTTAAGCGGTTATCGAGATATTTGATTTTTCGCGATTTTCAGGAAAACTATTATAATTTTTTTAATTTTCACTAATGCTTATGAAAGAGCAATGGAATACGCAACTAATGACGTATTGAACGTTATTCAATCTTAAGCGGTTATCGAGATATTTGATTTTTCGCGATTTTCAGGAAAACTATTACAATTTTTTTAATTTTCACTAATGCTTATGAAAGAGCAATGGAATACGCAACTAATGACGTATTAAACGTTATTCAATCTTAAGCGGTTATCGAGATATTTGATTTTTCGCGATTTTCAGGAAAACTATTACAATTTTTTTAATTTTCACTAATGCTTATGAAAGAGCAATGGAATACGCAACTAATGACGTATTAAACGTTATTCAAGCTGTAGCGGTTATCGAGATATTTGACAAAAATGATGTAATTTTTAGGTTTTTCGCGAGTTTCAGGAAAAATATTACAATTTTTTCAATTTTCACTAATGCTTATGAAAGAGCAATGGAATACGCTACTAATGACGTATTGAACGTTATTGAATCTTAAGCGGTTATCGAGATATTTGACAAAAATGATGTAATTTTTAGGTTTTTCGCGATTTTCAGGAAAACTGTTACAATTTTTTCAATTTTCACTAATGCTTATGAAAGAGCAATTTAATACGCAACTATTGACGTATTGAACGTTATTCAATCTTAAGCGGTTATCGAGATATATGACAAAAATGATGTAATTTTTAGGTTTTTCGCGATTTTCAGGAAAAGTGTTACAATTTTTTCAATTTTAACTAATGTTTATGAAAGAGCAATTCAATATACAACTAATAACGTATTGGACGTTAATCACTCTTAAGCGGTTATCGAGATATTTGACAAAAATGATGTAATTTTTAGGTTTTTCGCGATTTTCAGGAAAACTGTTACAATTTTTTCAATTTTCACTAATGCTTATGAAAGAGCAATTTAATACGCAACTAATGACGTATTGGACGTTATTCAATCTTAAGCGGTTATCGAGATATTTGACAAAAATGATGTAATTTTTAGGTTTTAATCTATATAATTAACAGATATTATGTTTTATAATATAAATAGGTGTCACTGCGTAACGTAATTTAAACGTCTATAACTCCATTAGTAAGTCAATTTCAAATCAACTATTTGTATAATTAGCTTGCTAAATATATAATGAATACTTTAGTAAATAAAAATTTCTAATTACGGTTCTAATTAAAAAGTCAAGATTGGAACAGCGCCAAAATGGCTGAACTATACGCTTTGATATATAATCTGCAGAGGGCCTAAAAAATTATATTATAGTCTAGTTACAAACCCTTCATGTTGGTTTGTTACTGAGCTAATAATATCCATTTTTTGTCCATCTATTGGTGATCGCGAGAAGGTTATAGTTCAGCACTTTTAGCGCTGTTCCAAATCGAAGTTTTTAATTAGAGCATTAATTAGGATTACTTATTAATTAAAATAAAGGTTAATTCATTGTTTATCGACCAGTAATATTTATTTGCACTTAATTCAATTAATTATTGAATTATTAATGATTTTATATTTTGTGAAAGGGCCATCTACTGTAATACAATTTATTTAATCTATATAATTAACAGATATTATGTTTTATAATATAAATAGGTGTCACTGCGTAACCTAATTTAAACGTCTATAACTCCATTAGTAAGGCAATTACAAATCAACTATTTATATAATTAGCTTGCTAAATCTATAATGAATACTTTAGTAAATAAGAATTTCTAATTAAGGTTGTAATTATAAAGTCAAGATTGGAACAGCGCCAAAATGGGTGAACTATACGCTTTGATATATAATCTGCAGAGGGCCTAAAAAAATATATTATAGTCTAGTTACCAACCCCTTCCATTATTATTATTATAAAATTTGTAAATTACTATTTATTTATTCTTTAATTAATAGATAACTATTCCTGGCAATTGATCAGCGAATATGCAATTTTAAAGGTAAAAGTATGGCCCATCCAATGAGCCTATTGGTAGATTTGTGATTTGTAAGCTTTTCGCCTAAAAAAGGTTTAATACTATGATATGATTGGGAACGTGCGATGCGATGAGCGTAAACCGTCGTCGCATAAAAGTTTAATAACTTTCTTATTAGTTCACCAATATTGATGAATTTGGAAGCAACCGAAAGGGAAAGGATCATTCTTTAAGACTATAAATAAATATTTTCAAACAAGTTTGTAAATTATCATTTATTTAGCAATTTTTACAAGTCGGTACAATACAAGCATGTTTTCTCTTAAGTAATCGATAAATATTCGTGTTAATTGATCAGCGAATATGTAAATTTAAAGGAAAAAGTATGGCCTATCCAATGAGCCCACTGGTAAATTCGTGCCTTAAGCCATTCGTCTATAACAAGCCCATATACTATGCTAGCTGTTATACTATTTGTATGTTAGAGTTTTCAGCAGTTTCACTGCAACTGGTCATCAGATGTGTTATACTATCCCTAAGGATCATGTAGAATGGAAGAATAGGTTCTTGGGTGTTGCTGGGTTCTCCTAAAAAAGATATACTTTTAGTCTCTCCGAAGTTTTTGATGAAAAATGGTAATTTTACTTTTTCAAGTATTGTTACAGCAACTAACACTCAGATGTACTATACTATCTCTAAGCAACATGTAGAATGCAAAAATAGATTCTTGGGTGTTGCTGGGTTGTTCTGAAAGAAAAAATACTTTTAGTCTCTCCGGGCTTATGATGAAAAATAGTATTTTTACTTTTTGAAGTATTTTCACTGTAACTGACACTCAGATGAGTAATACTATGCCTATGTATCATGTAGAATGCAAGAATAGATGCATGGGTGTTGCTGGGTCCTGTTGAAAAAAGAAATACTTTTTGTCTCTCCGGGCTTATGATGAAAAATAGTATTTTTACTTTTTGAAGTATTTTCACTGTAACTGACACTCAGATGAGTAATACTATGCCTATGTATCATGTAGAATGCAAGAATAGATGCTTGGGTGTTGATGGGTCCTGTTGAAAAAAGAAATACTTTTAGTCTCTCCGGGCTTATGATGAAAAATAGTATTTTTACTTTTTGAAGTATTTTCACTGTAACTGACACTCAGATGAGTAATACTATGCCTAAGGATCATGTAGAATGCAAAAATAGATTCTCGAGTATTGCTGGGTCCTCCTGAAATAAGATATACTTTTAGTCCTCTCTGGGTTTTTAGTGAAAAATGGAACTTTTATATTTTCAAGTATTTTCACTGCAACTGGTGCTCAAATGTGTTACACTATCTCTAATGATCATGTAGATTGCAAAAATATATACTTGCGACTTGCTGGGTTCACCTGAAAAAAGAAATACTTTTAGTCTCTCCAGGCTTATGATGAAAAATAGTATTTTTACTTTTTGAAGTATTTTCACTGTAACTGACACTCAGATGTGTAATACTATGCCCCTATGTATCATGTAGAATGCAAGAATAGATGCTTGGGTGTTGCTGGGTCCTGTTGAAAAAAGATATACTTTTAGTCTCTCCGGGCTTATGATGAAAAATAGTATTTTTACTTTTTGAAGTATTTTCACTGTAACTGACACTCAGATGAGTAATACTATGCCTATGTATCATGTAGAATGCAAGAATAGATGCTTGGGTGTTGCTGGGTCCTGTTGAAAAAAGAAATACTTTTAGTCTCTCCGGGCTTATGATGAAAAATAGTATTTTTACTTTTTGAAGTATTTTCACTGTAACTGACACTCAGATGTGTAATACTATGTCTATGTATCATGTAGAATGCAAGAATAGATGCTTGGGTGTTGCTGGGTCCTGTTGAAAAAAGAAATACTTTTAGTCTCTCCGGGCTTATGATGAAAAATAGTATTTTCACTGTAACTGACACTCAGATGTGTAATACTATGTCTATGTATCATGTAGAATGCAAGAATAGATGCTTGGGTGTTGCTGGGTCCTGTTGAAAAAAGAAATACTTTTAGTCTCTCCAGGTTATTGATGAAAAATGCTATTTTCTATTTTTTCAAATACTTACACTGCAACTAGTACTGAAATGTGTTATAATATCCCTAATGATCATGTAGAATGGAAGAATTGGTTTTTGGGTGTTGCTGGGTCCTGTTGAAAAAAGAAATACTTGTAGTCTCTATTGGTTTCTGGTGAAAAATTTATATTTTTACTTTTTCCAATATTTTCACTCCAACTAGCATTTTGTAATGTCATCCACTTTCTTTGCAAATAAAGGAAGTCAATTATGCATATCTCTTGGCTGCAGGAGCATCTCCTATAAGAATAACATGTTCAACAATCGATTGTTGACAAGTGTGACTATTTAACTTTTGGTTACTACCATTAATGCAGGTACCTATATGAATTGTCTTTGATGTGTTGTTACCAAAAAGTATTTGAGCATTTTCCTTAGCACAGCATCTATGTATCTATTAGAAAAGCAAACAACTTTAGAGATCGATGGTTGTTTACATGTTGGAATAGTACTTACCTGAAGTGAAATGAAGCGTTCAAAGAAAAGTCTGCCATGCAAGGAAACACAAGGAGAAAGCAATGAAGCACGTTTTTCATTCAGTCTGCATTCAGGACATTGCAGAATGATGAAGAAATCCAATAAAGGCACTTGTCCTTAATTTGTGACAACTCACTGACAAGTATGACAGTTCTCACACATGCACTCACTTACCCATTCTCATTCTTAGGTACTGCCAACTTAAATCCGTATCCTCTCATATTTTTTTATTACCAACATAAATCCCATATACCTCCTCGCTACTCCTAGTCTCCTAGTGTAAATCGAAATTTTCTGGAATTTTCGCAATTCAGGGGGGGACTTGTGATGCGATGAGCGTAAACCGTCGTCGCATTAAAGTTTAATAACTTCCTTATTAGTTGACCAATATTAATGAATTTGGTAGCGATGGAAAGTAAAAGAATCAGTCTTTAAGACGATTAATAAATATTTTCAATAAAATTTGTAAAATACTATTTATTTAGCAACTTTTATGAATCTGTACAATACAATTATGTTTTCTTTAATTAATAGATAACTATTCCTGGCAATTGATCAGCAAGTATGCAATTTTAAAAGTAAAAGGATGGCCCATCCAATGAGCCTATTGGTAGATTCGTGACGTAAGCTTTTCACCTAAAAAAGGTTTAATACTATGATATGATGCGATGAGCGTAAACCGTCGTCGCATAAAAGTTTAATAACTTTCTTATTATTGGACCAATATTAATGAATTTGGTAGCGATAGAAAGAATCATTCTTTAAGGCTATAAATAAATATTATCAACGAAGTTTGTGAATTATCATTTATTTAGCAATTTTTACAAATGGATACAATACAATCATATTTTTATATATATTTTATATCTCGATAACCGCTTAAGATTGAATAACGTTCAATACGTCATTAGTTGCGTATTAAATTGCTCTTTCATAAACATTAGTGAAAATTGAAGAAATTGTAACAGTTTTCCTGAAAATCGCGAAAATCCTAAAAATTACATAATTTTTGTCAAATATCTCGATAACCGCTTAAGATTGAATAACGTTCAATACGTCATTAGTTGCGTATTAAATTGCTCTTTCATAAGCATTAGGGAAAATTGAGAAATTGTAACAGTTTTCCTGAAAATCGCGAAAAACCTAAAAATTACATCATTTTTGTCAAATATCTCGATAACCGCTTAAGATTGAATAACGTCCAATACGTCATTAGTTGCGTATTGAATTGCTCTTTCATAAGCATTAGTTAAAATTGAAAAAATTGTAACACTTTTCCTGAAAATCGTGAAAAACCTAAAAATTACATCATTTTTGTCAAATATCTCGATAACCGCTTAAGATTGAATAACGTTCAATACGTCATTAGTTGCGTATTAAATTGCTCTTTCATAAGCATTAGGGAAAATTGAAGAAATTGTAACAGTTTTCCTGAAAATCGCGAAAAACCTAAAAATTACATAATTTTTGTCAAATATCTCGATAACCGCTTAAGATTGAATAACGTTCAATACGTCATTAGTTGCGTATTACATTGCTCTTTCATAAGCATTAGTGAAAATTGAAGAAATTGTAACAGTTTTCCTGAAAATCGCGAAAAACCTAAAAATTACATCATTTTTGTCAAATATCTCGATAACCGCTTAAGATTGAATAACGTTCAATACGTCATTAGTTGCGTATTAAGTTGCTCTTTCATAAGCATTAGTGAAAATTGAAGAAATTGTAACAGTTTTCCTGAAAATCGCGAAAAACCTAAAAATTACATCATTTTTGTCAAATATCTCGATAACCGCTTAAGATTGAATAACGTCCAATACGTCATTAGTTGCGTATTGAATTGCTCTTTCATAAGCATTAGTTAAAATTGAAAAAATTGTAACACTTTTCCTGAAAATCGCGAAATCCTAAAAATTACATCATTTTTGTCAAATATCTCGATAACCGCTTAAGATTGATTAACGTCCAATACGTCATAAGTTGCGTATTGAATTGCTCTTTCATAAGCATTAGTTAAAATTGAAAAAAATGTAACAGTTTTCCTGAAAATCGCGAAAAACCTAAAAATTACATCATTTTTGTCAAATATCTCGATAACCGCTTAAGATTGAATAATGTTCAATACGTCATTAGTTGCGTATTAAATTGCTCTTTCATAAGCATTAGTGAAAATTGAAAAAATTGTAACAGTTTTCCTGAAAATCGCGAAAAACCTAAAAATTACATCATTTTTGTCAAATATCTCGATAACCGCTTAAGATTGAATAACGTTCAATACGTCATTAGTTGCGTATTAAATTGCTCTTTCATAAGCATTAGGGAAAATTGAGAAATTGTTACAGTTTTCCTGAAAATCGCGAAAAACCTAAAAATTACATCATTTTTGTCAAATATCTCGATAACCGCTTAAGATTGAATAACGTCCAATACGTCATTAGTTGCGTATTGAATTGCTCTTTCATAAGCATTAGTTAAAATTGAAAAAATTGTAACACTTTTCCTGAAAATCGCGAAAAACCTAAAAATTATATCATTTTTGTCAAATATCTCGATAACCGCTTAAGATTGATTAACGTCCAATACGTCATAAGTTGCGTATTGAATTGCTCTTTCATAAGCATTAGTTAAAATTGAAAAAAATGTAACACTTTTCCTGAAAATCGCGAAAAACCTAAAAATTACATCATTTTTGTCAAATATCTCGATAACCGCTTAAGATTGAATAATGTTCAATACGTCATTAGTTGCGTATTAAATTGCTCTTTCATAAGCATTAGTGAAAATTGAAAAAATTGTAACAGTTTTCCTGAAAATCGCGAAAAACCTAAAAATTACATCATTTTTGTCAAATATCTCGATAACCGCTTAAGATTGAATAACGTTCAATACGTCATTAGTTGCGTATTAAATTTCTCTTTCATAAGCATTAGTGAAAATTGAAAAAAATGTAACAGTTTTCCTGAAAATCGCGAAAAACCTAAAAATTACATCATTTTTGTCAAATATCTCGATAACCGCTTAAGATTCAATAACGTTCAATACGTCATTGGTTGCGTATTAAATTGCTCTTTCATAAGCATTAGTGAAAATTGAAAAAATTGTAACAGTTTTCCTGAAAATCGCGAAAAACCTAAAAATTACATCATTTTTGTCAAATATCTCGATAACCGCTTAAGATTGATTAACGTCCAATACGTCATTAGTTGTGTATTGAATTGCTCTTTCATAAGCATTAGTTAAAATTGAAAAAATTGTAACACTTTTCCTGAAAATCGCGAAAAACCTAAAAATTACATCATTTTTGTCAAATATCTCGATAACCGCTTAAGATTGAATAACGTTCAATACGTCATTAGTTGCGTATTAAATTGCTCTTTCATAAGCATTAGGGAAAATTGAAGAAATTGTAACAGTTTTCCTGAAAATCGCGAAAAACCTAAAAATTACATCATTTTTGTCAAATATCTCGATAACCGCTTAAGATTGAATAACGTTCAATACGTCATTAGTTGCGTATTAAATTGCTCTTTCATAAACATTAGTGAAAATTGAAGAAATTGTAACAGTTTTCCTGAAAATCGCGAAAAACCTAAAAATTACATAATTTTTGTCAAATATCTCGATAACCGCTTAAGATTGAATAACGTTCAATACGTCATTAGTTGCGTATTAAGTTGCTCTTTCATAAGCATTAGTGAAAATTGAAGAAATTGTAACAGTTTTCCTGAAAATCGCGAAAAACCTAAAAATTACATCATTTTTGTCAAATATCTCGATAACCGCTTAAGATTGAATAACGTTCAATACGTCATTAGTTGCGTATTAAATTGCTCTTTCATAAGCATTAGGGAAAATTGAGAAATTGTTACAGTTTTCCTGAAAATCGCGAAAAACCTAAAAATTACATCATTTTTGTCAAATATCTCGATAACCGCTTAAGATTGAATAACGTCCAATACGTCATTAATTGCGTATTGAATTGCTCTTTCATAAGCATTAGTTAAAATTGAAAAAATTGTAACACTTTTCCTGAAAATCGCGAAAAACCTAAAAATTACATCATTTTTGTCAAATATCTCGATAACCGCTTAAGATTGATTAACGTCCAATACGTCATAAGTTGCGTATTGAATTGCTCTTTCATAAGCATTAGTTAAAATTGAAAAAAATGTAACAGTTTTCCTGAAAATCACGAAAAACATAAAAATTACATCATTTTTGTCAAATATCTCGATAACCGCTTAAGATTGAATAATGTTCAATACGTCATTAGTTGCGTATTAAATTGCTCTTTCATAAGCATTAGTGAAAATTGAAAAAATTGTAACAGTTTTCCTGAAAATCGCGAAAAACCTAAAAATTACATCATTTTTGTCAAATATCTCGATAACCGCTTAAGATTGAATAACGTTCAATACGTCATTAGTTGCGTATTAAATTGCTCTTTCATAAGCATTAGGGAAAATTGAGAAATTGTTACAGTTTTCCTGAAAATCGCGAAAAACCTAAAAATTACATCATTTTTGTCAAATATCTCGATAACCGCTTAAGATTGAATAACGTCCAATACGTCATTAGTTGCGTATTGAATTGCTCTTTCATAAGCATTAGTTAAAATTGAAAAAATTGTAACACTTTTCCTGAAAATCGCGAAAAACCTAAAAATTACATCATTTTTGTCAAATATCTCGATAACCGCTTAAGATTGATTAACGTCCAATACGTCATAAGTTGCGTATTGAATTGCTCTTTCATAAGCATTAGTTAAAATTGAAAAAAATGTAACACTTTTCCTGAAAATCGCGAAAAACCTAAAAATTACATCATTTTTGTCAAATATCTCGATAACCGCTTAAGATTGATTAATGTTCAATACGTCATTAGTTGCGTATTAAATTGCTCTTTCATAAGCATTAGTGAAAATTGAAAAAATTGTAACAGTTTTCCTGAAAATCGCGAAAAACCTAAAAATTACATCATTTTTGTCAAATATCTCGATAACCGCTTAAGATTGAATAACGTTCAATACGTCATTAGTTGCGTATTAAATTTCTCTTTCATAAGCATTAGTGAAAATTGAAAAAAATGTAACAGTTTTCCTGAAAATCGCGAAAAACCTAAAAATTACATCATTTTTGTCAAATATCTCGATAACCGCTTAAGATTCAATAACGTTCAATACGTCATTGGTTGCGTATTAAATTGCTCTTTCATAAGCATTAGTGAAAATTGAAAAAATTGTAACACTTTTCCTGAAAATCGCAAAAAACCTAAAAATTACATCATTTTTGTCAAATATCTCGATAACCGCTAAAGATTGAATAACGTTTAATACGTCATTAGTTGCGTATTCCATTGCTCTTTCATAAGCATTAGTGAAAATTAAAAAAATTGTAATAGTTTTCCTGAAAATCGCGAAAAACCTAAAAATTACATCATTTTTGTCAAATATCTCGATAACCGCTTAAGATTGATTAACGTTCAATACGTCATTAGTTGCGTATTAAATTTCTCTTTCATAAGCATTAGTGAAAATTGATAAAATTGTTACAGTTTTCCTGAAAATCGCGAAAAACCTAAAAATTACATCATTTTTGTTAAATATCTCGATAACCGCTTAAGATTGAATAACGTTCAATACGTCATTAGTTGCGTATTAAATTTCTCTTTCATAAGCATTAGTGAAAATTGAAAAAATTGTAACAGTTTTCCTGAAAATCGCGAAAAACCTAAAAATTACATCATTTTTGTCAAATATCTCGATAACCGCTTAAGATTGAATAACGTTCAATACGTCATTAGTAGCGTACTCCATTGCTCTTTCATAAGCATTTGTGAAAATTGAACAAATTGTAATACTTTTCCTGAAACTCGCGAAAAACCTAAAAATTACATCATTTTTGTCAAATATCTCGATAACCGCTAAAGATTGAATAACGTTTAATACGTCATTAGTTGCGTATTCCATTGCTCTTTCATAAGCATTAGTGAAAATTGAAAAAATTGTAACAGTTTTCCTGAAAATCGCGAAAAACCTAAAAATTACATCATTTTTGTCAAATATCTCGATAACAGCTTAAGATTGATTAACGTACAATACGTCATTAGTTGCGTATTGAATTGCTCTTTCATAAGCATTAGTTAAAATTTAAAAAATTTTAACACTTTTCCTGAAAATCGCGAAAAACCTAAAAATTACATCATTTTTGTCAAATATCTCGATAACAGCTTAAGATTGATTAACGTCCAATACGTCATTAGTTGCCTATTGAATTGCTCTTTCATAAGCATTAGTTAAAATTTAAAAAATTTTAACACTTTTCCTGAGAATCGCGAAAAACCTAAAAATTACATCATTTTTGTCAAATATCTCGATAACCGCTTAAGATTGAATTACGTTTAATACGTCATTAGTTGCGTATTGAATTGCTCTTTCATAAGCATTAGTTAAAATTGAAAAAATTGTAACATTTTTCTTGAAAATCGCGAAAAACCTAAAAATTACATCATTTTTGTCAAATATCTCGATAACCGCTTAAGATTGATTAACGTCCAATACGTCATTAGTTGCGTATTGAATTGCTCTTTCATAAGCATTAGTTAAAATTTAAAAAATTTTAACACTTTTCCTGAAAATCGCGAAAAACCTAAAAATTACATCATTTTTGTCAAATATCTCGATAACAGCTTAAGATTGATTAACGTCCAATACGTCATTAGTTGCGTATTGAATTGCTCTTTCATAAGCATTAGTTAAAATTTAAAAAATTTTAACACTTTTCCTGAGAATCGCGAAAAACCTAAAAATTACATCATTTTTGTCAAATATCTCGATAACCGCTTAAGATTGAATTACGTTTAATACGTCATTAGTTGCGTATTGAATTGCTCTTTCATAGGCATTCGTTAAAATTTAAAAAATTGTAACACTTTTCCTGAAAATCGCGAAAAACCTAAAAATTACATCATTTTTGTCAAATATCTCGATAACCGCTTAAGATTGAATAACGCTCAATACGTCATTAGTTGCGTATTAAATTGCTCTTTCATAAGCATTAGTGAAAATTGAAAAAATTGTAATAGTTTTCCTGAAAATCGCGAAAAACCTAAAAATTTCATCATTTTTGTCAAATATCTCGATAACCGCTTAAGATTGAATAACGCTCAATACGTCATTAGTAGCGTATTCCATTGCTCTTTCATAAGCATTAGTGAAAATTGAAAAAATTGTAATACTTTTCCTGAAACTCGCGAAAAACCTAAAAATTACATCATTTTTGTCAAATATCTCGATAACCGCTAAAGATTGAATAACGTTTAATACGTCATTAGTTGCGTATTCCATTGCTCTTTCATAAGCATTAGTGAAAATTAAAAAAATTGTAATAGTTTTCCTGAAAATCGCGAAAAACCTAAAAATTACATCATTTTTGTCAAATATCTCGATAACCGCTTAAGATTGAATAACGTTCAATACGTCATTAGTTGCGTATTAAATTGCTCTTTCATAAGCATTAGGGAAAATTGAGAAATTGTTACAGTTTTCCTGAAAATCGCGAAAAACCTAAAAATTTTATCATTTTTGTCAAATATCTCGATAACCGCTTAAGATTGAATAACGTTCAATACGTCATTAGTAGCGTATTCCATTGCTCTTTCATAAGCATTTGTGAAAATTGAATAAATTGTAATACTTTTCCTGAAACTCGCGAAAAACCTAAAAATTACATCATTTTTGTCAAATATCTCGATAACCGCTAAAGATTGAATAACGTTTAATACGTCATTAGTTGCGTATTCCATTGCTCTTTCATAAGCATTAGTGAAAATTGAAAAAATTGTAACAGTTTTCCTGAAAATCGCGAAAAACCTAAAAATTACATCATTTTTGTCAAATATCTCGATAACAGCTTAAGATTGATTAACGTTCAATACGTCATTAGTTGCGTATTAAATTGCTCTTTCATAAGCATTAGGGAAAATTGAGAAATTGTTACAGTTTTCCTGAAAATCGCGAAAAACCTAAAAATTACATCATTTTTGTCAAATATCTCGATAACCGCTAAAGATTGAATAACGTTTAATACGTCATTAGTTGCGTATTCCATTGCTCTTTCATAAGCATTAGTGAAAATTGAAGAAATTGTAACAGTTTTCCTGAAAATCGCGAAAAACCTAAAAATTACATCATTTTTGTCAAATATCTCGATAACCGCTTAAGATTGATTAACGTCCAATACGTCATAAGTTGCGTATTGAATTGCTCTTTCATAAGCATTAGTTAAAATTAAAAAAAATGTAACACTTTTCCTGAAAATCGCGAAAAACCTAAAAATTACATCATTTTTGTCAAATATCTCGATAACCGCTTAAGATTGATTAATGTTCAATACGTCATTAGTTGCGTATTAAATTGCTCTTTCATAAGCATTAGTGAAAATTGAAAAAATTGTAACATTTTTCCTGAAAATCGCGAAAAACCTAAAAATTACATCATTTTTGTCAAATATCTCGATAACCGCTTAAGATTGAATAACGTTCAATACGTCATTAGTAGCGTACTCCATTGCTCTTTCATAAGCATTAGTGAAAATTGAAAAAATTGTAATAGTTTTCCTGAAAATCGCGAAAAACCTAAAAATTTCATCATTTTTGTCAAATATCTCGATAACCGCTTAAGATTGAATAACGCTCAATACGTCATTAGTAGCGTATTCCATTGCTCTTTCATAAGCATTAGTGAAAATTGAAAAAATTGTAATACTTTTCCTGAAACTCGCGAAAAACCTAAAAATTACATCATTTTTGTCAAATATCTCGATAACCGCTAAAGATTGAATAACGTTTAATACGTCATTAGTTGCGTATTCCATTGCTCTTTCATAAGCATTAGTGAAAATTAAAAAAATTGTAATAGTTTTCCTGAAAATCGCGAAAAACCTAAAAATTACATCATTTTTGTCAAATATCTCGATAACCGCTTAAGATTGAATAACGTTCAATACGTCATTAGTTGCGTATTAAATTGCTCTTTCATAAGCATTAGGGAAAATTGAGAAATTGTTACAGTTTTCCTGAAAATCGCGAAAAACCTAAAAATTACATCATTTTTGTCAAATATCTCGATAACCGCTTAAGATTGAATAACGTTCAATACGTCATTAGTAGCGTATTCCATTGCTCTTTCATAAGCATTAGTGAAAATTGAAAAAATTGTAATAGTTTTCCTGAAAATCGCGAAAAACCTAAAAATTTTATCATTTTTGTCAAATATCTCGATAACCGCTTAAGATTGAATAACGTTCAATACGTCATTAGTAGCGTATTCCATTGCTCTTTCATAAGCATTTGTGAAAATTGAATAAATTGTAATACTTTTCCTGAAACTCGCGAAAAACCTAAAAATTACATCATTTTTGTCAAATATCTCGATAACCGCTAAAGATTGAATAACGTTTAATACGTCATTAGTTGCGTATTCCATTGCTCTTTCATAAGCATTAGTGAAAATTGAAAAAATTGTAACAGTTTTCCTGAAAATCGCGAAAAACCTAAAAATTACATCATTTTTGTCAAATATCTCGATAACAGCTTAAGATTGATTAACGTTCAATACGTCATTAGTTGCGTATTAAATTGCTCTTTCATAAGCATTAGGGAAAATTGAGAAATTGTTACAGTTTTCCTGAAAATCGCGAAAAACCTAAAAATTACATAATTTTTGTCAAATATCTCGATAACCGCTAAAGATTGAATAACGTTTAATACGTCATTAGTTGCGTATTCCATTGCTCTTTCATAGGCATTAGTGAAAATTGAAGAAATTGTAACAGCTTTCCTGAAAATCGCGAAAAACCTAAAAATTACATCATTTTTGTCAAATATCTCGATAATCGCTTAAGATTGATTAACGTCCAATACGTCATTAGTTGTGTATTGAATTGCTCTTTCATAAGCATTAGTTAAAATTGAAAAAATTGTAACACTTTTCCTGAAAATCGCGAAAAACCTAAAAATTACATCATTTTTGTCAAATATCTCGATAACCGCTAAAGATTGAATAACGTTTAATACGTCATTAGTTGCGTATTCCATTGCTCTTTCATAAGCATTAGTGAAAATTGAAAAAATTGTAATAGTTTTCCTGAAAATCGCGAAAAACCTAAAAATTTCATCATTTTTGTCAAATATCTGGATAACCGCTTAAGATTGAATAACGTTCAATACGTCATTAGTAGCGTATTCCATTGCTCTTTCATAAGCATTTGTGAAAATTGAATAAATTGTAATACTTTTCCTGAAACTCGCGAAAAACCTAAAAATTACATCATTTTTGTCAAATATCTCGATAACCGCTAAAGATTGAATAACGTTTCATACGTCATTAGTTGCGTATTCCATTGCTCTTTCATAAGCATTAGTGAAAATTGAAAAAATTGTAACAGTTTACCTGAAAATCGCGAAAAACCTAAAAATTACATCATTTTTGTCAAATATCTCGATAACAGCTTAAGATTGATTAACGTCCAATACGTCATTAGTTGCGTATTGAATTGCTCTTTCATAAGCATTAGTTAAAATTTAAAAAATTTTAACACTTTTCCTGAAAATCGCGAAAAACCTAAAAATTACATCATTTTTGTCAAATATCTCGATAACCGCTTAAGATTGAATTACGTTTAATACGTCATTAGTTGCGTATTGAATTGTTCTTTCATAAGCATTAGTTAAAATTGAAAAAATTGTAACACTTTTCCTGAAAATCGCGAGAAACCTAAAAATTACATCATTTTTGTCAAATATCTCGATAACCGCTTAAGATTGATTAACGTCCAATACGTCATTAGTTGCGTATTGAATTACTCTTTCATAAGCATTCGTTAAAATTTAAAAAATTGTAACACTTTTCCTGAAAATCGCGAAAAACCTAAAAATTACATCATTTTTGTTAAATATCTCGATAACCGCTTAAGATTGAATAACGTTCAATACGTCATTAGTTGCGTATTGAATTGCTCTTTCATAAGCATTAGTTAAAATTGAAAAAATTGTAACACTTTTCCTGAAAATCGCGAAAAACCTAAAAATTACATCATTTTTGTCAAATATCTCGATAACCGCTTAAGATTGAATAACGTTCAATACGTCATTAGTTGCGTATTAAATTGCTATTTCATAAGCATTAGTGAAAATTGAAAAAAATGTAACAGTTTTCCTGAAAATCGCGAAAAACCTAAAAATTACATCATTTTTGTCAAATATCTCGATAACCGCTTAAGATTGAATAACGTTCAATACGTCATTAGTAGCGTATTCCATTGTTCTTTCATAAGCATTAGTGAAAATTGAAAAAATTGTAATAGTTTTCCTGAAAATCGCGAAAAACCTAAAAATTTCATCATTTTTGTCAAATATCTCGATAACCGCTTAAGATTGAATAACGTTCAATACGTCATTAGTAGCGTATTCCATTGCTCTTTCATAAGCATTAGTGAAAATTGAATAAATTGTAATACTTTTCCTGAAACTCGCGAAAAACCTAAAAATTACATCATTTTTGTCAAATATCTCGATAACCGCTAACGATTGAATAACGTTTAATACGTCATTAGTTGCGTATTCCATTGCTCTTTCATAAGCATTAGTGAAAATTGAAAAAATTGTAACAGTTTTCCTGAAAATCGCGAAAAACCTAAAAATTACATCATTTTTGTCAAATATCTCGATAACCGCTTAAGATTGATTAACGTCCAATACGTCATTAGTTGCGTATTGAATTGCTCTTTCATAAGCATTCGTTAAAATTTAAAAAATTGTAACACTTTTCCTGAAAATCGCGAAAAACCTAAAAATTACATCATTTTTGTCAAATATCTCGATAACCGCTTAAGATTGAATAACGTTCAATACGTCATTAGTTGCGTATTGCATTGCTCTTTCATAAGCATTAGTTAAAATTGAAAAAATTGTAACACTTTTCCTGAAAATCGCGAAAAACCTAAAAATTACATCATTTTTGCAAATATCTCGATAACCGCTTAAGATTGAATAACGTTCAATACGTCATTAGTTGCGTATTAAATTGCTCTTTCATAAGCATTAGTGAAAATTGAAAAAATTGTAACAGTTTTCCTGAAAATCGCGAAAAACCTAAAAATCACATCATTTTTGTCAAATATCTCGATAACCGCTTAAGATTGAATAACGTTCAATACGTCATTAGTTGCGTATTAAATTGCTATTTCATAAGCATTAGTGAAAATTGAAAAAAATGTAACAGTTTTCCTGAAAATCGCGAAAAACCTAAAAATTACATCATTTTTGTCAAATATCTCGATAACCGCTTAAGATTGAATAACGTTCAATACGTCATTAGTTGCGTATTCCATTGCTCTTTCATAAGCATTAGTGAAAATTAAAAAAATTGTAATAGTTTTCCTGAAAATAGCGAAAAACCAAAAAATTACATCATTTTTGTCAAATATCTCGATAACCGTTTAAGATTGAATAACGTTCAATACGTCATTAGTAGCGTATTCCATTGCTCTTTCATAAGAATTAGTGAAAAATAAAAAAATTGTAATAATTTTCCTGAAAATCGCGAAAAACCTAAAAATTACATCATTTTTGTCAAATATCTCGATAACCGCTAAAGATTGAATAACGTTTAATACGTCATTAGTTGCGTATTCCATTGCTCTTTCATAAGCATTAGTGAAAATTAAAAAAATTGTAATAGTTTTCCTGAAAATAGCGAAAAACCAAAAAATTACATCATTTTTGTCAAATATCTCGATAACCGTTTAAGATTGAATAACGTTCAATACGTCATTAGTAGCGTATTCCATTGCTCTTTCATAAGAATTAGTGAAAAATAAAAAAATTGTAATAATTTTCCTGAAAATCGCGAAAAACCTAAAAATTACATCATTTTTGTCAAATATCTCGATAACCGCTTCAGATTGAATAACGTTCAATACGTCATTAGTTGCGTATTCCAATGCTCTTTCATAAGCATTAGTGAAAATTAAAAAAATAGTAATAGTTTTCCTGAAAATCGCGAAAAACCTAAAAATTACATCATTTTTGTCAAATATCGCCATAACCGCTTAAGATTGAATAACATTCAATACGTTATTAGTTGCGTATTCCAATGCTCTTTCATAAGCATTAGTGAAAATTTAAAAAATTGTAATAGTTTTCCTGAAAATCGCGAAAAACCTAAAAATTACATCATTTTTGTCAAATATCTCGATAACCGCTTCAGATTGAATAACGTTCAATACGTCATTAGTTGCGTATTCCAATGCTCTTTCATAAGCATTAGTGAAAATTAAAAAAATTGTAATAGTTTTCCTGAAAATCGCGAAAAACCTAAAAATTACATCATTTTTGTCAAATATCTCGATAACCGCTTAAGATTGAATAACGTTCAATACGTCATTAGTTGCGTATTCCATTGCTCTTTCATAAGCATTAGTGAAAATTGAAAAAATTGTAATAGTTTTCCTGAAAATCGCGAAAAACCTAACAATTTCATCATTTTTGTCAAATATCTCGATAACCGCTTAAGATTGAATAACGGTCAATACGTCATTAGTAGCGTATTCCATTGCTCTTTCATAAGCATTAGTGAAAATTGAAAAAATTGTAATACTTTTCCTGAAACTCGCGAAAAACCTAAAAATTACATCATTTTTGTCAAATATCTCGATAACCGCTAAAGATTGAATAACGTTTAATACGTCATTAGTTGCGTATTCCATTGCTCTTTCATAAGCATTAGTGAAAATTAAAAAAATTGGAATAGTTTTCCTGAAAATCGCGAAAAACCTAAAAATTACATCATTTTTGTCAAATATCTCGATAACCGTTTAAGATTGAATAACGTTCAATACGTCATTAGTAGCGTATTCCATTTCGCTTTCACAAGCATTAGTGAAAACTAAAAAAATTGTAATAGTTTTCCTGAAAATCGCGAAAAACCTAAAAATTACATCATTTTTGTCAATTATCTCGATAACCGCTAAAGATTGAATAACGTTTAATACGTCATTAGTTGCGTATTCCATTGCTCTTTCATAAGCATTAGTGAAAATTAAAAAAATTGTAATAGTTTTCCTGAAAATAGCGAAAAACCAAAAAATTACATCATTTTTGTCAAATATCTCGATAACCGTTTAAGATTGAATAACGTTCAATACGTCATTAGTAGCGTATTCCATTGCTCTTTCATAAGAATTAGTGAAAAATAAAAAAATTGTAATAATTTTCCTGAAAATCGCGAAAAACCTAAAAATTACATCATTTTTGTCAAATATCTCGATAACCGCTTCAGATTGAATAACGTTCAATACGTCATTAGTTGCGTATTCCAATGCTCTTTCATAAGCATTAGTGAAAATTAAAAAAATAGTAATAGTTTTCCTGAAAATCGCGAAAAACCTAAAAATTACATCATTTTTGTCAAATATCGCCATAACCGCTTAAGATTGAATAACATTCAATACGTTATTAGTTGCGTATTCCAATGCTCTTTCATAAGCATTAGTGAAAATTTAAAAAATTGTAATAGTTTTCCTGAAAATCGCGAAAAACCTAAAAATTACATCATTTTTGTCAAATATCTCGATAACCGCTTCAGATTGAATAACGTTCAATACGTCATTAGTTGCGTATTCCAATGCTCTTTCATAAGCATTAGTGAAAATTAAAAAAATTGTAATAGTTTTCCTGAAAATCGCGAAAAACCTAAAAATTACATCATTTTTGTCAAATATCTCGATAACCGCTTAAGATTGAATAACGAACAATACGTCATTAGTTGAGTATTCCAATGCTCTTTCATAAGCAGTTGAGAAAATTGCATAAAGTGTTACAGTTTTCCTGAAAATTGCAAAAAACGAAAACTACGGTGCTAAAATTACGAAATTTTCGCTTATATCTCGCGAACCAGGTAAGATTGAATAACGATCAATACGTCATTAGTTGAGTATTCCAATGCTCTTTCATAAGCAGTTGAGAAAATTACATAAAGTCTTACGGTTTTCCTGAAAATTGCAAAAAACAAAAAAATTTAAAGTTAATAGGATGTGGCCAAACTCTTAATTTTCGCTTATATCTCGCGAACCAGGTAAGATTGAATAACGATCAATACGTCATTAGTTGCGTATTCCAATGCTCTTTCATAAGCAGTTGAGAAAATTACATAAAGTCTTACGGTTTTCCTGAAAATTGCAAAAAACTAAAACTACGGTGCTAAAATTTATAGCGATTTTTAAAAAATTTATAGCGATTTTTGAAAAATCAAAAGTTAATAGGATTCGGCCAAACTCTTAATTTTCGCTTATATCTCGCGAACCAGGTAAGATTGAATAACGATCAATACGTCATTAGTTGCGTATTCCAATGCTCTTTCATAAGCAGTTGAGAAAATTACATAAAGTGTTACGGTTTTCCTGAAAATTGCAAAAAACGAAAACTACGGTGCTAAAATTCTTAATTTTCGGCTTATATCTCGAGAACCAGGTAAGATTGAATAACGATCAATACGTAATTAGTTGCGTATTCTAATGCTCTTTCATAAGCAGTTGAGAAAATTACATAAAGTCTTACGGTTTTCCTGAAAATTGCAAAAAACTAAAACTACGGTGCTAAAATTTATAGCGATTTTTCAAAAAATAAAAGTTAATAGGATTTGGACAAACTCTTAATTTTCTCTTATAACTCGAGAACCAGGTAAGATTGGATAACGATCAATACGTCATTAGTTGCGTATTCCATTGCTCTTTCATAAGCAGTAGTGAAAATTAAAAAAAATGTAATAGTTTTCCTGAAAATCGCGAAAAACCTAAAAATTACATCATTTTTGTCAAATATCTCGATAACCGCTTAAGATTGAATAACGTTCAATACGTGATTAGTTGCGTCTTCCAATGATCTTTCATAAGCAGTAGAGAAAATTACTTAAAGTCTTACGGTTTTCCTGAAAATTGCAAAAAACGAAAACTACGGTGCTAAAATTACGAAATTTTCGCTTATATCTCGCGAACCAGGTAAGATTGAATAACGATCAATACGTCATTAGTTGCGTATTCCAATGCTCTTTCATAAGCAGTTGAGAAAATTACATAAAGTCTTACGGTTTTCCTGAAAATTGCAAAAAACGAAAAAAAAAAAAGTTAATAGGATTTGGCCAAACTCTTAATTTTCGCTAATATCTCGCGAACCAGGTAAGATTGAATAATGATCAATACGTCATTAGTTGCGTATTCCAAAGCTCTTTCATAAGCAGTTGAAAAATTACATAAAGTGTTACGGTTTTCCTGAAAATTGCAAAAAACTAAAACTACGGTGCTAAAATTTATAGCGATTTTTCAAAAAATAAAAGTTAATAGGATTTGGCCAAACTCTTAATTTTCGCTTATAACTCGAGAACCAGGTAAGATTGGATAACGATCAATACGTCATTAGTTGCGTATTCCATTGCTCTTTCATAAGCAGTAGTGAAAATTAAAAAAAATGTAATAGTTTTCCTGAAAATCGCGAAAAACCTAAAAATTACATCATTTTTGTCAAATATCTCGATAACCGCTTAAGATTGAATAACGTTCAATACGTGATTAGTTGCGTCTTCCAATGATCTTTCATAAGCAGTAGAGAAAATTACGTAAAGTCTTACGGTTTTCCTGAAAATTGCAAAAAACGAAAAAAATAAAAGTTAATAGAATTCGGCCAAAGTCTTGATTTTCGCTTATATCTCGAGAACCACACAAGATTGAATAACGATCAATACGTCATTAGTTGCGTATTCCAATGCTCTTTCATAAGCAAAAGAGAAAAATACATAAAGTGTTACGGTTTTCCTGAAAATTGTAAAAAAACTAAAACTACGGTGCTAAAATTTATAGCAATTTTTGAAAAATAAATAGTTAATAGGATTCGGCCAAAGTTTTAATTTTCGTGTGGAATTCCTGTAAAAAATGTATGTGTGGAATTTCGTGCAAAAATAATGGAATTTTTACATTGCGGAATGTGAAAAATGTGTGGAATGTCGGGGCAAAATCTGTGGTATTTCGTGCAAAATGAATGGAATTTTTGTATATAGGAATGTAAGCAATTCGTCGATTTTTTGGAAAAATGTGTGGAATTTTTGAGGTCGACGTCTAGCTGTCAGAGTGACAGTCACTATGCTAAACACGTGCTACTTGCGGATGCAACCAAACATACACCTGTGTGTATCAGGTTGCCTATAATAAAAGTTATGAATATGAATTTGTCTCAATAACTCGATAACCGAGCGAGGTAAATACATCATCTTATACTCAAATTAAAGCTAAAAGTCTTAGCTTTCGAACTGTTGCAGTAGCATGTTGTTGTTGCTACGCAATCGTCTGCTATGAACTGCCAAAGTACCATTTCTCACTTTCAGTTTTTTATTTAATTTCAGGACAACCAATTAATATAATTACATAATTCAACAGGAATTATTTAAATGAAGTTTTTTCCTTTCGAATGAGACCATCCACGTAGCGCTAGCATCAATATTTCTATTTTGAGAGCACCTATAAATTGGTAAAATCTAATAGGATTCGGGTATATCCGTGATTTTCTCTCAATAACTCGAGAAGCAAGTAGCTGGCAACTTGATGATGGTTGACCAATAATAGCGGGCTCTTTGGAAAGAGGAGATTTTTGTCTTTAATTTGCATCTTTCATGATCTACTTATCTTGTGGTTGTTGTGTTATGCTAGAATATAGAATCATTAATAAAGTAATATTTGGCTGATGATGCTGTACTTTACTGATTACTATACTTTACATCAAAGAATAAGCATCAATATATTTATAAGTGTTGTTGGTTGTTCCTACAAAAATAAACAGTTTAAATCTGTCCCATTGGTAAAGATAAAAATTTACCTTTCTTATTTCTCTGTAATTTCTTTGAACCTGGTACTTAGAAAAGTTACAATGTGTCTCAGAATTATGGAGGAGGTAACAATACTTTCTATGATGTTATTCACTCCTAATTATCAAAAAAATAGTTTTGGCATCTAACTTCTCGATTAAGTTGAAAAATCTGCATACTAATTTTCTCAAATTATGAATGCAACATCTAAGGAACATGTAGGAGTCTCGGGTCATTCTGAAACTATCTGTAATTAAACTGAAAATTTACCTTTTTTCATATACTAAATGTATCTGGCAATTGTAATGCTATGCAGTCCATAAGGATCGGGTGATAGTAACAATATATTCAAAATTGATGTAAATTGTTCCTTAAAGAAGTAACACATATAAACTCTATACTGTAATTGTAATACCTACAACAGATTACATTTAGCAAATGGTCCTTTCCGAAAGAAACTGAAGATTCGAAAGAAATGTTTGTATGCTAGGGAATAGCAGCAGAAAGCAGCGAAGGACATTCTTATTCTATCTGGAATCAGAAAATTGTAGAATTAAAAGCGAATCCAAAGAAAGCACTACAATTGTAAATTCTTGCAAGACATGCCACCCAGTCACCCCTATTGTCAGCAACCAAACATACATGCATTACGTTTCCTTAAAAACGTAATTATATAATTATGGAAAATACTCAATAGAAGATCGATAAACTCGAATAGTTTTACTATAATAATCAAACTGAAATATTAATTACCTTGCAAGTTCGGAATGTGTTGAGCTTTGCAATCAATGCCATCTGATGAACAGTGGCTAATCGATACTTATAAGTCATGCACGTTGATGCTGCACAAAACCCATTTTCCTAACAACGTACTTATATATTTAACCAAATAGTTTATTTTGAATATTGATCAGTTCTAATTATAATTTTTCTACCGCTGAATGTAAATATTTATTATTTATCAAGTTATAAACATTTTAAGGAATTGAAACAGCGCCATCTTCCGTCCACTAGCGTAGCCCAAAATCTATAACGAATTTCCAAACCTATTTTGGTGGACAACCAATGTTGATAGTTCAGGCGTTTTGGCGCTGCTCAAAACTCATTTCCTTAAAAACGCATAAAAATGATTAAACAATTATTGTGAGTTGAAGCTTATTTAATTCTAATTGTGGTAAACTTATCAACGAATATAAATATTAATTGGTTTGCAAGATATGCACGCTTTAATTAATGAAATCAGCGCCATCCATTAGCAATTACAATATCTATAGTTTGTGCTCCATTTTCGTTACACCTGCTGGTTGGAAATGGAAGGTTATAGTTCAAGCATTTCTGCGCTGCTCAAAACTCATTTCCTTAAAAACGCATAAAAATGATTAAACAATTATTGTGAGTTGAAGTTTATTTAATTCTAATTGTGGTAAACTTATCAACGAATATAAATATTAATTGGTTTGCAAGATATGCACGCTTTAATTAATGAAATCAGCGCCATCCATTAGCAATTACAATATCTATAGTTTGTGCTCCATTTTCGTTACACCTGCTGGTTGAAAATAGAAGGTTGTAGTTCAAGCATTTCTGCGCTGTTCAAAATCCATTTCCTGAAAAACTATGTTATTTATATAAAAGATAATCTCATTAATACTACTTACTCCTATATTTCATAATGATGTATGTGGTTACGCAATCTGCTTATTAGTTTATGAGATATCAGCACATGAATATTTGTAATAAGTGCTATCTGTTGTCGTTTTTGGGTAATTATAATTTAAATTTTAAATGTTAGATTTTTTATTAGTAATTAAAGGACTATCTCACTAAATAACATTTCTTATATGGAATTTGGGTAAAAAATGTGTGGAATTTCAGGAAGAATGTGTGGAATTTTTGGGTTTCAGTATTAAAAAAATGTAGGGAGTATTTCAAATAAAAATTCCATAATAATAGTAATCTACGTTTATTGGCCAAATATACAATATAACACATTACATATTCTGTAAAAAATAATTCTAAGGAAAAAAAACAGCTCTACTGTACCATTTACAACTTTGATAACGTTGCGTTTTTACTGCACAGTAGAGTAGACATCAATGGATTCATGGGTGCTGCTGGTTGTTGCTAAAAAAATAAAAATTTAAATTTTTGTTATTGATAAAGATAAAAATTTACCTTTCTTCTCTCTCCTTGTAATTTCTTTGAATCAGGCACTAACAAATGTTATAATATCTTTAAGGATTATGGAGGAGGTAACAATAGTTTCTAAGATGCTAATGGAATGTCTCCTCGATTAAGATGAAAAATCTGCATACTGATTTCCTCAAATTATGAATGCATCTTGCAATCACAAATATTATAATGTATCAAAGGATCATGGAGAAGGCAACAATATATTAATGGATGGTCTTGGCCTCCTGAAATAAGAATAAGAATACCTTTTGCATATTTCTAACATTCTGAACTATATGGTATGGTATAATTGGCAAAAAAAAAGGCATTTTTCACATTAAGTTGAAATTTAAAGAAAAAACAAAATAATTGCGTAGACATTACCTTCAAATTTGAAATATCCTTTCTAGAACGTTTTCATCATATCCAATAGCCTGCCTCTACTTTGCCATTTACCTTCAGTTATGAACTGGCTTATTTGAACTGGCTGTCCTAAAATTAAATGAATTATAAATATTGAAAACATGCGAGGTTGCTAAGTAATGAAAATATAAGGACAGTTTCATTCAGAAATTCTTACCTTTTTCTTTAAAGAATAGGCTTCAATAGATTTAAACGTGCTGCTGGTTCTTCGTAAAAAAATAAACAGTTTAAATCTCTCAGCGGTAAAGATGAAAATTTACCCTTCTTATCACTCTGCAAACCTCGGATATGTTGTAATTTCTCTAAGGCTCATGGAGGAGGTAACAAAAGTTACGTAATGTCAATTAGGTAAGAAATAAAAGAGTGATGAAGTAGTTTTAAAATAATTAATTTTATTATAATTTGATTTATTGATAACAGCTAATATTCAAATAAGTATTATTATATGATTATAACATTTATAACTTTATTATTTACAAAATTTACGAGTAATTTGGCATTGCTCCTTTTTTGTGTGCACCAGTTAGTAGATTATCTTGTACCAATAGTCATTTGTTAAGGTTCCATTGAAATATTTGCTGATCATCTCGACGACGAACATAACTCTAATAATACCTTTAATAGAATCAGTTAGAAATGTTATTGTATTTAAAATCGACATTATCCCTAAAAGAAAATTCTCCAACCGATCGTTGATCAATCGAAAACCTGAAAAAAAAGAACAATCAAATTATTAATTTTAATACAACAAATGTAAATTTAATTATAATTAATAATAAACTAATATTTATAAATAAATTATCTGTGAAATTGAGATGCTCGAAGTTAAAAATAACGTTGCATAATAAATAATACTAAACGATTTGCGATGATTTGTGTGTATAAATAAATTATTGCTTGTCATATTTACATAAACACTTTAAAAATAATTTCGCGTTTATTTAAAGTTATAACCGAACACGATTTTTCGTGAAGTTCGAATGTTTATTATTTTTGTAATATTTTTCTTTAAATAATCGTGAATGTTCAGTAAAGAACAGTAGATATACCTTTATGCAGATTTACTAGGTTACGGTAGCATTTGCAGTGGTTATTGTTGTGAGTTCTAGTTTTGGAGATTCCGTCACCACTGGAGAAGTGCTGTTAGTTTCGTCAATGGTTTCTATGTAGGGAACGGCTAAGGTTGTTACGCAAAAGACTGTATCGGTTTGGTTAGTGGATTGGTTAAAGAGGCTGAAGGTGGCATTAAAGGTAGTCGGGTGGTTTCCATCCGGTTTTAAATTGACGTTCCCATTGACCGTGGCATTCGCAATGCAGGGTAGATTAGTCACATCCGACTCTGGACTTGTCACGTTGACGCATTGCGATAGTAAATTATCCTTGCAAGGAATCGTTGTAGCGGCAGTGGCAACGCAAAGGATGGTATCGTTGGAGGTGCAGAGTGGAGTCGTTTGTCCGGCGCATAAGGCCGTTGCATTTTCGGGACACAGCATGATCAGATTCGCTGGAAGCTCTATATCCTTCGGCGCATCTTCAGGCTTGTTGTAATGATTGTAAACGTTGTATTTGTAGCTGGATCCGCCTCTGAACAGATTCCATATCAACAGTCCAACCATGACATTCCTGAATGCATTCGAACCAAACCCTGATCCGAATCCTTTGGGTTTATTATACATCCCGTAGTTATTATTACCATAACCGTAACCACCCCTATTGCCTCCGCCGAACAACGATCCGAAGATGCCGTTGCTTTGACCGTGCGAACCCATCATGGGTTGATTCCCAAAACCCGCCACATTATTGTAATATTGACCGGCGTTAGCACCGCTCGGCGGTATAACGCCTATGTTCGATGTGGGATGGTAACCAGGGAATGGTTGTTGTTGATTGAATCCATTACCATAGTTATAATTTTGCCCTGTGCCGTAATAATTATAAGAACCTGTGTTTGGGTACGCTCCGGCATGCGAAGGGTAAGAGCTGTGACCACCGGGATTCACGTAAGATCCGCTCACTGGATAAGCGAAGTTGTTCTCGCTCCTAGCTTGATGATGGTAGGTATTTTGATTGCTTTGACCCACGTCCCATCCGATGGGTCTCTGCTGCATATTCGCAGGACGGGAATCCAGATTCTGGAACTTCTGAGTCTCGATTTTGGGTGCGGAAGGCTCATATTTAGGTGCAGATGGCTCCAATTTAGGAGCAGGAGGTTTGTTCTCCAATTTCGGAGCCGACGCCTTTGTTTCTAATTTAGGCGCAGATGGTTTCACATCTACAGCCTTCGTTTCAGGCTCTGCATCTGCACTGACCGGTTTCCGCGAATTCGACGATTTCTTCTTGTTGTTCCTACTGAACATTCCTCCTAGTCTGGACGAAGAACTTCTTCCTCTACCGCCCGACCTCTTGCATTCACCCTCCGAAAAACATATCACCAATAATGCAGCAACCACCAACAAGATGTGCACCTTCATGGTTTCCTTCTCGTCTTCAACGCACTTAAACTAAAACTGAAGCGGTCAGCTCTCCTTTACTTCGATGTATTCTCTTGTTCAACCAATTGGTTAATGATCAATCTTATCTCGGCATTTCCTGCTGTTTAGATTGTGGACGAGAGGTCGGCACAGCTTGTGCTCCTAAAGTTCAAATTGATAAAAACGACAATTGCGTCTTATCTCTCAGCTTTTCTTTCATCCTCACAGCACAAATCGCAAGCAATTTTTCAATCAAGGTACACAATACAAAACACCAACCAATTGCAACAACTTTAAAAGCAAATCCACTCTCATTTATTATCAGTTTATTTTTGATATTCATATCAGAACATTAATTATATTTAACGACTTTGTTTTCAAATTATACACAGCAAAAATAATAAAATAAGAAAATAAATCTACGTAATAATTAACTTTTCGTGCAATCATTAATAAATATATAATTATACGATATTCCAAAAAACATTAATGAATAGTACAGTTATTTCATATTTCCTTCCGGCTTGAAGAGAAAAATGGTATTAGTATTAGAAATACTTTCATTATCTCACCTTTTTCGCTGTTAACAAAAAAATGTAAATTTTGGTCTAACATAAATTTGAAGATTTTTAAAAGAAATAAACTAGTTTAAACATTAATCATTTGCACTATAATAAATATACTAAACGAATTTGCTTAAAAATTGCGGTTAATTAAAAAAAAAATAATCATGAAAATATCAGCGATTTTTATAAACAGGAAATCGTATGTTAGCTTTCAGGAAAAGCAAGTGTAGTCCAGTTAATAAAAAAATTAATTAGTAGCGATTGCAAAAGGAAATTGTAAATTGCGGTTTCCTGTGGAAGTATAAGCATATGGTCTTAAGGTTACTTTTTTGTAAGTTTATTTCTTTTGGAATAATACCGAACATGTGTTTTCATTACTTGTTGTAAGCAGACGTAAATTCTTTAGAAGTTTAGATCAAAAGCAATCAAGTTATTTACGATACGTGCTAAAATTCTAATTTTAGGCTTTTAACACTTCGCCTTCTGGAAGCAATTTACACAATTAGTAATATTTATTCATAAATAATTACGCAAGTGCATTCAGTAAATTTTTATTAATAATAATTCAAAGTGGATAATAAAAAATGATTTATTTACACTGCAAATAACCATATTTCACTGGAATAACAAATTAAAGAGAAAAAGTTACACAAGTCGTTAAATATTTGCGTGGTTGTGCAATGTGTGAATTCAATGGACAAACAAATATGCACGCTTATTTGAGTACACTTTAAAATTATTCGAATATTTGCTTAAAAATACGATAAATCAATGATTTAATTTATTAAAATGTTGCACAAAACATATTGTAATTATTTGCAATTTTTAATAATAATACAAATAAATTATTATTCCGACTCAAAGATAGTCATAACATTTGTTTTATTGAAGTTATTTACGATAAAACGTAGATTATTTTCATTTACTTAATGAAATAATGCAAGGAATACGTGCAATAGAATTGCTCAGTGTTTTTTTTTTTATGAAATTCATGAAATTTTTGAAATATATTTTATTTTTTTATTTCTTATTGATAAAAATATAAATTCTTCACACGAAAGAAATTTGTTAAATAACACATTATTATATTTTTTAAAATGTATAAAAATTTGGTTATCGTCTAAAAATAGAAATTCTCTAAACTGCAATCAGCGAAAACCGCAAATCGATAAACGACTGTTCCGGTGTTTCTGGTTTTCTTTTCATAACCGCGTTCGCACCTCGCTCAAATAAAACGGTTCTCTTTTTTATACCAATTCGTTTTATTTTGTAGTTTCTTTCAATTATTCACGTTATTTGAAACGAGAAACGTGGCCATTCATAATGAACGTATCTAATCGTGAATCACGAACTACAAATAACAAAAACGGATACTTGTCAGAATGAATAGCCAAGTCATTCTACTAATTTACGAGCAACGTTTCAAAATTACCTGAACGCAACGTCCTTACATCACCCGGAAAACAAAGAGATTGTATTTTTCCGTTACATGCAAAAAACAAAAAAAAAACTGAACATGTATATAGAGAAAGCAGAAAGATCGTGGCCTAGAATTCAATCATCGTCTGATAACTGTAAATGTAGCAACTTTTATCAATCAACTGCAACGAGAAGAGTATCGAAATCCGCACCAGAAGTGTCACGCAGACCCAAACAAGTCTTACGCAACACGATAAAAGGCTTCGAATTACGTGAAGAAAAAAAATGTTATCTTGCGGTCAACCAATGCAATACGCGTGGGTAATTGAATCTAATTAAATTATGTTATGCATACGAAATTATTATTCCATCGCAATAGTTAAAAAGAGACGTTGCATCTTTTTATCAACCAATTTCTCTTATAAATTGATTTCTATTTAGGAAACATATTTTACTCGAAAAATAATTACATTTTGTTATATTAGAAAAGGTTTTCAATTACAATAAACGATTTTTCGACATTTTTATATAATTATCCCTTATATGTAGATTAAAGATAAACCTTTCCAAAAAGTCTATAATTAAATATGAATTATTTAGTTTTCTAACATTTATTTTTTTTATACAAAAACAGTCAAAATTTCGACATATTCTATAATTACATACAAATCGGTTTTCTTTTATGCTTCTTTTAATGTAACGTAATATTAATTATTAACTGAGATATGAAGATTTATCTATATCTTTCACGTCTGTACATTTTATTTAATTACTCGATGCTAATTAGATTAGCGAATGTTCTAATTTCAGATAAAACTATCGCTTTTTTTAATTAAATTAATGTAAAACGCATCTCTGTTCTAATTCGAATTATTTAAGTAAAAGTGTTAAAAAATGTTTTTTGTTGTTACTTACTTAAGAGAAGACTTGAACGCTTTCGCCGTTGATGTCTTGGCCGTAACCAGCGTTGGCACCTGGATCAATCAGGTTCCTGTTGTCGATGGTCACATCGATCTTGGTCTTCTCATCCGGACAAGACTTATTTTGATCGTCATCCATGAAGACGATCTTATCGCTATCGTCGGCCCTAGGTTGCTCTTTGCAAGGCTTGTTGCAACACTTCGCTTTTTCAGACATCTTGCATGGATCGAGAGGCATTCACCAAATGATCAAATGATCCGCTAATTATATTCACAAATACCCAAAGAGCAGGAGTCTCGCGCTTGCGTTCCTCCGCTTTCACTAAAAAACGCCGCTTATCTTAAAAGGAAATGCTGCGGATTATTCATTGGTTCTCCAAAATATGCTCAAGTTCAAGAGCATACTTAAGAACGTTTTAAATTTGAATTATTTATTAGATTTTCTTAAAACGAACAGGATTATTTTTTTTTCCACTAAAGCATTAATTTAGAACATTTTAGTTGTCTACGAGTAAAATTATTAATTTTATTCTCTATAACTAAACAAATATTCCTAATTAATTGAAAATGTAATTTAAAAATATTTTAATCCAGGTACAATAATTGCATCCGGTTAAAATTATTGAAATTCCTGCTTTTACCATAAAGGCCACATCCATCTTAGAATTATTACTCATTAGGTTAAATCCAGATTACTCACGACATATTTGTTCCCCAATAACATTTTCTTTAACATCACGTCATATTCGAAAGAAACGATCATAATATGTTTACTAGCTTATTCCTTTTTTTTTCTTACGTTTTGCGTATTATTCGTTTTTTTTTTCTACGTTTTATTCTTATAATTCGGATGTGTTTTGCATAACAAAGCATATTAAATCTTACTGCATCCGTGTATAAAATATATTCTGGAAGAGTAAATTATTTTATATTCGCTTAAAGTTTAACCTTTCTCCTCTTTATTATTATTTTTTAATTCTACGATTCGTTAAAAAAATGTATGTAAAGTGTTATACTAATAACTTATTGTTTTATTCATATAACACAAACACTAGGTATTTTTTATGTAAATATTTTTAATAAAATTAAATTTATTCGTTTTTGTTTTACGCAATTACATAGTTGAGAAAAACATACATTATTTTTGTTACATAAAATGTATTTCTTATAATTATTTGTTATTTGGTTAAATAATAAATAATATTGTACATTTAATTCAAAATTATTAAATAATATTTCAAATAACATTACTTATTCTGTAAGATTAGTTGCCTATAAGATTTCCAGATTTACAAATAAAAATGTTCTTGATTCTTCAATACTTATTAATTCAGATTGATAAAGTGATTGTATTACTTTTTAGAATAATTCATTGATTTATTTTTACAATCACTTAATACTAGGAATATTTTAAATAAACAAAAAATATATTAAGAATGCAAGGTTTCATTTTCAATTGATAGCAGCAATTAAAACATTTTTAAACTGATAAATACTATCATATATACTATGTGCTTGCAGTATTTATAATTCAACTTATTTTGTGTCAATAACAAAATTCCTTTATAATAAAATAATAATTATATTCATATAGAAATATTTATGATTTTTTTAAAAATTGTCTTGTACATTTCTTTATTAATTGTATGCAAATTAATATACAAATCTTAATATAAAATCAGTAGTATACGTTTAAGTAAAATGTAGATATTTTTCAACATTTTCATTTTAGATCTTTTTTGAGAAGTTTAACTAATTTAGCTGCAACCACCATGATGGGATTACTGGGATGTCCTGCGAGGGAATCTGGAAACACGCTTCCATCGGCAATTCTGAGATTTTTGATACCATGAACTCTCAATTTGTGGTCGACAACAGCACCTTTCTTTGGGTCCGGGCCCATTTTGCAGGTGCCCATAGGATGGTACAGACTGTCGCTCAAATGCCTAATGGTGCAATACCAATAATCTTTGGAAAGATACTCGAAGTCTTTGCATTCCGGTAAAACAACTTTACCCAATTTTGCATCGATGGCTTTCATGGCTTTAGTCTCCAGCATCTCGAGAATCAAATTGATTGCGTAATAGATAGTTTTGATATCGTGATCGTCATCGTCTTCTAAGAATTTGGTATTTACGGAGGGATAATCGAATGGATTTTTAGATTTCAAGCGCAGATATCCAGTGGATTTTGATTTTAACACGTCGATGTACATGGTAAATGTTTTAGTTGGATCGACGCCTTCGGTTAAGGCTTTGTTGGATGAATCTGTGAATCCGAATCCTTTCTGGAAGTACGAGTCGGATCTGTTTGGAGAAATGAGCATGATTTCGATGTCGGCTTGAGGGATTTTGCTAAAGTTGGTCTTGAAGAATCCCACTCCTGCGTTGTTTCCTGGTAAAGTCAAGACACCATCACCTTTCAAGTAGTCTTCCACGTAACCACTCATTGGTTTTAAAGGAATCGATACGTTAGTTATGATGTTTAAACCGAAGAAGCATGGATGGTCTTTGTAGTTATCTCCAACTTTAAGATCATTGATGGTTTCAATTCCCATTTCCTTCAGGTGCTTCTCAGGTCCAACTCCGGACAGCATTAAAATCTGCGGAGAAGCCACGGTACCAGCCGATAAGATCACTTCTCTCTTGGCTAAAGCTACATGGAATTTTTTATCTTTTATATATTGAACGCCGAACGCCGTTTTCGTTTTGGGGTTTATCAGGATTCTGGTTACGTAACTGTTGTCGCTCAATTTCATGTTCTTGCAGTTAACCTCGTTGATGAACGCTTTACCGGTGCTCATCCTCCTCCCGTTGATGGTGTTGAATTGAGCCTTGGACACTCCCAACTGCTCGCGACCATTATAATCAATTTCCTTCCTTCCCAATTCCACGTTAGCAGCCAAAAAGGCGTTCAAATGAGGGCTATCGAATTTGCTGTACTCCACGTTCATCAAACCTTTTTTACCATGATAACCAGCGTCCCCATCGATATGCGAATTCTCCAGCTCCTTGAAGACGGGCAAAACGTCTTTGTACGACCATCCTGGGTTACCACCAGCGGCCCATTTATCGTAATCAACCGGGCTTCCGCGCGAATAAACCAATCCGTTTATAATAGTTGTTCCACCAAAACCCTTTCCCCTTTGAAGCATGCATTTTTTACCTTTCAAACCTTGACAGCTTTTCTTCTGAGGAACCGTCTCGTAGTTCCAATTGTATTTCGTTCCTTGCGAGAAGAAAGCCATACCAGGAACATCGGTGAAATCATCCTCGTGACTTCCAGCCTCCAATAAAAGACCCTTAATACCATCGATTTCGGAAAGCTGCTGAGCCACAACGGACCCTCCACTTCCCGAACCGATTATAATATAATCATAAGTTTCAGTGACTACAAAAATAATCAATTAACAAAAAAAAACTGAAATAATTGAACTTTTCCTTACCATTAGGTAACGAATAAGGGTCTAAATTGTAACCATTGTAGGAATTGGCATTGGTTGGTAAATGGTAATTCATCGTTTCTTCCTGCCCCTGGATTAACATCTTCGTAAAGTATTCGACGTCCACATTCAGCTTGGAACTGACGCCCGCCCAAAGGCAGACTAATACTAGGACAACTCGAACCATTTCTGTACATAGCTGTGAAGTTAACCGGCAGTTTATATACTCATTGACCGAGGACGAATCGATGCCAATTATTATTACAATTCATGTGTATCTTATCACCTGACAAATAGTTCCAAGTTTTTGTTGAGCCCAATTAAAGAATAAATTTGTATTTTCTTTACAGCAAAAAAAAAAAGTTTTATCATATTGTTGGAAAACCTTTTAATTAAAAACAAATTATCGTTAATCTATTGCAAAATTTATGCTCAACCTTACGTTTTCTTTTATATACGCATCAAAGAAGACGTTACCTTGCAATCTAATCTAAATATAATTAATTATACATATTGAAAGTATCTTTTGAAATTAATAAACATTTTAATAGATCTTTTCTTTAACTTTAATTGTAGTTAAATATTAGTTGATAATAGATATTGATGTTATTTTCCATTAACACATTTTTATTTTCAGTATTGTTTTTAATTCATTAAATGTAGAGAAAATGTATATGCGTCATTAGAAAAGGAAACTAGTGATTAAAGTGATATTTACAGCAAAAATATGAATTATGGGTTTCTAAAAATATTTTTTGACATATAACTAATTATGTTATTTTGGAATAATTTCGCTATATTTTTATTAAGTAGACAACATAATTGCAGTCCATAATGAACGGCAAAAAAAAAGTCCACTAAAAATAGCATTGGTAATTAGTAAAATTAATTTTAAAAAACGTATTTTTTTTTTGGGATTAGGAAGGGTTTAGATAACGTTAACCCTCATCTTCAATACACAATGATCTCCGAAGAAAGGATGAATTGTTTGTCTGTAATGGCAAAAATTGATTGCGACGATAAACGCAAGTAATTGGATGCTGATTTATCAAAGGGGAGAAAAATATGCACTGTAATAAAGATGTTTTGCGGTTTCGCATGGAAATAAGGATGAGGGTGGAAAAATCATCTTTTCTTGTACATCTCTTTGAGTGTTCGCTGCACCAAAATCATCCTTTTTGCAATTCATAAATCACCGTTTTTGTCTTGTAATCAAAAACAAAGCGATTAAAAAAATGATAATTTCTGAAAGAATTGGATTTAATACTTGGAATAACTGAAGCAACAACAGTATAGTTTAATAGCAAATTAATAGAATATTTCGAAATACCCGAGCCAGATTAGAACAGCTATTTGTTGGTTTCGTAAACAAAGCGTGTCGTTCTTGAAATTATTCTGCATTCATTTCAAATTTTCCGAGCATTTTCTAAGTGTTTCCTACTTTTTTTTTCTATCCCAAGAATACGTATTTTACGCGCGCGCTATCGATTGTTGAAAAATTTCAAAAACGTTGCGACGAAGCATTTTCTGCAATTTAATTTTCAGTCCAATTAATAAACTTGAAAAATAGTTGCAATAAAATTGTGAGATGAATTGTTTTAGTTTGCAAATCGTGCATGGAATATGAAGACACCTGTTACCGCGCGAATTTGGTATTCCTTTTGAAGTAGTTCATCCATATGTCTCCATCTCGTCTACTTTGTTCAGCGAGCATTACTTGCTGAGGAAACGGATGGAGTTCGCGTCCTGAATTTCTCAAGACGACGACTGATCGACAGATGCAGAAGTCGCTGAAAGCAATTATACTTATAAACCAATCTGCACATAACGTTTGCATCTGTATTGCTCACTCCACTTTACTCATCCTATTTAAAACCAAAAAAAAAAATAAGGAAATAAATTGAAATCCCGAATCCAATTTACTTGAAATCGCAAAAACCTACTTAGTTATCGATTTATTTACTTTACGTTCTTAGTTCTTAGAATTAATTATAATTATTTTATTTATTATATAACAAATCTATGTATAGTCACATAATATTCGAATTTGTATATGAAGATTAATGTCGATGCAATTTTATCTAGGATAATTGATGATGATTGTAGAGTCCTCTTTATATATTTTTTTTTACTAAAAAAAAGGGACAATTATTATGCGAAGCAGTAAATTAGCGCATTTAAATGTGTTGCTTCATCCTTATTTTTTCTTCGCGCAATCGTCTATTTTATGGGACCTAGATATTCACGTGCCCCTCCATCCCTTTCCGACTGCTCTGTACGTGATTAATGGACGGTGGATGTTGCTGACAAATATTCAGAAGGAAAATAGTTGAGCGGAGGCAGGAAGTGCACTGCAATTTTCGTCCTCTTCCATTTACAAAATTCCATTCCCTTTCAATTCCACGACCATTGTATCTTCTTCGCAACACATTACCAGATTTACAGAACACATTGTAGTATGGAAATGCTACGGATAGTAAAACTGGCGAAAGATCGAGTGAATCTCATTTCTGCAATAAATATCAATTCGAAATGTCGTCTCCTTGTTTTCATACTCAAATGACGTAAACTGGATGAATCAATCATTCTCTCAATATTATTCTATTCTAATATAAAATTATAATTTTTGACAATAATTAACAGATATTTATTAAAAAATAATACAAAATTTAAAATTGAATTTTAGTTTTAAATTAATTTTGTCATATGTATAATCAGGATTAATTAAATAAATAATATATAAAAAATAATAAGGAAATTGTTACAAAGAAATAAACACATTTACACGTAATTTGGTTTACGCACCTTGCGCATTTGACGACCTCCGTAATATGTTTATGTAACCTAGTTACTCACAATTGTTTTTCGTGTTTCGTAATTCGTCTAATTAGAACTGAAAATAGGTCGTTGTGAAAATAAATTAAATTAAAGAAAAAACGATTAGTTAAAAACTAACGCGCGCGTTTAATGATCACAGTATTAACAGAAACCTTATAATTTCGTATTATTTATGCGTCGTCATTGATATTATTATGTAATAATTGGGGCAGAATTCTATTGTATACAAATTAATGAGGGAATTTGATATTAGTAGTAGCCTTTTGATGAGTGAAAAAATCGGCTACACCGAACTGCAATTCGTATCGCATTGTGTACACGGGCATTCGTAAATCACCTTTATCGTCGTTTTAAGAGCGGGCACTTAAAATATTGTAGTCGACAGAAAACGAAATATTTTCGAACTGCGTCGATTGCATCTAGATATATGGCTTTCCGAAAGATTTTAATGTTTATGTTTCTGCTTGTAATTTATAGTGCGGATGCGCCGGGTTTATTCTACATGTTGTACAGGGAGATATTAAATTTGAAAAATGCGTTTCGTAGAAATTACGATAAAAAAAAACTAATTTAATTTCCAAACACATAAATAACAATAATATTTAAATAATTCATTATTGAATATTTTGTAATTAAAAATTATTTTATAATTAAAACATATTGATTTTCTACATAAATATTTTTGTTATTTGTACTAATTATAATAATAACTCTTATTTATTATAAATGTTTATTAAATTTGATACACATTGCGGTTAATTATTTTTAATTACAATTATTTAAAATCGGTATATTTTAGCAATAATTTTGATATTAATAAAATTTAATCATCTAAATAATATGAATTAATTTTTTAGAAGAAAATGAAAAAAAAAAAGATATTTACGTATAGAATAATGGGATTCGTTTAGGCTTAGAAACACGTGTTATTCCCTGAATACTCCGTATCCCGTGTCTCGCGTCTCTAAAGCGAATCCATAAAGCGGTGTCTTCAGGTAAGCCATATGTTTTATGTGAGAGCAGGAAATGATATTACGCTTTCAATAACGGCTCGTGTTTGCATAGAGAATGATGTTGTATTTAATCACCGGAATATGCATACATCCCATGCAGAATAGACCTTACCTATATATAGAAGCATGAATGGATAGAGAGAAAGAAAAATGAATCTCATCATCATCTTCATCTCGAACGTCAACATAATCATTTGAATCATCGATTTTAATCTCAAAAGAAAATATGAAGACCTCAAAGACGGCCACCCTCAAAGGGTTTCTAATATTAATTAATTTCATTAATTGCCACTTGCGAGGACGATTTCAAATTTATCCGAATTACACAATCCGTTGCACAATGAAAAGGACGTTTAAATTAATCTCTATTCAGTTTTTGTTCACGAGGATTTAATAAAAGTAAATGCGAATTCACGAAGTAGTGACAAAAACAAGAAGAAAAATGTATATCAGATTCTGTTGTTTACGAAGTACCTGCTATTACTTTAAATTAAACATCGAGCTGTAATTATATTTGCAGAGAAATCTTATTTACGAAAACTGATTTATTATTAGTTTCGGTGATTCGATAACTTTACAGAAACGAGAATCAATATTTAACATCTGCTTGTTTACAGAATAAAGTTGATTTTAGCTTCCTAAATATTCTAAATCTCAATAAAGTTAAAAATTATTATCGTTTCAGATTTTACTAAGTAAATTAATGTATAAAATAAGGATTTAGTATTTAGGATTCGGATAGTTCATGTATCTTGTGGAATGTACATTTTGGGCGAAACAAATTAAACAGAATTTAATCCGCATTTCGAGTGTTTGCGCTTATGGTCGGAGATGGTAAAGTCGGTTACATTATTTCCAGCTTAATTAAATTTATTGCAATGTGCTTATATAATTAATTCACTTCGCTAAAAACTAAAGTTTTTCTTATGTAACTTTTGTAATAAATATTGCTATTAAAATAATATTAATTAATTGTGGCGGTGCAAATATTAGGTAATTGCAATGTGTTAAATTAGTTGCGTTTAAATTTAGGTATCTTTGAGGTATGGAAGATTACTCATCTGGAAACAAACATATTAGCAGGGATAGACCGGAACCGGTTTTTAGTTAACCCTAAGTCGACCCTAAAGGATGTTTCGTGCAGAAACAACACGTAAACTATTTTAGCAAACATGTTGTTGGCCCTAAGAATCGCCCCTGATGAGAGCCGTGGGCTGGAGGGATTCCTCGATGCGATGAGGTATTAGCTTACCTTCGCACCCTTGACTCCTTTGTTTTTCTTGCGATCCTTCGGAATTTAATGAAGGTGTTCGTGCAATATTACATTTTACACGAATTAATAAATCTCCCTCTCATTCGAAATTCCCTCAGCAGATTGCACGCGCACGGAATTACTTTCAAATCGATTATCTATAGAATTTATTTTCTCTTCACTATTGTTTAAAAATGAGAATTGTTTAATAATTTAATATCAAATCTCTATGAAATATTTGTTATAAATGTAATTTATTTTGAAGAAACTTTTAATATAAATCTTAATAGTTTTATTTAATTTTTTTTATGCAAGTATGAATTTGTAACAATGTTATCCATCATCATCAACACATGTGTTGTATACAGCATGTTATGTACACAGATGTTTGGAGGGATCTGCGCAGCTTTGTACCGGGTCTTCATCCTGCTGCTGCTGACCCTTCTGCTGCACGGGAAGCGCGCAATTTTTGATCCAGTCGCGACACGTGCGTTGCGGAATCAACGTCGGAAAGCATCGTCAACAACCTAAGTTGCAAAATATTAATTCATTACTAACAGCGATTACAAGAAACCTGTGAGAGAAGTTAAAGACAATCTTCAGATTCCGTCGGTATGAAACATCGGACTTCTTTCAGTTGTCAACTACTGAATATTAAACAGGTAAGTGTAGAAAAAGTTATACAATCTTTGTAATAAACTTTAAAAAAAAAATCATACATCTAATAAAAAGTAAGTTTAACTATTTATAATATTATAATTTTTTTTACAGGTTATTCAATATTATTTGTGTGGTTAATACTTAATTATTAATTAATAAAATTGATTCATTTTTTATATAAAAAATGATTGATTGAATAATTTATTAAAATTAGTTTAATGTTTATTTAAGATAACACGACAACATTATCAAATTTCATTAAATTACAAACTTGAATTCACACGAGTTGCAAAAAAAAATATGTGTAGTTAATGCACACTACAGGAAAATTGTTAAACTGCTTAGATCACATTCTTTTTGCGCAGAAGAAAGAATAATAATATTTATGCAAATCGACTATTGCAAAATGATTTATTTTGTTTATATAATATTAAAAAAAATGCGTGAAAAGTCCATTAATTATATATTTTTACTTTACTTTAAATAGAAATACAATAAAAGTCATTCCTGGAAGAAGGAGCGAAACTGTGCTAATGGTCGGACGGAAATTAATGTCACCGAACTCGTTTATGTAAGAGTTTCGTGACATTAATTTCATCGGCATATTGCGTTGACACGGAAAATTCTGCACATTTTAAACTACTTATTAAATCATTTAGTTACAAAATGATTTCGGTAATAATGAAAATGTAATAATTTAATTTTAGAATATTTTCAATGTCGCTTTAATTTATTTGAATGAATATGGATTATATTTTTTTGTGTGTTTATTCAAAATGCAGTAAAGTTCGCGAAAAGGATAAACAAATATGCAGCAAAAACATCCGTTCCGAATTATGATTAATAAAATATATTTGATATGAATTTATATATTTTATGTTAATATAAAATATGTATAATGGAAATATAAAATATTTTTTATGCAAATGTGTTTAATATTTAAATTTAATTAAATTGAAATACTGATTTTTACAATTAAATTTATTTAAAAAGAAACTTTTTTAAATTGAAAATTCTATAGATTATTTAGCGCTGAAGAAGTATTTCTTAAAGGCAATAGGAAGTTTTGAGTCGTATGATTCTAACTTTGAGAATACTGCCAAAGAAGAAATTCTATTTGGAAACTTATAACAGAATCTGTTTGATCTGAGGTATTTTAACTATTGTACTTCGATTGTTAATTTGTTTAATTCATAATTCAAAAATATGTATTTTTAACAACTAATGGAGAGGATTATTATATATGTAATTATTAGGGATTAAGGTTGTAATTAGGTTTCTCCACTATGGTAAATTAATTAGAATCTAATGGATTCACATAAAATGGGCGTCTACGCTCATGCTACAGGTAGGTCTTTATCAACGTGAATCTTCATTAAGAATACGTGTGGAAGAGCATAGCCATTATCAAATATCCAATAATTAATGGTGGCTCATGTTAAGAGCAGCAGCCACGTCATAAACAAGGTCATATTTTCCGAAATTTCCCGTGCACGGAGATACTACTATTTTATAATATTTTCGTGGACTCGGAAAATATTTATGATCCCAAAAATATACTATTGTTTCTTTTCCTGTTTGCTTCATTCTATTTATTTTCTCCTGAAATTCTGCTTCGTTTTCCTATTTCCACGTCAAAATGCAGAAATTATGCGGGATGCTGTAACGAGCCGCAAATTGCGTTTGATTCTTTCATTCCTTTCCTTCCATCTTTCACCCAACGCAGACGGCCCTGAGTCGAAGAGGCATTACGCTCGTAAAACAAATGAATGTGGTTCTTCTGCGAACTGCACTAAGTACACACACCGACCCGAAGCTTCACGGCTCGTCCTTCGATTTAGGTGCCAGATTTTATTGCCGCTTTGCATCGTTAAAATCCATATTACTTTACTTACTTTCGCATCTGTAGAAAGTTTTATAATATCAACATTTTACACACACAACATTTTTTTTTTAAAACTAGTACTAAAATAACATTTTGGAAACTGAAAATAATTAAAATTTCGTTTAATTATTAAGTAAAATTGAAACATTTTATTGAAATTGTATATGCAATATTAATAAAGTATAAATTTTATGTAAATACACTTTATGCTATAAAATTGATCCATGAATCTGGGAATTGACAGGCTCTTTGCCATCTAATAATCCATTAAAACGCGCAAGTATATAAGCATTATGTATGTATTAAGTTTAATAGGTTCTCGGGATGCAGGATGTTAGGAGAGAGTGGAGACCCTTTCAGCGGGTCCCTCCAATCTGCAAGTGAATGGAAAGGCTTTCCTCTCTCCAACGAAACGCGCGATCACTGGGCAGAAGATAACGCGAAATCGAACGCAATTTAAATTTTACTAAATATGTACTTGACTCTATTTACACATCGAACTCCACTTAATCCTCGTTGCAATTGCATTTTTTTTTGTTAGTGTAAATCTGCAAACAAATCGGAAGAGTTTAACAACAGCAAAAATAATAAAAGCGGATGGACTGTGTGAATGGGAAAAGAGGATTATGTGGTGAGAGATAGAGAAAGAGCGTTGGCCTTGTAGGAAATTAAGCGCAGTTTGATATCCTCTCGTTTCACTCGCTCTTGTAGCTGCAGCGTTTGTTATTTGGAATTTATAAACTTGTAAAACTGATTTATCGTCGACGTCGATTGTAGCAAACACTCTTCTGGCATTGCATGCATTCGCCTTCGAACGAAAACAGTTTGAAGAATTCCTTGTTGACACGATGCAAACGAATTAAGAAATACTTGTCGAAAATATGTATCCACTCCATAAACAGAATACACTACTCATTATTATTATCGAGAAGAAAGAAATTTAATTTCGTTGAAAGGCTACTAATGATGTGGATATAAGAAAACGACTTTTTTAAAACTTTTTCTGATTGATTACAACGATCTCACTGCAAATTACCATTTAATTACAGCAAGATAAATAATAGTAGAGTTTCAGTATTATTAGATTTTACTATAAATTACTTTTTTTAATTACTTAAAAGACAATAGGTATTGTTTTATCATCAAACTTTAAGAGAAAACGTATTTACTTTTTATGTTCTTAGAAATTATTTGTTGTAGAAAGTTATAAAAGGTAATTTAATTATAAATACTTTACATTATTACCTACAAATTTTTATTGCTTAAATAAATCGAAAACAGTAATTTTAATTTAAGAATTATTTAGTTATTACTAACTTTTTTGTATATTGAAAAGCCTTTGAATTATTTCATCCATTCTGAAACTATGAACAGATAACAATGATCATTAATTTTCTTATTTTGGTGCAAAGCAATTAATTCCCAAATTTATTAACGAACTGCGCGGCACGATTGTCGTCCTCTCACTTTCGCAACAAACTAATTAAAATCCTTAATGCGTTTTAGCGAAATATATAAATTCATTCTCGCCCGTTAATTGCGCAATTGTTCTTTTCTAATTGCGTTGCATTTTTTTATTCGAGTTTTACTACCTTCCTTCGTATTCGTTTCATCTTTATTACTTTCCGAATTCGACACGCGCATTCCTTAATTAACGATAACTTCCTTCTTGCATTTTCTAATTACTTACATATTTAAACACTACAAAATATTAATATATTTTCTAACTGAAAAATAATATGAAATTAAATAATTTTTCAATCATTCTCAAAATATTGTATTATTGTTTAGAATGATTTGTTTGATACCCGTTTTCGTGTATTTACATATCTCTAATTGCTTTAATGTGTTGCGTGTTTTTCAATAGCAGATCGGAATATACAGTCGAATTATAAAACCGTTTTGGTTTGTAGTGCATTCATTAAAATAATATTGTTCGGACTGCGTTTAGAGAAAAATTGCGAACATCCAATTAATATAAAACGAATTTCATCCAGTTCGGCAATTCCCAAAAAATAAATCAATCGTAATTTTACAATTTTTTTTATCAATACGTAAAACCATTACAAAAATGATTTTCAGCAGAAAAAATATTGTAACTGACGCCAATTTACAGTTGCAATTCTGAAAGTCTGCTGTTCAAGTCTCAACGACTATTGATTCATTTTCAGTGATTTATGTCTTATTATAAAATTGATTTTTCAGCAGAAAAATATTGCAAGTTTATACTCCACTAATAAAGGAAAAATGTACTCAATTTATTTTCTCTGGCGGCAATTTCAGAAATGAATCAGTAAGATTTTCTTTATTTGCAGTTGCAATTCTGAAAGTCAGCTGTTCAAGTTTCAACAACTATCTACTGAGTTATTTCCTGTAATTTGTGCAAAACTGAAGCTTACTTAAACTGCAAGTAAGTCTTGATTTATTATAAACGATATTTATATTAATTATATAACTTTTCCGTACTTTTCTAAAAGTTTAATAATAGTATATAATGTTGATTGTAGGTTATGATTCCATTTGCAAGTTTGAAAAATTAGATGCAAATTGTCAAAATAGTAGCGCCATCTATAAATAAATAATAAACGACTATTTAGAATTTAAATCATTGTGAAAATAAAACTTTATTCTTGCAATTAAAAAGTTCAATTGGGGCGATAATTTGTATTTATCATCAAGTTTAATTATCGGTGTTAAATTGCAGGCTGCAACCATATGCTTCCTTTGAGAGGAGAGACATTAGCTGTTGCTACACGATGTATAGTTTACTTCTTTTTCTCATACTTCCCTCTGGCCGTCCTCTTTCTCGTTACAGCCTCTGGAAGCCGCAAGCTTTTGACCTCTACTCACTAAACACGCTCTGAGGGCTCCGTGTAAACTATCCAAAACTAAACATTTACACAAAACTAGATTTTGAACCAAACTTTTGCAATTTGATTAGTTTAAATTGTTATGCTATAAATCCACCATTTGAATATCATATTCTGCGTTTATTTTATTTAAATAATTTAATTATATCTTCTTTATTTCTCAAGTGGACAACTTCAATTCATGCGGTTCAATTGCGTCCGGAAATTCTCGAATTGCAGCATTTCTGTCCTGGAATTTAGAAATTTACTAAATTATCTATCCTCTGGACCACTGCATTACGTTTAGCGTAGGCACGTAATTACGCTCTTGCCATTTAAACCGTTGTAGTCACGCCAAAAATTTTACTACTGAATTTAGAAGCAACGAAAATAAATTTAGACTAAATGAATTTAACTGAAATCCGCTTATGTTTTCATCCTTTAGTTTTCTTCTATTTTCCTCGAGAAGAAAGTTGAGGGCTTAAGATAAAATCTAAGAAACTTGAATCTGTGCGGTAGGTCATCCGATATAAAAGGGATCAAAGCAGGTGAAATCCTCCCTCGGGATAACAAAAAAAAGTACACGAGACTTCATCAAAACGCACCACTTGCTAATACCGACATGGAATTAGCCTTTACCGAATAGAACAAAAAGAGAGTTTGTTGGAAGTTTGCTGAATCGTATAATAAACATGTTTTTTTTTGTATATGTACCATTCTGCGGTTTAGCTTTGTCCTTGTTATTTCACGCTATCCCCTCGACTGTGCTTGAATTATATGCGCAATATTTTCGTCCTGCTAAAAGGAATAACATGAAAATAAAAGAGAGGAGGAGGTGGAATTTGTGTGCGAATTCTGATGATGCTAGTCGCGGGTAACAAGTGGTTCATTTGTGTGAACGCGGAGGGGTGCCATCCGAACTAATGCGGATGCAAATTTGTTACGCAAATACGGTACGAAAAGAATGAACAATTCCTGAAAGCAACAAAAAAAAAATACGAGAGAAGGAATAAAAAAATATATGTAAAACGTTCAGCAAATAAAAATGTTGTCGATGTGGCAACGTACATTCGTAATTGGTTTATAAATGTGATTCAATTTTGAAAATTCTCTAACCTTAACATTAAATAAGCAAAAGTATGACGTAGAACTGTAGAAAAATTATTTGTAATGTTAAAATATTTTTATGTAACAGTTACTTGTTAGGTTTAGGCATAAAAATGGTTTTAATGGAATTTAATTTCTTAAGTATAATAAGTTCCAACAAAACAAACAAGATAACTTAAATAAATATTAATGCCTTGTGACATGCTTCTAAGTGATAAATCTAATTATTATTTGTTTCGACATGAACATTATTTTTAAATGTTCATTAGTAAAAAGCTTTTCCAGTAATTCAATTATTAAAAAAATATAATTTACTCAATAAATCACAAGAATGGTTATTAACATTGGTGAAAATTCAATCGTCCAGTTTTTACTGACAAAAAAAAATCCTATGGAAATAGTGAGTTTCACTTAATTAGAGGACTTTCTGGAATTCGCTAGGATTCCGTTTCCGTTAATCTTTTTTAATTTTCGCCCGCTTCCGAAAGTTTCCACTCCGGCGCCGGAAGTTACAATACAATATTTCCAACTGATGTATTGATTATATTCCGTTTCGCAGAGCATTTCCAGTTTCCCTACTCCGATAAATCGATTTCAGCCACTGTTTCAAAAGTAAAAGCAAGCAAAAACGAGAAAATAAATAGCAATACGAAATAAACGAAACCGAATCCTCCGGCGCCAAAAAAAAAATATTTTCACATTTTGTATGTCATGAACATTATTTTATATAAAAACTATAGTTATATCAAAATTAGATAACGCTAGACAATGTCAAATATATTATTAAGATATTGATAGTTGTTTTGTGCTGAAGTGAATGAACAAAAGTAGTCGGCTCGCTTAGTTGGTTGAAAGTTGGTTTAAAGCACTTTGAAGATGCTGACAATAGCCTCAAAGTACGAGCAGTGTTCGGTGCATTTTCGAGTACGTAATTCACTTTGAGGTGGTTCCAGATGGACGGACCTCAGACCTCTGCAATCACCAATAAGATCTCTGTGAAATCTATTCGGTATTTATTTCAAATAAAATGTTATGTTTAAATGGAAGAGTCAATAAATTAGTCATAATAAACTTACAAGTTAAATTTCGAATTAGTCTGTCAACGTATGCTTATGACATCTTTTGTACTTTAAGTAATAGATAGATACCAAGTATTTGTAGTGCAATCAAAAGATAAATGCTTACGAGTTTGTTGCCTGAAAATCGTGGATAATTTAATGTCTGTTCATTACGAATGAATTAATTGCAGCGATAACTTTCCTGTAGTGCTTTGCGAAAACTCCGAAATAAGCATTAATATTGCTTAATGGTAAATTAAACGTATCATTAGTGAATTAATTAAGAAAGTTAGGGATTCGGTTTCGGGAGTTCCGTGCTCTTTTCTCATTCAATTCGGTCGAGAATCTCAACGAAACGCACATACAGAGTCAAATATTTCAGAAATTGAGTTTTCGTGAACTTAATGAATTCATTATTATTTCCGACTGCACGAAGAATTTTACGAAAACGATACAATTTATATTTAACTTTAACTTTTTTCATAGTCGATGCTTGCTCCGAGGTCGCTTTTCCATGAAATATCGAAGCACTTAGCGCCACTCAGTTTTAAAATAACTCATAAATGGACCTTCCTTCCCTATTAAAAAAAAACCGTTGGTAAAATCAGGACTTTTAATAAAACGTAATGTATAATAATAGCTTTATCAAAAAAAAATAAAAGTAATAGTTATTTTCTATTTAAATTTTAACGAAGTGAAATACTTGTAATTTTTTTGGTTTATTATCTAGGGATCTGGAAAGACTGCTTAATTATCTTAAGGCTCTCGACTGTTTTTCTTAATTTGTTGAAATGGGGCCTAAAAATTGAAATGTTAATTAAAGAAAGTGGGTGATTTCCCTAGAGTCGTAAAATTTTATAAATTGCTGAAATTTTTAGATATTATTCATATATATTATTTCTAAACCAACAGTTATATAATTTGAGAAAAATTATTGCAAAAGCGTAATGAAAATGCATTCAGCTTATCATTAAACAAGTCGTAATTATCTCCACAGACGGATTAATTTCTTCGCGGAAAGATGCGAAGAGAGTAAGAAAAAAAGCCGAGTAGCCTCGTTCTTGAAAGGTATAAAAAAAAATGTAAATATATGAGAAAGGTGAATGAACCGCATATTGTCCCACATTATGCAACTTCGCTCCCAGCAGTTTCGCAACAACACATATGGAAGAGGAGATAAGATGCAATTGCAATTGAAGTGAAATTGCGTAACATATATTTTTTGTACTGTTTTGTTTGTTCCTCTATAGTAATATTAATTTCATTTCGTAACAATTTTCGTTATATCCCAGATCTGCTCAAATTACATTGCAAGTATTAAGTACTTTGTATGTTTATTTGGATTAAACCAAGCAATAAAATAGTGCAATTATAATTTTAGGGAAGTGGGAAATATGTAAATTGTAACTGAATATAAAAAATAGGATGAGATTGAATTTGCTTCGGCAAAATACCCGCTGTAACACGATTAATGTAAATTGCGTTATGGATGCATAATGGCATCGGAAGGTCGCCCTTAAGGATAATTACATATTTAGCGTTGGTCGTAGCTTCGGGGAAGGACGATCAAACATCCTCCTCCTTCACACGTTATGTTTAGGAGGAGGATGCGGTCCACCGTCTCTAATACAAAACGGCAGAATTAAATTGTTGCGCAGCCATAAGTGTTCGTGCACACGTTTCACACTATTTCCGGTTTTCCGGAAGTTGCAGAATAAAATATACGCTCGTTCACGCACCGGCAGCCGCCGTTGCGCTCATGAGCCTCCGCTAAGTCCAATGGTTCACGTGCATTTTATCCTGCTGAAATACTGTATTTCCGGAAACGTATTTTCAGGGAATAAATACACGTAATGCACGCACTTAGCATGTGCTGCGACCGTTCATTTATCTTCTCCGGACAGTCAAAAGTTGGAAACAAAGGACTCTTTTGAAGATTAAATATAAAATATTGCGCACACGTACAAACTCATAAAATATGTCTGTTTTATTTCGTTGTATATTCATATTTACCTGTTATAGCTTTATGTTTATATTTTATTAGAAATTACCATATTTTATCGTAATTACATTAAAAACTAATAAATATTTAAAAATATTTGCTTCGAGAAAACAATAATAAATTGAGATTACGTAAAAGATAATTAAATTACATAAATCTTGCAGTTGTTCCGGAATGCGAATGGCTTGATTAAAAATCATCTCAAGGTTGAAGGAAAGAATGCTGCATGAATTATACAACCGTAATTGTGAGCGCAACAATACCTTGAAGGCATCGAGTGAAGAAGGATGTGCTTCTTCTCCTCCGTATATTAAAAAAATATGGTAAAACGAGGGTATTTTGTTAAAGGAAATTGCGGTCGGTCGGAAAAGCGAGTTTCTCACGTCGCCACGTGGAAAATAGGCCTCAGCATATGCATAAAAAAATGTGCGTTCTATTTAATATTCCTTAAAATTGCAAAATAAATAATAGCAGTTTGCTGCTTACCTTGCATAATCGTTGTGCAGAGTGTGCAGAAACGATGTAAATTGTATAACGTATTATAAACTACGTTCTATCTTTTGTTCATCAAAGTTCTGATAATTATAACAACATTTATTACTTTTATAAATTTAATTATTAACATAATTTTAATTAATTATTTAGTTTTTATGGAATTAATTAAATATTTTTGTTTAAATGCAGACGAAATTAATTATTCATGAAAATTCGATGCAACGCTTGAAGTAATACAGAGCAAACAACGTGTTTTCGTAAGGTAATTGCAGTAAGAAAATCGATAATTGAACGTGGCAAAACAGGAAAATTTAATTGACAATTTATGTAATCTCCAATTGTCGAATTCTGCGCATCAGAAACTGGAGGAGCGAACGAACGAAATTGAGTTACTCTCGTTTAAATTGCGTTTTAATGCGGAAATTAAATTGTAATTAGATTGCTTGCAAGAAAAAGAAAATTTTTGGCAAATTTTGTCTGCAGTGTTTACGGATCAATTCACAATTAGTAATTTAATTAATTAATTGAAGTTGGGATAAATGGAAGGACAAAGGGGGTTTGGGAGGGATTAAAGTGTGGGACGAAATAGTCCTCAACGCCGAAGATTAATTATTTGTCGCTGCGCCTCAGGTGGGAAACCGCGAAAATCGTTCGGTTATAACGTTAATTCCGTTTTGTGATTAACGCAATGAATGTAACGTGTGTCCACGGATGGATTCAATGAATGCATTCGTGCATAATGCAGAGCAATTCGATTCAAAACACAAAAGCCCTCACGATTGTGATATTGTTGATTATACTGAAAACGTGGTTCCTCTATCATGAATCAGCTTCTATATTATAGGCATATCTCGCGTCCACCGCTTTGTTTCCAAGTTTAATTAGTGCTCGCTTTAGATCATCGACATTCTTCATTTATTAACTTATTCAATTAACTTTAGAATTTCAAACTTATTCAAACCAAATTTAGATTTCTTAAAGTTCAAACTGTGCATCTTTAATTATATAATGATATTTAATTAACATTTTTATATAATAAAATTAGATGTTCCTTGTGAAATAATAATTCCATTAAATCCTTGAATCACAAAAGCATACTTTCGGATGTCCTTTTTTTTCTGCTGCGCTGAAGGAGGAAAGGACGAGTTAATTTAATTAATCTCGTGCAAAGCTAAATTAAAATCAACGTTGTGCAAATTGTAACAAAAAAAAATATAGGTGCCCAAATGCCCAAGAAGAACGTTAATTAATTAATTAATTAATTTAGAAGTGTCCGCAAGAGCTTAATTACATATTAAAAATTATATTTCGTAAATGTAAGTTTAGCTAACTTTAACAGTTGACTTTTTTAAATGTATAATTTTTATTTCGTGGTGTGTACAAAAATTTTAAACACTGAAAATAATAGTGTAAATTAATATAACAGTAATATTTATAAAAAAAAATTTTTTCAGTACAAGAAAAGAAGGACTGAAAAATAATTTTCTTAACTTTTGTTTATTCTCGTTGTGTGTTTTTGAATATTTTATACGTATTCTGAAATACGCTGAAAACAACGGGAAAGTTGGCGAAATTGTTTTTCACTTCTCATTATTCTCCTCGGAAAATAAAAAGTAGTAAATTGTAAATTACATTTGCTTCCAGTTCGTTTTCAACAGTTCGTTTCAGTTTCATCAATATATTTTTAAACAAAATACTTGCAATTAAATCATTTACGTAAAACATCTATTAATAATCTTTATTTTCATTTTCACATACATTTTGTGAATGATGTCAAATTTACGTAAATCTTCTATTAATACTCTGTATTGTTTTCGCGCGAATATTATCAATCGTAATATTCGCGCTGCGCTGTGTTTATAGTTGAAAACCTTGAATGTTCATCTAATTATTCCGCGCTTGATTTATGTCTTGACCTACGTTAACCTCCGCAAAGTAAATAAACAAAACACTGTGACCCGAACAACTTAATAATCGCGTTCGTTTTGTTTTCGCGTCGTCCTGACAACAACGTCGAATGCAGGTCGAGCATATATAGTAGTTCGAACTGTTGTTGTTTTTGCTAGTGTCCTCATCCTTCATGCAAATGCTGTATTATCGAATCTCTTTATCACCGGTGGTTAATAATACCTTCGCTAATTGCATTTTCGGGGTGGTCCGTTTTTATTTGTCTTGAACAGACCGCGAAACGTGCTTTCCGCGCGGAGGTCGTTGTTCCACCTCTCGGAATTCAGCATACCATTCAGTCGACATTATTGTAGTATTGTTTGTGCTGCAATAAAACTGAAGCAGAAGGAAAAAACTGCAGCAGAACGCTGCACGTCGTCGAGGCTGTATCCCAAAAAAGTTAAACAAAATAAATATCGTTTCGTTTCTTCGTCAGTTGGTAAAAAGTTTCCTTCAGGAATTGATGCAAATTCCTCGCCGCACCAAGGTTAGTGATGTTAATTGAATTACTAGAAAACGACAGAATTTTTCGCCTGAAAATTGTTCGCACGTTTCATTGGCTCGATTCAATTTTCAGGCGGAACGAGCGCAGTTTCAATAATGAATTTTAATCATTTCCAACTGTTGTTCGAAACATCTTTATTTTATCCTCGTTTTTAAGTAAACATTCGTTCCGGTTAACCTACGTTATGAAACACGAAAAATACTCAACTCTAATATTTATTAATGAAATCTTCAGTTTTGTAGTAAAACGTCAATGAAATCAATTAAGTGTACACTAAATGAGTTTATTAATAAAACATAAAAATAGTATTAATATATCATATTTGTATGAATGGTTTAAGCCGAATTTGTAATGTTAAAATTGAATTTTCCGAATTAGGTAATTACAGAATAATTACAGTGAATCCATTATTTGCGAATTAATTTTAAAATACAACTGAAATGAGCGACGCCACAAAAGAAACGGTACATGTCGAGCATAATAATATAACAAAACGAATTAATTAATTCGTTTTATATTTTGCCGCATTTAATTTAATCATTTGCAAACCGGTCATTATTTCATTATGGTTTAACGATTTTCTTTTAACTAATTATGTAGCTTTTCGCATCTTATACAAAAATATATAAAAGTTTTCAACAAATTTATGGATTAAATTTGAAAAATGTTATATTTTTGTTGTGTTTAATTGAAAGATTCATGGAAATGAATGTATATAAACTTGTTTTAATTCATTGAAGATTAACGAGATGATGTAATTGGAATTATTTGGACTTGACCAGAATTTCCTGATGTTGGTCACCACGATAATCTCTTCTCGCAATATATTTATGGTCGTTCCTTCAATATAATTTTACACGCGTTCCATTTTCCTAACAACAATGGGCATATAAATAAATTGGGTTTCGGATAATGAGAAACGTTACGATCGAGCAATTGCTCAAACGGCCGTACACATTTTATGGTGCATCTAATTGAAATTCATGGAATTATTAGTTCAAGCCTCGAGTGATTTCATAACGATTTCATTGTTTATTTCATAACATAAATTATCTTTTAATCTTCATGATTTCTTAAAATAAGCTTCTTAAATCAATTATAAAATTGTGTAATTTGTAAACTGTAATTCTTGTTAATTTTTTATGTAATATGTGACACATTTTTATATAATGGTAAACGCATCTGTTACATAATTGATGATATAAAAGTCAATATTTTTTACGAATTTTATAAATGTAAATAAATTGTATGTTGTAGTACATAATACTGTTATTATTATTTTTATTAATAATAATTATTAATTAATTTCGTTGTTCATCCAACAAATATTTAATTTGTAATTTCGAAGTCAACAACAATTGCGATAATAATGATCGACTGATGCTTTTGGCACTTGAAATTCGCTCGTGTTTAATTTGGAGCTGTTTCCATGTGAGGTTGAGTATTGAATTTAATAATTCACGTTGCATAATGCTTCTTGCATTAAATTATGTGCGCGTTTAGTTTAATTTCATTTGCATAGAAGGAGATTTGCACAATCCGGGATTTAAGTTTTATGCTCTTTCTCCCTTCCCATCCGACGTTTACTTATTTAACACGTGATTTATAATTGCTAACGAAGATTTATTAGCTCGAAGCTAAAGCCGGGGATGAAATAGTTGAGCACAAAACATATTTGCTCTTATGTGCATATGGAAATTTTAAGTAAAAATTAAGGATCATCCGTTTTCTCGACTCTTCTTCGTATTACATTATTAACAACTTATTCTGTCTTCGAAGAGAAATTTTACTTTATTGAAATTACGCATATTATAACAAATAATTGATTTATTTCTATTTACACAATAAGCTTTGAAATTTAATTAATTAGCGTGTGGTCTGATTACGTTGTGTTTTAATATAATAAATTTGGAATTAAATGTAATATTTGTTTATGTAAGTTTTATTTAAACTGTGCATAAAACATATTAAAATGTAGCGAAAATATATCAATTATTATATATTATTTTAAATTTGCTTTATTTCGCATCAAAATATTCTGTTTTTACATTTCACCCCCTTTGTGCATAGATCGAAGCTTGCGGTTTTCGAACTGTATCTGCGCTTTCAGAGCTTTCAGCTGCATTGAGCAATATCTTATGTATCGCTGATAAATCATTGTTCATCCTTGTAACAATAACAACAAGAAAAAACGTGTTACACAGATTTGTGTTTTCGGCTTCATTCTTCATTCTTTATTGGCCGCGGTTTAAATATATTTATGGCTTCTGTGGATAAAGCTTTTACACTGCGCTACTCTCTCTTGTTCTATTATTTTATTTTTTCATTTGAAACTGCGTTTTGTTTCTGCTTTCATTTTGTTTTATTTTTTCGGATGTTTCGATTCATCAGCGTCCGGCGTCCAAAAAGGGAAAAACTCGTCGAAATTTATCGGCGAGCGCACACGTTCAATTAAACCCGAATTACTATACGGGCCTTTCTTTGCGTCATCCCCAAAAAATAAATACAAATAAAATCTTTTTTTTCTATATATAAAAGGGAAAATATCAATTTTCTCTTTGGATCAATAATCGCATAGGTCAAAGATCCTTAACCTACATTTTTTTGCTCTTTTTTAAGTAGACAACTGATATTTATTAATACGCAATCTCTTACATATTAATTAAAATATATATATTTTGTAATTAATCGATATATGGAATATTTGCATAGTGTTCGTGAATGGATTTTAGGGTCGATTTGAGTATTATGATTCAATTTCGTTCATTATCTCGCCCAAAAGGGAGGTTTTAATTAATACTGAATTCGATTTTAAATGCATTTAACATGCGCGCCCTGACATTAATAAACTTAGGTAACGCGTACGTGTGTGCTGCATTACGATCATTTTACACCGGGATTATCCTAAAATGCTTGCAATCGCTGTCGGATTTACGTAATTGCGATGCCGCCGGAATGTTGCAATAATAATAAAAGGTAAACATCGCGTTGCATGCGAATGTAGTGCCATTATTGATGACCAGATTTACACCGCAAGCTTTAATTCAGTCGCACACACAGTGAATTCGTGATGCTCTGTGATTGTTATTTGAAACCCTTTGAAATTTAATATAAATGTTAAATTATTTGCAAAAAAATGTTATTTTACATTCGTGACGCTCAGATTGTTGTATAAATATTTTAAAATAAATAATTAGAAATAAAATTATCTTGTTTATTACATCATTTTTCGGAGATTCGGTGATTTTAAATTATTTATTATTAATAAACTAATTAAAAAGTTTTGAATTCTTTATACAAATTTTATAAAAATAAGCTGTGATAATTCTGATATTTTATTAAAAATAGTTATGATTTTGTAAATATGATTAAATGGTTTGGATGTTACATAATTGAGTTGTATTCGGTAAATATGTTTGAAATGAAAACCATCGTTTGATTCAGAGACAGTGAGGAGACCACAGAAGAGATATTTTCCTGTTTAATATACGTGACGTTCCGATCCCGTTGACAGGGCGAAATCAATCCGCGGCGTTTTCCAGGATTTCCTGGTTTTCTGTCATAGAACATCAACGGCTTTCATTGAAAGTATGCTAATCCATCCATAGGTAATATTAATATCGTGGGCAAATCGTTGAATAATACACACAGGACTAGAAAGGATTCCAGCGAGGATTGGCTAGTTTACCGAAGTGTGGGCTTTATCTCCATTTTGGCGCACGATAGTTTTGTTTAATCGGGGATTAATTATAATTGCTACTCTCTATATATAGATATAGATGATAACATATCGTTGGCGCAAGTTAATGCGTCCTAAACCAACATTCTGGAAATACGAGGCTCAGTTCGAGGAATGCCATCAATAGTTAATAGCGGGCCAGGAAGCATCTTCGGGCGAGATGCAGAAGGGACCAAAAGGATTATACTCCTAATTTCATTTATATTAATGGCGTGAATTATTTGTGCGATGAAGAGTATTCGCATTTTGTGTAGTCGGGATCAGGAAGAGGTAGTGCCTGTGCGTTCATTCCTCCCTCCTTTTACATAAAGAGTATGCGCATAATATCACTTCATTTACATAATAGCCCTTCAAACGCCACGCACGTATAATGTAAAAATAAAGGTTCTTTGCGAACATGTCACTTGGGGGGATGTAGAAATAAGGACATAAATATACAGTGGAACCTCAGCTTTCTTTTAACATCTTCCATTCTTAAAGCCTATTCATAATAAATATTGTAAAAATAAATTGATAGAAAATATATTTCAAATTTACTTGTTGAAATACTTGCACCATATAATTCACATTTAATTTATGCAAGTACAAATAATTTGCATTAGTCTTACTTATTCAATTTCTGTAAAAAAATAATTTAATAAGAAAGGAATTCAATGAAATTATTAAAAAAAAAAAATTTATTGTTTCTCGCATTAATTATTTTTATTATCGTCTAGACCCGAAACGGAATTTTCTACAAATATTTTTTTATGACATATTACTCATTCAACTCAATTCTGTTGTTTTTCTCGTCAAATTTATTTTACATTCATGAATTCATTCATGTTTGTTTAAATAATGAACCAATATTATAAATAATTACGTAATTATTAAGTTGTCTAGTGCATTGTGATAGGTTAATTGCATTGAAAGTTTAAAAAGTAATTTAGATATAGTTTGGATCTGAAGGGAGATAGAAGCGTTGAAACCTTTTTGATAAAAAATGAAGCGAATTTGAGGGCACAAAAGGGCTTTCTCTCTTGCAAAGGGAAGCAGATTAGGACTGCCCAATTTCACAAAAGCGATATGATCCTACATATTCTCTCCAACGTGTATCCCGTCGAAGTGTGTGTATCATAAATCATCGCGTAAAAATGTTCAGATTAAGTCTTATTAAGTTAACGTACGTAGATGGTAGATGTTTACCAATTTTCGAAAATGATTGCAGTTCATTACGCTGCGCATTCCTCGCTTTAGTTACGTGATATACGTTTACACTCAATTAGATATGCTGTTGCTACAAAATTAATTATTCAATTGGAAATTCCGCTTAAATTCTGTTATGCGTTCGCATCTTGCAGCGATGCATAATTGATGCCGCTGTTAATGGAGATTGCACACCTACATTAAAATAAATAACGATATTTTAACGCGTTTTCCCGGTGGAAACATTAGCTCCGGCTCGGAATCAAATTCCCTATTCTGAAGCAAACCTGCCCTTTTTTTTCCCTTCAAATCACCTGGGATCATCATTACAGATATAACGTATCCCATTTTATCTACTCTACTCCTACATGTTATATAGAATCTATTGGAAAATCACGCAAATTAGTGTTTACCCTTCCAATAATTACACTAATTTTTAATTATTAATAATTAAATCTGGTTCAATTTATGATTTAATCTTTCAAGTAGTTTCGGTTCTTCTTGTAAATTCTGTTATGGAATTATTAGATAACTAACCAGGCAAGATGCAACGATGTAAACTTTGTCATCAATTTAATATTATTATGGGACTCGAGTGTATTAATTATGACGTGAGTGCAAAGAAAGTCTGTTTGTTGCAGTTTATGTGGAGTATTCAAAAGCGCGGAATTTCTTATGATATTAAGATCGCATCATTAGGGCGACACAAATCCGCTTTATAAAGTATACGAGGAAAGTAAACAAGTAGAGAGAGAGATGGAGAGAAAATAAGAAGTGTATGCTGAGAGCCCAAAGATCTTATTTGAGTTTCTTCAAGGGTTCCGAAACGGCCTCTTTGTATCTAGCGCACTTTGTTATTGCGTAAATTGTATCGCGCCTTGAGAGAGTGAGAGAGTGTGGGTGGCATCAAAGGGCCATTTACCATGGTTTAATATTTGTATAAATCCTTCTCTTCGTTTGCCTCCCCTCAGATTCAATACTAATTAAGACTTTTGTATGCGTCTGTATTACAGCCAAACTGAGTGCGAGCGATGTTCTTGCTGCTGATGTTTTTGTTCCTCCCTGAGACGAGCTTTGGGACGAAGTGCGGTGGATTCCTGACCTCCCCCAGGGGCGTCATCAGCACCCCGAACTTTCCAAATCTCTTCGACACGCCTATCCACTGCAAGTGGACGATCGACAACCAGAACTTCCCCGAGAGTTGGATCGCCGTCTACCTGACCCAGGTCTACGTTACCGAAGGTCTCACCTTCACCGAAAACTACTCCAACTACGTGAAGAAAGTGATCTACAAGGCTAAAGAAGAGAACATCGATACCAATTACCATGTGCTTTCGAACAGCGAGCAGCTTGAAATCACCTTGGATCTGGTTAACACAGAGGGAACTCATCTGAGAGTTTTGGATCATCTTTTGGATGTTTACGGCTTTAATATCACCTACGAGATCACTGAATTGGAGTACGTGAGGAACGAGTCGTGCACTGCGTGGAGGTGCGGATTTAACGGTCACTGTTACGACCATTTCACGTGAGTCCCTTCTCATACTTATTATTTTTTATCCTTTTCGGCTTTATTAATTCTGCGACGGAGCCTCATGAAATATTTATTAAAAGCGATATTTCTTAAGGCTTATCTACAAATGCGGACGGTCCCAATATGAACGTATTTCTTCAGCATCCCAACGAGACCGCAACACATAAATACCACACGTGCTTTGCTTATTTTTAACCCAATGAAATTCCTCATCCTTTTATATAAAATACTTGCGCTTCCGAATGCTAAATAATTATACTTTTATCTTCCTCTAATCAATAAATTAAACATTTTTGTTATATTTGTTTTTCCTCCATTTATGTTATACATAAATTTGTCTTAAAAGATTGCACGTTTGAAATACGAGCTATGATTATCCTTGTAACAATAGTGCGATTATAATTAGAGAGACTGTGAGCTGTATCGCCCACTAAATATCAAAAGCGACCTCCAATTAGTGTAATAGCCCAAACGCCCGTTTAGGTTCCTGATGCGTCTGCTTATTACATGCAATTTAATTGAACAACAGAGTTTATGTTATTGCAATGTTAGATATTCTCATTAAAAAAAGAATTGGCAATAATAATTTGCTGGAATCAAATTACGTTACATTTCAAATCTATTAATATTATTATGTAATAGTTGTAGGACACAAACAAATGTTCTCTTGAGCATCCCGTGTTTATTCCGCAAATTCAGGTTCGTTCACGTCTTGTTCGGTATGTAAGCAAAGGGTTTTGGTAAAAAAGAATAACGACCGAACCTGCAAACATAGGGTGGATTAGTAAAACCAGCCGTTTGAAATTTACAAACGCGTTCCTTTGGTTTGCCTCCTCGTATCCACAAAGCGGAGTGAATTGCTGCCTCCGCAAAGTAAATCCAAAACAAAAATAGCGAGAAGAAAGTCGTAAAAAACTTGTCTACTAAACTTCCAGATGCGTTTGCCTTAGACGTCTCGTATTTATTTCTCATTTTTGCAATTTTCATTGCGTTTGTTTTCCAACCCCGTTTTCTTTACCATCCTTTTTTTTATATATTTTCCAACCGAGTGGTGGCGAAGTGCGGTTTTTGTGAAGTCGAGCGTCGGAAATCAATTAAATTTTCGATCGTTGACGAGGAAAACGCGCCTTCGGTAAAGTTCTTTTTATGTCGCCGGCGTCGCCACGGAACTTTTCCAATCACCGATGAATATTCAGCCAGGCCACTAGGCCAGACCACCCCCAAAGATTCCGTGATTGCCAACGGAGGCGGTGGTGAAGAAGGCAAAATAATATAATTGCACGCTACAAATTTTCTTGCTGCCGCCCCTCGAGATAAAGCTATTTCCATTTCAAATTGCTCGGAAAACTTGATTAACTGAATAAGTGTTAAATGAAGAGAGGAATGTGTTTATTAAGGAGGGAATAAATTGCTCTTGCAGATCAAGGTTTTGGCTGGAAATTAAATACCCAAATTTATGGGTGTTCTTTTTTTCTGCTGATGTGGCAAAGTGGGTTTTCCGGTGAATCTCTGCGTGTGCTCCGAACGACAAATTGGATGCTCCATGCAGATATGAAAGAAACAGCATCTACATATATACGGCCTCTAGTAATAATAAGGGTAAAAACCACTTCTTTGTGAAGAAATATTACAAATGATAACAATATGTACAATTTGTAACAATCATAATATCTTACGTTCTTATACCATCTTTAGTACAAAAAGAAAGCTATTATTTCCGCTCAAAAACCTTATAATATATTTTAATTTGAAGGATTAACATGAAAATTACATATTTATGATTAAATCGCAAGGGATCTTTTGATGTAACTACAACCATTTTATCTAATAAATTTTTAACGTAAGCTAATTTAACCATTGAAAATGCAAATTTGAAATGAAACTATATCCTTTCCAAGAAGTCCACTACTAACTTTGTGATATTTACTGTTTTTATGTAATTAGCTTCAAAATTTAACAAATAAAATCATTACAAAATAATAAAGATTTTAACGTAAAACCGAATCGAAAAATTTGTTTGCAACTCATTATTTTCCAAAAAAAAATCCCGTTTGTTCATTACGTGCACCATTTCATTTTCACATTGCGAAAATCCACAATTATTAAGCCCATAAAGCTTTATTTTTTTCAGTTCACTCTATGAAAACCTCTATTTACATACGTTTTAGCTTATCAATATTGTCATTTAAACTGAAATTTTTCAATCAGGATTTGCAGATTTTCATCTACTGCGCTTTTAAATACATTTTTAATTATGGTTTTTATATTAAGTTATTTTTAAACTAATTATGCTTAAAAAATTATTGCAATTATTTTTTTGTAAATTAAATATTGATATTGTAAAGTATTAGGTATTATATAAGAAAAACAATGTTTTTATGACTACTCGGTAAATGGGAATCATTGTAGTGATAGTTTTGTGATTTTGTTGGAAACGTGTTTCAATTGCGGACTGATCCAGGTCAGGAGTTGAAATGAGTGTAGTAAATTGCTTTCTGCTCACTTTTCTATTCTACTTTTCTTCTGCCAGAGGGACAGATTGTATTTCCTCAGGTTTCATTTAATCCGGCGTGGAATTGAGTGCGGCAACCGAAGGGTTGTTAAAAGTGCATTTATTTGGGTGGTAGCAGATAGGCCGTTCTCTTGTTGCTCCACTTCCGTGCTAAATGTCAGATTGATGGTGAACTATTTTTTTCATTCTTGTTGTTTTGTTACAGACATTTCAGTTGCGAGTGTTTTCCCGGCTATAGCGGCAGGAAGTGCTCCGAGGGTGAGAAATCGCTGTGCTATAACGACGGAAGCTCCGTCTGCAAAAACGGCGGAACTTGCATGTGAGTATTTCCCAGATCTTCGTTAAACTATACATGCGCGAAATTTCCATTCAAACTCTTTGGAGGAAGGAAAAAATCGGGGAGTTCACCAGATGAAAGAAGAGGGTGCACCCTTAAAAAAAAAGATATAGGGGAAAACACACAACCGGAATGGCGTTTTGGAAAAGAAAATTAATGGGTTCAGTATACGAAAAACCGCACGTAACAAAAGAGTTTGTTTTAACGACGCTCTCTCGATTTAAGTACATCCCAACTTTTTCTTCCGTTCACCCCCATTCTCCATTCATCGAGAAAATAATCGCTGCCATTAATACTTTTCATAGCATTAAACACAATTTCATCGATTAATATTCAACATTCACTGTTTATCCACCCCATATTTATGTTACCAAATTTTGTATTAATTTTATTAATCCATACATTATTGTAACATATCCAATATTGGATAAATATACAAATGTAGCAATTATTATTTCTCTCCAGAGGCAAATTGTTACGTGTTTCATGTGTATCCACTTGGGAATTTCTTACTGTAACGTAATATTCCCATTGCTCTACCCTACCATACATCTCTATTAAACAACCCTTATATTTTAAATTGGCATTCCGTTCAGTATCGATTTTCTTCCCCAATATATTAAAGCAATTGCTTCTTTTCAAAGCACTGATAATATAAATAATAATATGCAAACTTGTTTACATTCAATTTATTATATAATCATAACAGTAACAAGTCTAAACATCTCAAATATGAGAATACTCCAAATAAATGAATATAATTTTAGGGAAATCGATATTTAGTTTGTATTGTTGTTGAATATAATGCAGCTCATTAATAGTTTGGAAGGATATTAAATTTCGGTTGTGTGCTATTATTAACCAATGCGTTGTATCCGAATGTATCAAATTTCTATTGGAAATCCATCATTCCTATTACGTGTAAATTATATGAGCTGCTTATCAAAATGTTTGTAAATTAGTTTAGTAAAAATCTGTTATTTTTCAGGCACATTGGCGTATCGACTGTGGTTTGCTCTTGTCAGCCCGGATTCACCGGCTCTAATTGCGAAATTTTAATGACGCAAGAGTCTAACAACGCAAGTAAGTCTCTTCGAACAGAATCTATATCGAAACTTCCCGGTAAGTTTTGCGTCGCCGAAATCTTCATCAATAAATTACCCGAGTCTTTTACTTAACCACTCATTAAACAAAGTTTTCAAACACATTACCCTTCGTATTTTGCAGATTCCAAATTATCTGCGTTTCCTCTTTTTTTTTCTCTCTCTTCACTTCCGTTTTAGTTGGAACTTACTTTATACTGTGGTCTAGGATAAATGGATGTTTCTTCCGCAATAAATTTACATTTTTTTGTTATTAGAACTATATAAATTTTCAACTTCCTAGTTCTAAGTGTGTTTCAATATTTTTCTTTAGTTTTGATTTTCATTTCTATGAAATTGTTATTATTTTCTGACTCCTGCAATTTTTAATCGGTTTAGCTTTATTATTTTGTGCATTTCTATCTCTTGAAATATTAATCCAATTTTTCATTAGATTTTTGTTGATTTTTCAAATTGATTCTGATAAGTCTAATCGTTGAATACTTTTTGGATCTAATACTAAAAAAATATTTACGTTGAGCATTGGATATATATGCGCTAATAATCTTGCCGTGAGATGAAAAATGTTCCTTTTGTGCGCGACGTGAGCGCACACAAATTTCCGACCCTCGTAAATACCGTCAGCCCCGCTGATTGCAGTCCTGAATATAAAAAAAAATGATAATAAAGGACCTGTAATTTATAGGTGGAATTTAATCGATGAATAAATAAGCGTGAGTTTTTCGCTTTCTTTTTCTTTCGGATAAGCAAACTTCCTGAAAAGAGGAACCTCAACCATCGCCGATTGATTCCTTTGTGCCGCAGAGATCATAAATCCAACTAATTATAAAAGTTCCGAGAGCGATAAAGTTCTCACATGAATAATGAATAGTGTTCGCAAATCGGATTCCTCTCTCACTCGCGTTTCAATGAATAACCATGATCATCGCAGACAGGAAAAAGAGAGATGAATTTAAAGAAAAAGCAGTCGTTCCGCAAAAACCACTTCATCCCTAACGACGCGCGATTGTCAGCAGGATGAAGATCCATTATGCAGTCCGATTCCTGTCCCATTTAAATTAACACTCTCTCTCCCTCCCGTCCCATTCAAATTAACTCGATTAGCGAGTTTAATAACAATTTTCCGTCTACTCGAATATCATATTCCGGATTCATTTTCCCAACTTTCGCTAATTTAATTCATCCTTTCAGGAGGACTCGAGATCTTCAAATCGTGTCCTTACGATGGGACATTAGAAAATGCCTGCGCCTGTCCCAGGACCCAAAAAAACGGTAAGTGCATCTGGATTCTTTGCATAGTGCGTGCTCGATTCGAATCAAAACAAAGTCGTAAATTTGGTTCCGGATGAAATTATTTCGTGTCTGCATTGGCTCGAGGCCAACTTTCGCAGATGCATGCACCTCGTAAAAAATGTTAAATATGTGCGGCTCTCGAAAGCCGATTCCTCCACTTTTGTTGCAGACACTTCGGATCTAATTGGCTACACCGCCGATCTCTTCATCTCGAACGTAACCACCAGATCCTTCGACGAGAGCGAAGTCAAGATTGCCCTCGAACAATATGTAAGTGAATTCTCTCCACCTTAACCAGAGCCGAGCAATTTTCTCGTGCTCGTTAGTAAGCAACGTCAACTTGCTCGACAACTCAAATTACTGCAACTTAACACCAACAGAAATTCCAACTTTTCACGATGTCTTATCAAATTATTACAAAAACAATAGTTACCCAAAGAAATAAAATGTAAATTAGAGTTAAAAGTATAATCCCTAACAGTCATTAAAAATAATTATGATTAAATTGTTGTAGGTTTGAAAAATATAATTTAAAATATAGAAATTGTGCTGAAATTCTATATACATATCAGAAATATAAATAATAGGATAAAAGTTATTTTATTTTAAGTTTCAGGAGTATCACGCTGTTTTCGCAGCGAATATTCATATAACTGTTGGTATTTCTATACCATTTTCCGAGTGGTTCCCACTACAATTTAACCCCATCTGTGCACGTTCCGCATATTGTTGTTTATTCAGTTATATTTACAAAACCACTACAGATAATTCATTCAGCCTTTGTATTTGCATCGGTGAATAGTGTTGCACGTAATACTGGCAAGTATTTACATCGTGTTGAAACTATTCCAACTGCGTTTTATCAATAGTTCCATTCAACTCAAATTTATATTGTAAAACATTATTTTATATGGATTTTTTTATAAAAAAATATTTGAAGATGTTTCATAATTTTGTAACTTTGATATAATTATGCTTTGTGCTTTGGATGATGTAATTAAATCTTCATTGTGAGAATAAGCACGTAAAAGTCACCTGTGGAATGAGACTAGGTAGCATTAGGGAGATTTGCTGAATGAAGGTGAAGAAAATATAGATCATCGTTTATATTTGGCGTCGGAAAGGAAAAAAATAAAATACTACGCGTTTCAGCTTCCAAGCTAGAAATAACCCACTGGAATCGTACCAATGGTAATTACTTGATATATATTCCTAGTAAATAACGATCACGTCACGCTTGTTGAAATGCATTGAAAACTGCACGTATTTCAACAAAAATGTTGCACTGAAAAATTCTATTTGAATCAATTCAATTTTACTCCTCGTTACTCCACATTCTGAGATGCTTTAGGCAATCGAAATTTCGTGTATTTCAACCAAAATGATTTTTTCGAATATTTCAATTTGCGCTTGTAACAGATATTGTATTTTCAATTTTTTCTAGGTGGAAAAATAAACACATTTGAAACATCCGTTTCTAAATAAATCAAAAAAAATTTAATGATTTAAAAAAATTGCACCCGTATTGACTTTTAATAATACTGTTATTTAATTGGAAATCAAATTTACTATCTGAACGATATATTTGCTCTTGTATTTCACGAGAAACGATTTTTTTTTTATTGAATAAAGAGTTGCACAAATTGGCGCAAATTAATTGGCAAATTCGAAGCGAACTCCGCGATCCGAAGATTCGCAATTAATTGTTATTCGAGTGCTTTCCAGATCACCTCGAATCACATTTCTTCTTAAACTTCAACCCCCTCGCCTTCTCCATCTGCGTTATTGAATTACTCGTGCAACGTTTCTCGCATGTCGAATTGATTTCCAAGACAATCGGCCCCCATTTCTACTTCTGCTCCTTACTTTCATTCCATTCCTTTCCCATTTCCAGAGCGATTTTAATTTACATCGAAAGCTAATAATGCCGTCCTGTAATTAAAAATAACCTAACCCTTCTTCTTCTTCTTCGTGTTCTTCAGATGGTGGAAATTTATTGATTCGTCCTCTCATTAAAATGAACCTCCGTGTCTTTTGATCGAGTTTTCTTTACTTTTTTTTTGGTTCGAAAATTAATTAACGAAAATAAATCAGTTTGCTACTATTACCTTTACAAAATATTCTTCACTTCACACTAAAAAAACAGTAATTAAAGCTAACATCTTTATTTTTAATTACTGTAGAATTACAATAAAAATATATGAAATTTTTATGAACTCTTATATATTAGATGGAAAATGAAATATATGAAGAATCTGCGAATTTTCTCGAACAGCGCTATTCTCTCTAGTGTCTCCGGCTCTCATTCAATATGTATATTACACGGTATATTTTATTGTCTTTATCCTTGTCCTTTTTCAGATATCCGGATTGCTTCCGAGGAGCGTTCATCCGGTGCAGATTCCGTATTTGAAGTGAGTATTTTATTATTACATTTTATGTGAAACCGCTGGAGGAAATGTGAAAACTTCTGCAAAGTTCTGCCACCCTTTCCGTGCACATTCATTCATACTACACCCACATCATCCATAATTAAAGCCAATCAATCAGCGTGTGCCGGGTAGTGACTACCTCAAAAGGAATTCAATCCGACGTGAAAGCCATCGAACGAGCAGAAAAAAATCTATACCACGTAATCAATTTTCGGGCGATTTGAGAAATCCTTTGTGAGACGAAGGATTTCCTAAATCAACGAAAATTTCATAAATACAAATTGACTTAATTATAATTTTATTACATAAATTAAGTTTAAATTTATTCTTAAGCGTTAATGAACATTTATGTATGGTGATGATTCTATTATATAATTTTTAGGTGTGGAAGTGAAGGTATCGATTTAACAATTCGTTTTTATGCGCCGAAGAGTAATGAACGTCTGAAGAACATCTTAAATAATTGGAACATGTCGGGAAAGATCGGTAACATAACTTTGCTAGACAAAGAGTTATTTTTCAAACGAGATCCCTACCTCGATTTGCAAGTGAGTTAACAAATCTTTCAATTGCATATGCTAGAGTTAAATTACTTTACTTGGCAGAGCGTGAGTATAAATCATGAAATTTTGGAAGAAAACGATGAGTTTATACTGTCGTGCGTGGCGCGCGGTTCGAGGAACATGATTTTCCGATGGTTCAAGGATGGGATGCTTCTGAACACTGACTGGACGCACGGGTAATTATTTAATTACGATATTGGGTCATTAGCCTGAATTATGCATGGTGCTTGCAGCAACAAATGGACGAAGTTGATTGATGAAGGCAAGGAGAAGTACTCGGCACTCCTGGGAATTGTAAAGGCCACGAGGGCTGACAGCGGCGTCTTCACTTGCCAAGTGGAAGATTACGGAATGCAGCAGTGCATCTCAAGATACGTTTCCATCAAGTTCAAACCGAGTATTCTTCTACGACCTATGACACTCACAGTATCAAAGGTATGTCTTTCAAAACAATAAGATTTAAATTATTGTTTCAATATTTTTTTGTGCAGGGTCAACCGTTTTCCATCAAATGTGGATCCAAGTATAACAATTACATATATTCCTGGACGAAGGATAAGATGCTTTTGCCGAGGAAAACGGAAACTGAACGCTATGACGTGCTCTACGTTGGCGGAAGCCTTTTGCGGTCTTCCGGAATAAACGTAATTAATGCTAGCAGAATTTGAAGAACGAATTAATTATCATTAATTTTTGCAGAAGAGTGCAACTTATTCGTGCCTCGTTCAAGATGGAAAGCTCTTCTCGGAATCATCTATAGTCGTACACGTAATTGACAAAAGCGTGATAAGTCCGTGTTCTGTTGAGATGAGCGATGGATTGCTATGGCCCGAGACAGCACCGGGTACCGAGCACAAGCAGCTTTGCCCGAAGAACTACATGGGAATGGTGAGCAGAAGCTGCAACATCTTAGAGACGGGAAGGTCCTGGTTACCACCAGAGTACTCCAACTGTACATCGGATCGTCTTCTGTCCACCAAGATCGATGTAGGAGAGAGGAGACCACGAATGAAATGTAATTTCGTGTAATAAAGGACGAGTATTAGTTTCAGTTTCTGCGCGCCGGATACGAACGTATCAGCCCTCTGGAAGCACTGAACAACGTCGCCAATTACGTGGCGAACAGAACTTTACTCCGCGGCGAGGGCTACGTGATCCTGGATATGATAGCCAACATCTGGCACCTCTACAACAGCTCGACAGCATCGCACGTCGAATCCAAGGACATCGCAGCTGTTATTTTCGAAATCGTGGATTGCCTTTTAAACCAAAAGGACTCCTTCAATAAGGAAGAAGTGAGTTGTTACCAATCCAGCAATTTACAACGGATAAAACGTTGTATGTTTCAGCAAGTGCTGCTGCTGCAAAATCTGATGAAAGAGGTATTAAAGTCGCAGACTGAAACGACGAGGAAAAGCTACAGGAATTTGGATATTGTCGTGGAGCATTTCGGAGCGGATTACGTGTAAATATTTCCGAGTACTCTTCACTGTATTTAATTAATTACTATTCCGTGTTTGCAGAACCGAAGTGATCTACAGGAATTTAAGCGAGTTCCTGCCATCTAAATCGGTGATTAGGCTCAAGTAGTTTCTCAGTGTAATCCGAGTGAGGGTGTGCATTTCATGTACTTTGTGTTTCAGGGATGACCGTGATATTGAATATCGGATCATTTCCAGCGTGAACGGCCGATGGTTGAGCAGCGGTAGTGAATTCGATACAGGTGTACGTCTGATGAGGTTGCTATTCATCCACGAACCTATTGGGCGAAGCTTCGAGTGGGACATCCGGTGCGCCCTCGCAGAATTTGCGAGTTCGAATTATGCGTGGGATACGAACCAATGCATCGCCAAATCCGAGAATTCCACTGCAACCATCTGCAATTGTTCCCATCAAGGAACAATGGCTTTGCTTCTGGTCAAAGAACCAAGGATGGTGAGTGAATTCAATAAAATTAGATTCACATGAGCTGTTATTTCTAACGTTTAGATTCTCTATTGAAATATCATGTTTATTGTACCTGATATAAAACCATCGAATATAAATTTAGTAGTAAAATTAATTAAAAGTTTTGTAGTCCAATTAAAGTACACATATGTTTTTTTCGTTGCAGGAGCGCATAGAAACAACAAATCCGAACAACTTCATCATTTTAATTGGCTGCTCTTCAGCGCTGCTCTTAACATCCCTATGCAGCATAATACTACTACTAAATTGGCTATACAGGAGGTCCTCATTCACGTTTTTAAAGCTGCAGTGCTGCGTATCGCTCTCTGCCGTTCTGATTATTTTCCTAATAGCCACGAGCAACGATATTCCGAAGGTAAATAGAAGTCTTCACATTGAGCAAAGCAGAAAATCTAATTAATTAACCTAACCGTACTGAATACGATTTCAGGATCTCTTCCTGTACACCGTGTCGCTACTTCAAGGCTTCTTCTTCATGGCTCTTTCATCGCAATTGAGTACATTGTTGGTCATCTACACGGAGCTTGTTAATATCCAAAATAAGGAGGGCTTAAAGCAGACGGCCGTAGGAATCATGACTGGTAAATACATAAACAATTTTCTAGATATTTTCATCTAAAATTTATTTCTTTAGGTGCTCCATTGTTGGTAGTCTTCGGAAGCCACGTAGCTCATCAATCCACCGAAATCCAACTGAAATTTTGGTGGATTCTTCAAGGCAGTTTATCATTTAAAGTCTTCATCATATGCGGTGTTACAATGTCCGTCCTCTTCGTCGTCCTGTTCGGTATAGTTATGAGGATGATTCATGTCGAGACCGAATGCAAGTCGAATTACCTCATGAATAGGCAATTGTTTACCGACGATGAAGATGTATTTCCAAAATTGACATCCTTCCGTTTTAGGTCCAACTTAATTAAGAAAACTCTCGTCGTCTTTTATACCGTTATTTTATTAGCCTGTCTGAGCGTCGTGTACGTGAATAAGCTGAACGAAGTGCTTTGGTATTATATCTTTGCCGGAGTGTCCATCTATTCCGTAAGCTCATGCATATATGCATCGCCTCTTCTGTTATCTAATCATCTGCATCGATCCGCAGGGACTGGTTCTGGGGATTTGTCTGATCTGGAAATCAAATTTCGTGCTGCGTCCTAAGCTGAAGGATAAATTCAAACTGAACAAGCACCACATTGCCACCGAAAACCAACAATCCGAAAAATGTTAGTGCAAAAGATTAATTTTCTTTTTGTGTATAACTTTATTTTACACTTTGCCTCTGTTTTTGTTTCTTTTTTTTTTGTTGAATATTTTATTTTTATAGATCACTTTACATGTAATCGTTGCGTAGTTTACATTAACGACTAAAGTAAGTTAGTTGCTTTGCGAGTGTCGTTTAGATTTCCAATTGTATTTATTCTTTTTACACCAGGTGATGAAAGCATTAATTGCGAAGAGATCATCGGCATGGAGCAATCTCCCAGCATACAGCAGTACACCTCGAGCCCGACCCAGCTGAATCCTCTGGTCAAATCCTCTTCGCTGACATCTCCTGACATCCTTGGAAGCAAGATGTTTGTCGAGCTCGACTTGGTCGCATCCTCATTGCAGAGCGCTTCAAGCCCGAAGAGCAACATAAAGGTAGCAATTAGCAGGGCTTTCGAAGAGCCCTTGAAAGTGGCCAGCGTTTTGAGTGATGGGAAAGTAACTGCGAGCGGCGAGGGAAACCACAAAAGTTCTCAGTGTTTGGATGCAGTCATGGACAGCATCTCTCAGGACCTGAATTACCTGCTAAATGGTGATGGATCGCAGCTACAATTCGCTGGTCAGCAGCAGCGGGATTTCTTCGATGACATTATTAAGTGTTAATGGAACCAGAATTAAACAAACTCAGGCATCCTTGTACATACGTGTTTTAAAATACAGAAAAGAAGAAAAAAAAATAAGTATTGTAATGACATTGTAGTTTACGTTTTTGATCGGAGTCTTTTGTTCACGTTTTTATATGTATTTTCTATTTTAAAAATATAAATAAAGAATTATTTATAACCTTGTTTTATCTTAATTTTCAAAATCTTATTTCTCAAACCTGGCGCATCCACCAATTGTAAATACTAGAAAAACAATAAAATCTTAATAAATAAATTCAAATTTTAATTGAATAATACTTAGATATTAAGGAAGGACGACATTTGGTAATACAATATAGAATAAACATTTATTTAAAAGTGTGACAGTGTTTTTTAGTTATTGTCAAATCACTAATATTTCCATGAATTTATCCGAGTGTAATGCTTAAATTAATAAAATTCAAAATATCTAACAGGAACAACGAATTAAATATTAAAATTTTACAACAATATATTAAATGTAAAATAATGCTAGTCATATATCAATAATAAAAACGATACACAGATATCTTCGAAAAGGAGTTAGTAATTTGAACAATCCCAGTTATGGAAGAAAATCTTAAATCTATACAACAAACGTTCACTTATATTTAATATGTAACTACCATAAAATTGGATATTCAATTTGTTGTGAGGGATAGAAGGATATATTCAACGAGACACACAAATATGCGGAAGATTCGACGCGCAATCATTAGGCTACATTTACCTCAAACAAGATTACAGATACATAAAACTTTCCTCTAAACATAATTATTTTTTTTACACTGCACAAGTGTTTGTTGGAGTATCTTTTTCGTTACTTTTTTCTTTAATATTTACACAAACGTGGTTTGCTGTTGCCCTTCTAGAAAAGAAAGAAAATTATTGGATGTATTAAAGTAAATCTAGCCTCGACGCAATAGAAATTGATGGATTTGTTTTAACCTGTTGCAAAGAATGGATTGCTGGTGATCTTGCAATTGGGGTCCAAGTCGGAGGTGGACGGCCCATCTGCGGTATCGTTTTCTACCTGGAAATCACCAGGTCTTGGTGCGTACTCCACTAAAGCGCTTTCCTGTTATATCAGAGTTTTATAATATCGATATTATTTGCTAGTTATTATGATATTAATACCTGGAACGTTTTAAAATCCTCGTCTTCTTCGGGATCTTTAAGTTTGTACTTGCAACAGCAGAAGCAACAGCAGCAGCAGCAGAAACAAGTGGCCAAACAGCTTGTCAAAACGATGATCTTAAAAATTGAATTTAATTAATATACAATGTATATTATATTAGATTTTAATTACTTTCAACCACCACGGTAATTTGATGCTGACGCTTTCGTCTCCGAAACTCTTTCCAATTGCCAAACCAATCGAACCGTACTCATCGTAGATCGCCCTTTTGTGTTCATCATTGAGCACCGAATAGGCGTAGGTGATTTCCCTAAACTTCTCAACCGCCTCTGGGTCTGGGTTCTTGTCCGGATGATACTTGATAACTAATCGTCGATAATTCTTCCTGATTTCTTCCGCTGTAGCTGTTTTAGGCAGCGTTAGTTGTGCGTACAGGGTTTCCCCTTTGGCCCTACGATTAAACTTGCGTTTTTTCTAATGTATTCGTTATTTTTTAAGACTTACGAAAGTTTTCTCTTGTTGAGATTTTCCATTGTGCGTATCGGACCAAACGTATTTATCAATAAACTGGCGTTGCTGATGAAATGCTTACTGATATTATCTAAGGGTTGGATGAAACGCGCAGGACATTCCCTGTGCGCAATGCGCGAACAAAAAATCAATTTTCGCAATTTCAAAAGGGTACTTCAACCATATTGTTGCTAAACCTATTAAAACGTTTACAGTATTTCGCAATTTCCTTAAGAACTAAAAAGCTTCTCATTCTATTAAACATAGTATAATTTAATGCTTTAAATATTACATAATAATTTTAATAATATCATTATCGAAGACCCAAATATAAAAATATTATAATTTATTTCAGTTTTCAAATTAGTTAAATAAAAATTTCCGATATTTTAAATTGAGTCAAAAACTATACATTACAATTACATCCTTATATTACCCAATATTAAGTAATAAAATAAATTAAATTGGCCAATAAACCTATACAACCAAATATGCAAACAACATTAATTAATTAAAAATTAATTAAATATTAAAATCGTTATAATTAATATTAAATTAAATAATTAATAAATTATTAAAGGCCTTTCGATAATAATATAAAAAATAATTTTTCTTTTTAATCAAAGTTGATGCAATGTATGCAACCAATTATTATTCTTAGTTCATTTAGTTGCCTATGGAATATACGTATTAATGAATTATTTAATTAATTGTTAATAAGCTAATTCGAACATTAAATATATGTAACTGAATTGCTATCCATCAGTTCATTAATTAACGTTTAGTTCAATTTTGTTATGTAAATTTTAATTAATTTAATTTAGTTATAATAATTATATATTGTATGAAGTCCTGAAGAGACGATTATATAATTACAAGTAATAATTATAATATTTAAAAATAACTAAATGTTTAAAGTAAATTAAATTTTAAGTAATAACATTAAATAGAACAGTATTAAAGGTAGTAATAGATATTCGTAATCGAATCTACACAGACTGGAAACCGGATTTCAAAGAATTCCTGCGAATCGCATTTTATTTTATTATTTTCTATAGAAGAAATTCCTGGAAGGTTTCCTATTCATAACCGAACCGACAATTTAAATGCTTTATATAATTTATATCCGCGGCAAAACGGCATTCGTAGTATAATTTGCAGCATCTTTCTCGGAACAATTTCGTAACGATTCCGATGATGCATTTCTGATATAGATGGTACAAGCAATCCAACGCTCTAACATGATCAATCTAAACGATTATTTTGATTATACAATTACAAACGCGAATAAGAACAACAAACAAGGTCACACATGTTATTTAATAAAAATCTAATGCGTTTCTTGCTTATTAATTTGTATATCTTATAATAACAATATTTGTTAACTAAAATTAAACTAAGTATATCAAATGATTGAATGTATTACGAAATATAAGTAGTGGATTAAACAATTATTGACGTAAATTTGATATTATATAAATATTTTTGTATCTTGCAAAAACAAACTTTTGAAAATTCAATTTAAATCTTAAACTTAGAATAAGATTCAAATCTATGACATGAATTAAAGAACTGTTAATGAGTTGAAGGTAGTAAAATATTATGTAATGTCAACTAAGAAGAAAAAAATACTTTAATGAAGTTTCATTTTTTTTTCTGACATTTCAGAGTTGCGTCATTTAGTAAGAGTTGGAATATTAGCTGAGATTAGTATGTGATTGAATTCTTAGGAATAAGTGTAAGTTGCTGATCTTTCTAAACTCGTTTCGCTCTTGGCTTACGCAATAATTTGTGGTGTCGAGAAATTGAATGGCGACGGACATGAACAATTTACGCATTAACTTTTGTTTATCAACATCAACATATATTATAGTACATAATCGGTGTTCTCTTGGTTCTCGCGATGACAAACGGCTCCATTGATTGGCTTATCTGGGGAAAAATCCTGCGACGCGTTGATTGACGCATCTTCTCCATTCATTACTCCTTCTCCTCTATCGCACTTGCACCACGAGTTGCCTCCTCCTTTCCTTCCTCCTTTTCTTTAACACCATATAAGTGCACTCACATATTTATTTATTAATTACTTGCGATATGCGCTTTTTAATTATCGACGTTATATCTTGAAGCATGTCCCAGATACGACAAGATGAAATTATTCCCATTCATCCAGCAGCAAATAAATCATCAATCAAATAATATTGTCTTCAAAGGATTAATCATTAATAAAAAAAAAACAAACACAATCGTAATCTTGAGGAGAGCGCGCGGAGCGAGGAAGGAAGAGAAAAGGATGCGTTTAAATTTTATAAATTTAAACGTGAAAATCAGTCGCAGACGTTTGGTCTTAAACTGTCGGTTTATTAACGCCGGCTTAGCTAACCGATTTTCGCGTAAGAGTGCAAAACGTGGTTCCGCCCGGGATCGAACCGGGGACCTTCTGCGTGTAAAGCAGACGTGATAACCGCTACACTACGGAACCAACTTAAAAAATTAAGTTTTCATTTCCACAACACCTTCGAGTCACCTCCAATTAACGGTACAATTAAGAAATTTAATTTAGTCACAAGCATAAGTGACTTATTAAGTGTATCGATTACTCTAAGAAAGGAAAATTAATTACTAATTACCTCATCAATCCATTATTCTGATATTCGTGAACTAAAAGTGATTAATTGTGCATAGACGAATATTTATATTTATAGTTTATGGTAAGATGAAGAATAAATACTCTTTAATTATTTTACTACATCATCATGTATGATAAATATTTTATAATAATTTAATTAAGAACAATTTATGCAAATAATTTCAATAAAGATAACAACATTTGTTACAGTAATTATACAATTAGTTAAATAATTGATTTATCAGCATTTAACTAATAAATTTAATTAACTAATTTCGTATTTAAAACTTTTTATAATTAAATCCAGGAATTTTTATATAAAGTTTTAAATAAATAAATTATATAACTTAACTGTTTCAAAACTGAAATTGTCTAAAAATATTTACTTTCAAACATAAATATAATAATAATTACAGCATGTTACCAAAATTACACGGATATATATTTTAAAACGAAAGATGTTTCTCATTAAGCATCGATTTGCTGTGACCGAAACGCGCGTTCGTAAACATATCTGTGGTTTCGAGTCTTCTCCATTTTTTTTTGTTGTTGTTGTTTCTTTTGCGAGCTGCGGCCAGAATCCGCGAAATTTTTCAGCATATTTTACAGCCACTGCGGGGTCGTTAAAATGTTTATTGCCCATTTTGAAGACCGGCAATCAACCATACCATATAATTAAATTCTCCTGAGAGCCCCAATGTCTTTGCGTCTCTCTCGCAAAATGGCCGTTAATTATTCATAGTTAAATTTTATAACGCGCACCTCGATTACGGTCAAAATACTAATAAAAAATAAACGTAATTTTAATTACAAAATAAAATGATGAACGACGATCTGCATAGACGCAATTTTTTTTCTGGATTTAAGCATTGTAATTTTATCGCGCACGCGATTCACATTCGAAAAGTTATGCTAACTTTTACGTCCTCCTAATCATGTGAAAAATGCAATCTGCTGAAGATTTTTGCCTGGCACGAAGCGGATCTAAATCTAATCACATTTTGTGCAGATTCATTTTTTTTTAAGTCTTTCTCGTGTTACAACGCAATATTTGTGTTTTACTTATTATGCGAAATACAAGAAAAAATACGCAAAACTAGTTCTGCTTACCTCAAACTTTACAATAAATTTATTACCAGAATTTCTTTTAACAATTTATATTACAATATTTTTTTACTGTGATTTGTCATATAAATTCCATTATAAAAAACTATTACAAGAATTTGTTTAATAAATAATTATTGCATATTTTAAAGAAGTTATAATAAACATTTTATTTATTGTAAATATCACCAATTTTGTACGTTTTACTAATAAATTACTTGATTAATCACTAATAATTTTTTGTAATGAGCAAAGATTTTTCCTAAATCTGTTATTATTGCACAACTGCTAATCTACATTGAGTCATTTTTGTTTATTTAAAATTTTATTATGACGTTGATTAATTGAAATTTAATTACATTTTTTTAAATATATAAGTAAACGTTTGCTTTATCTAAATATTTCATTACAAAAATTCCATTGATGCTGATATGGAAAGTGGAACATTAATTTAGGTTAAATTTATTTAATTGCATCCGAAAGAATTCAGTTTTATGTAAGAAATATAGAAATTTTGTTAAAAATTTTATTTAATAATAATAGAATAATAAATTTAACATTTAACAGAAGAAATTATAAAATAATTGCATCATGTTTTCAAATTAGGTAATTTCTTTACGAATAGATTAAAGTTTGAATGCTGATAGATGCAGCAGATTCTTTCGGTTTATCTCAAAGGAAGAATTTCGCCATTATTGCGTCCGTGTATTTCTTGTGGGAGAAAATAAAACAAAATAGTGGAGATTAAGTAAAATTCACGAGAAACGTTGCGTCAGTGCAGAGAGCGCGAGATAGGTTCCTAGAAGTGGAAGATAATAAGGTCCTGACACTTAGAGCAGGGAGCGAAAAAGCAATGCATCAGAAGGAAAAGAAAAGAAAAGAAAAAAGAAGGATAATCGATGAGAAAAATGAGAGAGAAAATCTATGCAATATGCAGTTGCTCGTTAATATTAATTAAGGAAGTTTCGGAATTCGAACGCAATTAATGCGCGTTCCTTCGCTTTCAGTTTGTTTTCGTTTTCTCTTGGCACGTTATCTTGATCACCGGTTGGCTGCAAAACTGGAGTGGATGGAGCCAATGGTGGATTATCAGCGAAAAAATGGTCAATCTACCAATGGGAGCAATGCATAGATCGGAACAAAACGCTGATCAGTCGATGTAATGATTGGACGATCGCCGTTCAATGGCCAATAAATCATCGCAATTATCGAACCGTAATTTATTTACGTCAGATGATCAGCATCCATGTTGTGTAACAAAATCCAATCAATTTATATGATTATTATTATTATTATTATTGCAGACATCTCAGCTGCAAAGCTACATTCCCCTTAGCCTCAAACTACAACAAATGGGATGTTCCAACGTCGCATATCAATTTCAAGAATTTGAACAACCAATTATTAATTATGATATATGTTTAATTAAATTTATTTATAATTTATCTTTATAAAAGCAAAGTGATTAACTAATTTTTGATGAAAAATTAATTAGAAAATATATTTATTCAAATTTAAATCACAGAAATAAAAAGTTATGCAATAAGAGTTTAAGAAAAATACACATTACAAAAATTAAATTACTCTATTATTTAACTTCTTAAGAAACTAAATAATATGAGCTAATTTTATTACTAAATTAATTATATTAGTTAAATTTACTTAATTAATAAATACTAATTATAATATGCAATGAATAACAGTTAAAAATGGTAAATTGCATTTTTTCTTGTATAATCTTCTTAAAGTGCTTTAGTTTTTTTCTTAAATAAATAATATCTCTTCGTTTGTTTGTTTTTATACCGATGTACGTCAAGATCAAGTTGTCTGCTCGTAAAACGCATGAGTTAACCCATTGAAATGTAGCCGCAACATTGTATGAAACTCGTAATTAATTTAAGTCCACTCGTTTAAAAAAAAAATGAAAATAAAATTTTTAAAAATCAACAGAAAGAGTGCACTGCAATTGCAAAATCGGAAGGAGGTTTCGAAGGATGAAAGGAAGAATCATAACAGAATGTCGAAATTATGATGATGATGATGATGATGATGAGGAGAACGCGTGAAACGGATATTTAAGATAAACACCGAGTCCGGCTTTCCGTCTGTGCCCAGTATGCGAAATCCTATGTAATTATTTAACGATCGAAGATTGCTTCCATCCATCCATTCTCTTGAAATAAATCTCTCTTCAACATTTACTTGCACTTAATGACCGATCATATAAGATAACATTAAATTATATAACGACTGAAATGCAATACCTCTTAACTACTTCGCAGGCCATAGTATAATACACACATGTATATATGTATATATTTAGTGCTCTCCTCGTATTCACACACTTCTGTTGCCGAGGAGCAAATGGAAACGTTCTTCCTTTTCATACCTTTCATCCATTTAATCGATTCGATTCTAAAGTTATATTCGACGTCACCTTTTGGTGATCAATAAATTATGTGTAAAAGCCATTTACTAAATTTATTACTTTTATCCATTTCCATTTTTTTAAGTGATCTTTTTCGATTTGTACAAACTTAATTACTAATAGAATCAATTTATTAAATTAATGTAATATGAAAAACAAAATTTTGAATTTCTTCTGCACCAACTTATAATAAGAAAACTCTTGGGACAATCGAAAACTTTACAGATTTCTTTTCATTACTTTATATTTTATTCGTTGCAAAGTAAATAATTTTATATATATGTCGGAGCGTCAGGATTAGATTCCGATTTAGGCGTGTGGAGAAGTCATTGTTACAAATTTAGGACTAGAGATCCAAGCCCAGCGACCCTTCTGGCAACTCTCTGATCATTCTTCTCTCAATGTCTCTATCTGAATGTCTCTATGCCGGTCCTTCTGCTGCCTTGTTTCCCTCACACCCATTCCAGAGGAATCCCCTACCTTCTAGAAGATTCCCGAATGTGTGCGTGTCCTCGACACGTGTACTTAATAAACAAATAATGAAGACAATAGTGTTCTTTCTATCCTCGTCCTATTGTCTTGAGCTGCGACCCAATCGGGTCGCAATTATTATAAAAGAACAGCAAATAAGCAAATATCTGGTGTTTGGACAGATCTAAATATTCACGTGATCCTGATGGAATATCAACGTGACCCAGCGCGAAGACAATGATGTTTGACAACGATGTTATTGTCTCGCGCTGAGGTCCGCAAATAATTTGAAAGTAATTATAATATTTGGTTTCAATAGTATTGTCTCTTTGTGTACCAACACATAAGATGTTTGATCAGGTGTGTACGCGTGCTCCGACATATATTTTTTTTTTGTATCATCTAGTGAAATGTGCTGATGCAAATTAAATCATTCTGAAAAGACGACAAATGTTTTCCCGAACGAATTTATCGTGCGTTTATATTTGGAAGGTCCGGTAAATATTTGTTTAATTATTGCAATATGTGGTAAACAAGTGGAAATTGTTGTTCGAAAACTTAATTAGCCGAATTGAAACAACATTAATTACGTAACAATTCTATAAAATTTACAAATTAAAAATAGTGAGAAATTAAATTTATTACCAAAATTAACGACATTAGTATAATTTAGATAAATCTGTATATACAAGAAAATTGAGAAAATATTATATCTTTGTTTAAAAAGTAATTACCTTGCAACTTTGTGATACAGCAAACAATCTGGTCCGTTCTTCGGCTCAATTGTAATTACACAGTTTTCATCTCAATTGGTGCAATTACATGGAATGCACTTCTGGTCACGTAACACTTTAATATTTGTTCATCTGTTGTCTTCCGTTAAACCAATTTATCAATTTTGGTTTGCGCAAATTTCAAGATATTGTATTTGCTTCATCTTTGCCGCGTTTGGATAATATAACAGATCTTTCTTTATTCGAGTAATTCATCTTAGAGGAATTAAATTTAATTAGCAAATCATCCTAACTTTGTTTTATTTTTACATTTTGTTGTAAATAATTTTATAATAATTTAATAATTATTAATTTACCAATTTTTATTGGCTTTAATTTGTGCCAAAGTGTTAACAATAATATAGAAATATATTATGAATATTTCTTGTATATTTTTTTAGCTAATATTTGCAATTCGCCAACACAAAATAAAGTGTCCGATAATTGGTCACAATTACATCCTTATTACGGTATATTACAGCCGAATTGCAATATTCCATCATACTTTAATTGTAAAAAATATCTGAAAATTCTTGAAATACAAAAATAATTAATTCATCAAAAAGAATTATTTAAATATAAGCTTATTAATGTATGGTAATGTATAGATTTGTATCATTTTCAACTTTTTTAAAACTAAAATGAAAATTATAAATAGTTTTAAATAAATGTTTTGTGAAACTTCAAATAAACTATAAAAAAATAAAGTTAACTGTAAATGTATCCCAATTGTAATAATCTTCTGAATTTCCAGATTTAGTCTGGATATTATTAATTAATTTGGATACAAATAATTTTTTTTTAAAAATTTGATTGAAAACAAAAATACTATAGAGAAAAATATAAATAATTTGTTGGTATAAATGTTATGTAACGTTAATTCAATAAATATGTAACAAAATTCTTGTGATTTAAATTCCTGTACGGAATCCACCATTTCGTATAAATTGCAAAGCGAGATATATATGTGTATGCATTATCAGTCGACGCTGTTCAATATTGCTGGTCTCATTTTGTTGTTGATGTTGTTTTTGCAGTTCTTTGTTTGTTTTTCATCGGCTGTTGCGGCGGATACGCGGGGGAAACCCGGGGGCGGGCGCCGTATTTCGGGACGCGCGCATTTCCGACGCGCCGCGGCGTTTTCTTATAAAGGGGCAGCACAGGATGAATGCCGATCACATATAACCACGTGCTTCTTCATCGACTCCAGTCTCCGCAGACCACGGTGGTGATCAGCTTCGAGCACCGACAAAGGCCTCCACCACCAGAAATTGCCCAATAAAAGAACCACCGTCTATCCACCTGACACATCTCTTCGATCATAAAAGTGTCCATCACCCACCCCCCAGCATAGATTTTGATACCAATGTGATTTTGCGAGATGATCTTCGGGAAAGCTATCAGAATTTGCGCGGCAATCGCCGTCCTTCTGTTCCTCACCGTTGTCCTTCCATCGGGAGTGGACGCATCCAGGCTCCCTGGAAAGGTAAACATCATCTGAATTACTTATAACACATCTAAATTACAACTTTTTTTTAACTTTTAACATAGTTTTTAAATAAATATCTTTAATACCCAAAACTCTCGCAAGTTGATTATTTTTTAAATTTATTTCAAATTTACAAAAAGTTATCAATTTTATTTATTCGAATTTAATATTGATAACATTCTGTAAAATCACACGATATTTTTCAAATAAGTAAATCGAAACATACTTTATATTTTAAATATAAAGTTTAATTAATAATTATGGAATAGTTAAATAATTTAATAATTATTTTTAATTAATACATATTTTGTAATAAATAAATCGAAAACGCCGTAAGCTTTATGTAATTTGCAAATGAAAAAAGAATAATTCAAGTAGCATGCGTTTATATAACACGTAATAAGGGCACCAGAGGAAAAAGAAAAGAACGCAGTTGCTGCGCAATTCAAGGTTAACATTTCATTATAGTTAGGGTAGGAAAGAATAAAATGCGTATGTGCATTCGAATTTGCTTGTACTCCTCCTTTCATGTGCAACTGCATTCGGGTTTTCTCTTCCATCCAATTCACAAGACTGGTAACCCCATTAGGGACGAGGGTTTCCTCTTCAGCCCCAGCTATATTTCTTTCAACTCATTCAACTTTGAAAATTAATACTTCAAGAACGTTGATTATTAATAATTTTAATAATATATTTATGTTTAAAAAATGCTTTAATTTCTAATCAATTACATATAAATATCTAATCGAATTTCTATTAATATTTCTCAAGTAGAGAACACTTTTATCAAAACTTTTTATTATTACAAATCTATAAATTTCTTTGAAATTGATAAAGTGTAAAATACGTAAAATACAAATTTTTAGTAGTCAAACCAAAATTGGAAAATAATGTATTTTCATGATGATAATCAAACAATCATTATTTAATAATCAGCATGTAGGAATCGATAGATAAGCTGAAAAGCAATTTCAGTGTTGTCCAATCTGGTAACGGTGAAGGAAGATTAAAAAGACCGAAGGGCTTATGAATAATGATTATGCAAATGCACTTTTTCCACTTGGCGACGCGTCGGAAATAATTAACGGAAACGTAATTTACTGCAGCTAGACTTCATTAAAAACGCGCGACTTCCAATCTAATGGCCATTAAAATTAACATAACATCAGATGCAAAGAGAACATCCCTTCTGCTCATTCAATTTCGCTGCGCTCTTCGCAAAATAATTAACATTCGTACAATGGAATATTCATTTTCTTGTTTATTTTTTTAAATTTTAAATTAAGTAATGTGAAATAAATTATGAAAGCAGTTCGTAAACAGTAATTTCTTTCGGATATAGAAAATATTTATGTTTTATTTAATAAACTTGAAAATTGCGACAGAAAGTAAAATTGAATATAGTAGTTGTTTATGAAATAGAAATTTGTGCGGTTGAAGAAACTGACTTGGTAAATTAAAATAATTATGTTTTCATTTGTGAGTTTGCCTTCAATTTATTTCTGTTTGTTTTCTGATGCAGATTGAAGATGCTAAAGGTGAGGTGGAATCCTGCCTGAAGAACACGCCCTGCGGATGGGCAGTATACCACAGGTTCAGCAGGGAGATCGACTACTTCATGAGGAATCGGTGAGTGCGTTCGTTTCGTTAAATTCTTGTTAACACAAACAAGGTTTTTCTGCGTTTCGCGACTATTGATGTCGGGTGTGTTTACATTGCGATAAATCAATGGTAAAAATAATGTTATTTGCGTCGGGGAATACACACACACTGATGACCTTAGAGTGTCTTCGACAATTACAAAACACACTCTCGAAATACTATGGAATCGGCAATAATAATAACAGCAAATCTTTCTTTCTAAAATTCGCTCTTCATTTGCAGATGCGAGTGTCCGAAACACAAGAAGTGTATCCGCACCGATGATGACATCTCCGTGAACGCCTACGTTTACAGATGCAGAGATCCGGACGCCTCCAAAGTCCAGTTATAGAATAGCTGAATATCAGGAATCGCGTTTTTTTTTGTTTGTTCTAAACTGAAAAACTTCAAGCTATAATTTTTAAAATGTATACACTTTAGCTGTTAAAGCATCAACACACTTACAAATACATATATATGCACAAGCACACACGAAAAGAAAATCCGAGGGCGAAAATGTTTAAGAAAAAAAAACAGCGACGTTTTTCAAATAATCGACAATCCAAAAGAAAACCAAATACAAAAATTATTTATTGAGTGGAGTGTTTAAAAGTTAACTAACAAATTTTTTCTTTGTTATTAACGAATTTTCTTTTTATTATTATTTCTGCATGTTTCGTTGTTTCCTTCTATTATTATTTATTTTCTTTTTTTATATAAAATTACAAATCAAAGTCGAATTTATTTAAAACGTACGCTGAACACAGTTCTCGCGCCTCGTCAAAATTATTTATTTCGATTCGGAACCATCTGGATTATTGTTGACATTGCTGACCGCAAAAATGCTTTATTCAAAATCCATCCGGGATTCAAAACGGTTTTCTTGTTTATCAGTATTTTAATTGATGTTTTTCTGTCTCTCACTTTAGTCGCGTACTTATCATTTCATAATATATATATATATACTTAAAGATGCCTGATTTCGTTTAACGCGTAGATTTCTAGCTCTTCGTTTGCGTAGGTTTTCCGTAGATTATTTGTTTTTACACGCTCTTATATAAATGTTTTGCACACTACACGCAATGATTGTTTCGTTATTTCTTCTGTTTTATAATAATCGCATTTAGATGTTCGCTAGATAGGGCTCACTAATTATAACTATTTATTTTGTAGTAAGAGTGACGCAAAGGCGTCGTTAAAATAAAAGAAATACGATAAAACACCTCGACAATATAAAGAAATTAAAACAATTTTTATTCTTCATTGCAATCCCATTCCTCTCTCATCACTTCCCTTCTTGTTACTTAACAATATTCATAAATAATTTCGTTGCAAAGAGCAATTTCTTTTTATTTATTTAAAACTATATTATTTAACATAAAACTTGAATCAATCATTTACATTTCAGTTCAACTTTTAAATATCGTTATATAATAGAATTATGAAATCCATTTAGTTATTGATAATAAATAATATTGCTGAAAAGAAATTCGAAAAATCATTACAATAATGGAATGTTTATTAAATAATAAAAAAAAATATATAATTAAAATGGAAACATTTTCAAGATGTAAACATTGTAAAATATTTTATATATTACTTAATATAATCGGTAACTATTTAATAAAAAAAAATACATCAAATTAATACATCATATAAATTATTATATATTGATTATCGCCACGAGATGATCAATATTGAAATTAGCAATTAATAAATGCAATAATCAATTAAAATAAATATACAATATGATAATATTAAAACGGTATAAAAGCATTTTTTCTTTCACTTTGAGTCCAATAACAATTACAAATATGTTTCAAATATAATAATAAAATATATGTAGATATAAAAATTAACTTTAAAAATTAATATTGAGTGTGTAACAACAATAAATGCACACGTAAGCCACATCAATATCAAAGTTATTACGGGGATTTAAAAAATATAAAAACTTTCGAAATTAAACATTGGGAATGACTTTTTCTATGATTACGTTCGAAGCGAGTGCCAAATAGCAACATATTCCATCCCGATTTGAGCAAACATTTTTTTTTGTTTAATATAAACTTAATATAATTTAAAAGATAATAAACAGAAATTAATAATATACAAATGAAAACACTAATATATCTCTATATATATATATATAAGATATCACAGGCGGATTCAATTTAAGAGAATTTTTTAACGAAAAATTAATGGTACAAGAAAGAGAATCTCTCACCCTGTGATCGTTGGAACCCTGTAAGAATTGCTCGTTCAAAAAATATATTGAGGTCGCATCGATTGCGTTTAAGAAGCGAAGCGCGAGTTCCCCAGAAAGCAGACTATATATTATATGCATTTATATATGCATTTATATATGCATATATAAATGCATATATAAAATATATCAGTAATAATAAGTATCATCGGTTATTCTATTCGAGGGAGATTTAATCGTAGGATTAAAGTTTCGACTCATCATTCGGCTTCAATCCTGGAATTCCTCTGGAGCCGCTCCGGATGGGTGCAAGCCATCTGCGAGAAGTCGCGGACGACATCGTTGAACGTATCATCGCCGCTCGCTCCAAGCTCAGACTCCTTCATCTCATCATTGAGACGTGCCAACCTCAACCTGCGACAATCCAAGAAAATAAGCCAAATTTAAATAATTAATCCATTCATATGTTCTCTTATTTACACAACGCTCTGACTCCTATCAGCATGAATGAATTGCGACAAAAACAATAACACCGCTTCGCGATAAGGAGGAGTTCTGGTGCACAATGGTACACACTCTTAGTAAGTGTCATAATATGTAGTTAATTAATCAATGCCGATGATAAATCTTAAAAACGATTTATAAATAATTCGCGGGTGTTTTTCTCGCGCCTTATCTGTCCATTATCATTCGTTATACAATTCGCGGAACGGTTGACGCAAATCAAATGGATTTGTAGGAAAGTTCTTCGTAGCTCGAAGATGATGATGGTTGGTTTGCTTACAGTGTCACGATATCGGCGTTTTCCTTCAGCTCGGCTATGGCGATCGGAAGGGAACCTTCGTTGTTGGGCAGATTCTGGTTTGCCCTGTGCTTCAACAGGAGGCAGACCTGAGCCGTGTGACCCTTGTAGGTTGCGAGATGAAGGGCCGTCCAACCGTGCGTATCCTGCAGGTTGATTTTCACCCCGTTTATCAGTAAATACGCCAGTGCCATCACAGAACCCTTCAGCAAAGAAATGCAAATATAAACATTTAAAAATTCTTTTACTAAAATTAACAAATCAAATAAAAATAAAGCGAATATTATTAATTATTCTGTTAATTTAAATACAATCTACAATTGAACCAAAAAATTGTATAATTATAATATATAATATTTCAGCTGGAATAAATACAAGAAAAAAAAACGAGATCAACTGAACATCTGCATCGCATCAATCATAAACTGCTTCAATTTATTACGATTAATAAACAACTATGCATTTATCGATCGGTTGAAAAAAAAACAAGAAAATATTGACAACTTCTCAGATCCATCCCGCACACACGAATAGTTATTGTAAATAATGTAGAACAACTTACGCTTAAAATAGCTTGATGAATGTGACTCCTGTGCAGATCTTCCTCATTAGTCCAATGCTTGTCCGCGCCAAGTGCCAAAGCCTCGCACATCACAGGCAAATTATGTGCTGCAGCAGCCTTATACAGCAGAAGATTGGGATGAAACTTTGCAATATCCTCCTCCTCTGCGAGTCACAAATAAATCAAATTAAAATAATTATTTGTTTTAACCTGCTAACCTAAAGCTTCATCATCCTCTCCTCCCGTTGAATCCTGATCCGAGCTAAAATCTAAACCGCTGTCCAAAGGTTGCTTCTCAAATTCTCCGCCGAAGAGCAAAACACTGGAATGACTATTCCTCCTGGAAGCATCGCTACTGTCCGAATCGTTAATAGCCTCCACCTTAACACCGGAATCTTCATCCTATAATAATCAAACTATTATAATGTTGAACAATCATTTTATTTAATCCGATCTTACGCCGCTTTTAACGCGATTCACTTCTTCGTTTGACTGCGTGAAACGCTTCCTCTTTTTAGGATCGACGCTTCGCGGCCGCCTCCTGAGCTTCCTCACGCTCCACTTCCTAATGTCCGTGAACCTGGAAGACCTCAGCGTCGGGAATTCGAGGATCTCCTTCTTCACGTACCGCTTCTCCACGTACTTATCCTTGATCCAGGATTCCCTAATTAGCCTATCCAAACAAAAGTCAATAAACTCAAAGACATAATAATAATTGTGTACACACCCTGTGCAATTTGGAGTCGCGCGGACTGCATTCTCCGATACATTTGCCTCGTAAACTTTGTTCACGACGGCGTTTCCGAGCTCGGCCATAACTTTGATTATTTCCGGCTCCCAGTCATCCAAAGTCAGTGATCTCACTTTGCTGTAATGGACGCCAAGGCTGCGATGAACTCCCGAACAATCTGCATAATGAAGCAAGCCATTAAAAACTTCGCACTTTGCAGGAGAAACCTAATATCCTCACCTATGCACAGCGTAATACCCAAGTTGATGCTCGCCCATTTGGGTTTAGGACTGCCGCAGTCGCAGCAATAATTATTTCCTGGTATCTTCGCCATTTGGTCCCACATTCTAAAAAATCATAATGGTTACGAGAAGTTCAATAAAATCATTATTATTAATTACCTCATTTTTCGGGTTTTCTCTACTTTACCATCGATATTTCCATTAAGAATACTCAAACTGCTTAAAGCCGACGTCGAACTTTGCCTATTATCATCGCTGTCCATGCTGTCGCTGTGTATTCTCTGAATGGCAGCTCCAATTCCCTTTTGGAGAGCGGCAATCCACGCATCAAACATTTCCTTCGAATCCGCTTGTAACATGTGACTCCTATAAAACATTTAATATACAAAAAATACCTTTAAGAATACTCAACTTCTGTAGTTAATTGTTAACAAACAACAACCAACAAAGCTGTAAAATTCGTATGCCAAAATTTACTTGAAAATATACAGTTTTAAATTTGTATATACGACATATGAAATTTACTTAGAACAAACAAAACTAGCTTACAGCTACAATTTAAATCTAATTAATTTATTTTTATATGATTATGTTGTTTCATTTAAATAATTAATATTTTCACAAAGTACTTGTACAACTACAAGTTAATTGTTTATGTTAATGAAAGACTACTGACCATCATTCAATATATCATTATTATCTAATATATGTATGAATGTTAAGTATTTGTATCCTACAGTTATGCTTCAGTTTCCTAAGAATTTTCTGTCTTCCATACTTGGCTCATCAAAGCCAATGAACACCTGGCATGCAATTATTAAATTAATACAGAAAACCACGCTGACATTGGCGTGCAATAATAATTTTAAATAAATTAATGAGGCGGACTTTCGAAGTGAACTAGTATTGTTGCATTCTACCTCCCACTCCCGTATGCAAATGCTTTCAAATTACGTAAATATCGATTTTGGAAGCTAGAACTCGCGAACATGTTATTCCCCCGCGCATAATATAATTAACGTACCTTCGACACAAACAAAACGGATTAAAAACCAAAGAAAAACTAATATTTAAAAAAAGCGAAACAAAAACAGGACCTCACACTAAATTCGGTAATTACCTTCGGTAGAGCATTGACTTAAAAAGAAACAACTCACCTTTTGTCGCTCCTCCAATAGCAACAACAACAATAATTCAATGCAAACAGAAAGAAAAACCAAGAATTAACAACGATATCGTCTGTTCAGTGTGTAAATAGATTTATAATTTTTCGTGAGTGTTGAAATGTGAGATTATTAATCAAGTTGAGGACTTACTTGGAAGGTGAGAGCACTTCAAAGCAGAACCGTCGTTCGCCTTCCAAAACGGGTTTCACCGTGCACAAACGCAGATCATCTTCCATGATGGTGAAATTCTCCTCCCCAGTTCGCTTCCTTCAAAACGTAAATTCAATTTAGGAAGTCTGCAAGAATTGAAGACGCGAACGCGCTTTACCTATAAACTAGTTTATTGTCGTGCAGGCAGAACCATCGCCTGTGCCACGACTTGAAGGCGTTCGAAGTCCTCTTGAAGAGGTACCCTTCCATGATGGGTTTGTTCCTGCCGGTACCCAACTGTGGCACCTTGTCGATGTTGCTCACGATGCTGTGCCGGTTCTCCAGCTCCTTCTCCACCTTGGATGTGTCCTCTCGCATATCGCCAATCTATTATTGTAGTTATGCAAGACAAAATTAATATAATGAAGTGTAACGGAAAGCATTTGTTGCGAAACGTCAGTATGCGACAGGAGAGTAGTCGGGATTACCTCGTCGGCGAGCACTTTGAAAAAGCTCTCCAAATCGCCGCACAGGTCGGAGCCTTGGTGGTAGTACGTTGTGCAGGCGTGCATATAAGAAAGTAACTGGAAAATTGAAGCAAACAGAAAACAAAAATTATGCCATGGGGAGAAATCGATATAGGCCCGAGGAATTATTTATAAATCACAAGGTAATTTGAAATTTGTTCGATACGCCGATACCACATTTCGTGAACCCTCGACTTCTAATGACGCAATATAGCAGTTCACTCATCAATTGCTTTAATTAATTAACTATCGCTAAAATATTTATTCATATTCAATGCTTTATCTAGGTGCAATTCAGATAAATTTAATACTTTTTTTGATTAATTTAAGCTAGTAAAAAAAATCCATGTTATCATCATTGTAAGTTTCGGTGCACGCGAAAGCAATGAGTCCTGCGAATTATTGATTTGCAGTTGATGCGTCATTTCTCAAATTGATCAATAACTCTGCCGAAGCATAACTGCCTTGCGTTTTCCATCAGCTCCTCTGACAATCATGATGATGACGATGACGACAACAATGATTATAGTATTATATCTTGTTACTTACAGTGCTCAGAATTTCATGGCGCTTCCTGGTTTGCAGCACACTGATGCAGTTGACGTAGTTCAAGGCCTGATGGCCGAAGCACGCTCGCGTCGCCATCAATATATTCTGGACTTCCTCCACTTCTTGCAATTTGCTTTTCGCAGTCTGGCTGTTCCTCACCAAAGTACTGTCCAGCTCGATCGAGATCTTCTCGAAGTGCTGTCTGGAATCCTTAGCACCTAAACATAAACAATTTACTAAAAGCCATTCCGTTTCATATCTAATCATATCATTATTCATAATTGTTACTAGTGTTTTAGTAAATTCATTATTATTTTCTAAAGTAAACTAGTAAATCAACAATATTATATAGCGATACAATTAACGAAATTGCTTAAACTTGAAAATTAAGCAAAAACTGACCTGAATCCATTGAATTTAAATAAATCTAAACATATAAGCGAAATGACATAAATACATGTTATTTACTAATTTTTCATCTTAAAATTCCTTTCAAGACTACAATTGTCAAATTCAACAATTTCAATTATTTTTAGATTATTTTAAGAAATACATATGTTTTATGTAAGAATAACCGGTATCAAAGTATTTTCCTCTAAACACTACTTGTTTAATTTTGGAATGTAAACACTTATGTCATGTTTACACTCGGAAATAGCGTTTGCAGTTTAGTAATCTAAACAAATATTTTCAATCCTTTCTTTTAGATAAATTTATAACAATTTATGAAAACAAATAGTTTATATATTTATATTAAATGGAAAGAAATCGTTACGCACGAATTGATTATTAAAAATAGAGCAGCGTTTCTGCTTCAATGGTTTTCTTCCTATTTAAATAATCAAAAAATCCTAAGTAAAAGTGCATTATTTTTTTATAGCATTTAGTTATTTGAAACATCTACAAATGCATAATCAAATTCTAATAATAATTATTACACAATACAATAAGGTATCAACCACATAATTTGATAAGGATTTAGCAAATCAAATATTTACAATTATTTCGCATATCCAATTCTTATTTTATGTAATAGGAAAAACGTTTATTCCATAAAGACATTTATAAAGATTTTTAAGAGATTTTAATTTAGGATAGTAACACATTCACTTCAAAAATAGTATGTGTCATACTTTTAGTTGATAGTTTAAATTCAGGTCAAGTTGTGGGTAGAAAAAAATGAAACAAAACTTATTATAAAAATATATGAAGTTTTGCTAAATATTTCCTTGATGAAATTATTGTTAGTTTTTAATTGTATTCAAATCTAATGATTGCCTTTAACACAAATAGTAATAATTTTGGTATGTTTACAATATGAGCATTAAACCAGAAAATAATTAGTCTAGATATCTTTTTTTGACTCTTGAACTATGACTTGTTTTATTTCTTACAATTATCATAGACATGCTGGTAAGTTGAGACTGATTAGATGAGTCATTCAAACATAACACTTGCAACAATTTTTAAATCTAAATCAAGCCATCTCTCGTTAAATTACCTTTAATATCGTTTTTAATGAAGGACGTGATATTCCTGAGAATGGTTCTGGAAGCCTGATCTAATAGGATAGTGTGGAACCTGTTCATCTCTTGGAGACTGTGTATCAGCTTGTTGAGCGAAGATACGACCACTGAGTCATCGCGGAAATGCTGGCTCAGGTCCCATAAACTGTTTGCAAAGGAACTGGAGAAAAAAGACATGAATTCAATTTATTTTCGAGCTATTTTTGGGTGATTTATACCATTGATTTGAGACGTAAATTTTACCAGAATCCACCATGGATCCACACACCTTCAAAATCTTTTCAAGCTTTTGCTCCAATTGGTCTATACTAGCTTCCTCCTCCTCCAGAGTATGCCTGAAACATGGATAGTTTTAATCAAAGCAATTTATATAAGTTGCATTCCATAGCTATGAATCTGATTAACTGGAGCTTAAATTAAGTGCATCTATAAATAAAGCTTTGAATAATCAGCAAATGCAGTTCATACTCTGTTCTTTGGATACCAAGTTTTATAATTTGTTATATAAATATTATTAAAATTTTCTAAGCAGACCAAAAATGAAGTTACACTTTCTCTTAATTAATGAAATAGATGAAACATAAACATATGAATTTCACTTAAGCAAACTTTCATTTCTCTATCATTGAACAAAGATGTTTTCTTAATGTAGATGAAGCATATTGATTGTTATGGACAAGATTCTTATTGCAATCCAATCATAATAATGATTGCGTATCCAAAACAAACTGTTATTTACAAATAATAAAAATAAAAACATGGAATATGTTTCTACCTGAATTTCGGCGAATCCCTGAGGCATTCCTCCAGATCGATTTTGCAAGGCATTATAATTACAGTTAAATTGCCCAGACTCACAATGAACAGCACTAAACACTAAATAGTAGGCACGCAAATTCCTCAAAATTGACTCATCTTATTCAAGGGAAGACTGTTTCAATTAAAGCCTATTAAACTAAGCTTGTGACGTTCTACGTTCAACACCATCGGTCAACTGTCAGATGGACAGCTGTCAGGTTACGAACTTTGAAGGAGTTTTTCATAAGAACTTTTATCTTAATTGCGTAGGATTTTGGATTATCTGTACAAGTATGTTCGATATAGAATTAGTACTAACAAATAAATAAAATACAACTTCTGGGAGAGGAGTTTCTGCATGTGTTGACATCTGCTGGTAAATGTACAAGATTCAAATTTGTACAAAGTTTAAACTTTAATAACTTTTTTGTATTATTATATATTTTTGATGATGATTATTACTTATTAATTCAAGTAATTTACTATTTTATAATTAATTTCTCAATTCATTCATTTCTGAAAAATAATAGGCAACTAATATTGCAGAAAAGTAAGCTGAAAAGACTAACTTTATTTTGAATTTAGTTGGTAATCCTGTTGAACGTAAATGCAGCGTTTTGGTTTTGAAGCCGCTTATAAATATTATTTATAATATTATAAATATATGCGTTTGTGCAGTTTCTTCAGTTAAAGAGTAATGTTTTTGTATTGAGCAAGGTGCGTACATAATTTTCAATTATGGCTAACGGTCCAATCGCTGAACGTAACAGAGGTAAGTAAACCTAACCTAGCAAGTTAATTTGTTTACTAATTGTTGTTATTATGTAGATGCAACGATATACGTTGGAGGTTTGGATGATAAGGTCACAGAGTCCTTGATGTGGGAGCTCTTTGTTCAAGCAGGACCTCTGGTCAATGTTCACATGCCCAAAGATCGAGTCACTATGATGCACCAGGGCTATGGCTTTGTGGAGTTTATGGGTGAAGAAGATGCAGATTATGCAATTAAAATAATGAACATGATAAAGCTATATGGAAAACCGATAAGAGTCAATAAGGCATCAGCACATCAGAAGAATCTTGATGTGGGTGCAAACATATTTATAGGTAATCTGGACCCAGAGGTGGATGAAAAATTGCTTTATGACACTTTCTCTGCATTTGGTGTTATACTTCAAACACCAAAAATCATGAGAGATCCTGAAACTGGCAACTCCAAAGGGTTTGCATTCATAAATTTCGCCAGTTTTGAGGCATCAGATGCTTCTATTGAGGCTATGAATGGTCAGTATTTGTGCAATAGACCCATATCAGTGTCATATGCTTTCAAGAAGGATGCCAAGGGTGAGAGGCATGGCTCCGCTGCAGAACGTCTTCTGGCTGCACAGAATCCATTGTCGCAAGCTGATAGGCCTCATCAATTGTTTGCTGATGCTCCGCCGATGGGAATGATGCCACCAGGCATCATGGCTCCGCCACCTCCGCCAGTTATTTTAGCTGGAATGATGCCTCCTCCACCGCCCACCCCTTCAAATATGCAACCTCCTCCGCCACCGCCTGTACCACCACCAAACGCTTTCCCTACCGGTATACCACCGCCTCCATTACCGCCAGTTCAACCTCCTCTACCACCAGGAGCTCCGCCTATGGGGTCTACTCCTCTTCGTCCACCACTGCCTCCAATGCCACCATCTTCTCAAGGATCGTCTGTTCCGCCTCCACCGCCTAGGATGATGCCTTCGTGGCAAGGCAATGCTGGTGGCAACTTTCCACCGCCACCTGGTCCTCCTCCTTCCGGACAGTCGCCGTTCCCAGGCGGATTCCCACCACCGCCTCCACCCAGCAACAGACCTCCACCTCCAAGCTGGAGGCCACCACCACCAAATTTTAATGCTGCTGGACGACCACCTTTCCCACCCAGAGGTCCACCTCCTCCACCACCCACTACATTCGATTCAAACTCACAATTTACCGATAACAATTGGTAAACAACAGATAACTTGTAATTAAATTGTAATTAAAATTTTATATAAATAAAAATTCAATCCGTTTATACAACATATTTGTTATAGTATACAAAATTATCAATTTGATTTAAAGTTGGAAAACAAAAACATTATATTCAATATTATAGAATTAAAATATTGTTTGATCAATATGCAAACTGTTAAGACTACTAAAATTTCATCCATTATGTTATGTAAATTTGAATTTAAAAGTATTATTGGAAATTATATAAACTATATCCATCTGCTGGAGTCTCCTCGAAACTTATCGACCTCCAGATGACTTTCATAATGAACCAAAGGTTACTGAAAAGTGTCACAAACTGACATAAGTATTTTGCCGGTTGTGCTGTGAACAGGCACTCCAATTTTTCTTCCTAAAGAAAGAAGAAATTCCAAATTTCCGTAAGTAAAAAAGTCTTATTTATGTTATACCTTGACAATATTATAAAATAAGTTCCAATAGGACAGAAATATTTTCTTGAATATAGATAAAAATTATCAGTTATTTAGATTTTTATTTGTTAGATAATGGCAAATTTTATATTTTACTTCTTTCAACTTAATATAAACATATTTAGACTATTTGTTATGAAAAATTGAGCAGTAAAATAAGATTTTTATTAATTTGGAACATGTACGTGCGTCAGGTCACGTATATTAAAAGGTGTTTATTAAATATTTTGCAACGAAATTACATTTCTGGGAAATCCAAATGGAATTTCCGTACTTTCGTAATTAAAATTATTTGGTTTAATTAAATATTTTAAATAAAATATGGATTTTGATAACAAAATTGATTTGGTAATAATTCTTTACGAAACAGGACCCGCTGATAACTATTTGATAATAGAATCATGTTTTCATGACACCTAACATACATTATCTGGAATCCTATTCGATGTTTATATAATTTATCTACATTGATGTGAACCACTCTCAAATGATATTCCTAATGATCCCGTTTTTTAAATGGGAAATTACTAATTGTATCAAATTATTCAATAAACTTTAAATGTCAGATTGACTTTAAATATTTAGCGCTGGCTGCCCAGCGCCATGCATTCTGGATTAAAATAAACTCCTTAATAATAGACACTCGCAATCATCATTTGTACGAATGATTCCTAAATTATTCTTAACTAATTGCAGAGTGTTTTTACGTAACTGCAGTACATCCAAGATGCCGATCAAGTCCATCTTCGCCCGTCAAATCTTCGACTCTCGCGGTAACCCAACCGTTGAGGTCGATCTCACCACCGATTTAGGTTTGTTCAGAGCTGCCGTACCATCAGGCGCTAGCACAGGTAATATATTAAATAGATCTAAAAAGAACGAAATTGATTATATCTTTATGGGTTGATAGGAGTCCATGAAGCTCTTGAGCTGCGCGACAACGATAAAGCTCACTACCACGGCAAGTCCGTGAAGCAGGCCATCGACAACATCAACAATGTCATCGCACCTGAACTTATCAAGCAGAACTTGGAGGTAACCCAGCAATCCGAGATCGATGATTTCATGATCCAACTCGATGGAACCGAAAACAAGTCCAAGTTGGGAGCTAACGCTATCCTCGGCGTCTCCTTGGCTAACGCTAAAGCCGGAGCCGCTAAAAGAGGCATCCCGCTCTACAAACATTTGGCTGATCTTGCTGGAAATAAGGATATCATCCTTCCCGTACCAGCATTCAACGTGATCAACGGTGGTTCTCACGCCGGAAACAAATTGGCCATGCAGGTTAGATTGCAATATTGTCTAAGCAGTGTAATGATAAAATAATTGAATGATTTATTCTAGGAATTCATGATCCTGCCAACCGGCGCCTCTAGCTTCACCGAAGCCATGAAGATGGGATCCGAGGTGTACCATCACCTGAAGAACATCGTCAAAACCAAGTACGGTTTAAATGCCACCGCCGTTGGCGATGAGGGCGGTTTCGCTCCTAACATCAGCAGCGGAAAGGATGTCTTGGTACTGATCAGGGATGCGATCAAGAAGGCTGGCTACGATGGCCGCATCGACATCGGCATGGACGTCGCTGCCTCCGAGTTCTTCAAGACCGGAAAATACGATATGGACTTCAAGAATCCCAAATCCGATAAGACCAAGTGGTTGACCCCGGAGAAGTTGCGCGACGTATATTTGGGATACATCAAGGACTTCCCAATTGTTTCCATCGAGGATCCCTTCGATCAAGATGACTGGAACTCCTGGACCGGAATTACAGAGAAAACCACCATTCAGATCGTTGGTGATGATCTGACCGTGACCAATCCCAAGCGCATCCAAGAAGCCATCGACAAGAACGCTTGCAACTGTCTCCTTCTCAAGGTATCTATCTAGGGATTTGAGAATAAACCGTTATTCAATAATTTAATTTTAGGTGAACCAAATCGGTACCGTTACCGAATCTATCAATGCCCATCTCTTGGCCAAAGCAAACGGCTGGGGCACCATGGTCTCCCACAGATCCGGCGAGACCGAAGACACCTTCATCGCCGATCTGTGCGTAGGATTGTCCTCTGGGCAAATTAAGACTGGAGCTCCGTGCCGTTCCGAACGTCTTGCCAAGTACAACCAGATTCTGCGCATCGAAGAGGAACTTGGTTCCGAGGCCAAGTACGCCGGCAAATCATTCCGCAGACCAAACTAAATTTACTTACTAACGCAGTTACATAATTATTAAGTACTCCAATTGAAATGCAAATTGTAAGGAATCTGCCGGAAAGATTTCATAACAGTATTTTGATTATCTGGAAAATGGTTTTCTCTTGTATCCAGCAAATATGAAAGAATTTTATATACACATCTTTTTTACAATAAGATCATAACATTTACTTTATATATTGTTGAATAAAAGTATTTAAATTCATTTACTGTGTTATCACTTTCACCCAAAGACATTAGTCTATTAATACTAGAAATAAAATCCAGTATTCATTTTAGGCTTTAAAATATGTTATGTGTTAACAACTTAATAGTTATAGTGGTTATTGGAATTGGTTAAATGCGGAGGACTGTAGATAAAACATGTGGTTTGCTATAATGGCCCACTCTAAAATAGGCATTTCTGTACTCTTTTTCCTTTATTAATTAATTACTATTACAAATGTTTTAAAATGGGTTTGAAGAGATTGACTCGCGAAACAAAATCGCACCCAAAGAGAAGAGAAAATGCTGCCCATCGAAACGAGTGACAATTTTTTGTTTTTCTTTAATACACAATACAATACGTTTCAGTTTCGTCTTGTTTAAATATGAGGGCCAGAAGACTAATATACAAATACATATTTTTCAATTACTATTGGATTATATCAGATACACACATAAAATTAAAAAGTAACATACACTTTTTGATTGCAATAATTACATACCCAATCAGAAGTAGATGGTGACAACTAATCATCATTACATCTTTCTCTTAATATTTTTCATATTATTTTTTCTTTTTAATTATTATTAATATTTTTATTTCATTTTTTTTTTCATTTTCAGTTATCTAGATATTATTCAGCCAGATTACATATGCAAGATATATTTAATTAATTAATTAAAAAAAATGAAATGATAAGTGCTAACAGAAAGAATTCGATAATTAATAATAAACGATAAAGGAAACATCATTGAAGGCAAAGTAATATATAAAAACAAATTAAAATAAATGTGCGCGGTGGACGGCGCTATCCGCATCCACCCACATTTTCAATCAACGAAAAATAAACCTTAAGAAAAACGAAATTAATTATATAAGAAAAAAGAAGCATTAATTGATTTGATATTGTGTTCAATAATTAATTAGACATTTGCAATCGCCTTCGATTACTGCAATGCGAATAGAAAAAATAAGATCTATATTTTTTTTTAGATATTCAGATGCGAATTACTTATAGTTATCAATATAGTTATGAAATAAGAAACAAATTGTTTAAAAAGAAAATAAAATAGCACTACTAAGACAAAAATCTAAATATTGATTGATTTTAAGTGAAGTATAATTGCTATTATCTTTACTTGGATACGATAATTAGTTAATTACTTGATCAATATTAATTTGCATGCAATTCTAGATAGAATACGAGGGTACCTCAAAAAAAAAACGTATTTTCTCGATTAGAAGTGGAAATTTACTCGTTTATCATGGTTTTCAAATAATCGGTTTATAAACCGTATTATTTCAATGTATATATATATATCATCAAATAATGAAAAGCCGTTTCAAATCGTGTTCACGGCGAGAAACAAAGAACGCGTATGTTATTTATTTTTCGCTTCAATTATTTGTTTATTTTTAGGTTTATGTCGAATGGTGTGTTTAGTTAGTTTGCGAAATTTGCAAAGAATACAATTACTTGCTACAAGACTTTCCAAGTCGAATTACAAATTCGAAACGTCCGGCGTGAAAATTCGACGATGAGCAACACATTTAGTTTTTGTTTTTCAAAAAATTACGCAATGTGACGCCGTCATAGTGTAATATGTATTAGTATATAATACTTTAGAAGTATATACAGATCGTGCAAACATGTATGGTTGAAAAGTTCGATTTTCTGAATGTAGGAGCAGTGAACATTTAATTGACCAGCATAGAAATTGTTTAACAACGGTTATCCACTGCACCATTGACCCATACATAGTTGCACATATCGTGTCAGTTTTCCTTTGAATAATATTTAATTATCTTTTTTGTTTACAGTTAATTGTATTGGCCGTGTAATTTTTTAAGTCTGAAAAAAGAGTTGTCTCTCTTTCTCTCTCTTGTTTGTATTGATTCAAATTCGAATGAACCATATATTTTTTTTTCTTTATATAATAATGTAATATATAATTAATTGATCATTTCAATTAATTATAGAATAGTCTTGACAAACTAAAGCATTTACCTATTGCCATTGCAACTTTTGCTTTCCCGAATTTAGTTTTCTGTTGTAAAAAAATAATAAACAGTAATATGATTGATGGAATTTCCGATGTGCGCCGTATCCCATTTTCAAGTTGCTTTTATCACAAGGTGCCCATATTATTATCATTATTAATTTTTTCATCCTGTCGTGACCGCTTTAGAAAACTAAATTTTCTCCGAGAAAAATGCATCGCTTCTGATGGAATGTCTAGAGGAGGCACTTGGGTTGGCGATGGGCGGGGTTTTTTTTTGGCGCAAAATGAAAATGGGCGGTGACCCAGGCTTTGCTGCCTGCCTCTCTTTAAAGCTAGAGCATGGAAATGATTTAGTTTGTAAAGGCGTATTATCATTAAACCGATGTTGTATATATAAATATCATAAATATAAATCACAGCAACGACTGATGTGATATCTCAGTCAATATAATATTAACACTCGTAACAAATATAGAAAAATATACATTTGCTCTCCAACCAAACTATTTCTCTTTGTTATTTTCATCTCTTAGTAATCGTCGATTTCTCCTCGATCATCGTCTCAATACAAGTATAGTGCACGAGGTCCATGTTGTAAAACGCGCACTATTTTCATGTCATTACTTGAAATCATCGTTGTTGAGCCACATATATTAATATATTCTTAATAAAAATAAGTCAATTGGTCAAAAATCGCACTTCGTTTTAGTCTCTTAATGCATCGAGAAGCACCAATCACGTCTCAAAATATTTATATATATAATATATAATATAATATATCAAACTTAAACAAACCTATATAGATCGAACGAAAGAAAGAACGAAAAATAATCTCCTGTTAATGTTAAAGCCAATAAATAATACAATAAAATCCGTTATTGTGTGTTTGTTTCATTAAATACCTACGATACGAAGCATTTCTGTCCGTCGTCGTCGCTTTCTTTCTTTCGCTAACGCAGTATAAATTAAATTTGTAACTCTTTTTTAACATTTAGGGGTTGCGGGGGGATGATAATGTTGAAAAAAGTCCATGTAACATTATCAGTAATAAACGCACTTAACAGGTGGCCGTCTCGATCGAAGGTCCGTCGCCCTGACCCTTGTGCTCGGATCCTCCTCTGCAGTCTTCCAAGTTGGCTTCTTCCGCCAATGAATGTTCTTTCTTAATCACATCACTTACTAAAACATCTCTAAATACACATTTAGCACCTAATTTATATCGCTCCAGTCGAAGCCGAGAACTTACCCGATATCGGTCCTCGTCGAAAAAGGAAGGGCGTTATTGTTTCGGCCCTTATTGGCTCCACCAGCGTTTTGTCTTTGTTTATTGTTCTTCTTCTTATTTGGCTACAAATACTATGCAATTAGCACAAAAATAAGTATGAAATTTATTAACTACTCACGTTATTTTTCTTGTTTACATTGAATGTGGGTGGTCCCTGCTTCCTCTGTCTATTCTGGTTCATACCATTATTTCTGTGGTTGTACTGTTGTTGCGGCGGCATGTAATTATTGCCAGGTGCAGGAAGTCCACGGTTCTGAGGATTAGGGCCTCCGCGGAAGGGAACACCACTGACCATCTGAGGTGGCTGTCGCAGATTCTGCTGCTGATATCCATAGTTCGGACCCCAGGAACCAACGACTACTCCAGCTATCTGCAGCTGAGCTCCGCGCGATTGCAAAGGACGATGCCGCATATTTGATGGACCCCTCGATGAAGGTAATGGCACTGGTGGCAGACAATTGGAGGGTGGCATACGAAATGCGTTCACCTGTAACGGGATTTTGGCAAATTTGGCATCGAGCCCTTCGAGGATCGCCTTTCGCATGCGCTCCACTTTGACAACACGTTCAATGTGGTTCTCGCACAAGTCCAAAAGACTCTTCGCATGAATAGAACGTGTGAGGGTATGGTGGAAGAGCTTTCCATCGAAGTACAACCACGGGCAACACAATAACCAAGGCAAAGGAGCGCCGCACGCATCGTTCGCCAAAAGAGCCATCTCGACGCCATTCATAAAGACGGCTGCTAACTGGACCCCTCGACTAGTCACCACGTTCAGCTGCAAATACAACACCATTTAGTTAAATCAACTATAGTTTATATAAATACTAACGGTTAACTCCTGTAAATACTGTGTATTCATGAGGTCCGGATTGAATGCTTGACAAATGAAGACGTCGAGCTCGTTACGTCGCAGAATCGGTTTATCCTGTGACATGATGTATCTGAGAACGCAGGCCATGACAAGCATATGCTGTGGCACGTAGGACATGTTCAAAATGAGCGGTGTATCAGAGTTGAGGCAAGATAATAAAGCCCGCATACGGCGACGCTTATCATCAACAGAAGGCCCAAACCACAATCGCTGTAAAGTGGGAACAGCCCACGACAAAGGCACAGCCTTCACCTGTTCAGGTGTCTGATACGGATTACTCCTGCTATAAACCCATTCCGTAATAACAATCTCTGGAGTCGGCATGTAATCGGGAATAACGAAATTTTCTGGAAAGAAATAAATAAAAATATACTATTTATACCCAACAACTAACAGTTTACTTACTTTTTCCTTTAGTTTGGACGTAGCGATAATGATGCAGATTAAAGAGAACTGCATAAATCCTCTGTCGTAAGGGTAAATAGATTTCATGAATGGGCGGAAACTCGCGATTTCCTTCATCCTCCATGACGCAAGGTAAACGGATTTCCCTCGTGCTCAGTACGTGAAGGATCCACGGACACATGAGACCTTTTTGGTGCCTCAAAGAAGAAGTCCGTAATACATCGGTGGAGACAGTCGGATTTATCACATTTCCACTCATTGTATTACTTCTTGGCGATGGTAGACTTCCAGTTGTTGCGGTGTTGTTATTGCTGTTATTACCAGTACCAGATGTACTACTGCTGTTGCTACTGCTACCTGCACCGCTATGGCCATTGTGTAGACGTGAATCTGATTCGTCTAAAACAAAATTCACTGGAAAGGAGAATTAAAAAGTTAATTCTGCAAATAAACTTACCATGAGGGCTACTCTTCGCAGACGAATCAGTTTCGAGACTAATGATATCGGAACTCAATACTTGATTGACAGTCGCTAAACGGTAATTCTGTAAACTCTCTTGCTATAAATTGTAGAAGTATAAATAGAATGTTGGTGAAACGAGAATTCAATGAATAACTTACTTCCTGCTCTGTAGTCTCGGACGCAAATCCAGCAGTGTCCAGCTCGGTCTCCGTTTTTATGCTGTTGACATTGTTATTGTTCTGCACAATCACTTTCTTACCCTTATAAATATTTGCTGAAATAACTGGCCGTGTAGAATTTCTAGATAACATTGACAAAGCGATTTTACCTTTTTGCGAAGAATATTTTAAAAATCCATGGGCAGTGCCGTTCAAATAATACAAAATTGATTGCTTCAATATCGGGCAGCGTTTGTCTTTGTTGCTGCCGAACACTTCGGTGACCAGAGCATCCATATTGGATGGAGATGGTAAGGTACGAACGTACATAGCGATTAATCTAACAGCGGATTCTCCCTGCATCTGAATAGCAATTAGGTTAAATGAATATTCAAATATACAGTGAGTATTCATATTTACCTTTGTATCCTTATTTATAAAAACAGTCTGGATTTTCTTGTAAACATCTTGCAGTTCGTTTTCGGGTAACAGAAAGTTGCCCAAAAGTGATGCCAAGACGCACATTTGCTCTTGAGTTAATTGTAAATGTTTACTTAACTCTGTAACCATGTATTCTTTGGTTTCCAAGGAACCCTGCAAATAGTTTATAATTAGTTTGCGTGAACGAGAAACTTTAAAGAAAACTTTACCTTGTAAGTGAGTTTAATGTTCTCCGAAGAGAAGTAGCGAGGTGGATTGAATGCGGCGTATTCTGCATCGTCAGCCAAAAGGCCATGAAATCCATATTCCCTGCAATACGCTATGACTTCCTGATGGTGATCATCCATTGTACACATCTTGAAGCAACAATCATTAGATTCTTAATAAAAAAAATGATGGCACAACACTTACAACAGTAATTCCTAAATGTCTGAGTGCCATTCTGAGAGCTGTCTTCAGGCAAATGGGTGCTGTCCACCAGACCTTGGGAGGCGGAGTAGCTTTAGTATTGACGTGTTTCAACACCATACCAACTCTTTGTCTGACGTTGGCCTGTTGGGCCACCCATTCACTCATTCTGCTCGATTCAATTGTTCCATTAAATACAACGGCCAACTCAATGTTACCCCTCTCAATTGCTTGTGTTAAAAGCGATAGGAACTGAACCATACGATTCCACTGTCCACCACACGCCCAATCTAAATCATATAATTAATTAATACATGCAAATTAAAATAGTCAAATATTAAAGTAGTGATTTACTTTGAAATTATTGGCAAATAGTACAATTAATAATTTTAAATACCTGAAAAATAGCCTCCATAAAGTCTATCTAAACAATCCTCAGCATCAACAATGAGCTTCAGCTTGTTGCCAATTGGTCTTATTTTTCGGCCAGAGTTGTGTGCCTGCTGTCTCTGAGTAACATTGCGAGCAATCTTCAGCAAATCAACTGACACTGCTCCACCTTCCAAACTGGTACTCTCCAGAAGTGCCTGCAGATCTTGAATACCCATTGTACATAAGCCAAAGTCAAGCAATGATGAAGACAAAAAAATGCCCCTAATAATGCAGAATTGTGATTATCCTCCTGCAAATAAGTTTTTTTTATTGTTTAACTATGTAATTCTGCAATTATTGCTTTACTTTTTAATAATAACATGATGATTTTAAAAGAGAAAAATTGTATATTAAATTAACGTATATGCAAAGGGAAAGTTGCTTGCACATTCAAAATGGAGTGCAAGATGAGTGTACGATTGAGAGGTAAGTGATATTTTTCTGGGACTAATTTTGCAATTATTCAATTGAGGCTAAGTGGACTTAACCTAAATTGTTTGATTGGGATTCTTGTGTTTTGTATGGTGAGTATTTGGAATGAAGCATATAAGAACTGTCAAATCTGACAGTTCAGATACTTGTAATGGGATTAGCATGTAAAATCAATGCACTGAATTATTTAAAAGTGCAATTACTGCAGGGATTAGATAGGTCATGATTAAGCGGAAGGTTAGGGTGCTGTTTAGGGTGGAGGTTAGAAATGTTAAGGGTTGTAAATTATTACCTGCCGACGCTAAATTGCAATTTCTGTATTATTGTTGACGATTAATGGGGGGAAATTGAGAGCACAGTGGGGAAATTATGAAATGTCCGCCATTACTGTACCGAGCGAATCAATTTAAAAATAATTAAACAGAACGAACGGTGCAATGTCAATCCAATTAGGGGGGATGTCATCCATCAGATGGTCCGGGAGCAAGGGCCTCCACCACGACGATTGTCAGACCGGAAATCACTCGTCCTTCCGGGTTATCCGTTTCCGAGATTGCAAAATGTACTCACGTACCGGCAAACAAACCACCCGTTCTGACACTCTACCGGGAAAAACAACAACACACCAAAACGAAAACAAGGAGATAGAGAGAGAGAGTTGGATAGACTAAGCGCTACTCTATGTGAGAGAGAGTGAAAACAAACCGTCCGGAACTTTCGAGAGAAGCAAAAAAAAATATGCACAAAATTATATTTAATCTAAACCGGAACTGGCTCAATGACAACCTCTGGCTTCTAGGATCACGCGTCCAGAAGGGAAAAAGCCTTGATTTTGCACGATGTAAAGGCGCTAAGCACGGTATGAGCAGAGCAATTCTGAATTCGAATACATATTATTTTCGCACTGGACGCATGAACTGAATGTTTACCGGATGCAGTTACTCGAAATGGTTTTCGCGCATGACGGATGCACTTCGATCGGCGCCAATTTTTTAAATGGAGCGCCAAAATGCCATTTAAAAACCATATTCAAATTTAAATTTTTAAGTAAAATATTTCAAAAATGTCAAAGACAAGAAAGTAAATGTAGCGATTCACAACTGCTTTCAACAATGTACAAATAATATTTAACGTCTAAATTCAATATATTTCCTGTGTGCATATATAATATATTCTTTTTCTTGCTCTCGAATCGTCAAATGGAGATAGTAATCGGTCTCGCACGATTCTTGGGCAATGGAGATGGATGGCTGTCTACGCGCATATATAAAAACCTGTCCGCGCTCCGGGAATATTAACTTGGCAACTGTAATTACATCGCATCGGGAATGTTTTAAATAGTACGCGTTTAGAGCTCTTATCGCGACCATCTGGCCAATATCTGCCTTCTCCGATTAAACAAGCATTCCTCGATCCAACCTGGTGCACGTCTACGGTAAGTTTTATTGATTTTCGTTCCTCAACCAACAGCGATTCCCTGACCTGCACTCAGGCCACGTGAGCGGCCCAAAAATGTGTACTCGAGCTCACCGTAATTTCCACCTGCATTGCATCACGTACCCAGAATTTACAAATCAAAAATCCTGCATCTTCGGAGAAGACCCAGCCACGCTTTCGCAGTGTCCGAATTACATGACACTGAAGCTATATTCCATTAGAAGGTCACACCAATCTAATTTCAAACGCGCTTTGTAGATAAACGAACGCTATCCGCAAACGCCGTCCACGTTTCGCTAAAAATTGTTAAAATTGAACGCTCCTATTTTGCTACAAGTATTTTTTTGTATTTTACCATTTTATTCGCAACTATAATAATATTTCGACGTCATTTAAACATTAAATCAATAATTAATTCAAACTAAACAAACATGTTTTGATATAACAAAATTATGCAATAAATAATAATAAGAAAACAATTAAATACAACTTCATAAAATAACGTTAATTTATTTATAATTTTGCAATTGTAAAGAGCTCACATAATACTTATTTTTATTATATTTTAAATCTCAACGGATTCTTGTTAATTATGAATATTAATTGTATTTGCGAAATTAATAACTACTGAAATTATACAAGAATTAAGTGGTTACTTGGAATGATAACCTCTTAATAGACAAATATTCTTTAGAATTTAAATATATCTAGACTATCTTAATTGAATTAATCCTACCGTAATCTTGTGCAATTGCTGCAGTCGATAAGAAAATCATTTTGTTTCTTGTATATTACATATTACTAATAATTTGCGATTAGAATGTAGATTTTAGTATCTAATAATTTTATTTAAAAAAAATTCCTAATACGCATGCATCTTTTCGGATGTATTATAATGTCAGTTTCCGTAATCTCGGTTCTAAAAATAATGCATCTCGAAATAGACTTAAACAGAAAATCGTGTAATTAAATAATTTAATAGTTTGCCAAAGATTATTGTGCGTCATAAGGTTTTCTCGCGTGATACATTATTCACGATTACGTTCATTTACAACGTATATTGATATATTTGCAGTTAAAGAAACGCCGAATAAGCGTTTCATGTTGTCCTTCGGCGTTTCTTAGCATCGTAGCCCGAAGGGCATCGACCACAAATTTCAAATCTGCTAGTTAATTTTATCTGTTACATAATCCAAGCGTGTTGGATTACACATGGACCTAATCCAATAATCTTATCTGCTGCAGGAACGTCCGCAATTAATTTAAATAATATGCATATATTTTTGTAAACTTGGAAAATAATAATATTTGTTTATGGTTAATCATACGCTGTTTCCATGTCATTTTAGTAAAGATTGCGATACAATTGAGGTATTAACTAAAGTCTATAGAAACGAATTTAGTATATACTTAAACGTTTGTTAGGTATGTAATTATATGAAACAAATATTTGAATCATAAGAAAATTAAAAATGAATCATCTATAAATTATGTTAATAATTCATTTAAAATATTGAAGTGGTTTCATATGATGCGGCTTCATTTATACGAATTAACGATGAGGACGGACTTTGGAATGTTCAAATTGATCAGTTATTAAAGAGTTGAAGGAATTCTAACGTGTAATTAGTCAATGTAGAAAGAACAAATTCATCAATTTTAATTAAAATTAAGTCGTAAAATGGTTGTAATAATGAACTCGTTTATTGCAGACAACATGAACCAAGAAGATTATCTCCCAGTGCCCAAGGGCTTCGCAACTAAAGCCATCCACTCTGGACAGGATCCGGATAATTGGGATTCAATGTGTGTGGTCCCACCAATCGTGTTGTCCACAACATTCAAGCAATTCAGTCCTGCTAATTTCAAAGTAATTCGATTGTAATATATAGAATGTAGTTAATTTTTATTTCGTTTTTGTAGAAATATGAGTACGGGCGATCCGGAAATCCTTCCAGGGATGTCTTAGAAACTTGCCTCGCTTCCTTGGAAGGAGCAAAACACGGAATTTGCTTTTCATCAGGGCTGGGAGCTATCACAGGTCTTCTGGGCATGTTCCAAGCCGGTGATCACATCATCACCGGAGACGACATCTACGGAGGGTCGAATAGGTTGTTCAATCAGGTGGGCACGAAATTCGGCTTCGAAGTATCTCACGTCGATGGCACGGACGTTCAGAACATCGCTGCGGCAATCAAACCTAACACCAAAGTGAGTCAATGGAAAACCCATGGAAGCTAAACGATTTTTATAACGAAAATGATTTCAGCTAATCTGGTTGGAAACGCCGACAAATCCCACTTTGAAGGTGATGGATATTAAGTCCGTCGCCACCATAGCTAAGGAGAAGAACATCGTCCTTGCCGTCGACAATACTTTCCTCACACCGTACCTCCAGCGTCCGCTCGAATTGGGCGCCGATCTCACAGTGTATTCCTTAACTAAATACATGAATGGACATTCCGACGTGATCATGGGAGCGATTCTCACCAACAATCACAAGCACCACGAGAAGCTGCGATTCTTGCAGAACGCAATGGGCATTGTTCCATCCCCGTTCGATTGTTCCTTGGTAAATCGCAGTTTGAAGACCCTGGCAGTGAGGATGAGACAACACACCAAAAATGGTTTGATTGTGGCTAAGTACTTGGAAACTCATCCCCATGTAAAGAAGGTTTTGCATCCAGGTAAAAAAAAAAAACTCTTTATATGCAAAACAGCGCACAATACATATTTCTTTGAACAGGTTTACCAAGCCACCCTCAGCATGAGCTGTTCAAGAGTCAAACATCTGGGCACAGTGGTATGGTGACGTTCTACCTCAAAGGTGAATTGAAAGATTCTAAGAAGTTCCTGAGCTCTTTGAAGGTCTTCACTTTGGCGGAAAGCTTGGGAGGATACGAGAGCTTAGCCGAATTGCCATCGGTGATGACGCATGCTTCAGTTCCAGAAGAGCAACGCAAGATTCTCAAAATCGACGACAGTCTGATTCGTCTCTCAATTGGATTGGAAGACGTTGAAGACTTAATAGATGACCTAAATCAGGCTTTCGCTTCAATTTAAATTTTTTAAACAAATGTAATTTATACAATTTTTATTTCTTTACTGCTCAATTTTATACGAAAAGTTTACAACAACTGCAACTTGTATCTACACTTGCTTGTAGCAAATATCTATTTTGAAAAAATAAAGAAATGATAAATAAACAATACGCTTATTTATTTAAAATTATATAAACTAAATAATTTCTTGATATCCAATTAAAATAAATTTCTTCTCAAAAATAAATTTAATTGACACCATCGTTGATAATCAAGTAATTTGTTTATTTAAAAATATTTTTAATCGAGTTTAAACATGCGAAACGTAATCAAACGTACAACATGTTATTTTTGTATTTGCAAAAAATAATGATGCATTAACAATCAAAATCGATATGAAAGACCCGTAAACATGTTTTTCAATTTGCAGATAAGCTGAATCAAAGTTAAAACAAATTTCTATTTTGCAAATCCATCTTTCAAAACATCTATTTCGTAATGATAACAATTAGAACACTTGCATATAAACGATCGAATACGTGCTACTTTTGATTACTACTCTTTTATTCTTAGATCATTAATTACTTAAATCTCGCAGTAATTTGGTAAGTTTTTAAAACGTTTATTATGTTAATAATAAATTAGTTTTTCAATTGTAGCGAATCAATATGAGTCAAGATTTTCAAGCATCACCAAAAGGTTTTTCCACCAGAGCCATTCATGCTGGACAGAATCCCGACAACTGGGATTCCATGTGCGTGATCCCACCAATCGTGATGTCCACTACGTTCAAACAGAACAGTCCAGGCGATTTCAAAGTGGTGCTAACCATTTTAGCTAATATTCTCTTAATTTATAATTGTTTTTAGAAATACGATTATGGACGTTCCGGGAATCCATCCAGGGATGTTCTGGAAACTTGCCTGGCGTCTTTGGAAGGAGCAAAACACGGAATTTGCTTTTCGTCTGGTCTAGGGGCAATCACCGGACTTTTAGGAATGTTCCAAAGTGGTAATCACCTCATTACAGGAATAGACATGTACGGTGGATCGAAACGTGTCTTCAGTAAAATCGGCGCAACATTCGGATTAGAAATCTCCCATGTGCATTGTACAGATTTAAAGAATATTAGAGACGCGATTAAATATAACACCAAAGTAAGTTCAATTATAGAAACTTGTATATTATATAATTAAGCAATTTTAGTTGATTTGGTTGGAAACACCGACCAATCCTACATTGAAAGTCATGGATATTAGAGCTGTTGCCGCATTGGCAAAGGAAAAGAACATTATCCTCGCCGTTGACAACACTTTCCTGACTCCGTACTTCCAAAGACCACTAGAGTTGGGCGCCGACCTTTCTGTATATTCTCTAACCAAATACATGAACGGACATACAGACGTGATCATGGGGGCTATCCTCACCAATAACCAAAAGTACCACGAGAAACTGCGCTTCTTGCAAAATGCAATGGGCATTGTTCCATCCCCCTTCGATTGTTTTCTAGTAAACCGTAGTTTGAAGACTCTGGCTTTGAGGATGCGACAGCATTCAAAAAACGGATTAGAGGTAGCCAAGTTCTTAGAAACTCATCCCCGAGTAAAGAAGGTTATGCATCCAGGTAAATGATTTAATCAGAAATAAATGAATTTATAACCAACTAGCGATATTTAGGATTGCCAAGTCATCCTCAGCATGACTTATTCAAAAGCCAAACTTCCGGACACAGCGGTATGATTGCTATCTACCTTGATGGGGAATTGAAGGAATCCAAGAAGTTTTTGAGCTCACTGAAGGTGTTTACATTAGCGCCTAGTTTAGGTGGATATGAAAGCTTAGCCGAGTTACCATCGAAGATGACCGCCGCCAACGTTCCAGTAGAGCAGCACAAAATCCTCAACATCGATGATAGCCTTATTAGGTTAACAGTTGGATTGGAAGACATCGAAGATTTAATCCATGATTTAAAGCAAGCATTGGATTCTATTTAAATAATAATTAATTACCTTGAATAAACAAAAATATATATTATCTGTGAGTGCAGCACCAGATGCAAGGTGTAAACCTTAATATAAAAAAAATAAATACTGTTATCTACGAACTAATCTAATTTCATTTGCACACAAAAGAAAAATCAACGTAATAACAATCAATCATCTATTATTAGTACAATGAAGTTTGCTATTGCACAGTTCACTTAAATTATTTGTAATAGCATCGCAAGTCATCTTATTTAAGCCGGAGCATTTTGCTAAATGCATCTTAACGCTATATATGAACTGAAACAGAATGTATTTAATATTTTCTTGGAAGCGTCCAACAAAAAACTTACCTTGTCTAAATAGGTAATGCTATTATCTTGGAAATAGGTCTTCGTAAAATCTACCTGGGTTTTACCTGTCGCGCTGCTCTCAGTCTCTAAAACGCGTTTGGCCTTGATCGTCAGGTCTTCGATGTCCAGCTCGTCCGTGACCAATTCCACCTTCAATTTGTATGGAACAAATTGGTCTTCAAAGTTCTCCTTTCTGTCGACGATCAGGCAACGGTAAGGGCTAGCAATTAACGCGCCGTGCAAGCTGAATGGCGACAGGATAAAACCTATGCACGGCTTTTTATTACCGATCCATTGTTGCACGGATAGCTGCGTCTCCAAATCCTGTTGGGATGGTTCCGGTGCGAATGTCGGATGAGAGTGGTACCATCCGAGGATGTCCAAGTTATCGTCGTGCAAATAATCCGCGGCTCTTGCTTGACTAATCGGACACATATCGCAATGGGTGGACGAAGATGCTATGTTTTTGCACGGTTCGTAACGCACTATAGAAAGAACTCGTTGCTGAGAATTCCAATTTCCACCAATTAAACCCATCACTTCGGTTAAGTGCATATGGGCATGAAGATCCATCAAAATCAACGCAGACAAATTTAATCTTACCGTATATTGTTGCTGCAATATACAAGATTTAATTAATACAACGCAAACGGGAAACAAAATATTAAATCTTACATAACACCAATAAGTACTTTACCTTAACTTCGTCATTAAACGCCCGACAGTAAATCAATCTTATCTGAGGCTTCTTTATATAAGTTCTCTGTTTCGATGCAGGCTCCTCGTTAACAACGGTCGTGTTAATAATATCACCCTTTTCGTCATGTGTTAAAGTATAACCACCTTCTCCATCCTACAAAAAATAAAATAATTATGTTTATAATCCATTTTGTTTTATACAAAATAAAATAAATTACATTAACAAATTTCTTCTTTCGTTGCCTAGGAAAATCTACTTTTTGAATTGGAATTGCTGATTCCGATTTTTCTCTTACAACTGGTAGAACATTTACCATGTCGTATAAAGGTCTATAATATTTGGTTTGTTCTAAAAGATTCACAATTTAATTTTTACATGATTAAATTTCCACAAAACAAATACCACAGCCAAAATTAATGGCCCCGATCTGCTCCAAATAATAATGTATCCTCCCTATGCAATTCACGTCTCCGCACTGTTTCAATCCGTTCCTTATCGCCGTTTTCTTCACGTAATTAGGCTTCATTGTGTTCCAAGCGTTAATTATGTAATTGCGAATCTGCAATTAAATTAATTACATCCCTCAAGATAATATATATTATCTACGCATACTTTCAAATAACGTGCAGGGGTTTTCACAGTTCTTCCCTCAAAATATTCAGCAAAGATGAACTTTTCAACTTCACTGATCTCCGAATTCAAAACAATTTCACTGCTCGGTTCGTCCATAGTCAACAGTTCATCAGCAACCTTTTTATCCAAATCTTTCAATTCCGGCATTTTCTTCTTCGAATCATTGACACCTTGCTTCAATGATTTACTCTCAATTGAAAAACCGTTTTTAATTTCTTTATTTTCTGCAAATAAAATGAGATCTTAATACAACAATTAAGTACTTCCTGATAATGTTATAAATAGTGAATATTTACCAGTTTTAAGATCTCCTTTAACTACTGCATTATCCTCTTGTTTTATGACTACCATTTTGCTGGCCTCATCATCAGAATCTTCTACATCAATCTCAATATCACTATCAGAATTTTCTGTCTCCTGTTCTTTCCTTATTTTTATCTGAAATACATCAATTAACATACGTTTAACATGTTCTTTGTTTTTGATCTTTACCACTTCTTCTCCTTCGCAAACAGGGACCGCCAATCCATTGCCGGTTACAATCTGTACATCACTCGATTCAGATTTAACACTTTCAGTCTCAGATTTGGTGCTTCTCCTCCTGATTGGTTTATAATTCATAGCCTTCAATGACCTGCCGCTCGGGTAAGTTTTCGGCGAATCCATCACCTTCAGTTTCGTTTTGAATTTGAATTTAACAGATTTCTTATTGGAATTCCAAATTTTATTTTTTATATTTTTCGATTTTACGTAACTAGATTTAAGTAATGACTGGCCACTGGGAATGCTCGCGTAATTTATCAACTTTGAAGACTTTTTCTTGGCGTTTGCACATTTTTTGTTGTTGGGGACAGTCGGCTTTGCTGTAGATACGGCAGCAATTACCTCTTCTATACTTGCTGGAATCTATAATTCAACAATATGTTAGCAATAATTATTTACTTTGATTTTTTTACAATCACCTCACTATCCTCTAAAATTTGATCATCTCCAAGAAAAGTCGTTTCAATTGTTTCTTCTACACATTGACTGTTATCATTCAGTGAAGTGTATGATAATTCAACATCTGAGTAAAAGTTCTTCAAGAAATATCTAACTTCTGCTGGCGTTCTTGAACCAATAAATTGTGACAAATTCAAATTGCTCTTGCCAAATATTTCTATGCCTCTGTTAAGCAAGTTCTTCTCCTTCTCAGTCCATCCACTCTCATCAGTTATGGAATTCTCAGTGGTTATATGAGGCTCAAACTCATATTGCTTTGTCAACTCCAAACCACCATCAGTGGTGTTGCTATACCATAAGGCAGGATTTGTGCTGGGTTTATCCAGAAGCCATTGCGGGTGGATTGTGTAATCACAATTCAAAATATCAGAGTTCTGAGAAACCAATGATGTGGTATCAAATCTAAAAATAAATTGGTGTTTGTAAATGCTAAACTTTGTCAATTATCAACATTCAAAACAATTCAAAATGAAATAAACAACTTCTTATCTGTTTTAAAACAAAAACATTTGATGACATCAAACAATAACCTTACAAAAATGAGCCGCAAGTGTTTATGAATTAATTGCAAATCTTTAGGTAATTGAAGGATTGCAATTTATAAGATCTAATTAGATATATTTGTAGACCATTGCTATGTAACTTACATGGTTCCATCATTAGTGGATAAGATATTATCCAAGCTAAAATCACCAAGTACATCAATTTCGTCTTCATCCGCCATTGTCTCAGTTGGTTTTAGTTTAATAATTAATTAAGTTTAGCATATAATTAACAATACAACAAGTAAATTCGTTGTAATTAAGAATTACTAAATCTAAGCATCTCTTCTGTAACTACGTATATGTTATTAATTTAACATTATCATAATTAAAACCGAAATATCCCTGCAGCCTGAAAGCTTGTTTAGTTTTTAGGATGTTGGTCATCGTGCAGAAAACCGCTCTGATCCCCACACCACCCCACATACAATAGCAATGACGGTTTAAAAGAAAAAACAAAGTTTGAAACTCTAAAAAGCCTTATTGTTTGGCACGTGTAACAGCATATTTGTACATTTCCTCATAATGTCTAACGAAATGGAGAAGGGCTTGCTGTACTGCCAAGAGTACCAGGAGTCAGCAAAAAGATTACTCTCAGATCAGATCAAAACACTAGAAGAGGAGAGTATGTAGTATGAAATGATTCCAATTACAGTATTTATACACTTACAACCTTTGTATTATAGATGATAAAATGAAGAACGTATTGCAAAAGTTAAATTTGTTAAAGGACCTAGTGGTGGCCACGAAAAAGTTGAAGGACATCCAGTGCAGCAGTGATGCAAAGGCTTGCACAGTCGAAGCCATTGGCTTATCTGTTGTTGAAAAGCAGAGGAAACAGAATAATTATCAGGCCAAGTTGAAAATGTGCATAAAGTTTTATGTGAATATAAACAAGAAATTGAGAGACGAAATTGAAACATGGGGAAGGTTTGTGTTGCCAATGATTTCTTGGATTGCTCATGCAACTTGCTGTTTTTAGAGAGTCGGATATATCGAAAACGAAAGTTGACAGTTTAAAGGCATCAAAAGATGAGCTTAAACTGATGGAGGCTAAAGTCAAGAGATATGAAAATGAACTTCATAAATATGAGGTGAGTTGTTGCAGCAGCCAGTTTCAATTAGATATATAGTTTATGGTTCCTTTAGAAAAAGTATCCTTGGCTGAGGGATTCTCAGCACAACATGATGAATGTCATGCAGGAGATAGACACCTTGAATTCCCTGCAGGAGCAGAAGAAGAAGCTTGTTGAGGAGCTAGATATATACAGAGGCCTGCGGCCTGACATCCAGGAGGCCAGTCAACAGGTTATTCAGATCAAGAAGAAATATGAGCAGATGAAGAGGGAGATTAACAATTAGTCAAATGTTAATTTAGTTGAATTTAATCTATATTATATTATTAATAAAATAAATTGATATATTTTTTTTGTTAGAAGCATAGTTTAAAATTCAAGGGAGGTTTGTGGATAAGCATGCATTTCTTGGAGTGTATAATCCTGAGCATGTTTGTAATTTTCTCAATTCTCTCTTCAATCATTTCCAAAGTGTACAAGTGACTCATTAATATCCTGGCAATGTATTCAGCCTAAAATGTATATATTAATTTAAGCATTATGTTACAGCAAATGTAATAGATTTACATTTGCTTAAATAAAAATAAATTATTTATGATCCTCATCTAATTTGATTTATGATATTATATTCCTTTTTAAAATAACTTACAGGATCTTTCAAATCTTTTTGATCTGTCCTTAGAACGTTGAAATTAATATCCTGCATACTATTTTTCATATCCATCATCGCATTATTAATTTTACATACATTCGTGTAACTGAAAATAAAATCTTTTTAATACTTCCTAAATTAATAATTAGTATAAATTACATCTTTGCTCTGGAAATATCCACGTTGATATTAGGTTTATCAAGTAATTTCGATTTCTCTTCAAGTTTCAGAACTAAATCTAACAAAGTCGCCTGCCTCCGGTCGATCTTATTTACATGCCTCTGAATCCTTTCCTCCAAGTGGAATAAAAGATTCATACGCTGATGAATTGCTTCACACTGCAAAATATAAGTTCTTGAAACAATGAAATTAGTTAAGAGCATCGCACTTTTTCGTTATTCTTTTGAGTTCCAAAATAGGCTAAGAGAATTTCATCTGCTTGATTTTTGAAAATGCACTCATATTCCGTTGTTTTGCTAATCCAATCATCGGAAAATTCGTTCAATTGAGAAAACGTAAAGTTATCAAACTCTTTGCTCGCTTTCATCCTATTGATTGATCTGAATTATTTAATATCCTTTAAATTTATAATTATTATACAAAGATTTTATGTCATTTTGAAAGTATGTTACTATGATATTATAATTATTTATTAAAAATAAATAATAATAAACTTAATTTATTGCCTACTTCCTACTAACTACATTCAATAATAAGTGAAGACGAGGACCGTCTTATGCAATCATGAAATATAAACAAAAGTTTAATAATTAATATGCTAAAAAAAATGCGCAAAAATTTTAGTTAATTCGAAAGTATCTCTCTACTTTGTAAATAGTTGATAAGGACTTCTATTTGAGTATTGTTAAGGTTATGTAAGTGCTTTGCTTCATATTTTAATTAATTCATTTTTCATTTGTGGTTTTGATGATAAAAAATATTTGAACAAAGGCATACGCTCTTGCTATTCTTTCAAACATTGACACTCGTTTCAGAATTACAATCTATTTAATGTTTCTTTGTTATTCTTGAACATTGAAATGATTTCATTAATTTCATGTACTAATCAGTCTTTGCGAAATTACAATATATAAAAAATATATTTTTGAGTTGTTATTGTTGCCTTTATAAATATCGAAACATCAATAACAATTATCCTTAAAACGTATTCGAATTTTTCCTCTTTCTCTGATTTCGTGTTAACACGTTATTTAAGTGTATTTGGGATAAATATTGATTTACTTTACATATGCAGCAACAGGATCAACGTTATTTTTGTTATGCGACAGACTATCTAAATAGTAAATGTAAATAAACAGGTATTAAACAATTGCGAATCATGTGATGGACTATGCAATGCTAATAAACTTGCAAACGTATATAAAATGCGTTTTTCAGTCGCAGGTAGATGTTGTCTGAGAAGATACTGAAGATGAATATGACTACGGAAAACTTGAAGATCGTCGCGGTAGACGTGAAAGATGTTCGTTTCCCAACATCTTTGGGAGCCCATGGATCCGATGCAATGGTACTTGAATAAATACATTACTGGTAAATTCTATTAATCTCTTATAATTTAGCACGTCGATCCAGATTATTCTTGCGCCTACGTTACCATCACAACGGCGATAGGCAAAAAGGGTAATGGTTTAACATTTACTTTAGGGAGAGGAACGGAAATTGTGGTGGCTGCTATCAAATCCTTAACGCCGCTTGTTGTTGGACAAACTACTGTGGATATTTACAAGAATTTTGGTGCGTTTTGGAGATCGCTGACTAGTGATAGTCAAATTAGATGGGTACAAGATACACGCATAATCTGGAAGGACAATTTACATTGTTATTATTGCAGATTGGTCCGGAGAAAGGAGTCACGCATTTAGCTGTAGCGGCAATTGTGAACGCGCTTTGGGATCTGTGGGCGAAGCTACTAAATAAACCACTCTGGCAGCTACTGGTAGATTTAGAGCCGGAACAGTTAGTCGCCGCCATCGATTTTAGATATATCACAGATGTTATAACCAAGGAAGAGGCTATTACCATATTGAAAGATGCGAAGGTGGGCAAAGAGGAGCGGTTGAATATATTGAAAGAAGATGGTTATCCGGCATACACGACACAAGTTGGTATGTTTTTAGAATAGTTTAAATTTAAACGAAAAAATAATCGACTATTTTGATGCAGGTTGGTTGGGTTATTCAAACGAATTGCTGGAAGAGCTGTGCCATAAATATTTAGCGGCAGGTTTCACAGCGTTCAAGTTGAAGGTCGGAAGAGATTTGAACGATGATATCAGGCGGCTAAAGTTAGTGCGAAGCATCATAGGTGATGATAAAGAGTTGATGGTAGATGCAAATCAGGTGTGGGATGTGCAGGAAGCAATCGAATGGATGAAGAAATTAGCAGGATTTAAAATAACGTGGATCGAAGAACCAACGTCGCCGGACGATATTCTAGGTCACCAAGCTATATCCAAAGCTCTGAAACCTCTAGGAATTGGTGTAGCAACCGGAGAGATGTGCTGCAACAGAGTAATGTTCAAACAATTCCTTCAAGCGGATGCCATGCAGTTTTGCCAGATCGATTCTGCAAGGCTCGGAGGTGTCAACGAAATATTGAGCGTATACTTGATGGCACACAAATTAGGAGTAAAGGTGTGTCCGCATGCGGGCGGCGTCGGTCTATGCGAGATGGTGCAACATCTTCAGATGTGGGATTACATATCACTTTCTGGTACAATGAATGGTAGGACCATCGAATACGTCGATCAACAGCACGAGCATTTCGTGGATCCGCTAATTATAAAAAATGCTAAATATCAGTTACCTACGGTAAGTTCTTTGTTTTTGTATAGTATTTTAAATGAGGTTTACATATTTGTTTTAGTATGCTGGTTATGGAACGACTTTCACTGCAGAAACTTTAGCAAAACACGAATACCCCAATGGTACAGTATGGACTGAGATGTTCGGAAAGGGTTTATACCAAAGTCCAAAGCAATTGTAAAACATAAATATTAAAACTCATTAATAATAGTATATCAATAAATAAAAATGCGCTAAATTAGTTCCGCTTAGAAAACATGAATCTATCCAACTTTCTTTGCTTCTCCTTATTCTTCTCGCTCGGAGATGAATCGGGTTGTTTCCTTTTTTCCGACTTCTGCAATAAAAATTAACAATCAATAAACGAATAAATAAAAATATTTTTATGTTACTACCACAGAATCATTTTCTTTTTCGATACCCGCGAATTTGTCTGTTAAACTAAGCGGATTGAAGGCACTTCCCTGTGGTTTCTTTAAACTCTTCAGGAAAGGATTTTTGGGCTCATCTTGAAGGATTGATATATCGCTTAGCGTGATATTCCCCGGCGTTGATATCATCGAGGTGGATGGGGAATTCTGCATAAGAAAATCGCGAATTAAAAAAATATAAATATTGTACAATACAATTATACTCACGTTAATCATCGAACTTGAAGGTGTGCCTTGAGTAGGAGTCGAAACCTGCGACTTGGATTTATTCAATATTTTACTTGTAGATTCGATCAGCAGTTTCCTATTTGGTTTGATGACATTGGTGCTCGGTGTTGAAACTGAAGAACCCTTTATAAAAATAATTAAATGTAACTTGCGAGTTGCATTTTTTTTATTATTCGAAACTTACATTCAAGGTTGGTGGATACGCATCGGCGTCGATTTTTGAAGCTACGTCCATCAACTTCTCAACGAGTCTTCTTTTATCGAACTTTGAAGCATATTTCACAGCCAAATTCAGCAGTTGCGGATTTCCCAGCATCTCCATAAACTCCACGGCCCTTTTTTCCAAATTATTTTTCATGGCCAACTGAAAATAAGTATATTAGTAATATATCAGGAAATGAATTGAAAAATAATTACAGCAAATGATTTCAAAGCGATCTCTTGATATTTCTTTTCCATGCCTTCGATCTGTAACGTGGACATCGAGAAGAGGCTGGATTCGAATTGCGATTTTCCTGTTCCAATTTCGAGGAACGGTGGTTGGAATTCGATTTCAGTCAAGGTGGGACGAGGCGTGAATCCTGGGTACAAACTGCCTTTGCAGCGGATTCCTCTTATTGTTCCCAGGCTTTCGTATATCGCGGTCATGAAAAATCCATCGTTTGGGCTTTTATGCTACAAATAAATTGTTTAACATCTATTTGCTTAGTACACAATAACTGGAGCGTACGTGTTTTCTGGTATCACAAAACGGAATCCACAAATTGCATTGCAGTGGGTGCAAGTATACCATTCCCGTGGAATCCATCATAGCTGGAGTTCCGACGTCCGTGAATCCAAGCCATTGAAGCTTGGAACCCGGCTTAAGCGCTACTTTTATATCACGATTTTCAACAGTTGTTCCTGAAGCAATTACAATTAAATTGAATAGAAATCTTCAATTCATGTTAATAAAAACCTTCAAATTTGACTAGCATAGTTTCAACGCATTGATCTCCTTTCCTCGTGGATGTGGAATGATAGGCGATGATTAAAACCATCCCGATTGCAGACATGGTGAGAATTGGTCCTGGCACCGAGATCACAGCCTTCTGGATACCGAATATTGTGGAAACATGTACGAAATAGTTGGCCGTCGCTAAGCAAATCAAATTGTGCGAGGCAGCTATGCACACTATTTCCTCGTCATCTTCCAAAACTAAGTGCCACTCCTCGGAAGATGAACCCAATGGAACCACGTGTATCACACTATAAATAAACTCATTAGATTTTGATACAGGTAAGATTAATGAACTTACTTGTTATTTGCTACAGCTAACGCAGCAGTACTAATAGATCCCATTGTGTATCCTTTGTAGTTACGAATCATCATGCTGCTGTGGATTTGCGAGTCGTGGAATTCCACCTCAATAGATTTTGTACCATCATCGTCTTCGTCCAAATTGCAACCGTAACAACGTATGATCCCAACTTCATTGTAGCACATGTATCTGGGATCTAGATGTTCTGGTGTCGATGAAGGCATAAATGCAGGTTGAAGAGGTATTTCGGGTGTTACAGATCTGGCTCTGGGTGTGGGAGATCTTGATGCCGCCGCTTCAATAGCATCTAATTCTGGCTCAAGAGGTCCCATAATTTCCTTTTTTAACTTCTCCAAAGACACTGCATTCTCGTTATCTTCATCATCGTCGTCAGCTTCAATTTGCACATCGCCAAAATCGATATTTTCACTCTCGTAATTCTGTTCTTCTATTGCACCTTCTTCGTCGGGAATATCACAATCATCTTCATCAGCTCCTGTTTCCATGCAATTAGTTGCCATGCCAACATTTCCTTGAGCATCAGCAAATGCCAATTCGCCATTTCCTACAATAATACATTAATTAAATATCATATTATGTTTAATAATTTTCTTTACCTTTTGGATTCCAAACTAACGATGTGATAGCTATGTCAGATTGCTTTCCAAAACCGACGATGGTTTGCGAACGCAATAACCACACAGCAATATTCCCATCCAGAGTAGAAGCTGCAACATAATTACCGCAAGGAGAAAAACACGCTAAGGAATAGTTACAATCAATAGCATCTGTACTAAGAGTGAACGCTTCATTCCAATCAGATATGTTGAGAATGCAGATTTTGTTTCCATCAGGATATGCAAAGTATTTGTTGTACTTCTGGTCGAAATCTATTCGACACAACTCTTTGGCATTCTCAAAGCTATTGGCCTTTGGTACTACTAATAGTTCTTTTATAAGAGACTGATCTTCAATATTAAAGATCTTCAATTTTCCATCTCCGCAGCTGACTGCCAAATACTTCAAATTCTTGCACATTGATACACTCAATGGTGGTCCAGTTATTGTAAATGTCTTTGTTTCCTTTGTTGTTATTTCCATCAACTTTATAGTCATGTCTTCAGATGCCAATGCTATCCACTACAATTATTGTTAAATAGATGAATTATCAACAATTAAATAAAATATCTTACATTATGTGCTTCTGATATGTACATATGATTAACATGTGCTGTAAACCTAGTTAATATCCCATTCCTATCTCCATTAGGATACGTTAACTGCTGGATCAAATTTGTGTTCGTACTAACAAAGATGTGCTCGCCTTTGTGCTTAATGCACAAAGCAAATTCACCAATGCAATTTTGCAATGGGTCATCATCATCAAACCCATTCCAAATCCTCACCTCTCCGTCAGCTCCACATGATAATAATTTACTAAATCAAACAATTGAAATAATTAAATACCTATAAACAAATAACAATTTGAACTTACTCTCCATCAGTTGAAAAGCAGATATCAGTGTGTCCTTCGTAATGCCCATAACGGACAGGTAAAATATTTATTCCCATCGCAACTTAACTCATCTAAAATGTACCGAACTTGTATTGATAAATAACCATAACCAATATAGAAGAAATACCATAAAATACGCGCCAAAATATTAAAAGGAAATTGTATGCAACTTATATACTCAGGTGTTGTACGAAAAGACTATAATATTATAAAAATATTTAAAACGTTAAATAATTATCATTAATTAGTCTTATTTATTTATACAATAATTACTTTTAACGAAAACGGATTACAATTTCATTGTATAGCAATAACAACAATTTAAATCATTTTATTGTTACTTATTAAAAATTATAGATTACAATTATAAAAATAATTAACGAATATATTTATTTAAAATTCCAATAAAATAATTTAATTAGTTTTCTCCAAAATTTGCAATGAAACAAATTTCATATTTATATTCTAAAAGAAGCGTTACAATCAATGATGCCAGACTCAGGTAAATATACCTATATACCAGGTAAATTATATTTAAGAAAAGGTAAATTTCTAATAAATCTTATAATTGTTAGAAAACCAACAGGTCGATAAACGTTGTTTGATTTGTGAAAAATAAATATCCATTTTTTGTACATAGGACTTAATGTTATGTTTAATTATTATGAATCTTGAAATTAAATGCCATAAATATAACATAGTTATATGATAACTGTAATTGCATTCTTATAGATTCGTTTTAAGATACAAGAACTATCAAATAAAATTAAATATTGCAAGAATACTATTTTTAATAATGATTTTTTTCTATGCCTAAGCTTTAGAATAATACTAAGTTATATATATTTCTATAATACTTTATAAAATATTATTTTAATACACGAAAAATAGTACCAAATATTGTTTTAAGACATTCGCTTCTAATTAACAAAGTTTTGATTAAGAACAAACCATTTCTTTACAAGAGTGGTATGCAAATTTCATAATTGCTGGAAACGGTATTTTTTTATGGAAATGAATGGGAATATTGGCATGATATAATCTGGCAGCATTGCACTCAATGCACATGGCAGAAAGACCTCGTGGTCTATGGCCAATTAGGAGCGAAATCTTGTAACAAATCCAGTACATTTAGCAAATTCAAAATATTTAAATGTGTATTGTCACGGCGTGCACCTTTAATGTTCAAATATTATAGTTACATGCATTCATTTATAAATAATATGTATGGGAACGAATATATTTTTCGTAATTGAAGAAACGTGTCTTTTCTAACATAAAGGCAAGTTCTTGTAGATCGTTAGATTATCGAGAAACGTTAGGTTCTGAAGAAACCTGAAAACAAATGATAATTATCAAAAGCGTCTGTTTATCAAATACAAGAAGCACGTGAAAGCAAAGCAAAACTCTTATCCGCTTCTTTATTTTCTTTTTCATCTCTTGTCTTAATAATGAATAGATAAAGTTTGTAAACAAAGCAGACAGCGGCTTTTAGAAAGAACCTAATCTTTACAACAATTAAATTGTAATGGCCAATTTCCCATCGTGCATTTCTTGATAACTGGGACAAGCGTTGCTAGCGGCGTTGCCGAAATGAAAGAACGCGAATTCCCCACGCCTGAAACGAGATTAATTAATTAATTAAAAGCTTAAAATTAAATCTTGCGCTTTATAAGTTTTGAAAGGTAGAAATCGTTGATGGTTGCTGGGGGATAATAATTTTCTTCTTATAATTCAAGGTATTGCTATTAGGGTTGTTCTTTGTTGATGATTCTTAGGATTCTTGTTGTGGGGGTGCGGGTGGTCAAGTTTTAGATTGTCGGTAAATTGGTAAGGGGGTTGAGTCATGCGTAGAGAATGCGATGCGTGGTTTGGTGGGTTTTAGGATTCTGAATTTAGGTTGGGGAATTTTAGTGCGTCCTGTAGTCGTTGGCAACGTTGCTTGGAGACGAGTTTGTGTGCTCCGTGTCCGCCATTTTCACGTTTAGAAGTGGGGATGGAGTGACTGTCTGACGCTGTGCTACGGAAATTTTACGAAAAAGTGGCCGAAAATCCTGGGAAAATATAATAATTCAGTGCGTTCGGATCGAGTTTGGGGTAAATTGTGTGCAGTACGGAAAGCCGAGTTAGTGTTGACGAGTGAATCCTGGGAAGAATAAGGGCAGTGCTTGTTGTAATATACCAGCGTGGCTACAACACCGCTTGTCTTTGTTTCTGTCACAGATTTAAGGTGAGTTACATGTTCCTAGTAAATATTCCTGATGGCGTTGGCCCCGGGGGCTGGCGACTGCCCGCGGGCCACTATAGTTCGGCCCCCAGGACGCCGCCGCCGTCGCTGCGTTCCTCGCCCGACCTCCGGAAAATAAGCGGATGAGTCGAAAAGTGGCGGTTAATATACTGCGTGTGTGTTTGTTGTACCAGTTGTGTGTTTGCGTGCTTTACGGTATGCCAAACATGTTTGTGTTTTTACCGGCGTTTTGTACGCACGACGCTTCTCCTCTTGTCCTCCCCACAACACGAGCATTGAGACCATGCCTTTTCGCATTTTCCAACCTACAATTGCGTTTGCATCCTAATGCACCAATCCATCAATACCAGCATCTCCATTCAAATAAATAACCTCATTCGCCATCGAATTGTACGCATCCATAATAATGCTGTTTACATCCATCCCTAATCCCATCTTCGATTCAAGCACCAAATCATTTCTCTATGCAATTTCAGTCTGTGAAAAGTGAAAGTTCCACCTATTCTGCATTTGCTACTAGTACGGCTTGCACAAATTTCTTCACTTACTACATCCTCCTTGAACAGAGCAAAACAAACACCCTGTGCATTATTGAAACTTCAGAATGATAGTAACATAAACATAACCTAATTGCATCTATACTCTAAAATTCAAAACATCACTGAATAAGTTACGCTTTGAATATACAATTTGCATATATAATAAATTGAAGAATAGACCGAATAAACAGTTGTTTGTAAAAGAAATTAGTTAATTATATGCAACAAAAAACAATATTAATGTATAAACTTCTCCATAACAAACATTCTGGACAGTGTCCGCTCCACAATGATCTTTGCAATTACAGTAATATAAACATAACCTAAATTGCATCTTTGCCAATTTGCAACCTCCATAAATTAATTGCTGAACTTCAATACATTTTCTGAAGAGCATTGCTTATTTATATTTCTATATTTTTGTAGTTTATTAAGTGTTTCAAATTATTAATTTTCCTGTCGAACAGCATGTTTGTTTATAAAAATTTATAATTGCATCAATTAATAATTACTAAAGGTATTTTAAAATGCAAGTTACGTATTGTAAAAATTAGTTTTAAAAGATGTCCATTAGCGGTTAACTTTTTAATTATTTATTTTGCTTCATATTTTATTTTTCAATTACTAAAATAATAACATTGTAGTGAAATATGAAAATATTTTTAAATAACAAATTTAATAGTGTGTATTACACAAAAATTTATCTTTGCGATGACATTTTAGTATAATTTATATAATGATTCCTAATGTTTATACAAAACCCAAAATTTGTTATTTAATGTATTAGTATAACACTTAACAGTTAGTTTAATTATAAACCATTGAGAGCGATGCAATTTGTCACAAGCTATTATCTAGTATATTTGATTATTCAAACAAATTAATGTTATATCAGTAATTAGAGTTTGTTTAATCTTTCATATGAAAATTAAACACTCGTAATGAGTAAACAAACAGTTTAAAAGTAAAATAATTGTTTATTGTACATTAATTAAGAATGCAAAATTTGTTTATTAAAGTGATTAGTTTACATGCTTATTTTAAAATGTAAAGATATTTGAAATGATGCAATTCTGTTGATATATTAACAAATTCTAATCATTTCCACGAAACCATTTCAAATTTTTAGATAACCTTTATAGGATGTACATTACAACAAAGTTGTTGTATTAAATGGAATTACAACGACAAAAAAAGTATATGATACGAGATTACGTTTGCTATTTATTTACATTTAACGGTTTTTACTTTTATCTAAAGTATTTTATCACGCATCGTTTTCCATTGATTAATTGTATAATATAATTTATATCAACTTGATAATACTGCTTCCTATCGTACATTATGTATGTCGTTTATATTTTAGTTTTATATATTATTTTGCTTTATTATTAGAATTATAAATAATATTACAATAATATTTGTATTTTGAAATTGAAGGATCTTCCTGTATAAACAGTTTTAAAATTGCTTTAAAAAAAGCATTATTTCTAAACTCCGTACGTTTAGAAATTTCCGTTACAAAATGAGAAGGTAAAAAAGATCTTCGGGGATCCGAACTTTCGCTCAACCGGTCGTTGCTTTTCATAATTTATCACAATTGAAATTACATTTGTTAAATCGCCTGTAATTTACACAGACACGTTCATGTTGTCATTCAATGGGTCGACTTTCTCTTAATTTTGAAGAAGCCGCATTCGGGTCGTTCCTTTCCATTTTTTTTCCTTCCTCTCCTTTATTTCCCGAAGGGAGAAACCACATTTGATCTCGCCGTTACGTCTGGGCGTTGAAAATCGTTATTGTGTGCCACTTCTTTAACCAGAGCAGTAAACTTTAATGGTGCTTGAACAACAAAAAAAAGAACACATGCTCAACAATAATCAATTATCGAGTTACACAAAAAGCAATTAACAATTTGAACTGATTAATATGAAGCTATTGTTCTATTGCTTTTTTTTGAAATGTAGTTTTATGTGATTTAGTAATGTGCCTTTCAAGTGCAGGATTGATGTATGCAAAATATGCTTACTGCTGTTTGCATGTATATAAACGCTCTGAACCTTGATCTATACTTTTACATGCCTAATGGAAAGGAAGATGCTTCCAGTTCTAGATCACAATTTCAAGCTTCGCGTAATACACGAAACTGGTTTAACTGCAATCGATCATTACTACAAACTACCGAAGGTGATTACCTATACCGGTTTCAGTTCGGTTAATACATGCATTGCTTTTCTTTTCGTTCGTACCGAATTTTTGATCAGTTAAATTAATGGTTCCATTATCATAAATCAATTTACCTTTTGTCGCGTCAAGCGGGTCCGCAACATATTGGAGCTTAATTTTGTATTCCGTATTCAGATAATCCATTAAACTCGACAAACTTCCCCCATTTCTCCGGTTTAGTACCAGTTGTTGTTTTTTTTTAATGTCCTCTTCTGTGAATGCCCAGGTACATATATACAATAAATCATTGTTGAAAGTGGTAGGTTTGGTCCTATTTTTTCCATCCTACTCCGGTGAATGCATGGGGGGTTTTTAATCCCCTCGGTCGGTTTGGGATAGTAATGAGTGCGAGTGAGGACGAAAGAGAGTGGTTAGAGAATTAAAAAAAACTTGGCCAAAGGTGCGCTCACAGAAAACTGGATAGGTAGGTTGGAATAATTCGCGTCGAGGTTGATTTATATATAAATCGAGTTAAGTATGGTCAGGAAATAGATATTGGCTGCGTGTATTTATTTTTAGTTGCAAGAAGTAATTTCGACGGGCGAACGTTTATACTTATAAATATGTGATACTCATTCCATTTTTATTTGTTTTCCCCTGCGCGAAAATACCTAGGAATATAAGTGCATTCGAACGGAGCGCGGGCCGCCCTGTTGCCTGGTCTTCCACTCATGAAGAGGAAGAAAACGACAACTCGTTTCGCATACCTAATGAGCTTACGTATCCTCGAGATACCTTTGCACATAAAATTTCTTTCCCCGCTCATTGTTACGATCGGGGAATAGCAAGTACACCTATGCGCGCCGAAGAAACCTCGGATCATTTTCCGCTGTGAAAACTCTTTTACTGGCATTTCCCGTTTGCGACGATTCCTGCGAAAACAATTGCATCACATCCATAGACCGTCTTGTTTATGCAAGAGATGAAGAACGTCGGTCCATTGTTCGCATCTGAAAATATGGACCGTAAATTAAAGATTACCATTCGTAGAGTCGTAAACTACAAACGTATTATTCGTCGCGTTTCTTCTTATTTTTTATTACGGAATGCATTTGGAAAGAATGGCCGTAATGATTTTCATTAGCATTTCATACATGCAAATTTGTGCGACTGTTGTTGCACGAAGGTTTTTTAACTTTCTCTCTCGCGAATCGCTACCTCCTGGTAACCGATGATCGACAAGCATAAGTTCCATGTTTCGTAATAAGTTCCTATGAATGGACGTTTCTACAACCGTTCGATAATTGCTTTTTTATTTTTCTAAATGGAAACACTATGCAAATTTCGTTCACCTTGAAGAGGTAATCTTGTATTGTGCGCGAGCCAATTGAATCACTCATTATTACAAATCATTTCGCAAATCTGTCCTTCGCAAATTTACCATCTTCTAATAAACATATTACCAAAGTATACTATTAAAATTATCTATAAAAAGGTATTTCAAAAATCCCAAACGAAAGTTTGAGCACAGCACAGCAATCGCATTGTGTTTTGGCAATAACATTAGGAACTTATTTATAGCCGCAATGTTTTGATGTACAGCAATTGCTCGAAATTAGTCGCATTTGGCTTTAGTTTAACTCATCGAAGAGCAGCACTAATTGCTACTTACGCATTTCCTAAATATTTACGAGTCCGTAGAAAACAAAAACAAATATGCAGTGTTTCTGCGAGACACGAAGTATTTCGAGCTGGTACACAGTAATTTCTTTAATCGAATCGTTTAAAATCATGTGTGAAAAAAGTGAAAGTTAAGTTTATTTCGTTTACTTAGGTAACAGGGGGATTTTTTTACTTATTACGTTGATCGATTTAATCTGATTATGTTATTTTTTTAGTATTGTTTGCTGCTGGTCATTAGTGTTTGCTGATGGATTAACTAAAGGAACGAGCTGTGTTGGTTTAGCTCGAGGGTAGGATTTTGCACACCTGGCTACCAAATGATGTAAATTATTATTTTTTTCGTGCACTTACTCGACCTCCACCAACAACAGTTAACATGACCTTAAAGCTACAACCCATTCGTTTGATTGATCATTCGCATTCAAACAGCAAATACAACTTCACATAATTATACAAGGAGGAAAACTTTCGTTAATGCAACTATATATCTAAGTATAGAAGTCATTAGGTAACATTGATTAACTTAAATCTAATAGTATACTATGTTTGAAGATTAACATAGCAAACAATGATTTTTTTAATTAATTTGATATATTATTTCATACATGATGCTATCTTGTCTACAAGTATTCATCATTATGTTATCATAATTAAAAAAGTTGATAATGGTTAAATCATGTTTTCTTTTTAATCTAGGTAAAGCTCTTTATAAAGGCAACTTTATGTGATTTCGAAAATACTTCTTAATTTGTTCCTCGAAACAACGTATTTTTTGGTATTGTTTATGCTATACATTTTTTTTCTCCACGTCTTCTTTCGTTTCCAACGAAACCTGTAAATTTAGAATTTTTCGATCTAAAGCATGTCTAATTTTAACAGAAAAATAAATAAAATAAGCAGCGTCGTCGGAAACGTTCAAAGCATTATCGAGCTGATTGTAGTTTGTAGCAATCAATGAGTCAACAGCTCCAAACTTTCCAGTTCATCTCCCATCTAAAACCGTTTTACGTGTATCCTTGTTATCAAAGATTTAACGATTCAAGGTTTCAACGATAATGTAATTTTTCTATCTGCGATCACGCAACAACATACATACATTTAGTTGAGAGAAACCGACGACTTTCTTGTAATTACTGGATGGCAATTGTTTGTTTGTGGGTCACGGAATCAATCAATTAAACAAGAAATAGTATATGTTGATGGGAGATTAGCAAATAAATGCTAAAAGGTGAGTGGGAGGATGAATTTTTTTATTGTTTTAGCAGTGGGAGATGGTAATGGCTTAATTTTGCGGGTTTTAATGGTCTTTCTTATTTGGTAATGAAGAGCCTAGATTTATTTGAGTTTGCGGAATCGATTGGGGGGAAAGAATGCATTTGCTGGAGCCGGCAATGACCTGCATTCCTTTAGATGAAAAGCGCACTTCGTTTCGGTTGTAGCGAACTTCGGAGGTGTTCCAAACGAAAGTATGTAAACAAAGCGTACGCACTGGGCGTTCGAGAGGTCCTAAGTTCCTCCGAGAGGACGTGGAAAAATAGTCAAAACATATTTATAGAGATTAAAACGAAAACCTGTTTATTGTATAAACTGGCGTGCAACATTCTCCATACTTTGCCACGACTTACTGTTATTTATTTTTCCAAGCGCGTATACTCTCTCTCCGGGCTCTCTCGCAGCCATTCAGTTTTATTTATCGTTTTATCTTTGGAATAGCGCACGGGAGCTTTTACTACTCGGAATAAATATAGAACGCGCGAACGCCAATTTAGAAACCGTCTCCTCGCACCTCGCATTGCGAACTAACTAGCTTTGATCGTGAGTCGCCGCCTCCGCATCCGGTCACTGCCTTATATGCACTCCGACGATGGTCTTATTGCCGCCAAAACCATCGTCGTATACGGTTCAGTTTAACTCTTCTGATCATCCGGGGCATCAGAGATCGGGTAGATGGCGGCAGACCATGGACACGCCGATTAGGCTTGATGACACGACTTGAATACAACCTTATTCATTGACTGACTTGGCCAGACGGGCGAGAACAAGGTGATTGGCCTCAACAGACTCCTGTAACTGTTGACGTAGTCAGCATACTTAATAGATCTTACCATAACTTACGTACTTAATTACAATTATTTCATATATACTAAACATACACCAGTACATATCGTTAACTACTCGTATATAGTAAACTGCCAGATTTAAATGAAACTTCAAATTGCATTAGATTTAATACGGTTTATTATTTGGATCAATAATGCAATAAATTGGCCCAGCCAAAGATCTGAGAGTGTTACTAGGTCAGTCCTTGAGGGATCGAAATCAGATTTTGCTGATGTTAGCAAATGTGATACGCTTTTTTAATTTGCCCATCAGCTGATGTAAAGTATTTAAATATTTTATTGTATTTAGTTTACGTCAGTATTTTGTGTTTGATACTGTTATACCATACCGCACGTAGTCTTTTATCTTTGCATAAGAAATTGAAGAGCGAAAAGGAGACGTGAAGGAATTACGTAATTATTATTTAAAACTATATTTACCTGTAAATGGTGACATAAATGGCCGGTATAAATTAGTTCTTATTAAAAATACATTACGTTCAATTTGTTTCCTACGAAACTGAAGTTCGTCTATGTATAAATGTTTTCACGTTTACATTTCTCTTCAATGCGTATTGGATCCTCCAAATGTGAAAGTAGCATTAAGGTCGTACATAAAAAATAGTAGTTATATTGTCCTCTCTCCGGTTCGGGACATAGTGACTTTTTCAAACGGATATCTTTAAATTTATTTTCTTTCGCTGAAGAAGCGTTAATAATTAATATTTGTTTCTCTTTGATAATTGAAATGAGTAGCTAATAGTAAAAGTTTGAAAAGTTGCCTACTATGCATGTCTGCGAACATTAAGTTAGAGAAAATATAGTTACTTAATTTTTCGCGGTTTCAGTATACATATTATTTTTTTAAATTAATTAAAAAAGCTGATCGATCTCTTCTATTAATGATTAAAGTAATTAATCTGCGGTTTAAATTGAGTTTGCCGTCTTTTAATTAATCAGAAAATCCGGCGCTCTCGAAGTTTGCAACTGAATATCTAACTTCTAAACTTTTTGAACAAACAAAAAGAAATACTAAATTATAGTATACAAAAGGAAGAAGATAACGCGAAATATTGTAATTGCGCAAACTCAATTGCTTATGATAAATATGTTACGTAAGGTTGTGCGTACATGTATGTTAATCTGGAATGACTAAAAAAACTGCTAATAATTGCGAATATTTACAAGTATTATTTTCCTTATGTAATTCTATATTTTATGGGATTACGTGAATCATTGTTTCCATGAAACTATTAAACAGATTCAAAGATTAATATGTGATTAATTGTTAATTTAAATTGATCATAATTGAATATTTTATCAGAACTAGTTTCTATACTTGCACAATATATTTTTTTTACACATTGTGTTTCATTATTAATGAATGCATTCTGCAATAATTGAGAACAATTGATTGAAGTAGACAGGCTGCAGTATATGGAAAGGTTACTGGCTTCGAAAGATGAATGATTGAGTTGCGCGGGAGGGCAATGATTCAGATCAAATTTTCGTAGATACACCAGATTTCTTATTTACGGTTTCTCTAGAACTTCATGAGTGTTAATGCAGAAGTTTATTTACATCTCTGCGAATAAACTTTTACATTTCAAGTTTTAAATGAGTGATGATTATTTGATGGTTCTTGAAACGTTTCGTTTCGTCGCTCTTATCGAGTGCCTTCCCTTTTCAACCATGATTAATTATGAAGAAAGAAAATTACTTCTTGAGTAATTGTAATGGACTGCAAGGAAGACGATGCGGGGAAGAAATAAACATCATTTCCTGCACGTGTTTTTAATTATTATTTTTTACTTAATTCACATCCATTACTAGTAATCATCTTCTCTATTTAGTATATTTTTGCTTACACAATTCTTATCTGGTTTAGAATTAAAGTGAATGTTTATAAAACGCATTAAAGATTATCATTGGAATGAGTCAGAGCGTGCGAATTTCGGAGATTGTTATGCAACATTGGGACACTTTTTCGCTAAAAGCTGCAAAAATTGATTTACTAGGAGTAAAAAACGAAGCGGCGCGCTTATCTAATGTTTGTTTTTCGGGTTTGTTGACTTTGTATTCAGGTTAGATTAAATACCAAAAATTGTTCGGCTTTGCGGAATTTTCGGTGCGGCTGAAATGAAGGAAAAGAGAGACGAAATATAAAATAAATACGTGGCTGAGTTAATATTTGTCCGACGCCAACACGGCAACATTATGTTCCTCTGATGCAACACGATTTTTATCTAATTTCTCTTTTTTTCCTATTCCAGGTGAGTCCGAAGTTAATTCAATTTATTTGTGGAGTTGGAAGAAATGAATTAGGGTAGTATGGGGAGTTAGTGGTAGCAACGACAGCCGCTCAATAATAATAATCAGGGCAGTTGACTGTATTAGTCGGCGTACGTAATATACAGGGAATCTGTAGCCGGACCTTTGGAAGTAATGGGTCTTCTACAACGAATACATTTGCTAATTACGTAACGAGTTTCCTACACTATGAAATAACGATAAAAACAAGCTGTATCCTTTTGACAACCAGGAATTGGATACGATCCGTTTTGCAATCAGTTATCAATGATTGATCACTAAATTTTTGATGATTAGAGACGTGTTCTTATCATTTTATTTTTCTTGTTACGCAAATAGAATCGAATTCCATGAAATTACTGACAAGATGCCAATTAATTAGTAAATAGGTTTATATTTTTGTTGAACCTCTTAAATATTTTAAAACTTTCATTTAGAACTTGAATACCTATTAATGCTTATATTTGATTAATTGAACGTTTAATGTAACTTATATTTACTTGATATTACATAATTTCAAAAAGTGCGAAATACGTAAATTAAATGTATCAAATAGCTGTTAATAGCATGTATTCACTAAGACTTTTTCTTAAAAAAATGCATCTCTTATCACTTATAGATTACGTAGTATTTCGTTAGTGCGTAATCGCGTGATTTTTGCGCACGGAAACGAGCGGAGAGCGCGAAATAAAACGTGGAAATACATGGGGGAAAGATTAATGTGCAAATTCGAGTCGATGGGTGAAAACAAAACGAAATTTGCAACATCATCAACTTGTTGATTCACTTGTTTATATTCGGAGTGATCATTGAATCGAGAGACGTCGAGTAAACAGCGTCGAATCGTTTCGAACTATTTTCATTTTGTGATATAATGGAAATCCGAACGACAAAAAGACAAGTCAAATCTAGTAGACCAAACAAGATGGCTCGGCAATTTCCTCGACTTCAGCAAATAGTTATCAGTTTCGGAGTTGCGTAACCGCGCGGGAATGACTTGCCTCTTGAAAGTCGAAAAATTGTGCTGGATGTGGAGAAAAAGCGCTGATCCAACACGTACATCGTTGGATGGAAAAACTGGGCTGGCCGGGAATGGCGTTGGCAATTTTTTTATTTTCTTTCATCCCTTCTATATATATATATTTTTACCAACCTCCGTGCCAGAAGCTTCCTTGCGCCGCATTTTCTCCTTTTTTTTTTGAATAATTGAGTAATAAACAATGGCTGAGTCGGCGGGAAATTCTCGGCTTCGAAATGCTGACCGATCAGTAGTCCGGACAGATGAAAAGTGTACGATAAAAGAAGGAAAAAAGGGCGATAGAAAAATGTATATATATATGAGAAACAGTAGCATACTTTGGACATACATGCACGAAATCTTCGTTGCAACGATTGTCTTTCAGCGATGCAGCAAATTTTTCAGATTCATCAATATTTTCGCATACCCCCATTGACCGTGTAAACATCTTCACGATGGAATTGGATGGGAGAAAAGGGGTCCCAAGATGGGAATAACAATGGAGGATGAAAGTGTTTTTGGTCTTTGCAATTACTAGGCGTTCGGAGCGAGGGGTTCTAAAAATACGGCACAACACGAGACGCAGAGGAAAAAAGTTTTTAATTTCTCGGGACGGAAAAAAAGTGGAGAACAAAAATTATACTAAAGTATGGGAGGAGAAGTTATATAACTCGACAAAGTTTCTCCGTTCCAGCACACATTCGCGCGCACGAGGAGAAAGCGTCTCTTTCGACCGGCGCCACCCCCTTTCACTGCGGGGAAGAGAACAAACCAGAAAAAAGTTTAATTGTTTTCCGTCGGTTATATCTATATATATATATATAAGAAGATAATCATTAAAAATGCATTCGACTTTGATACATATTTCATCAAACTTTTACGGACCAAATTAAACTCGGATTAGATTTGGGGACGGCGAAAAGTCGCGGGGCGGTGCAAAAGAAAAATGAGAATGAAGGTCGACGCGGGGGAGTACCCTCTCCATCGACCTCTTGAACTTAGCGAAGAAATGAAATTCATGACATTTTACATGCTATTTTACCAGTTGAATATGAACATTCCATCCACCCTTATTTGGAGTTATTAATCTCAAGAAATATTTCACAATTACTTGAAGATTTACAACTAATACAGAACGATTTTTCGCATTTAGTTTTCTTCATTAATATATGTTCTGAACTTGAATCTGTTAAGCATTTTTAAAGTATCTAAATAATGAATCGAAGTTATGGATATGCCTGTAATGTATATTTCAATTAATTTTATAATTAACAAACTTGGTAACAAGTTTAAAGCCGCTTTACTCAAGTGTATTTGGGCTTGCTGATATCTGGGGTGTTATATCCTTTACTCAAATACACTACTATCCTTATACAACAATCCTTGCGCGCTGCTACCTCTATCATGTAATGCTAATGCAATTAAGTAAAATTCACTTTCCAGTTGTTTGAGTTTCGGTTTAAATAATGATGTTTTGTAATAAATGGGAACAATTTAGGCGTATTCCGCGTTTGGCTATGATGAATTGATGAAAACCGACAAATATTTGTATTTCCAAAACTATGTTGGCAATTACTTAGACGGCGGCGCGCTCTTGGCTCGGATTTACCATATTTATGTTATATTTCGAACTTTCCCGTTCGAAATATAATTAGGACGTTACAGTTTCGCATTTAATTAAACGGATCTGCAATTACCAGTAATTGGAGACGCCGTGAAAACCGTTCGTAAATAAAATTTAAAAAATTATTGCGCCGGTTATCATAACTGGTTCCGAGATGTAATAAATAACTTAATTAACTTACGTGTCATTACTCGAATATATAGATGTAGAAGATTTCTTTAAGGAGCAATGTCTCGTTCACGAATATTCTCGTTTCCCAATATTTCTACTCAGTGTACATTTGCAATTTAGCTACATGTTCTTTTATGCCATTACTTCTTGTGCTTCCTTTTGCTGCTGGGTTCGAATATTCCGTGTAATGTCAACAGACAAAAAAGGTCTAGTTTTTCTCGTGAAAGTAATGTTGGAACTGTAGCAGGGAAAGTTATGAGAGCTGCTCCCCGAACTATATCCTAATTTACTTTGAGGATATGGAGATTCGGTAGTAACTACGCCTGAGTTATGACCTAATTGCCATTAGTCTGATTAGATTTGTATTTGCCCATCGAGCAGAATGCGGCCCAGATCGTCGATGGGGAAAGATTGAAAGTTTTTCTTTTTTGTTTTTTCATATTCTTTTTTTAATTTGAAACACCGAAAGGTTGCACAAGGGTAATAAAATAGTAATGGAAAAAAATCGAGTCGACGCTTACGTGGGTATCGATTGGAAATGGGGGGAAAGTGGTTATATATAAGTGCACAATGGGAACGAGTATAGCAGCTTCACGCGATTATAAAAGAAATGAGAACCTGTTGACAGGGCCATTATAATAAATAATAGGTGTACGGATCGGGGGGATAATAAAGTTACTTTCTACGATTGCAACGAAATCGAAAATGAACTGGCGATGGAAATAAAAGGCGAGGGTTGGTGGATGAGGAGGAGGCGGCGTCACCGGCGTCGGAAAAATTTCCATATAACTTGCGAGCGCATGGAACGGCGTCGGAAAACTTCCCATGAATTGGGAGAAATATGCATGCATGTGTAGTATAATATAAAATATCGTCGATGCTGGTTGGGGAGGGATGGCTCGGAACAAAACCAGACAAGACATTATTGAAAGCGAAACGTTGATAGGTTTTGCACTGAATAGGGGATGCTGTCAGATGCGTACCTTTGTTTTCCTCGTGCGACGTGTTTTCTAATTAAATCGAATACTCTGCTCCAGAGGAAAGCATCCGCCTTCGAATCGCGATCCGTTTCAAAACCGCGAAGAGCGAATTAGGAACGTTTCATTTTGCGCGCTTTGCTTCTTCAACTTAACTGAAAACTCATGTAGATTGAATGAGGAAAGTATTGTTTAAGTACCAACGGTTATAGTAACCGACTCAGTCATAAAGCCGCACTGACCCACATATATATTTAATTGCTAGTGTCTGTATATATCTCATTTTATAGTTATATAAAAAACGTACGAATTGAAAAGAAATTGCGTAAATAGCTTCTATGGCTATGTTATTAAGCTTTGATATAATTTATTTAGATTAATAACGAATTGCGTTTGGTACTTTAGTTAAGGGGAAAAGTATTTTTGGAATTTAATATTTGCATGCAAATTCGAGTGACGCGTTCTTATTGTAGTTTGTATGTGTGTTGGGGTTAATTAGATGGGACTTTTTAATTATTATTTAAGTTGGTAAATGGGTGGCGGCTCTAGTCCGTTTGTTTGCGAGTTTGGGGGGGGGGGCTGGCGGCGAGTGGATATTTAATAATGCCGCCACTGCTGTCGCCGCACCAGAGCGCGCCAGCAGGCAGCAGCTCTCCAGATCCACGTACAGTAATTAAAGCATCCATGTTTGAATTTAATCAATTCAATGTCTAATTAATATATCAGCCGCCCCCGCATCCACCCCTCTGTTATTTCTGGCCGCCGCAAATCGCCCCCGCTCCTCGTTCGATTCTATACTAATAGGCCGGGCTATTTTCGGAGTTGTCTCTGTATTCGACCTTATACAGGGTGACATTTTTCATTTCAAAAGTTCCTTTTTTATTAAAATTGTCTGCTTCAAAGAGCAACCATATTTTAAGCTATTAGTTCGTATACGTTCATTTAATACTTCTAAGTAACTATACTTATTTTGTTTCGAAACAGTAATTGTCAAGTTACCGAAAATGGAGGATTAAATAAATAAGTGCAGAAGTCATGAAAAATAAAGTTATAAACTCGTAACACCCCGTATATCCAAGTATACAGTTTATACACTGTATGCGAACAATGTGTATGCATGGGGGGTGTTAAGGAGGAACGTGGATCGATGACATTCGACCTCAGACGCCCGCTTAAACCGGCTAAATTCATCCCCCCATTCTACGTGATATTCTATAATAAACTGAATTATATTGTGTGTAGTAAATTTTAAAGCCGCTCTTCCAAGTTTAAAAGCCATCCCCCGGACCGAAAACAACACACATTTCGTTGATTGCAACGCATCCGAAGCTTTTTTTTAAATATTTATTTTATTCTTGTTTTGTATAGATATACATATGCTGGGTGCGTTACATGATGAAAACGCTTATGAAACTTTGCACTGGGCGTTGATTATTCACGCTCATGTTTATTTACCGATTCACGTTTTTCGGTACGAAAATATTTATGAACTTTTCGATACCATTACTATCAATTTTCGTTTATCTATAATTCGGAATAGCAAAACAAATGTTTCAAATTTAATTACATTTTCTCTATTTTGTTTATAAATACATTGCTCATAATCAATCTAGTCTATAAATAGTCGACGTTCCTTCATATTAACATTGCTGTTTACATTTATTGATTTCGAGTAATATAATTTTATAGTTTAAATTATCATCATTCTAATAATTATAATTCATCATGTTGATGGTAATAGCTTATTTTTAAAGGTAGACTAAATATATACTAATCAGGTAATTGCTAAAAAATATCTGAATCGAACTACATGTAGATTAATACTCAGTAATTAATAATATTTTTGAACGAATTTTACAATTGACTAATTAATACTATGTATGCCCTTTGTATGAGAAAATTATGAATTGATAGAGGTAAATATTGCAGCGTGATCCTGTATATGGTCATTACTATTCCATTAAATTATCAAAAGGTTCACTAATTGCGACTACAAATATTCCAATAACATAGCTTGCAGAGTTTATTGATTTACACCTGTAAGAGTGCTGATTGTTACGTGCCTATCTATATTTTACATCATCTGGCTAATATGTATATCGATCTTCGTGATAATGCTTTTATTGTCAGGTAAACGCACTTTAACTAATTTATGTTACAAGGTTTGCATTATGAATTCTTGCAACTGTAGTTTCGCTATGTAAAGAATCTAATAGTTGATGTATGTGGGAGTTTACGAATATAAAAAAAAATAATACAAGAAGGAAGTCCGAAGAAGTTTTCGGTCGTCTGTTATTTTGTTTTAAGGCTCGGGGCTTTTCGCTGCGGGGTTGATGTGATAAAATGGCTCCGGATCGGTTGTTTTTAAATGGGTGTTGACGAAAACTTTTGCTTCCGAACTTCGCAAATAAATGGTGAAAAATTGCGCGCGAGGGGCGGGGGCGGTTCGTAGGCGCCGCCGCCCCTCTGCCGTACTCTCTTTCTATACATGTATACGTCCCGAAGCGTTTTATTTTATCGCCGAATTATTCAAATCAACCCGAATAATTCGCAGCTTACTTTATTACCCAAAACTTTCTATAAATATTAAAAAGGCCTTTATCTGCCACCGTTTTTAATTGAACGATTTGTTTTGCTGTTTTGTTCTGCTTCTTTTTATTTCAAAAAGTTCGTAGGATGGATCGAATCCAACGAGATCGATTACTTAATGTTACGAACTGCCAGTGAGAAAGGAGGGATTTTTGGAATGAGGAAACTTGTCTTAAGTTCGGGTTTATCTTTCTGTCGAGAGGAGCGCAAACTTCACGCAAAGGATGGGTTACGTAAACCTAGCGTTTAATAATAAATTTGTTATTACCAATTGAATAACTTCATTGATTAACATTCTTTGTGGGGAGTAAACTGTACTTTACAGAATAACAATAATAAACTTTATTATGCAATACAGTTTATTTGGAGAATGTACATCATTTATGTATTCCTAAATAAGTGAATATGTTTGCTGATGCAAAGTTGTGGAGAAAATATGCAAGTCAACTTTTATCGTATCATAATTACGTTTAATAACCTTGAGGGCTTTTCCTTTCCTTGCTCAAATATTTGCAGGTTTATTAATTAAGTCATTTGCATACATTTCATTATATTTTGTTTCTTTATTAATTTCTGAATAAATTGATACATCAAGATATAAAAGTTTATGCAAAATATATAAACATTACGGCTATATCTCTTATTTTGTGAAGGAAAAAATGTTATGTAAAAGATAAATATAGCAGTGGTTTTATAGGTACATTTTTATTTCTGCGGAGGATGGAATTTGTATTTCTCCGAACGGAAATTATTATTTCACGGAGCATTCGAGATTATTGAGGGGGAGGTTCGAAAGGTTCGGGTTTGGAATCAAGCGATTTGATTTATCTGATGAGTTCAGTTTTCCCCCGGAATTATAAACTTCGGGATGCGCGCTTGAAATGCTAAAATCCTATTTGAATTCGATGCAATTCGTGAGGGAGAAGGACTTTTCTATGTCATAACAATGTTTGTTTAAGTAGCTTTATAATCACAAGATATTTGAATCGTTAAGTAGTGTCGTAATTTAATAATGATTTATTAAAAACAATATCAACTATTTTTTAAGCTGAAGTTTTCCTTAGTTTTAAAGTAAAAGTAAACAATGTGGTTTACAGTTAAAATGGTAATTAATTAATTACATAATTCCCGCGTTTTACTACCGTTTTCAATAAACTTTATTTGTACGACCGATGCGATTGTACAAGTGCTTTACGTGCTTGCATCCGAGCTATAATTGTATGCGTTTTATCGCATATGCAATAGTAATGTTTTTATCGCGGTTTGCGTAACAAAAAGGCCATCGACCTTGGAAGTGTTTCCGCCATTTATTTATAGTTTGTAACTGTCAAAACTGTTGTCGATAGTGATTTTCTTCGAAAGAGCATCTTCAAGCAGTGACGAGGGGAGGGAGTTTGTAGGTCTTGAGGTGAAGGAAAGCACGGAACCACCCTACCTCCCACGTCTGATTAAATACACAGGGGTTTGTTAAAACTTATCCCGCAAGTCGTGCGCCTCCTCCGAGCAAACTTCCCAAATTCCCGGTGTAATTAAAAATACAGTAAATCTTTTAATTGCACTTTCTTTGTTGTTCCTAATGAACTTACGTACATATTTCCTCATCTTTTTTTCAAACTCGACGTCGCTTCTTTTCGTTATTTCTTCGTTCTTGCTTATATTCCTTTTGCTCAGTGTCGCTTCCTTCAATTAAATTGGAAATTAAGTTTCAAACTTAATTTAAAACTTTTCGCAACTAATTTTTCTTCCAAAACAAATTCTTTTAATTGATAGCTCTGAGTCTAAACTGCTGAAACAACCATCTGATCTCGCTTATTGTTTCTTATATTAAATACAGTTTATCATATAACAAATATTCGTGCTGTTAGTACTAATATAAATAGTAATTAAATTAAATGCTTTCAATAAAAATAGTGACAGCATATTTTTTTGTGAATTACTTTGTGCAATGTTTTCGCTTACGTAAAATGAAGCATGTATAATCCGAAAACCTATTATTCTGATGGATGTATGTATGTATATATATAATCCCATTTGTTTGAAATGCGGTTGGCACGCATCGTTTTTTTTTTAAATAACTTTTTTGTGTTTTTAGTTTGGTTTTGGTCGATGTGGGTGGTAGAATGGGGTGTGGTTTATTCGCAAAAGCTTTTGTTTTGAAAATGTGATTGCAAATTTAAGCGAATCCGAAATCGAAATTATAAACTATTAAAAGCTTGCGGCTTCGCGCCGTATTGGCATAGTACGCTGGCGTCGTTGATAAAATAGGGGCGGTTTGTTCGGAATCGAGCGCGCAATTGCGTATTTCCATACTTTCACTTTCCAACTTCGGATTCCCCCGTCTGCAGAGGTAACTACAAATCGGATCGTTGACTGCCGCTTTAATTATGGTCTGCAGAAATTTTTGTTGTCGATGTTGTTGTTATTGTTGTTGCAACAACAGCAGCAGCAGCAGCAGCCGTGTTTTGTCAACACCTCCCGGGGGCGGCCGTTACGTAATAAGCAATTTGCGTTGATTGCGTGCGGCAATTTCGGGGTTTGCCAATTAACGTGATCCGGCCTCGCTGTGTTGTTGTGCCCGTATTATGCGGGATTGGAAAATTTATTAACTGTGGAAATTGGGTGCGATAATCCGCTTTTAATCTGCAAGCCCACCCCCAAAGGCTTTCACTCTTTTGCGAAGCGCTCGTACACACCACGCACCCCCGCAGGACTAATGCGCTCAACCCCTCTTTTATTGTTTGTTTTGTTTAACGTCGAGCACGAATCTATCGATTCCATTGATGTTATTACAATATTATAACCTCGTAAACGTTTCTGGGTCGTGCCATTCTTCATTCATACCACCCTTCCTCCTGAATTTGGTTTAACCCAATGTCGGCAAGTTTATATCCTTGGGGCTTCCAAAATCCGCAACTCGAATTTGGATAGTAAACTTTTGCATTGTCGTATACTAAACGAAATTAGATAATTAATAGTTATAAAGATATAATCTACAATTAATTATTTATTAATTAGTTATATGTATGTTTTAGTGGTATAAAATGTCTTCATTAGTACTGAAAATATATAGTAACAAAACTGTTAGTAATTGAGATCGCGTGTATCTCACTTTTTGTTGACAGTTCAGAATATATTTGTGTGCTTGCTGATTTAAATATATTAAATAATATTAATTAATCATTTAGAACTATCCATTTATAATAAATATTGTAAACATCCTGAAAACGGTGTTTGCACATTAGCATTTATGCAAAACCGATTAAAATATTCATTTAAATGGACGTAAACTGGATATGGATTTTCTAAATTGCAGAAATGCATTAATGTTTTAATAAATAGTCGAAAATGTTGCCTACATAATTGCACTGCATTTTTGACATTAAATCAAAAATTCCATAATAACAATGGTTTGGAATTCGGTAACAGTTTGATATGGAAAGTTGCCTCGGGGTTTCGATCGATGCAATTCGGCATCTCTAAGTGGAAGTTACGAGATCATTTTAATGGCTGCAATAACTTGGACGCTGCGGCATTTGGAAATCGCGCAAAGCTTTGTTTATGGTAGATGGTGGACTCTAATGTCCGAAACCCTCCGAGAAAAACCACCGACTTAACTAAATATTTTACGATTTTCCCACTGATAACTTTACTGCTGATCTCCTTTTATGCGTCTCATATTCCTGAAATACCATGAAATACTAGCCTTTTCATTATCGACTTTGGGCGGGTTTATTGTATTATAGTAGACGGCATTTCGTACGGCAGGACTATGAATATTAAAATTGATTATATCGAAAATTTGTAAACAGAAATTGAATGTAGCAATTCAGAATATCACTACTATTGCTTCATGTAAAGTGTTCCAAATATTGATTGATGGAGAATACAAAAATCAAAGAATCTCGTGAATTATTACTGCAACTGTTAGTAGAAAAATAAACGTCGATCTAACTAAATATTTTACGATTCCCCTTCAAACTCTGACGGAGGAGACTTTATTACGAACATCTTTCATTTTTGCTTCTCCTGTTTTTACTATTATTATGCCTCGTCGGAGGCTTTATGATCGAACTTAACATGCACAACGCTCCGAGGAACGAACCAGAAACCCACATCACGAGGGTTGAAAAGTTGCTGAAAGTAATTGGGATAATTGAAAAGTACTCGAAAGCCGTTGTGCTGTGCATTCACGTGTTCCTCTGCTATTTATGCCTTTCTACGAGGATCGCATTATTTTTGCATTTAAAAACAACATGCAATTATGCTATGCTCGCGTGCAGCGTAATCCTCGTCACACTTGTTATGCAACGAAGTCATATTTACAGGAAAAGCAACATTGAAATAAACGTACGCCTCTGTTTAATGATTTTATTTTATTTTTATTTTTTTTGTAATTACTTTTCAAAGCGTATGTTATGAATTGCATTTTTATCTTTTCGTTTACTAAACTATTTTAAATACATATTAAAATTTGCTGAATTTAAATAATTACAATAGTTATATAATTGACCCATTTTATCAAGTTTATTGGTTTCTCTTGTATGTTGTAAGCGAAAGGTCTTGTACATACATATAAGACAGAGTAATCCTTTTAATTAAACATTGGCCCTTTGACCTTTGTGTATCGATGAAAAAACAGCTACAAACACCTCGATATATCAAACTCTATTTTCGTACCGTCCAAAAGGAATTTCCGATTTGTTTTATTTTTAGTCTTTAAATAGTTTTCCTCGAAATGGAAAAATTCCGAGCGCTCCTCCGCCTGTCAGTTGTACTCGCTATAAACAACCTTCTCGAAATTAGTATGTGGCGTGTGAATGGGGTACGCAGCTTCTTCCATCGAAGTTACTAAGACTTTGAGAGGAATCCGCGGCGCGAAAGATTTAACGCGATCCGCGGATTGTATCCTCGAGACTTACGTAACAAAGTTATGCTGCTCCTCGCGGTTCGGAATGGATTACAAATTTCATCTTATCGCCGCGCTTTAATTGGGATATAAATAGGATTTATGGAGAGCGCGATTTTAATTTATCGTCCTCGCATTTGTATATAGTATACGTATCATTCTTTGATGCGTAATTGCGTAATGGGTATGCGTTAATTCGTTCGGAAATAATGAGCGTTTTCTGGCGGGAAATTCGCAATGGATGCAACTAATTATATAAAACGTGCATTTTCACCATTTCTGACGTGGTCGGGCATTCGTGCATTCGGAAGCCGAGTGAACGGAAAAACGATTGTTGTAAATATTTAAGTGAATGGATTTGCATGGTCCGGCATTGTCTGCTCCAATGGTAATGTCCCACATTCGAGCGTTGCGCAACTACCACTTTTCTTCACGTTTCATTTTCTATTCGTTATTTTCTCACATAAGTGTATGTATTTGTACACTGTTCGATTTACAACCATGGAGATTGCTTTTTTCGATCATCCTCCTTAACTTAACGATCATCCTCCACCCTTCCTTCAAGGTCAAGACTCGTCTATTTATTGACCGAGCAATCCACTTACCGGTCGCATACACAAATAAAGTAATGGCAAATCATTTCGCTCGTAATTTACTTGGTAATTACTGTAAACATACTGTTTGTGTGATTTAAGAAGCCGATTCATCCAACAAACGACTGCTATCGAGGCTTAAATTGACCATGAAGCTTTCTTGGTACAAATTATATCTCTTCGCTCGTTTCTCCATCCTTCCTTCTTTGCAGCACAATGGATGCGCGCTGTATGAATATGAATGGGCTTTTTTGGTCTTCAACCCTAATAGGTTTACCTCTAATGAAGCTGTTTTCTCATTGCTAATAGTGTTTTCATTATCCTTTGAATACGTCGTGTATTAATAAATCATATTATGTTATGATTACATTTCACCTATCAATAATAAGAAATGGCATCTACATATTTAATTAAAAGCATTGTCTTTAATCCTGAAGCAACATTGTTGTTATAGTTTTTCTTGTTTGATTGCTAATTGTCAGTACGTGTCTAGCAATCAGCACCCTCGACTGTTTGAAATATTTTTATTGTTATTGCAACAATTACATCATCTTCTCCATTCTCAGTATTTAGAACTACATGAATACAAAAGATGTGAATTGAAAGTGCTTTCTTTCGTTGCTTAGGTGGGATTGTAATCAGAAAATGCAGGGAAGATGTATGGACAGGGAGGTGAGGTGTGTATTTGAAATGGGTCGAGGGAACTGTAATTTCCCGAGTGCGTTTATGGATAGGGGCAGATGGGAAAATGTATATCTACCATCCGTAAATTATGTAGTTTTAACAATTGATGGAGAAAACATTAAAAAAAAGATACATGCATATGATGTAAGTTTTTTAAAAAAATATGGATATATATGTGGAACTGTATACGTATTAATGTGGAAATATAAAGCCCTTTCGCCGGTCGGCCCTCGCGATTCTGCCTTCTCCCCGACACTAAAAACTTTTGTTGCCATCGATCGAAACTTTCCTCTCCCTTCTAAAACTAACTTTTGCCATAAAGTATATAAACTTACACTTTTGTAACAACTTTAGTTCCGAGGCAAAGTTCTGTGCTGCTGCGTCGGCGGGAAGGGAAGACTAGTTAAAAACTTTTTTCGGGGGGCGACTTTTAAAAACGGTCGCTCTCTCTCTCAGACATTTCATCCTCCTTCGTGCCGTTCAATTCCATATTCTATATCTCCGTCTCCGTATTTCATTCCGATGCTCCTTTCCAACCAAAGTTTAATCTCGCCCTGATATAGTTTAATTAACGGAATGCCTTCTTTGCTTTTATTTCGCACCATCGAGCGGCGGCGACGGTGGTGGTGGTGAAGTAGGAGGCGTCCCCGAATTTCCTTCCCTCGAGCTCACGCAACGAACTTTTTTTCAACCTAACAACTTTTCCAACTCATTATCATCAAAAACAATTTTATTCATTTATCAAATTGGACGTTTTTAATCAATATTTTCCTGCGCTCTCCCCACTTTGTACATACACATAACAAATGCTGTACTCAACTATAACACATTTAGTATCATTTTTCTTCATTTTAATTGATCTGCCTATTTACACCTAAACTTGACATAATCTTTCTTTTTAATAATTTTAAATTAAAACATAATTTCATTATAAGGATCTTGTAACTGATCATTCAAATACATTCGGAAAATTTACTCCTGGCATTACGTGGTATCGATTGGACGTCGAGATCCAATAAATGCATCACTTTCATGAAGGTTTTTTTTTATATTGGTTTGGTTTGTTTCTTTTATATCCACTGTAATTGGAATGTTTGAACTACGTGGGATTGTTGAAAAACGTTCTCTCCAGGTATATGTGTGCACGGGGACGCTGGGAAAAGAGGGATAACATAAATTTCGAAATGTTTGTGTTCATTTAAACCGGGCAGTTCTGGGTAATAGGTACTGTAAAGAGAGAGAGCAATAGCAGCAGGAAAGTATTTCCATCGTGATGGGATTGAATTGAATATTGTAAAATTCGCAATTGTGTGTCGTTTATTGGACGTCGGCCGTTTTGTGTGCAGTTTATTACATGGTGTTGGGCACACAGGAGAGTAAGTTAGTAGCCGGTGTGTTGTTAACTGGATGGAATCCGAGCGAGATGCAGCAGGTATTTATTGATTGACCGCGATGTCCAGCGGCAAAACGTAGACTGAGATCACGCTAGAAAGGGGCGAGAGAGGTGCTGCAAGGGCTGGATCTTCAATGGCGCTGAGGGAGTGGGATGGCATCATGAGTTGGCACGTGCTGATGAGAGAAATAGAAGATGAGGACTACAGTATTGAGTGTTTACAGCATGCACATACATATATCCATCCTATATATAGGGTATACTCTTCTCTGGCGGAATCAATTCAACTTCTGGCAACACCATCATGTATATATATATGTATATTTAGTTTCGAGTTTCAACTGTTTCTCGTATAAACTCGCTAAACTGTTGTCGGAATAAAAGCGGAGGGATTAACAAAGTTTCGCCGGGAATATTATTCCAGGGGCTTTTTGCAATTTGCGTGGAGGATGATCGGAAGGGTTTTACCGCTGCGGGGGGTGGGATGAGTTTTCACTCTGGGGAATTCCTGTGGGTCGTAATACATCAATTTGTATCGAAGCTAATTGGGGAATTTATAATCTATCAATTTATGTATTTATGGTAATGATCTTGGGAGATGTTGATAAATGCAGACGGGAAGTTTTGAATGTATTAGAATAATTGTGTGTTAGTGATGAATGTTTTGGGATAAACTGGAAAGGAGGAGGGAGATATTTGTGTGCCAGTGGAGAGTGGAAATACACGCGAACAACGCGCGCTTGAATTCTTCTTGGCAAAGTTTATCGATTAGAGGAGGGAACCCAGCCGGAGGAGTCCCGACCCACTCTAGCGATGGACGAGGAGGAGAGGATTCTCTCCTTACTTTCCGTTAGGTTTGTCGGATTCCAGACGGCGGGGCCGCATCATCTAACTTCCCGGAGGCCCGTGATTAACGGGAAGATGGTAATGTCGTAAAGTTTGAAGATTTGATAATGTGCATGTCCGACGAACCGTCTTGTTCCTCATTATTTCTGGCGTTGTTCTCGTCGACTTTCGACCGTTCCCGACGCTGCTCAACTGGATTCGAAACTGTTGTATAATTTATGAAAATATCTGGAAACTTCTCCGGCGGCGTACTCTCTCTATATATATATGTATTGCTCTGAAACACATTTTCAACTTTCCTCTAAACCAAACATCGCGCAATAATAGTTTGCCAACTTTGCCCGTTGTCGAGTTGGGAATTAGTTTAACTGTAGTTGTCCGAGAAACTCGCAAGCTAATACTCCAATTGCTCCGATGTTTACCGCTGGTAACTTCCTCTTTAATGGCATTTATCTACGTTATCTCTATTCTAAACTAATTAGTGTCCTCTTTATTTGCAGATTCCGCACATAGCAACTGGACGTCTTAATGAGCAACAATGGAGTATACAGTCAGTCGCGAAGTGTAACCTAGTAGTGCCTAGTAGTAGAAAAGCGTGGCTCCGTTTTGCGCACCAACACGTGGTTGTGTTGGTGAGTGATTCACTGGCGGAATATACTAGTTAGCAATCTGTATTAATCGATTGATTAATAGGAATAATAAAAGCAAGTGGCGGTGATCGCAGCGAAAGAACGTTGCATGCGGCTAGTTAGTGATATTCGAAGTACAACCAATGGACAAGCGTAAAATGATGGCAAAAAGGCCTCGTGTTGACAACCTCCGTGGCCCAATCTCGAATGGGCCCATGCAGTCGCGCCCGTTGGTCGCGCTCCTGGACGGCCGCGATTGTTCTATAGAGATGCCTATCCTGAAGGACGTCGCAACGGTCGCGTTCTGCGATGCCCAGAGCACAAGCGAAATCCACGAGAAAGTGCTGAACGAGGCGGTCGGTGCGCTGATGTGGCACACGATAATTTTAACGAAGGAGGACCTGGAGAAGTTCAAAACGTTGCGCATAATCGTGCGGATCGGCTCCGGAGTGGATAATATCGATGTGAAGGCGGCAGGAGAGCTTGGTATCGCCGTTTGCAATGTGCCCGGCTACGGTGTCGAGGAGGTGGCAGACACCACATTGTGCCTGATCCTGAACTTGTACAGGCGCACGTACTGGCTGGCCAATATGGTGCGGGAAGGTAAGAAATTCACGGGACCGGAGCAAGTGCGGGAAGCTGCTCAGGGATGCGCCCGCATAAGGGGAGATACGTTAGGGATCGTAGGCTTAGGCCGTATCGGATCGGCGGTCGCGTTACGCGCCAAGGCCTTCGGCTTCAACGTAATCTTCTATGATCCTTACCTTCCCGATGGTATAGAGAAGAGTCTTGGTTTGACGCGGGTCTACACACTGCAGGACCTCCTCTTCCAATCGGACTGTGTTTCCCTGCACTGTACCCTCAACGAGCACAACCACCATCTTATCAACGAGTTTACCATTAAGCAAATGCGACCCGGTGCCTTCTTGGTAAACACCGCACGAGGTGGACTTGTCGACGATGACGCACTCGCCACCGCTCTTAAGCAGGGACGCATCCGCGCCGCTGCCCTTGACGTCCACGAGAACGAGCCGTACAACGTCTTCACTGGCCCCCTGAAGGAGGCTCCAAACCTTCTCTGTACGCCGCACGCAGCCTTCTACAGTGATGCCTCCGCAACAGAGCTCCGAGAAATGGCCGCGTCGGAGATCAGGAGGGCCATCATGGGCCGCATACCCGAGTGCCTCAGGAACTGCGTCAACAAGGAGTATTTCTTAGGACCGGGCGCCTACCCCGAAGGTACAGGTAATGCGCTTACCCACTTTTTGCCATCCCCTAATTTATAATCATCACTTCACTTCACATAATACTATTGTCATTATATTTGATTAAGTTTATTTTTTAAATATTTTAAAGTAAGCAGTCAAATTATTCAACTATATTTAAATGATTAATCCTAACCATTCTTATAAATTTTCGTTAATTGATATTGGTTATAATATATTAATTACAAGAAATAAATATCTATTAGAATATGTTAATGATTTGGAAACTTCTTCAGGCTTTACATATTTATTATTTACCAGTAAGCCATTAAATACGCAAGTTATTGGATTTTGAATACGTTTGTGGTTAAAGATATTATTTTCTGGGATTTCTGATGAATGCTGTATATGATGTATATTAAATACTTCCTGTGGTGTATATAATACTTCATATTGCCACAATATCCATAATTGGTTTTCAAAGCTTTAACTAACAAATACTTTCTGCACGGTTTACTACTAACCCTTAGATTGGAAAGGAAACAAAAGATAAACATTACTGGAAAGCTTTTGGTTCCACCATATTTACGAATAATTTTTTATCCATTTAGTTTCTCCAGCTGGTGTGAATGGAGGATACTATCAAGGCGGAGCCCTTCCCGTCCAGCAGGCCCATTCAACAACGCCCCACGAAGCCCCGCACACGGTGGCACCTAGTGCAGCACCCCCGACACCTCAACCGCAACCGCCTACAGGACCTGTCATCCCTCCCCACGCTCTGGTAAATTGAACAAAATTTATATAAAATATTTTTGATGATACACTTGTTATCATTATTTAGTTTAGTATCGCAATAATATATTAACAAACTTTTTCTAACCTAAACTTAATTTCTCTATTTTGATATAAAAAATATTTTTAATTTCGCTCTTGATATTCATTTGTTAAAAAATGTACACTTCTTTTTGAATTTCATGTTACGTTTTGTGACTTAATGTAATTATTTATCTAAAACTGGAAATTATCAACCAAAAAGAAGAAGAAAACGTTTAAATAATGTTACACATATTACACAATTGTAAAAGCAATACATTTTATTGGTTAGATATAAAATTTTATTAAGAAATAAAAATTTTAGTGATATGTAATTGTGTATTTAATAGAGTTTTGTTTCGATGCAGGACCGTTCGCTCCATTTAAATCAAGTTTATCAGACGAAAGCAATCGAAGGTTTTTCATTGGAACATTTATCATCAGGAAAACAAGAATAAATGTCTCTATCTAATAATACATTAAAATCATAAAGCTGAATTTCTATTATTAAAAATTATAAAATAAAGCACTTTGTTAATTCAATTAATTATTGTGAACGATCTCATTTTTTTTTGTAAATACAATAGAACCACCCACAAATAATTTCCTCATATTTATTTGCGCATTTCGCTCAACGGTGTTTCATTATTACTTAACTTGGTAAATATGGTAAAAAACATATTAGTTTTTGCATTTTCTTATATTATAATATTGAATGTTTTTAGTTAGTTTGAAGTGTTGCGAATAGCGTAAGTCAGAGTAAGTTCAAGTAGGAAGAGACCAAAGTAAAAAGTTCCGATCGTTCATTAAAGATTTAAGAAGAAACTGGGCGGCGGTGTTAGTAGATTTAAGCGTATCCTGATGACTGACTTTCCCAATACTAATCTTGTTCTTCGTTCTGTTATTTTAGCCAATGAGCACACCAGATCCAACCAATCACCACGCTCCGAAGCCAGAACCATCAGAAGTCCACTAACATCAAGGGTGAAGCAGCATGTCGTTGACGCGTGTGTGCTTCTGTTGGGACAGAATGTATGAATGCGTCATTCTAATTATTTTTATTTTTTCAATTCAATGCATTATATGTTAATTTCGTTTCGATTAAGAGTTATACATATCGTGGATTTTTGGTACACAACACATTACAATCTATATGAAATCAACAACAACAAAATGAATGGAAATCGACTCAAAAAGCAGCAAATTGAACATATATACAGACCAGCAAACAATCATTAAAAGCATCACATAGTTAAGATAAAGGATGAGTTATATAACGATACAGTAAAAAAGGTATAAAACGAAAGGTCGCAGCCGAAGCAATATTGCATAAAAGAAAATAAGACAATATTTGGCGTTTCCATAACTTTGTCACCGTAACTTGTAAAAAAATAATAATTAATGAGAGAGTATATATATTTATATATATAGTAAAACGACATCAAAGAAAGATATTTTATATATATATTGTGCATGTTTGATAATCCTTATTATTTTTCGTTTTTTTTTTTAATAATACATTAATCGTAGGTTTTCTTATTATTATGTTTACGAATTAATTACTTTGTATTTCTCCGTATTATGTTTATTTTTTTGTTCGTGTGTGTATATATATATTGCAGGTAATAATTTTATATTTTTGTAATTTTGATGATGTGATTGAGAAGACGCGAGAATCAAAATGTTATGATGATAATGGGGTAAAGTTATAGAAACGCGCTGGCCGCCTGTCCTCTCTGTATAGAATACTACTTAACAAACACAAAAAAAAACGAGAAAAGCAAAGGGAGAAGAAAATCTTTGTAAGCAGATTGAACGCAGTTTGTGCATTAACCATCTCCCCCTTGTGCTCCCACAACCTCCCCCACAATTCGGCGATTTTACTTTTCTCCCACGAAAAGCTTATCATTTTTTCTTGCTCTCATTATTTTTCTTTCGTTTTTCTTTCTTCCTTCCTGCAAAAACGTTGCTCATATCTCCTATTGTTATTATTTTGCGATTTTTTTTTTTGGAAAATAACAAGCGACAACCAGGGACGATGGTCTGCAGAAAACCATGGCGCTTTGCAACCATTGGTTCAACTTTCTATCACTCTTATCTTTCTTATATATATATATTTTTTTTATTATTTTTGTCATTTATTAGGTTTAGTGCATTGAATGAAGGATTTTCTATGTTAGTTTTCGGTTTTGCAATTATCCATCGTTATAATTGTACTTCTTTTATCGTCATGTTTTATGTATAATTATTATTATTTTTTAAATAGTCAAAAAGTACTGCTCTATCAGTTATTTTTTAACGTCAACTGTGACATCCAAAATCCTTCGCAAACAAAAAAAATAATAAAATAAATTTAATAATGATTATTTTTTTAATACATAAGTGCATTATTGAAGAGTGCGTGCGAGTGCATGCCGATCCGCCATCCTCCAAAGCCGAATTCTCTTTTGATACATATGATGTATATATATATATGGTGATGATATATAAATATATTTTTAAATGCCTTTAACTTGTATGGATATGTATCGATATAAGTTGTATGTATGTGTACAATTGGTATTGTTTTCTCGTTGATTTGGTCGTTTTTTCGTTCGTAGAGAGCCCAAAGGGTGTTTGTTTTGGACGATGGCCGGCGCATGCACAGGTGTGATTGAGTGGATAAATAATTGAAATATGGAAAAAGAAAGCAGAAATTAATAGCCCAAAACTTTTTATGTTTAAACCTTAGGAAATAAAAGAATTACTATTAATTATATATATATATATATATATATATAAATCTATGATATATATATATGAAGGACAATTTTTTGAAATAAACGCGTTGTTGCAAGCGTGCGTTGGAATATAAATATATATTATATATTATTGAGGTAATAAAGGCGACACAAATGTTTTTTTTTTCGAAACTAGAAACTCTGTAAGGAAAAATGAATATATAAGAAACAAAAGTGAGGTGCCAGTGCGCGAAGTTCGAGGTTTGTTTTTAAATAATAACGTAGCATTTTTTTTAGTAAAAAGAATAATACCAGAAAAAATAAAATATATTAAAAGAAAAAAAATATATAAAATAATAAAAGGAGTTTAGTAATATTATTGTGACTAATTAACAGTGACCATATTTTGAGAAGAGAGTTACATTGAAATAAAGAAATAATTAAAAAAAAAGAATAAAACAACAACAAAGAATAATGAAATTTATATATATATATATAAAAATTTACAAATTTTGATGCTATTTGAGTAAACGAACGAATCGAGATGCGTCTCTTGGAAACGGTGCATATTACGTAACCCACACCCCAAAGCCCTCAATAATACCCCAAGAGCGTTGCATTTTGCAATTTTTCGAATGTCACGTTCTGCAAATGGAATCGAGGGGTGCACTGTTTTACCGTAAACGTGAATATATTTTTGTAATGGTCGTTTTTTAAATATAAGGAAAATGTGCAAAAAAGAAATAAAGAAGAAACATGATTTATATATTTACAAATAGAGAAAGTGTTGGGGTAAAACGGTTCATCTTCACTTAATGTATTTCTTGTAAGTTCTCTCTCGATTGGGGGGAAATCGGGTGTTTTGTGTCATATTGGTGAGGGTCGAGTAGTATGCACCGTTTTCCGTTCTCCGGTTTTCAAGGAAACCTGCAGGATTAGCGGCAGCAAGACAGCAGCAGCAGTAACAACAACCACAACAGGCAAAACAACATCAACAAAAAATGTAGGGCTATTGGACTTCCACAAATTTTGAAATAAATATATTAAAATAACACGATTTTTTTCTTTCTCTGTTAGGTCTTCCTTTCGCTCCTCTACTTCCAGTTTGAACTTCTGTAACTGTTACATTTTATTTTTCACTTATTTATGTAGATAATAAATTGTACAAAACATTTGTAACCGAACGTTTTATAATCGTAACAAAACTCAATCAAAACCGCTGTTAGGTAAATACTTAATTAAATACTGTAATTAGATTTGTTTTACAATTTATCATTAGTATCTTATACGTATATATATATATAATAATTATTAGAATTTTTTTATTAAGCAAACACTTCAAATCAATACTTGGAATTGTGTAAATCTATTTGCGAAGAAGTGATGTGTCTTCTTACAAAAGTTAATTGAAATTTTTACTATTTGGATGACGTGATTTGTACCTGAGACATTGCATATTTGTAATAATAACAATAAAGAAGAGTAGATATCGATTTGTATTTTATTTTATAAATTGCTCTAAAATTATAATTTTTCAAAAAAAAAAATCATTTCGCGTAGTCTACAATTACTTCGTTGGACTTAATTGCAATATAAATCATTTAATAACAGCAATAGATGTCATGATTACATTAGTTATGTGATAATTGCAAAAGTACTATCTTTTACTTGTTGCACATAAAAATAGTTGAAATTGTTAAAAAAAAAATGGTCTCTGCGACGTAATAAGGATTTGTCTGAATCTAATTTATTTATTGATATAATTATGTTAAGTAGTGTTTATTTTATATCCTAAACGTGTAATTACTTAAAATGATTTAAGAATGGATAGTGACTCTTTGCGTTCTGGTCCTCATCTGGCTTCTGTACCCAACAGGATTTCCGCCGAGTTTCATCTGGATTTGCAACAGGGTTTTCCCTTTGCACTCTATCACAAACTGGCAACAAAATAAGAATCCAAAGAAGGAAACGATTGCAAGAATACAGACCGCTCCAGCTCCGGATATCTGCGCTTGTGTGACGAGCGTGAAACGCACCATAAGATACACCCAGAACCAACGGAAGCTGAACGCCACGGTCTTCAGCCAAGGGTAGATCTGTTGCGGCACGTAGTCCATCATTATAATATCTGGATACGAACCTAATCCACATTGGTAAGCTTGTATATAAAGCGCTTGCAGTACTAATCTGATCCAGTTGTTGCCCAGCAGAAAATCGACGTTTCGCTCGTAGCAGTAAAGGTAAGCGCTGATGATACTTAGCATCAATGTTACCAAGAACGTACTTATAATTAGCGGCTTCTTAACGCCGTACGGCACCTTAAAATGGGTGTATACGGATACCAGAACTAAGAAGTAGTACGTCAGTCCCATAATTAAGGCGTCCGGGATTTTCCCGAAGACGTCTACGTCTGTGATGCTTTTGTTGCTTGTGTGGAAGATGTAGAGGCCGTATGCAATGAACGCAAAGTATCCGGAGAAGGCCTGAAAGAAGTTCAATGCCAGAACAATGAAGACGGCTCTGTAGACGGCCTTCTTGAACAGCAAATACTTTGCGGACATATCTATTGTCCTAGCGTCTGCGTCCTTTTTGATCTGCCTAAGGTCTTCGTAGATGTTGCCCTCGCCTCTGTAGAATCGCAGCGACTTCTTAGCCTTCACCGGATGCTTCTCGTAGAGGAAAACTGGACTCTCGTGGCAGAAGAACAAGAAAAACATCATCAGCGCAACGAGGATGACCGAAACGTAATTGTACTTCAACTTGTTGGCCATCAAGCCGCACACGTACGTCAGTGTGATGCCCACATAGATGCTCGAGACGAACATCAGGTAAAGATGTTGCAGGTTCAAGGAGTGGACGGAATCCTGGAGCAGCACTTCACCGCACAGTATGAATCCCACGGAGAAAAAGCCACTCAAGAAGAGGAAAGCACAGCTCATTGTTAAACTTTTTGAGAACATCAGAAGTATCCAGACGATCAATTGCAGCGGAGCTATGGTGATCAAGGTTTTCTTCGGCCCCTTTTGTTGACATAGAAAATTAAAGAATATTCCGCCGATGCAACATCCCAGAGGAATAAGACTCGCAATGTTTGCGTATGTGTCCAAGCCGGAGATGGTTTCGCTTTCCATAGCTAAGCGCAGAGCGGGTGTCGTCCATCCCAGCACTATTCCGAAGCAGAGGGCACCGATGGAAACTAAAACTGAACCGTTGTTACTTGTGCGAATTTTTGTTTGCTCAAGAACCTGTAACTCCTAAGTACAATTGCGTTATGTACCTGCCCCTATTTGCAACTGCGTTTCTCGCTCTCAGCGTTTGCTCATTCATGGAGTACGGATGCTCGTTTCTGAAGTTAATGTTAACGCTGGCCGTGCTGCTGTTTTTCGATGTATCCGTCGAATGCTGTATCTTTTGCAACTGCTGAGTCTTCTCATGTTTCGTAATAATATTTTCCAATAAATTTTTCTTTTTATAATCTTCCAATATACTATTATCATTAAGTTTACCAGAAGTCTTTTTATTATCCATAATGACAATTTCAAAATCAAAATATTCTACTAAAAATACACTATATTTTAAAAGTTCCTACTTAATTTAATAAGAGAAATGATAATTGTACAACCTTAATACAATTAACAACATTTTAATCAAATTAAATTTGTTTTTACAAACATCTTTACTCCTACAATTTTAACATTATATAAATTAATTGTATTATGAATTAGTAAGTAAAATATGGCAGAAAGACCTAACAATGTTTTAGTTATTATCTGTGTGTGTTACAATACATATAATTCTTATTATTAAGTAAGATATAGATTATTTTTAAAGTTAGAAAACTTTTGAAACAGTTTGATAAGTTTATTCTTGAATTTCAAAATTGCAAACTTATTGTATATAAGGTTGGACTGATGTAGTAGTAGTATACTTATTGTACATATAAGGTTGGACTGATGTATAGTAGTTTAATTATTAATTAATGTTAATTTGAACAAGATTTTTCACAAAACAATTTGAATTCAAATTTTTTTCTTTGCCAACGTAAATATGTTTGCATATAGCAGCATGAGTTGGCACACCTGTCTGACAAATTTGTGTTGATTTGTTGTTTTAATAGACGTAGGTTTGTGTTACGTGTGAAAAATAAATGGCTTTAAATCCGGTGAATTTCAATAAAAAGTGCGTCCTCAAGTGCAAAATCCAGTGATTATGTAAGTATATCTCGTATCGAAACCTACTTTCAGTTTACAGGTACATTCAAACTTGCCCTCGATTGTTTTGTACATAACCTATGCCAATAATGCATTCGATAAGTGCAGTTCACGCTGGAACAGGAACGTTTATAAATTTACAAATGAAATCGATGACATTTGGTACAGTTTCAACCAAAATCTATATGCAGCGAACAAAAGAAATCCTATTCATTTGCTGTTCATTCTTGACCGATAAGAACGATCCTATAAGATGTTTACGTCCAAGATATTAATGGTTTTATAGATGCCTTGGAGTACCTTGAACTTATGCATTTTGGTATGTTTGCAGGCAGCCAAAAGTGCTGTACAATCTTGGTTTAAAATAATTTTAAATCAACCTTGGTTCGTAGTGTCTGCTGATGCCTTTTTTTATATATACATATATTTCTCACCGCTGAACAAATCTCATATTCGGCGATGCCGAAGCAACAGTAAGCGAGGAAAAGATAAAAAGTTATTTTAAGGTGCCTGGCATAAGAGTATGTCGTTTGGGCGATAGTTTTCTTCGGTGCCGTGCTACAAATTAAGGTTAATGGCACCGCCGCCGCAATGAATACAAAGACATTTCGTAAATGTGTTCTCTTTGAAGGTCGCTACGACCGTGATGATTATTGACGCTCAAGCCGAAGATCGAAGTATAATTCCTACAAGGATTGGTTTCCTAGTAACGGCATTTTTGAATGTAGAAGATTGCTGTTAGTCTTTATCGATAGACGCGTGTTTTAGGAAACCATTTGCTGTTGATACTGCACTTCCTTATCAACAAATGGAATATTTACATAAAAAATGCAATTGGTGTCAATAATTCTGATTTAGTCAATCCATGTTTGGATTAAACTATCTTGTTGCTTTCAAACAATTATACACATAAATCATGCATAGATCTTTGTTGTATCCGTCTGAATATGTGCGTGTAATGTGTAGAATTACAACTTCGCTCTTTATGTTTCGTTTTTATCATCATTATTATTTGCATTTATTTCTGTTCGTTTATTTTTCCATTCCGCACTTTCAACTCGGCTCTTAAACGCGCATCACGCCACGCCAACGGACGGTTCTCCATTGGAGCGTTTGATTTTCATGTGCACATCATGTTGGTCAGCTCCTAACAAAACGTTCAACGTTTCCGCTCGAATAATTTATAATTAAAGGAAACTACGTCGTCTACATACATACACACACACTTACGATCCATTAAAATTATTCCTTTTTATCGTAGCTTCGACTTCTTGCTTCATCCACGAAGCTCACATGATTCACCTCTTTGTTACTTCAAATTGATCCAACCATCTTGTATAATTTCTTAAATTCCTTTGTAACGAAATAGAATAGTGCAATCGTCTGTTATAACTCGAATTTCATGTGTTTTACCCTTTTGTATTTGTTTCCAGAATTAATTTATTGTTTATTACCTATACATGTTTTCATTTTTTAAACATTAAACATTTTATAAAAAATGATAGTGCATATTTTTAATAATGTGTAATTATCACCAGCATTTAAGTAAATATGATGATTGCAACCAATTTGAGATAAATGATGAATGTTTATTATTTGTTTAGTTGAATAACGAAGACGTGGTTTAATAATATTAATTATTGTTGAATGTTATACTTTATTCGAAACATGCGAATATATTTAAATAATATTAACAAACAATAATTAAATATTTTATGTGTGGTAAACTAATGCTTTGCATCTTTAGATTTTAGTTTCATTACCCTGCGGAGGACATGGGTTCTTCAAACTTCTTTAATATTCTGGTCAAGATTATTATAAATCAGAGTGCCATAGCTTTCACTGCCTCTTTGTAAGTGCAATTGTGTTTCTCGTCTCGTATTTGGTTTGTGCAAGTTGCAATGTTTATCTTTTGTCGTAAAAAGTTAATTTTCTTCTTTAATTTCTTTTCAAAAAAAAGTAGCTTAATCATTAATATAATTAAAATAAATAGTTGGAATTATCTACGACTACAAATCATAATATTTCTCTACTTCGTCGCTTCCTTACATAACACTTTTTCCAAGCATTCGCGACCAGCGGTGATAGCCTTTTCGGTGCGATATCTTGAATATATTTATATACTCGATTCTGAATGTAAACACTTTGGATCGATCACACCATGTTTTATTTTGATCGCTCTTCTCTTTCTTTTTCCATTCACATGCAAAACAACATTACTCAACAACAAGTGCAATGCGTTTTATGTTAATCTTTTAATTGAAAGTGCATTAAGTCGGTTTTCTTTTTGAATCTGATATTCACCTATCGATGATCTCTACTACTCTCAGATCTCATTGTTTTATAAATTAATTCCATAATCTTTGATTGTTCGTCTCATCATAAAACTTATCTATACTTGTTTACAACCTTTGATCAAATTACATAGTGCGAGATTTACGAGTACTTCCCGTGTTCAAAGTATATACTTCAATTGCCCAATTTTTTTAAATAAATTAGTTTTTTGACGTAATTTTGGAATCTTAATTATAATTTTGTAGAACATTGACCTCGTAGATGTTCTCCAAATTGTAGCTCGTGCGGAATAATGCGTTCCACTTCAAAGATCATCAACTTCTGATCTTAGTTTTAATTGAATCAAATATTATTTTTAATTACATTTCAATCGACAGTATATTTTGTCCCAATTGTCGAAAGTAATAATTATATATAGTTCCATTTAAATGAATACTAATTTTACTTCATATGCATATTATTGTTTAAAATAACGTGATGCAAAATTCTATAAATAATTACTTTATGATTCAGTGCGTCACACAAATTAATTTTCTACTTTTATTCAGTAAATATTTTGAGAAATTATGCAAATAATTAATTTTGTTTAATTATATATAAGAAATTCTGAAAATAAATTTAAATTTAATTTAAAATAAATTTAAATTTCTGAAATTGATTATAGTTTAACTTTTTGTCAATATCGATAAATCGGGTAAACACTTCGTATTTTGTTTTTAATCGATGAAGACTTTATGGTTGTTGCGGAAATAAGTTTTGCAGTGTTTAAAAACCTATGGGAAACATTAGAGGAGTTTCATTCAAGTGGGGACTCCTTGTCTGCTCGAACGTACATTTAACATTAGTACTCGCTGTTTGTTAGCCTTCCCAATCGTCGACAAATATATGTGTTTCGGGGGAGTTAGCACGTCAATGTTTAAAGGCAAAATGCGCGATAAAAACTAGGCTTGATTGTTGCACCAAACGCTGCATAGTTTTTTCTTTTTTAGTTTACCATAATTATTGCACTGTTCAACACAATATTTCGAATGTGCTCCGTTCCTATTTGAACCAAAACAACTACCCTCTTTTTGCAGAACTTGAGATTTTGAAAGAATCATGGAGGGCATTTTAGAGTTTCTGTTTTGTGTGGGATTCCTGTACTGGGTGTTCCCCAACTATTTCACTCAAGGATTCTCCAGGTCAGTTATTAATATACTTTTTTTTATTCTTCTTTCAAACACTTACTAATTTTCTAACAGGGTTGTGGTTATCAAGCGAATAGTTTTGGATTAATCTCATGATTCATGTGTTTCTGAAATACTCATTGCTTTCTTATTATATTTTTTTTTCAGTGTGTCATGAAAATATTAAATTATTGTCGTACATAAAGTACTTCTAAACATCTTTGATACATTTATAATTAGTGAAATAATTTGTTTTATGTAATTTGTTTGAAACACGCATGAGTTTACAGATGCACGTTATGTATTATTAAATTGATTTCTGTACTTCAGTACTATTTTAAATGCTTTGACATTGAACAAGAGTATTGCATTATTTGATTTTCACATTATCATGTTTATAGGATTCATTCTCTCGTTCCACATATTTTCATAGAAATAATACAAAAATACTTGTTTCAAAAACAAAATATTTATATTATTATTCAGTCGCTGAAAGTTGTGCATCTATTAATAAATTTAACTTTGTCATATGAAAGAAATATATAAAAAGTTATATAATTTTCTAAAAAATGATTATTTTTAAATTTTGTTTTAATTGTTTCATTGTGGAGTAATGACATCTTATCTATTGATCATCTGCACTCAAATTTATCTCATATTGAGAATGTAAACTTTGCGATATAAAATTGTTTTTTAATTACTCAAATTAATGATGCAAATAATCTAGAACAATTTTTCTGTATTTTTCGTTGCGAATTTTAAATTCCACGATTGTGGAATAGTGAGAGAAGGCCTGCCATTAATTATCGAATCCCCTGGATGCAAATTAATTTCAGGGCATCCACGAATGCACGTCGATGTAAATGAGCTGCACGAAATCAGATCATACAAATTCCATTAATTACACTTAAAAGCGTTCGCCCATTAGGCACTTTGGCCGCTCGCTAATCGGCTTTGCCTGTAGCCAATATGGAGCAGATAATTCTAGATGAACACAAAATATACAGACTTTTTTTGTGTGTTTTTATCTGTTGATCGGTATCGAACTGGACATGATACTGTGCTGCGGTCTCCGATAAGCGGGAATCTGTTTTTAGAGTGTTCTGGATAGTAACAAGGTTATTACCTAATTAATTTATCCCGGCGATCAATGATTGCTTCAAGTTCAAGTTTAGATCTACCTACATAACATTTAAAGATTATTCTCGGCTTGGCTCGGCCCGTACTTATTATTGTCCGACATTTTCACTTTCTAGCGTATAAATAAGTTCCGAAATTGAGGTTTTCGTATTCTCTATGCTATATTATGTACATCACTAACTAATACTTCTACATATATTTACTATAAGTCCAGTTTATCAAGCGAAGTATCCACATTTTGGCTTTGGGTCAGTAGGAGTCCACGTGCCTCGAACATGCTTTAGACCAGTCATCACAATAAGCTGTGATTGCATTATTGTACTTTATCCTTGGTTCTGATAACGCAGGGTCTTCGATCAACTGGAATTCTGAGAGAGCGCAAGAAGTTAATGAATTTCATCACGTGCAGGCCAATCGGTTGCATTTTGCAATTGACCTTTAAAATGGACACCACCTCGTGTCCTTTCCTCAATGATTTTTAAACAATTTTACTTCTTCCAAGAACTTTTGGATTGCATCGAAAATTTCATTGTAATATGTTTTGTCTGGAGTGAAGTTTTCAATTTGGTGTCCGACTTTTTATTATAATTGAAATACAAAGAGTTAATTCCATTCTTTTCGGATGACAAATTCCAAAGCTTATGCCATGTCAAATAAAAAAAGGTTTTCCTTTTATCTTCCATTTATTTTATTAAGTCTTATAATAATAATAAATATTTGAAAATTACATATTTCATTTTTGGTATTATACTGACGAATGAAATCAATCGCTCCATGTAATAGTATATATTGCAAGTAATTTCGCGAAAGAAATCCAAGAATCGCACGCGTATTTCTATCTATTTATAAACATCCTCGAATTATGTTTCTGGTTTTATTTTATTTAACTTCTTTCATGTTTTTATTATCATTACACCATAGCTATTAGCGCTGATTCATAGCCAAGTTCTAAACGAAAATGTTATTAAACCTATTTTGAATCACAAAGTCAATGGCTTTTTAATAAATATTATTTGTAATGTTATGAAGCACAGACGAGTTTGTTAGCTTTTCAGGTTCAGAACAATACATTTTTTCTAATTAATTTAAAATTGTGTATTGTTTAAATTGAAAATATTGATTGGATATTTTTGTAATATGTTTATCGTAAATGTTGATTTAGATATATTTGTTTTAGTTTTTTTTTTGGTACGCACTTTCAAGCTAGTATGAATAATATAAAGTTGATTTTTGTTAATCGCTGATGAACTTTATCTTTAATTCAATTATGATGAGTGTTTCCTATTTTATCGTATCTATCTTTTCTAGTTTTAATTTTTGTATCAAATCATTAAAAATTTCCAATTATTAATAGTTAATTTAATTGTATTAATTGATTTGAGTGTTCCGAAGAAGGAATGTGGGAATAAATTAGTTTTGAACATGCTGCCTGGACTATAACAACGAATCAAATCGTTCTTGCGTGTCCATCCGCCGAATAAGTTGATCTTCACGGTTCGTTGCTATTACTGGCACGTTCTCTCTTTAGGCCATCGATCTCCAAATGACTCCTATCTATTTTCTTCTTTCTATATTGTATTATGCATAACCTAATGGTGTATGAAGCACGCGATGTAAAAGTATTTGATGTAAAATGCAAGAATTGGATTAATACTAATCAAAGTTAAATTCGAAGAATTATTAGTTTGTTTCATGCGTTGGGGGTTCTTGCTATTTCTCTGTGAGTACTAATTAAACACGTAATTGTTGGCGAATTATTGGTTTCATTTGCAATTGTTTGTTTTTTTTACCTCGACATAATGGCATCGTTAAATCCATTTTTTTATCAATTGTATGGAACAATTTACATAATTGCGTACACCGTTGAAAGTCGAGTTGTTTACGTAGATATGAGTATGTTCTTCATTTTGCTGAAAGATCGACCTTGCACCTTATTCTGAGTATCAATCTGAGTGACTCGATTATTTCGGAATTCCTGATACGCAATGACCAAAGGTTGAAATGACTTATCCGGCGATCGGTTATTCCTCTTCTGCACCCGTAATCTACGATCAGTCGAGCAAAGTTCCATCGCATCAATTGCGCGTCCTGCATTCATCCTGAAAAAACTTTGGTTTTTGTAATGATGTATATATATTTCAGGATGGGCGGTTGTTCTTTTGTGCGAATGCACCGGCTTCAATTGGCTTTGATGGACGGGAGGGGAGCTCCTAATTATTTGACAATAACGACACCAATTTACGCCAATGAACTCTTTAACAGCTCTATTTCATCAACGACCTGCGCCCATTCAAGTCCGAAGGGTCTCCTCCGCACTGTGAACATTATGTAACATTGAACGCTTTATGTTTGAGTGTGTGGCTATGTGCATGTATTTGTCGATGTGCGATTATATAAACATCCAGGCAATAGCGATGCGCCGCTGTAAGAACAATACGTAATTAGTTTGAAACACGAGCGCTTTTATAATGTGATTAAGCGTCGGTGGTGCGGTTTTTATCAGGGACCGCGGATGAAAGAAAGTTAATACTGCTATTATACTCGGAACTTAATCCATTTGTTGATTGGCATCGTTCAAGAAAATAAGTTCGGCTCATTTTCTCTTTGCGATTTTCGCTTGTTTCATTTAGACCGTTTCTCCTCCCATTATCAAAGTTTTGTAATTATTATTATTGGGTTATCTCGAAACGGACCAACAAATTACGTTTCGGAAAAAAAAGAACACACACACACACTAATCTCCGATGATAATTTAAATTATCGACTTTTATACGAGTCTGAATTTTCTTACTGAGGAGACGCGAGTAGTAGTTCCTCGGGACATGGCTCTGGATACGGTCGCGGTCCCCGTGCTCTGATAACATCTGAAGAACAACAGAGATCAGTGTTTGTTACATATTGAATTGTGCCGAAATCAAGATGGAACTCATTGGAACTTTATACGGAGCCTTCCAGCTTACCATCGTTGTATTTTTTGTTTACGTAGTCTTAGCTGTCAAAGGGTTTGTTCGTTTTTCTATATTTTTTATATTTGTAATTTAGTATTTAAGTTCCTATCCAACTTTGATATTTGAACCCGAACCATATCCGGGGTTATCTCAACATCTGCATGAAAGATTTTAGAAACTTACTTATAAGTTCTCAAAGTATTGAACATTTCATCAGCACTCGATATTGAGCTTTGATCACTGGTTATAATTGATAAGTAAACGAATTACATTCAAGACAAAGAAAGTACATAAGCATTGAAACAAAGTAAATTATTTAATTTTATAAAATAAACTGTAATTAATTGTATACTTTCAAAAACTGCAAAGTCAATTAATTATCAAATATATTTAGTTATCGTTAGTTACATAATATTGATGAAGCTAAACTAAAGTTTTGGGCTTTCTGTGTTTATTTCGAGTTTCAATGTCATAAGTTGCATATAATTACAGCTCGTTAATTGCATCAAGTTTATTTTTAATTGCTTAATTGTTTATGCAATATAATTAAATGGAATAATTCGAAGTTGTTGTATAATTATATATTTTTAATATTTATAAAATATTTTCTGCTAATTGAAATTACGATTTTTGTATTTCTTTTTATTATCATGACTACCAAATTTATTATATTCTCTGAGACATTTTACTTGGCGGCACGTAGTAATGCCTTTTAAAAGTTCATGGTTTTAGAAACTCATGCAACTTGTATATAAATATTTTCAAACATTGCCTTACCTTGGAAACTATGTGTAAATGATGCTATTGTACGTTGATCACTAAGTTGTGTGCGTTATAATAAAAATATATTTTAAATAAGTCACTTCGGCTTCGGCATTGAACCTTAATTTTTATCTATGGAATTTCTAAGTAATTTCTAGCAAAGTAATCAGCATGTTTTAATAAAATAATTTATAGAAAACACAGAAAGAACTGAATGCGATAATTTTATCTTGTTTTTATTTAAAATTAGATACGAGTGCGCATGTAAATTAGATTCTAATTTTCTGTTTCCTCTAATTGTATTTTATGCTTTTACGAATGAATTCGTATTATATCATATAACAATGCTGTATGAAATATTCATGGGTTATTAATTTTCATGGAATATGAAAAATAATGTGAATTTTTATTAAACGTATTTTTTGATGCAAATCAAAGTGTAAATAAAATATGATTGCAGCATGAAATTGATGGAAATATGAATGCATCAATGGTAATAATGCGATTATTTTTGTTAATTAGTTTCGTTTAATATGCAAATCGATTAGTATTTTCTTCATGATTAATTACGAATTTGTTGTCACCTTTACATTATATTTTTTACGTTCAATTTGTTGATAAATTTGTGTGATACTAATTTATTGTGATATTGCTTCCAGAATTAACAAAATGGTGGATGTGCTTTCGAGAAGGATAATTGATACCTACAACAGATTTGCTCCGAGGGATCCAAATCAGAACGAATCAATTTCTTCGATTAGTTACGTGCACAGGGTACACAAGGAGCAAAAGTACAAGAAACCGACCAAGGTAGGTGTTCTAAAACTGAAGGATTTGCTTTATGATATATGTGTATTGTCATTTTAGCAAGCCATTGAGAATTTATTCGCAATCAAAGAAGATGTTCCTCCGGTGTCGATAGCACCTCGAAGGAAGTACCCGGCCAATTCGGAATGTAATTGCAACAGTCGAGGTATAACGGTAAGTTATCAAATTGGTGGAAACCACCTCCGCGATCGGCTAATTGGAGTCAAGTGCAGGAGACCAGTGGGAGAGACTTAGAAATAATGCGCAACCAAGAGTCGCGCGTCTAGCCTCATTCATGTGATCCAAAAATAAATCGGAAAAATGCCTCTCCTTTTCACCATCGAAGACTATTTCCGTACAGAGTCCAGGCCGTTTGCAATTCCAACCTGAATAATAATGCTCTTGCGATTGCGAGGCTATAATGATCCCCCTTGGGTAAATAAACAAGGCCCTTTTGCGTTATTTACGATTTATATTCATTTTAATTGCTTCCTCTTTAAATGCCATCGCTGCTAACAAGAATCAAAGCTTACGTAACGTCGCTTGTATATACATATATATATTTTTTGTATAGAAACCGACGCCAAATCTGACGAATTGCGCTCTGAAAAACATCTTGAAATACACCCCAGCCCAGAAGAATTATAATCTGGTGAACAGAGTTTTCAATCACCTGTCGCAAGTGTACGAGCTCAAGAAGTATATTTATCCGCAAGTCGAAGGCACGGTTATCAAAGATGAGAGGGTCAAACATGCCATCGAAAAGATGTCCTTGCAGCAGTTTCGGGATACGGATGACAATGATGACGAGGTGTACAACAAGCTGTTGTCGGGGAACAAGAAGCGTGCGGCGAAATTGCTGCGAGATATGCGATCGAAACTTTCCGATTTTCTTTTGAGGTGAGATTAATGAAAAAACAAATTAATTAGTTTTTCTTTAATAAATACGCTTTGTTTACAGGTTTACTTCATGGGTATTATATAAACTGTTTCCGTGCTTCCTGAAGGCTGTGGTGGTGCATCCCGCGCACGTTCAGATGCTAAAAGAAGCGAGTAAATCAAATTTACCAATGATATTTCTACCTCTCCATCGGTCCCATCTGGATTATATCCTGATGTCGTTTATACTCTTGAATAATGACATCAGATCGCCGTTGGTTGCTTCCGGAGACAATCTAAGAATTCCGTTCTTTGGGTAAGATCGATCAAGTCAGAATTTTATAGTTTTAATTAATGTTCTTTATATACAGGTCCCTGTTGCGTGGATTGGGAGCGTTCTTTATCAAGCGTCGCGTGGATCCGATCATGGGGAGGAAGGATCACATCTACAAGGCGATTTTACACACCTACATGAACGAATGCTTGCGTGCCGGTCACAACATCGAGTTTTTCCTCGAGGGAGGAAGGACGCGCACGGGAAAGCCTTGCATGCCTAAGTATGGCATTCTTAGTGTAATTGTTGAGGCTGTTATCGATGGCACCATCGAAGACGCCTTGTTGGTACCTGTTAGTATTAATTACGAGAAGCTGGTGGATGGGAACTTCGTTAGAGAACAGCTAGGTCAACCCAAAGAGATGGAGACCTTCGGATCGGCGATCAAGGGCATTTGGCAGGTATTGAACAGCAATTACGGTATGATCCGTGTCGATTTCAATCAGCCATTCTCGTTGACGGTAAGCCTTACGATCTTAATCTTGTAACGTCAATTTAAACTTGTAAATTTCCAGACATTAATTAACACGTTCAACACGAACGGTAAAATTCCAAAGCCAATCTTCAACAGAAAACTAAAATCAAATCCATCCAGCACTAGTTTATACGGCACAGACGTTGTTTCAGATGAGCACAAAAATATTGTAGAAAGTATCTCCAAACACGTGATTTACGGTAATGAATTAAAATTACGTAAGCTTGTAAATTATATTAACATTCAATATTTATAGATTGTGCCCATACTCAAGCCATTATGTCGACGAATGCCGTTGCGTTCTTGCTGTTGAATAAATATAAGCAGGGTGTTTCTATGCAAGAGCTTGTGGATGCTCTGGATGAGCTGAAAAACGAGTTGATAGCTAAGAATAGGGAGATCGGTTTCACTGGCGACTATTTGGATGTCATCAACTATGCAGTGCGCAATCAACATCAACTCATCAGCGACTTTAGTATTTTCATTTGGTGCATTTTCAGATTGAGATCCTAGGTCCAGCGTTGGTGATAAAGGAGAAGGGCCCCAGCAACGAGGACTTTATTAAACCTGTGTCGATGTTACCCAACGTCATCGAGTTGTCGTACTACAGCAACTCGCTGATGAGCTGTTACTCACTTGATTCTGTGATCGCAATCGCCCTCTTCTCCCTCGATTTAAAATCGGGCATCGTGGAACAAGATGATCTGGTTCAGGCCTCCCTGGAACTGTGCAATTACCTCCAATACGAGTTTATCTTCTGTAGACCGTGCCAAAGTTTAGAATCTAATATCCTCGAAGCCATCGACTGCCTCCGCAATCGTCACCACATTTTCACACTGGTAATTATCATCTCATATAATTACAATATATTTAATAATACTCGTATTTGCTTTGTATATGCAGTTAGATAGTGATAAACCAACGCAGATGTCGATGTTGTCCTTAGATATTGATGACGAGGAGAGAGTCGTCTACAATTCAGTGCAATACCAGTTGAACGCCAAGGGTAAGGAGTATGCGTTTTTCCTAAGATCGTTGCTGATGCCCCTGATAGAAGCATACTCGGTGACGGCCAGTTGTTTATATAAATTGGTAGACAGGACAGTTTTGGAGAATGAACTAGTCAAAGACATACTAGAGGAAATGAAAAGCGAATTAAGCAGTGGCTCTTTATTATACGGTACTTCATTCAAATCTACCATATAGATTAGCAGAAAGTTAACTTTTATTTCATTTACAGAGGAGAGCGTTTCGGTGGATCCCGTTAAGAATGCATTGAAGCTGTATCAAAAACTGGAATTGTTGGAGGTCCACACAGAGAAGAAATTGAAATTATACTACTTAAAGGAGAACGTAAATAATAATGATAGCGTGAAGAAGATGTTCGAGAAGATCAACGTGTACCGATCCACGCAGAAGTTCGACGTGACAATCTTCAGTTACGATATGAAAGAGTAGTGCCTTATTCTAAAGAATCAAACGAAGAAAATCTCATACACATTTATATATATATATAAAGATAAGTTTTAAGAAGTTTTGCTCATTTTTAGTAATACGTTGTATTTTTGTTTAAGTGAAATCATTGACACAAAACGAAGTAAAACAAGCGAATTTCGTCCTGAAAATAAAAAAAGGCTGATTGAAACGTTTCTATAAATTATGAATCATTAGCAGTTACTTTTCTGTGATAATGTTTGATTATATCATCGATTTGTATACTATTTGGTGATGTAGCGGAGAGAAGATAAAAAAGAGGGATTTTTTTGTTTTTGTTAAGATATATATATATGAATTTAGTTTCTGGATATTCGCTGTTTGAACTTTACATTATTTTCCTCGTTCGATTATGCAATGTGTTTAGTGTATCTCAAAGTTTATAAAGACTACGTCTTCCTCTGCAGACGCGAAATGTTATTAACCAATTTTAAAGAAAATTTTATTTATATAAATTTATATGAAATATATTTAGTAGACATTGGGATTATGCAGGAGACACGAGAAAAAGAAAAGAGTGCAGGAAAATTGTAAAGATGTAATTATTTTATATATACATATTTAGATTTTTTTTTATAAAAGAAAAAGTAATGAGGGTATTTTAAACGAATTCCTTTATTTTCCCTTAATCGCGTCCAAGAGATCATCGGGGGTAGGTCTATTGGCTGTACCATGGATGCTTAAACCCAATTGTTTCATAGCCGCCTCGGTTGTGGGACCAATTGCAACCAGCTAAAAAATAATGTAATATATAAACTTTTCGAAAGATTGTTGTTACAACAGTTCACCTTCATCAAGTTAATATTCATTTGCTTTAAATAATTCAAAGTTGCATTGACTCCAGATGGACTGAAGAATACCACATACTCAGGGATGCAAGTGTAATCACTAGTGGCACTCTTCAAGTCCTGTTCTACCTTAGGATTAGGTATGGTGTCGTAAATGCAAATTTCGTGCAGAGAAAGTGCACTCTCAATTCGATTCTTAAGTATATCGGTTTTCAAATTACCATGGGGAAATAAAAAGGGTTTTTCAAATTTGTCTTTATCTGAAAATTAAAACTTAGTGAATAAAGCTTTGTAAATTCAAATGAAAGTACACCTCGCAACAAGATTTCAGCTAGATTATTGGCATTGCCAGTTTCCTTTCCGGAGCAATCCAAGTCCAAATCTTGTGCAACTTTCTCTGCAGTGGTTTCACCAACAACAAAATTGTCCTTCAATCTCCACTTCTTATTAATACTTCTTCCTTCTAAAGCCAGTTTTGTGGCAATCACACATCTCGGACTGGCAAATATGATACCACTGAACATATCTGGTTCATCCAAACTGATCCTCAACTTATCCATGTTCTTATATTCAAACTCTAGAGTCTTCACTTGCTTCACCATGAAGCCTTCTTGCATTAATTTACTATCATATTTATCATTGTTTTCTTCACCCTTTTGTGCCTTCAATAACAAAACGAAGTTCCTCACTGTAGTCATGTTTTTAACTAAGGATGTAAGCGGTAATTATAAAGATAAGAATTAAAATTGTTTACGCTACTTATCGTAACCGAACGGTAACGCAATACTTGCATAACAATAAATAATTCATATCTATAATAATTTGATAGGTTATCATAGTAGTTCATATGACTTGCAGAAGAACTACAATTACAAATAAAATATTTAATTAATTACCACTATATGTTAAATGTATAATATTTGTACTATAAGTTGTTAATTATATGAATTTAAAATGTTCCTAATAACAAACTTAAAATTAGCGCATTATTGAAACTGCTCAAATTTAAGCTTTGTTTTAACTCTAAAAGATGTCTAATATTTGAAATATTTGTTAATTTAAAACTATAATACTTTTTATATACTTACATAAGAAATCTTTAATTATTCATCTTTTAAAATAACTATTAATTAATAGAAATATAACTATTTATCGATTTTGTTCTTGTATTTACAATTGTTTCAAGAATAATAAACAAATAAGTATTTTCATTCAATATAGTTTCAATATTATTTATCTTTTTTAAATTAATGATTATATTCTTATTAATTGAATTTTGTTTACTATAGATTATTTTCTTTAATAATTAAGACTGATGCAATTAAGATGTGAGTTGAAAACTTTGTAAAAGTCTTGGAGGTTTTAACTCCTCCATGTACTGAAAACGTAAGGTGGATTCCGGAAGATATTCGATTCCGAGCGGATATGAGATTTATTCATTTTTTTTTTGCTCTTTCACAATCGCCTTTGGTGGGAATGAAAAATTGCGTTGCACTGCTCTCTCCATCAGGGTATTAATTCCGTTCGGCTGCGTATTATAGGCGGTGTTTTAAATTTGAACCTAATCCAACTTAAAATGCCATTTCATAGATCCGACTCCATCCGCAGTAAGTGCTACACTCCGAGGAGATTTTACGTAAAAGAATTTTAAATTCCTTAAGTAGCGATCGGACCTGCTCTCCTTTTTCCTTGCCTTCTATTCATCTGTCTTTCTCTCTCCTTTCCTCTCTCACCCTTTCAATCGTTCCCAGTTTCTTTCTCTTTCTCTGGGAGAGAAACACCAGATTTTTTAATTCCCACAGCATTCGTTTTCCTTGGGAGGAGGTTACATATATATTTTTATACTCCTCCCCCCAGCCGCACAACCCCAGCGGCATTCTACTTCTTTTTTTTGAATTCATCGAACGGAAAGTTGTTCGTATTCCAATTCAATTCAAATATATTATGTATTTTGCTTCCAAATTAGATTTGTCTACTTGATCTACTACTGCTGCTGCTGCTGCTGTATTGTCTAAGTATTTGTATAAGTATAAACTACTGAAAACCTTTAAATTAAATATTAATTGTAAAATGATAATATTTGTTGCAGCTATGGAGATGATTAATCTGGAAACCGAAATGGAAGTGTGATCTAATGATGTAGGAAGCTGCGGTAGTGCGCGCTAATAAATATGATTCTATAATGGGTAATTAATAAATCGGAGTTCCAATTAAGTAAGAGCACTTAATTAACTTACTAATCGGATCGGAGGAGACGCTCCAGCGGCGTCGCGACGGTGCCGGAACGGAGAACCGAGATGCAGGGGGGTTTTGTTGGGGTTTCGCGGGGGGCGAAGGACGTCGGCGTCGGTGGTTGCGACGCCCGCCCTGGGGATCAACAAAACACTATCGCCGCGTTCGAAACTTTTTTAAAAGCTTATTATCGGATCCCCCTCGGCGAACCTTTTTACGTTTTCCTTCTTCTTTTTACCCCCTGTTTTTTTTTTGTTTTATTCCTCAACCTCCTCCTGCCTCTACTGTTGCCTCTCCACCCCGTGTTCTTAACACTTTTTAAAACTGTATTATACTTTTTTTCTCTGCTCTCTCGCAGTATTTTTTCCTTTACTCACTTTTCTCTCTCTCACCATTTTCCTCTTGCTTCATTCCATCAACGTTTCCTTTGTTTTATTTCCTTGTGGCCACGCCATCAACCCTCCTAGTGCAAAACCACCCATTCTCACTTACAACCGGATATACTTATTAAGCTTCGCGCTTTATATACAAATTTAAGCATGTATTCATGCTATAATCCGATATTTGATAGATGCACACAATATTTAAGTTATTTATAAAAAGTAATTAAAATCAATTCATTTCTGTTGATTTTCATTAAAGTTACAATCATAAAAATATAATTAAATATCATAATATGTAATAATTTAAATGAGTAACTAAGAGGTATTTTTCAGTTTTATATGCATGTTTGGTTGCCGGTGGTAAGAAGTTACTACAAATTTTCAAATACATGAAATCTAATAAGTAATAATAGAAAAGGAAATGTAACTGTTCTGCGAATTTAATAACATAAATTAATTAATTTTAGAGATGATCAATATATTTATTGTGATTTTTGTTGTTGTTGGTAGTGTAAAGGGGGGATATTCGATGCAGATATATAAAAAAAGGGTCAGGGGGTGTTTTGTGCGATCCGATGGAAGGGAGTTTTTGGGGGGCAATGTCTAAGCTGGGACCGATTCAATTTGCCGGTCCCTTGGCCACCGGCGGCGGCGAACTCCTCATTAGACGGTCCATTACGCCAAGAGAAACAAATTACTTTAAACGTTCCCTCTATTTCCTCTCTGAAAAATGGCTTTATGATCACGAATATAACAAAAAAAAATTATATATATAAAAGGGAAGAGGATGTCCAATCGCAAGGAAATCGAAAACACGAATGGGATAAAAACAATGTAATAGGAGGAAGCTGTATCAGAGTCCGGGAGAGTTTATTTAAAGGCCTCTGCACTTTATATGTCGTTAAAGGGCCGTAAGGTATCGTTAAGGCAAGGCCACTGCGTAACGTTTATCTGCTAAATGACCCAAAACAAGTAACAAACTAGTCTTCAGTCTAGTGGCAGTTTCATGCTCTCTTTCCCACCCGTCGCCGAGTCCCTTTTTTCTTCTTCGTATCCTCCGGCGCTTCCTTTTTCTCTCCTTTCCATCCTTCCTTGCTTTTTTTTGTTCCCCGTGTTATCGGCGGCTAATCCGAGCGGAAAATGAACACTCCTGTGGCGCCAAAAGAACATTCCATCATTTCCGCAGGGAAGAGCCGCCATTAGGAATGCATAAACGTGGATTGTTTGACCGTATTATTTTTTTTCTGCACTTCTTCCGTGTACCCAAGAGGATGGAACTGCCGTGAAAACCGGTGGCTGCGCCGGGCGTCTTAAATGAGTCGGAAAATTGAACTGTCCGCCATTTAAGACCAATTTTTTCGCTTCCCTTACGCTCCGACGCCCACGCAATATTTTTGACTTATGGAATAACTCAACTAGTTGCTCAGCTAGACGACTCGCCTAATTTCAACCCAGCAAACCTTGAAAGAATTGAGAATAAAAAAATATATAATATTCAACATTTTACATCAAACTTGATATTTTATAATAATAACTTTAATTAACTCAAATAAACTGAAACTTATTCAGAAAAGCTTACATAATTATTTAATACAATTAACATTAATCAATTATTATAATTAATAATGTTAAAGATAATTCTTAAGAATTGTGAGTAATTTAGATTTAGTTAATTTTGGTGAAATTTTAATGTAAAGAAATGTATGCAATTTTATAATGTTTTGTTAGTTTATATAACGATTAGGATCTACTGTTAATTGTATTATTAGTAATTATTTTTAAAATTAAACATGATTATTTTAGTGAAAGTAGATGTTGCGTTCGAATGAAGAAGTAATTAATTGAGTGTATCGTGGGGATGTAGCTCAGTGGTAGAGCGTTCGCTTTGCATGTGAAAGGCCCCGGGTTCGATCCCCGGCATCTCCAATTCTTTTATTTTTATTTCGCATTGTTTACCAGTATTTCATAGCCACCCCTAACTGTTAGCAATAAAGCGTATTTTTCAGTTTTATTCAGGAGCGGCCGACATAAATCTGCTCTGAATGGGTTTTTATCTCTTCGCGAATACAGACGAATATACATACACACATTCGCGCCAATAGGGCTTTGAAAAAATACAAAAAAAAGGTCTAAATCTGCGAGCAGTTTGTGAAATCAAGTGTGCTTATCGGGTCCGATTCCCGTTTATTTTTTTATTATATATTTTCATTTCACCCTCTGGTGAAAAACTAAAGGGGTTTATGGAGCCATTGTTCCAATTTTTTATTCGATTACACAGAGGAACGCTACACTACAATGGGTAAACTCGGTCTCTATTAAAGCCACGCTCCCTGGACACGCGCACCCCCGATGGACCAAAACCAAACTTGGGTTTCATAATATTTTGGAAACGTGGCGGGGGTTTGCACTCGGATACCAATTAAAAACTGTTTATGCTTGGAACTAGTGGGAGGGTTGATGGTGGTGGTTTCATTTGGGAAAATTAGGATGGAAACCGCCTATCGGCCTAAGCCAGACGAGTTTTACGCGCTTTGTACACAACCGTGGACCCTTAAACTCCCCCTTTTAAACAAAACATAAACCGCGACGAAGAGATGCTGTCTTTCCTGCCTTTTGTCAACTCTGACGATGATGGATTGCCATCCAATTGGACCTACATCGTTTTCCCACCGAAGCTCATACATAAAATATGGAAACTCATTAATCGTCCGTCAAGCTCTTTGTTATCTCTTTCGAATGGATTCAATTATTTCACAAATTATTATTTTTGTGTCTATTACCTGATGCTTGACATAATCATTTATGCATAAATAAGTAAATTTCAACTAAAATACAAATAGAGGTAGATATATGTTAATAACAATATTTTAAAACTGGATTTAATTATGAATAATATTACAATTCCAAATGAGAAATATCAATATTGTTTGTAATTAATTATAATTATCCGTTGAATAATTCATGTGTTTTTATTTGTAAATATATTTTTGTCTGTAAATAATTATGTTATATATTTTTTGCATTAAATAATTTAATTATTATTATTAGTTTAAATTACTAATTGATAAAAACTTAATTTAGGTTTGATATTGAACATTTGAAAGGAGTATTGGCAAACCGTAATGAACGTGTAAATATGCATACGGCTTTTTCCGAATGATCGTTTGCGGTTTGAAGTAGGAGCAGTAGCCGCCTCCTCCACCTCTTCATCCCGCAGTCGCTTCGGATCCCCGCGGACGGCGGCGGAGAGGCAAATGGCGGTCCGGCACAACGGCAAATAATAGCGGAGACTGGAGGCGGTTCGCATTATTTATTCAACGGTTAATTACGAGCAACGTTCCGTAATGCAGGCCAATATTTAACTAATTGTTCCAGCCATTATTAATATAAGTCGAAAGAGCGGAGAAGGAAGGAATGTGGTGGAGGTTGTACCGGTAAAGGAAGAGGCGGGCTGACTTTACTTTCCCCCGGGGGGAAAACAACCACCCCAAAACCCCCTTCACCTCCTAACTTGCTTTGCTCACGCTACACATGGTAAACTGAACTCCCACAGGACTCTACACAGTGGCGTAGATAGAAATATCGGTTGTTCTCAGTTGCCTTCAATTTTAATTAAAAGATTATTGCTATTCAGGTGCAAATTTTCAATTTCAGAACCACCACACTCGTGGGCCTTTCCGAAATGCAGATGTTTGCTAGGCAGTAGCTACGCCAATGTTAACATTACTACAAGAAAGTGCAATTCAATTGAATACAGAATTGTTAATTATTTCATAAAAACGATGGGCTCATTTTCAATTGAAAACAAAAGTTATTTTGTTTTTCCTTGATTCACATTTACTTCTGTATGCAAATGTAATGTATCTTGTTCATAAAGCTTAATGTTCATGTTACACTTCTGCTAAAGAAAATATTTGTTGCGTAACATTTACGATGCATATAGCTCTATGAATGTAACTCGTTCTATTTATTTATGAATATTATTTTCTACTTGATGAAATTTGAAAATTAACTTGTTTTCTATGTTCATACATACTTAATAAGTAATTAATTGTTATATAATTATAATATAGTAATAAATAAGGTTTAAAATTATATAAGAGTTAATATGTTTCTCAATTTAAGCGCGAGATGGAGATAGTGTTGGAAAAAGTTTTGAATTTGAATTGTCTAAGTTGGTATCAATGCGTCGGCGCGTACGTGTAGCGGGGTGAGTTGGGTTCCACTGTTCGACGCGTCTGCGTGCATTAGCGTTTTGAATATTCAAAATTGTTGTGTAACCCGTTCAAATTCGAAGAAATATCTTGTGCTCAGTGAAATCCATCATCGGGGATGAAATCCAATTGGATTTTGGCAAATTTACGTGAGTAATTCGATTTTTTTAACAATAAATATCTCTCAGTATAAGCTGCGTAATTCCTAATTGATTCGCTTATATGTATGTCTCGATTAAGCTTTGTATTATGTTAAAATGTTTGGTTAATTATTCCTCTATTAAGAAATTGCGACGCATTAAAAATGGCGTTGCGATGCGTTTCCCTCCACTTTTTGCAGCGTTTTTATTGCAAAATATATATATTTTTTGGCTAAAGTTGGCACAATCGTGGCGTTCCCACCACCTTAGTATTGCGCGTTCTTTTGTTAAGTGAACATAATTCTTATTATAAATTGATGATAATTATTGAATTATTCATTGATTTAATAAGGTTGATGACTAAAAACTGTGAGTACTTTAATTTACTGATACCATTTCCCTACTACATTTATTGAACATAACCTAAAAACTAATTTGATTATTATAAATAATGTGCTTATACTTATTTCTCCATGATGCATGTATACTTGTGTATTATTATATGGATGCAAGGTATTATAAATACCAGGTCATTCTTTGCGTTTATCACGTCCGCAGTGATACGTAAGGGATGGCAAGACCGTCTGTGCTAAAACCTTCTCGAGGTGCATCCGTTGAGGTGGTTGTTCGTATTCGAATATACGAGCAATCAACCGACAGATCACAGCGGATCTAGGGGCTCGCGTTTCCCCGAAATATCAATTTATCTATCGCGACGGATGTCGTTAAGAAAAGTTTTGACCAAACTTAGTCTTACATTCTGTAGTGAAGTGTGTGTGCGTTATTTTGAAGACAAGTTTAAGGCTTCGGCTCTTGTTCTTCAACCGGTAGTAATTGCAGTCAGTTTAAATTCACGTTACTCAGTTTGCTATAAATTTATTATTAATTATATTAGAATCACGGGAGTGTTAAAATTCCGGGAGTTTAGTGCGTATTTTTGCTAAATAATCGCGAGTGTTCGTGAGTGAGTGCCAACAACGAGATGGCAGAGATGTAGGTGATGGCTGAGATGGAGAGATCAGATGATGGTGATGAAAACATCGAAGTAGTAAGTGATTTTATACCACACGGGATTCACTATAAGTCCTCCCACCTCAACATAAATATATTTCTCATTTGATTTCAGCTTTTTCAATCTTTTAATTATTACTGCGCTTATTCAAATTTATTAATTCATTTTAAATTTCTTTTAAATTATATTTTAAATTTCAAATTTATTAATTATTTGAATTCCTTTGTTCTTATCCGTAATTCCGTTTTTTGCATCCACTTACATAATTTGAGATGTTTTAGTTTAGGTTGCATTAAATTACTTTTGATTTGGAGAAGATCTTAATATCATTTGCTTTACTCATTTAATTATTTACACGTTTTCGCTAAATGTCTATTTTTATTAGTTTCATAATTATGATGATTTTGTTAATTGACTTTTGCTCTACATATGTGTTATTTATATTGAAGTTGTAATGACTTCAATATACTTTACTCATTGTAGACTGAATCAAAATTGCTTAATTATTATTGTTTTGAAACATCGCTGATCACCTAATTAATCAAAAATAACAAATGTTTTTAAAAATGTTTTATGTTACGTCCTTCTTATTTCATTACTTAAAATATTATAGTTTAGGAAATTCTATAATTAGGGTTGGCCACCCTAAAGCTAATTAGATTTTTAACAGTTTTTGGAAAGTTTCTCATATTTCCAAAATCTGAACATTGTATGTTAGTGTGTATCATTTTTGGTATGAATGAAAGCGAGCTCGCAATTGTTTGTCTGTGTATGCATGTATGAGCAAAAGTGTTTCGATTTAGTATTTGATTTTGGATGATTTGAGTGATTGAACGTTGCTGCTGTTATGATTGTGCTGAGATGTCGATAGGTTTTTAGAAAATGTTAAATCGTCTTTAACATTTTGAATTTGTTTTGAGATGTTAATTAGAATTCTTGAACTATAATTAATTCAGTTTAATGTATTATTAATTTCTCAAAATTAATTAAACATTTGTTATTTCAGATCACAATTTCAAATTAATTTTAAATTGTTTATTATTTTGTTAATAATGGAAATTATCATATTGTATCAGTATGATCAATTTCTATTTATTAGCTTTTCATTATTAGATATTATTAATGTATTAATTTTAAATTTTCTCCAATGTCAATGGTGATTTTGTGTCGCCTCGCGATTAATAAGCATGAGTAGTTAGTGGCAAATCTAACGTATTTGTCGGCTTTTATATGTTTTTGCTTTCAGCTGGATCTAAATGGATCCACCGTGCCCGAAAATCACTCGAAAGTCGTGCAGAAAGAGACTTGTCTTTAGCAGTCTTAAATTCAACAAGACATGTTGGTAGACTCTCTCTGCACTATTATAGATTTGTATTAAATAGAGGATGTTTCAGTACCCTCGCCCACCCCCTTCGAGCTTATCTGAAGGTTTACTTAATTTTTGATAATTACTTATCCCCTGGATCGTGAGATGGTTGCACACTTTCACGATCCACCTTCAGCCCTCCGTGTTTTCAATTCATTCGTATATATTTTCATTAAGTTTGTTATTAAACTAGCTTCAATTTCTGGTAAAGAAATCTTTAGTATTTGATTGGCATTTGGTTCCCTTCACTCCGCCCGTCCGCCGCGAGTCCCCCCTTAAGTGTTGCTATGACTATTTTGGGGGTGCCGGTACTTCCGCAGACTAGTCAGTTTACTGACAGGGTCTCTGCCGGTCCCAATACCTTCCTTTATCCTCTAATCATTTGCCATTTCAATACTTTAGAATTCTCTTCGCTCGGGCGAAGTTTGCTATTAACTTCATTTGGACTTCCTGGTTAAGTTTAGGCATTTAGTATTTAGTATGGATCGAATGAGCTTTTGCTTGGCTCACGATTCACTCCAATTCATTTTTGTTGCTTTATATTATTTCGAGTGATTCTCCTATCATTTACTATATATGTCGTTTGTACTAATCCATGTCTGTGGGGATCTAACGTATCCTCACGTGTTTTTCTTTCAGCAGATAAAATTCACCTCTGGACTGTTGCGCTCGATCTGTTCATTTTTGCTGTGAATGTTCAGGTCTTGCTGCTGGGTCGGGCACTTCAGAGGTGGATCAAACAATAGAATTACACAGCAAAAACCATAAACAATAAATACTTAATACTTGATAAGTTTTGCAATTGATTATCATAAATGTCCAATTAGGCAGTTATGATAATTTCATTGCCAGGGAACTAATTAATACAGTAGAGTGCAATTTACTATAATAGTTCGTTCTCTTTAGGTTTAGATTAGTTTTAGTTTTATTTGTAATGCGCCCATTTTGTCAATATTCCTCCTAGTTTTAAGTTTACACCCACTCACAAAAAAACATACCTAATCCGAGGACTCTCCGTCCCCTCCAAGAATCGCGAGTCTCCGGTTCGACTTATCCCTATATTCCTTTCTATATCCTTATTGTGCCCCAAATTTTGAGGAATTAAATGGGTTGTAATTTATTTATATTTGTAGATTGTTGTAAAAGCGTTCGGCAGCTGCTCAGAGTCTATAGAGTAGTCATAATATGATACAAATACAATTTCATAATGCCGGATTGCTAATGAACATGCACAATTAGTCTATATTGTGCTACATTGCATTACACATTGATGATATAGAAAAAATAATGTGAATGAAAAAAAATATGTTATAAAATATAGAAAATAATATGTCAAAATAACAAAACAAAAAATATATATACAAAAAGAAAAGAAATAATAAGATTAAAAAAAATGAATATATATATACAAAAGAAAGAAAAGAAATAATAACAATATTAAAAAATATAAATATATATATATATTGAAAAACAAAAGAAAAGATAGAGACGAAAAAAAAAACAGATTCCTCTCCATTAATTAATATAATGATTTTATGTAATGCAATTAATATTTAATGTAATTATAGATGTATTTATTGTTTTATGTGTGTTCTGTTTCAGGTTTAATACAATTTTGTTGCATTTCATGTTGTCCTAATCATTGCATTTTCTGATTCAAGTTAGCTTAATTCTATTATTTTTGTTAGGTTACCTTTTAGGTCATAGCATTTCCTTTTATCCTAAACATCCCTTATTTTCTCTTCGGGTGTGCGGTTGCGCGTTTGTTTCCATTTGCTGTGAATGGAAACGACGGCTTCCACGTGGCCGCATGTCCAGGTGCAAAAGGTATATCATGTTTCTTTTGAAGATGATAACCAGGTATGATTTCAAGCGCAATACACAGCCTCTGAATTGATGCAAGACCGTACATTTTTACCTTCACGAGGTTGCACCTGTATTGTACAGAAAATGTGGCGGATCTATCCAACGTTGAGTTTAACTGTATTGTAAGAATTAATATAAAATTCTTGTTTATTTGTATTTTTAGTTTAAATAACTAGATTTTAGAGTTATTTAAACTGAAAATACAAATAAACATAATATATGTTTCTATATTTATTCAATAATATTGGATCGAAGATTAATTTAATATTTGATGTAAATTATTTATTTCTTAAATGTAATAAGATTGATAAAACTGTAATTATTTTATTGTGTAATATAAATATTATTGTAAAATATTGATAGTGAATTCTAACATATAATAAAAGAAGGAATAATAATTCAATTTGCTGTGGAAATGATATTCGATATTACATCATTAGCGCGTTGTGGCTTCATAAATTAATACGAAATTATGATTCGTAAGGTATAAATAAAAAATAAAATAGGATGAGGATATTCGCATCAGGAGTGTTGCGAAATTTATGATGTTGGGGAGATGTCGGCGCTGGTAGATTATACTTTGAAATCAGGGAAAATACATAATGTATTCTTTGCGGGCGGTGTTGGTAGGTTTGTATATAAAGGAAAGCGGCACAGCCCCGCCGTCCCTCGCTCCTTCTATGCGGGCGTGGTAATTTGAAAATAATGACTTTATTATCGCTGTTGTGGCGGACGCTTAGCGACGCCAGCGCCGGGCATTATCCTTGTGGAGGATGATAGAAACGAAAGTAAACACAAGGTCCTCCTGCATCAAACTTAGTCCTGCCGTCCTCGCAGCATGCGCCCTGATCCTGTGATATCAGGATAACATACGTTAGAAACTTAATGACAACTTTCAGTTCTTCAAAAGATTAGAGTATTCAATATCATTTATTATTATTGAGATATGTATAATTTATATTTAAATTTAAAACAAAAGAAAGAAAAGAAAAATTATATTTGATATGTAAGAATCTTTAGAAAATCATTATATCATAAAGTCCATACCTCATAGGTGTTCTGGAAATTAAGTACGAAATATTTTTTGTTATTCCATTGTAAAGATACTTTAGCCAAGTGTCCTCCTGTTATAATTATGTTATCTTGGTATAACTTGTGTAACGAAACTGTTTCTACAAAAACATGAAAATGTTGTATTAGTTTCGAATAAAGTTTACATATGGAATGGTACGAAATAATTCTCCGAAGTTGCAAAGGTATGGACTAATGGGAGAGTGGGCTTTAGCGTTGAAGCTGGTAATAATGAAGAAAGGCCAATTAAAACATAGTTGCTAATTGGGTGACTTTTGTCGAGAATGTGTCATTGTGTTTAAGTTATGTCCGTTGAGTAGGAAAAGTGTTCGGTTGATGTCCTCCGAATCGGACTGGAATTGTAAAGAGAGACTGAATCTCCATCTATCTCTCTCGCTCTTTCATCTCTGTACATTTTCGGGTCGGGATCAGAGCCCAAAGGGGTCGGCGCTCCAGAATGTTCACCATGCAAAGCAGATAAAGTTGGCAATTATCGTCTTCACGACAATATAAACGGTCTATATAACTCGAACTAATTATAAGTCCTCCGGTTCGATTCCCCCCGGCAGGACTCTCCTCAATCCATCCCAACCTCCCCTTTCACTCCCCAACTCCTTTCCTAAACCATGGGGAAGAGATGGTGAGGGGTTGAGGAGGTAGAGGAGGTTCGCCGCCCCCCGCGCGTCCGTATCACAATGGCTGCCGGGCGTCGCGACGCAGTTAACTAACCGTGTCGGGCTTATCCTAATTACCGCTGTAATTAGTATATAGCGCCGGTGCCGCCACCGCAGGATGCTGTTTTGTCACCGACACTCGCGGTTGCTAGGATACTCACCCCCTCTGGTTACCATCTCTTTCTGTCGTTCGCTCTCGCTCTTTCCTCAATCATCGTCCATTCCGACCAACGATCCGCACTCTCTATCTCTCTTTCAACCGCACTGTTTCGCCGCCACCGCCGAATTCATATTATATTGCGTGCGCCGCCTCCATTTATTCCCTTCTTTAATACTATCACAAAGTGTATAAACACCCCCTAAAACTCTCATCCCTCTGTGCGAGATTGTATCGCGCGGTTTTGATGCATGAAACTTCATTCAACATTTTGATGCTGCAAATGAGATAATCTAGATGATGTACTTTATAAACACCATTTTTTGCTGTTGAATAGTGACGTCAGACTACATAATTTTGAAACTTTAAAAAATTACCAATTTTAAAATAAAAGTCACAAGGGATGAATGGATAAACTTTCACAGTAGATGTTTACCATTATTATTTTTATTAACATTAATAATTTATTTAAATATGTTTACTAAATCTAATGGTTAATATCATAATATTAATCCTGAAAATGAAAAGTAAAATAAATGGTGAATAAACATTTCTATGACTTGAAACTTAACATAAATAGGATTTAAATGAATGTAATAATTAGATAAGGATGTAAAGGAAATTAATGATGAATAATATAAATAGAGGAAGGTTGAAAATGAAAGGGATAGTAGATCACTTGAAGAGCAGAAGTTCATCTAATTAAAATAAAAAGGGAATAGTGCGGCCAGCAGAATTGCTTCGAACAGATTTCCAACGCAGCCCCGCACCCCTTACACATACATGCAATTGCTACCTTCTCTCTTTCACTCTCTAACTCACTCGTTCTTACCGCAGTGTATGTGTATGTATTATATATATATATAAATGTGTGTGTGTGTATATTGCCGACGCCCGTCGCCGTTTTCCCCCCCATCTCGGTTACAAACCGACGCAAATATTTGCTCAACTCCGCTCACAAAATTAAGTGGAATTGAAATGGACTCCAAAGGTAAACTGTACAGGGGGGCGTCGAGTCTGCTGCAAACGGGGAGAAAGAGAGAGAAAGCTGAATGGCCCGATTCGCCTTCCTCACCGATAACCACCCACGCACGCACACAACTCAATACATCTCTCTCATTCTCGTGAACTCCCCCATCCACCAATTTCTTCTCTCTTTCTCATCCTCGACTCTCCCGCCGTTGGTGTGTACAAATACACATCCACTCTTATTAACCCTTAAACGCCCTTACTTTATTACTCTCAACTACTTAATCCCAATAACTATCAAGTGATGATTGTCCATTAAATAAATAGAGATTTCAATTAGAACTTCAACTTTATAGATTTTTTGTTTTCATGTTCTTTTATTTAATTATTTTTCATTAATTATTATAATGAAATAATTATAGTTTTATTACGTTTTCATTTCTTAAAAAAAATATAGATTATTAATGATTGTGTCCTTGCAGTGATAAATTAGGACCAAATTGAATATCGTTTGTTCATTCATTGTGAAACGAATATGAAATGTGATAGGTCTGTCTTTAAGTATTTCGGGAGGTGTGAGGAATTCGTGTGCTCCTGCCTGTGTGTGTGTGTGTGTGTGCGTCGGATAATGATCAAAGGGAAAGGAGGAAGAGGTCCAGCGATCGCACACATGTGGATGGCTGCTGCTTCTGACTCTTTGCTCTATGTGGATGTTCGTTCGTTCCGTCACGGTACGTCTTCAGGATGATGGGCCGCGAAGCTCAGACCTCACAAAGACAAAAATAATCCCCGCAAATTAGTCGCCATTGTTTAAACAATGCCATGCTTTATCGTCATCAGATGTTCCAATTTAGTTACGCCAGGAGCATCAAAAAGACGTCGTCGTGGTCGTCGAAAAACGAAAGAACCAAAAGCCTGAAACCATAATGAATCGTACCCATTATATATTTAAACGTTTCCTGTCCTTAAAATAACTATATTTCAGTACTTAATTAGAGGAGGCCTCCTTTTGATGGTGTCAAGATAATTCGCTCAACTCAGCCGTCCCCTAAAATCTTTCTACACGGTCGAAATTAATTCAACTTTGGAACATCTCCCACACACACTTCTCTATATATACAAAGAAAATAAACAAAACAGCTTATTTTTGTTTTTGATTCCCTTATTTTTGTTTTGCTAGGGCAACTAAAAAGAATCACATTCAATCATTTAATTTATGTTCCTAGGAAATAACTTTACATTCAATTTAATTTTTTGCTCACCTATAAAATATAATTATTTATTTTAGAGGAAGTGGAAATTTAATTAAAGATAGCATTTTTCGATTTCTAAAGATAAATTAATGTTTACAACTGTAAAAGTACTTTTATCTCAAGACATATACAAATGGAATCATTAAGGGGTTTGTCCAAATTGTACAAATCTGTTTCGTAATTGTGTTGAAACTGATGCACGACTCTCTAGGTTTGATTAGGTTAATTTATTTGGGGAATAGGTGAACGGTTAGAGGAGTGAATAAATAGCGCAATAGGCGCGTAATAGGCAAAGTTAGCCTTAATCTTGTAGCACCGTAATCAATCCGTAGGGCATACATACACATGTAGCTGAACGGAGGTGGTACACATGGAGAAGATAAGCATTTGCAGGAGGAAGTATATAGTAGTGGGCGAAGCCAGAAAAGGGAAATAAAGAGGGAGAGAGAGAGAGCTTAGCATAGATGGAAATGTAGAGGAAGTGAGTGAGTGAGTAGTAAGTAACTCTTGCCTATGTGCGCTTCCAACATTCCCACCCGCACGGCGGTGGCGGTTAACTTATAGCACGGTTAGTTTGCACGGAACATTTTAATTAAGGTGATTACTCCATTCCCGGAGACTTGTGTACACAAATAAATTAACTTTAAAACTGAATTAATTGCTTCTTGCGTTTAGAAACGGCGGACGGCTGCACGTGGAGCAAAGTGGGGATCCGGTAGGGTTCGAGGAGGAAACCCATCCACCAGAATCAACCTGAACGCAAGCCTCGCTTCGTGCCATTATCATTAACATTTATAAATTGGCACACTTTAAACTTGTCGACTTATAATTAAGTAGCAATCACTTCTATAAGAAGATTGATTGATTAATTCCACGGACAATCAAATACCATTACTTACTTTACTTTATTTAAGTATTAAAAAGAGTATTGGAAACATTTTTAAACTCTTGGTAATTAACTATTATAAAATTATATTACATAATGTTAATTAATTACCGAATTGTCTCAATATCAATTAATTAATTATCTAATTAGATGATTCAACTTGTAAAATGGTTTTTATTACAAATTTTGTGTTAAAATTTATTAATAATATTTGAAGAGTTATTGCTATTTAGACTTTGTTATATATTCTCAGATTAACTCGAAAATTATAAAGTAAAATTAATTAAAAATATGGATTCTAATACTTGAATTTACAATGTTGTTGAAATCCAAATTATTCGTTTCAAAAGTATAAAATAATCATTTGCATTTTAGAGTGTATATTTACAATGAAATTGGATTTTTGATAATACCAATTTACATTTTTGTGTTTGACCGTTTTTTTTAAGTTATTTTTCGAATTGCAATGATATAGCCATTACATAAATATATAAAACGTACAATGGGATTTGTGCAACAACAACGAAAAAGAAAGACGTAATTGTAAAGAGAGCTGGAATAGTTGTGAAGGGTGGAAGAGCGAAAGGGGTGGCTGTTAAATGAAAACGGGTCCTGTTTACAGAAGTCGTATTAAAAATGTATTAATCCATTTTTGGATTTTCGGTTTGTGCAAACATCGGTGCATGCGGCCAGTAATTATTTTGCCATTTCCACCCCAGTTATTTATTTTTCATCCTCCCGTTCTCATTCACTCCGCTCCGTTCTCTCTCTCTCTCTCTTTTTATATATATATATATATATATAACTGTGCTATGTGCGTGTGTACATAGGGAATCAGAATTTTTGTGCGCCCTCTGAACGCGTTGCCTCGCCCCCTATCAATCTCCATCATTCGCTGATCAACTTGCGCCACCGCATTGTTATACCCTACGCATACAGTTTTAATGCTTCAACAATGGCATCGCTGCTTCCACCGCCGCCGCCTCCGATTCCACCCCCGGAGCGTGCGATTATATTTATTATGTATCCAACTGTCTTTTCTTCGCCGAGCTTATCTACCCTCGTACACGCATTATTGTTTTATTTCCTTATATAATAACAATTTTGATTTTTCACCTTATTTGATCCATTAAAGTAATATTGACAATAACCAGAAACCTAGCGGAACTATTACTACAGCAACACTCTTTATAAAGTTACTGACAATTTACATTTCATTATATTATTTAATTAATTTTCATAAAATTATGTATATATATTGAGTTTTATAGTAATAAACTTAAAAATAACAAAGTTTTTGAAATAATTTACGAAAAAGCATGAGAATTGCGGTAAATATCAGCTGCGGTGTCCGAGTGGTTAAGGAGATGGACTTGAAATCCATTGGGCTTTGCCCGCACAGGTTCGAATCCTGTCCGCAGCGTAACATTGATTTTAAATCCTTCCTTGAGAAATCTGTAGAGATTATAAAATCAATTTTATACGTTTTTAACAAATCCTTTCAAGTCTAAATGACAACAGTTTTTGAGAAGTTGCAAGTTATTGACTTTCTAATTACATATATTTGTAATGTTACCAGACAACTAGTAATTTATATTGTTTCATTTAATATGAAACATGTTTTGTAACTGGATATTTTAAAGTGTTCCATATGGTGGATTTGTAGCGATTACACTGATGGATGGTAAATCTTCTAAATTTAGCTTGATGTAAAAGTTAATGCAGTTAATTGCATATAAGACAGGACAATGTAGCGTAATGAGGGTTGCAACATGTCCTCCCTATTATCCATGCTAATGTGATGTAAACCGACTTCCACTAGATTTAATATACGATACAAGCATGGATTTTCATATGCGACTAAGAGAGCGAGAGAGTGGATGAGAGCAGGGGAAAAAAATCATGTAATGTGAGTGTAAGTGCGGCGATATAATAAATTGAAACCAACGGGGAATTCGCTGGGTCGGTTTTAAAGGGATGTTAGCGGACGAGGAAGAAGAGCAAGAGGAGGCGGCGGACGTCCCCCGGGATGCGTACCCCGCCCGGTCGTGGTAGTCCCGAAATCCCGGAGGCTTGTTGGCTCTACACCGTCATTTGTCTAACAGCTGTTCACATATCATCAAATTACGTCATTACGTCGGCCTCCACCCCGATTGTCTGCCGTCCCCCGTGATTAGAGGGGAACGGAAAAACCGGTGGCATGCGCCGCTGTTTGCGTTTAACTTTTAATTTCGGTGATTAAATCCACGACGACCGAAGGCAATACAAACTTAATGAAAATCATATGATAAATAAATACACGGGGGATAATTGAGTTACAAGGGGAAGCAAATAACAGCAGGAAGAATCAAAACAAAACCAGAATTTAAATCAATTTTGAACACAGTTCCAATAATTTGTCCGTAATTCCAACAATTGGTATTACGTAAAAATCATAACTTGTTAAAATAAAAAATAACTTGTTAATTTGAAAGTTATGTTACTTGAGTCTATATTTATTTTGATTAATAAAAAAAAATGTGTATATATACTTGTGCTTTTGTCCTTTATATATATATATATTCGGGCAGTCGTTGGGAGGGTTGATGTAATTATGGGTAAATTGCGTTGCCGAATTAGGTTTTAAAAATTTTATACTTCGAGTCGGGACGGAATAAGAAAAGTTTATATTGGCTGCGGCGAGGGCGTCGGAGGCGGCACTTCATTATGCCTTTATTCCTCTTAATAAGGGCAAATTTGAAAAGCGGCGGGATTTTATTGTTGTTTGTCTTCGGGCGAACTTTTATGTACTTATATATTTATGAAGTGGTTACTGGTGGCGGTGGCGAACTTTGAATTTCATCCCCAACCATCAAACCTCCAATTTTTTTTTTGTATCTTTTCCACTTTTTCATTTTATTTTTATTTTAGTCTCGTCCTCGTAATTGTCCTGACAAATCTCCTCTGCGCCTCTATTTTTTGTTGGTGTTTTTTCGCTTCAGTTCTTTTGCTGTTCTCCTGTCGTTGTCCTGCGTGAAAGGACAAAGCGTAGGGTGGATGGGTGAAAGAGGTGACTGGACGAGACGGGACTGCTACCGTTTTCCGGCGATCCTTTTTCCTCCCCGCTGGGAACGACACGGATACCGAAAAGCTATTACAAGTGTGTAAATTCCGGTCACCATCTGTGACTAACCGATTTACAATACGTTTGCCCCTAATTGATTGTAATTCTACTCCGGTAATTCTATTCACGTCATCGTGTTATACACACCGCCTAATTGAATGATTTTTAAAGCGATTCCACATGCTCTCTTCCCTACATATATATTATATAATCGATCATAGTTATAACACGATACATCTTCATTACATTTCGACAAACACCGTCTTTATTAGCATAAACTAAACTTTTTTTAAATTTACATTACATTTTCTTAATTTAGTACATGTTGTCAAACTTATAATCACAGTTTATTTTCTACAATTATTTTTGATAAATTGAAGTAGTTTCAAGAAAATGTTTTATCATATTCAGCGAAATGCGATATATTACAGGTATTCAGTTTCATTGCTACGAGTAATCTCGTCGTTTTTAACTCAAGAAATGAAAAGCGAAATGTAATTTCCAATTGAAATTGCTTTTAGAAAAATAATCTTTTCTATATAAATGAAAGCGTCTTGTAAATTAAACAATAATAAACATTTTTATTAGTAATAGTAAACATATAATTATTAATATTTGTAAAAATAAAATATAGAAGAGTAATGATGATCGTTTTTTTTTTTTTTTGGTAGAGAGATGGAAATAGAATAAATCCGTCGGGATTTATAATTAAATAATTAACGGACTCGTTAAAATGTACCATTCAATGCGGAGCCGCAACGAACAATGCAAAAATATTCTGTTTGCATGCATGTTTGTGTATGTATGTGCGCAAAAAAAATAGTAGTCGGCAGCGCACAAAACGCAATTACAATCGACGTACCAGGTGGGGGGCGGCTTCATGGGGGCGGCGGTTTATTCCTGCCACCGCACTCCGCCTCCATCCCGCACACCTCTGATCAATAAATATGTACTCGCGGCCTTTAAATAAATAAAATACAAACCGATCATCTATTCATGATCGTGTGCCATTTTGCGCTTTATGCGGTGGCCTGAAAAATTTAATTACATTTTTAATTAAATTTTAATTAATTAGTTTAACACTCTTTTTCTCCGTCCGGACTATTATTATTATACACTGCACCCTCAAAAACAGCAAAAACACTCATATTTATATGTGTGCGTTTATATCTATATACACAAAAATAAATCGTAAATGCATTTCGTTCCAATTAAAAATTATATTTTCATTATGGAGCATTTGCATATGTAAAATGAAATCAGGTGAGGTTTTTTTTTTATTACATTTTTTTTGATTAATGCAATAAACATGTAAATAGTTGGATTTATAGTAAAATCAATTGGGTTCAAAATAAAAAGAAGGATTTGAAGGAAACAAAAGAAGGGGGATAAATTGATTAGGATAAAGAGGCGATGGTTTAAGGAATTGTTTGGAAGAAAAGTGGTAATGGAAAATAGATTGGTTGGGTCTCTTTTTTCCTGTGCTTCCCATTACGTCGTTTCCTTCTTTTCCGCTTCCTGTGTCGTAACAAGTTGGCTTAGGTTTTCTATTAGTGTGTTTTGTTGGTCGATCCCTGGGCGATTTAGGATACGGCAGTAGGGAGGAGGAGGAGAGTCAGTGCAATCAGTGGAATTATATCTAAAAGAGAGTGAATTGATGAGTCAATGGGACATAATCTGGAGGGTTCGAAAGGTGGAGGAGGAGGTCTTGGGAGCGCGATGGAGATAAGTAGATGCGAAGTGCGTGGGTGGATGAGGAGTTGTGAAGGGGGGCGGCGGAGGCGGCTGAGAGACCGCCGATGAGACGATTGCCACGCGACCCATGTAACAGAGCGGAACTAAACTAAATTGAGATCGTATTAGAGCCGAAGAGAGAGGTCTTATTGCGCATATAATAGACGCTGTTTGTGCTGTTTAACCACTTCCCGAGGAGAGGCGTTCGAATTAGCATTTTAGACGGTCGCCTCCTCCGCTTTCCCCGGGATTCCTACCGCCGCCACGACGATTTTCTGTTTGTGTTTGGGATGAGGATTCTCATTTCCTTTTCCGATTCGATTTCCATTCCTCCGTACAACGACGGATCCTCCACTCCTCTCCAAATTTATACACGTATTCACACACGCACACGCACGCACACTCGAACCGTTCCAAAATCACATCCAGATATCTCCTGCCACCGCATTTCCTTCAAGAACTCTAATTTACTAGCACCTCCTTCCTACATCCCTGCACAAAACCCTTGCACAATTTTCAATCAAACTGTTCAAATAAGCAAAACTACAAATAAGTACATACTTATACTATAAATATCTGCATCTAACCCATTAAATCTTCACCAAACGTATAATAGTATAAAATAATAGTTTGTAACTTTTTACAATATTAATTACAAAAGTTGAATGTAAGATTTTATGTATCTGTCACAACTTATATAACAATAATGAAATAAGTATTTGAAAATATCTTTATTTAAAAAAATATCGATGTTATTATATTAGTTCTAGTTGCGGAATTTTAATGTAAATTAATATTAAAAGTATATAAGTTTAAAAATAATATGATGTAAATACTAGTTGTAGAACTATATAATACATAGTTGGCTTGAAGGACACGTGTGCAGGTGAATTGAATAATGAGGTTGAGTATGAATGGGCTATCTGGTACGTAAAAAAGATCATCCTCGGGAATTATCCATGCAGGAAATCATCAACATAGTGATTTTGATTGGGGAGGATTAAATCAGCGACTGTTCAGTTTTCAGTTAGGAATCATTTGAGAAGAAACTGATTCCCTTTTATTCCCTTTTTATATTGACAACTTCTCTAGGTAGTCTGGATGAGGTCGGATGGGAGGAAAGTTGTAAGGTGACGCACACAAATGGCCAATTAGCCCTTTTGGCCCTGCGGTATTTGCATACACGTACGCACGTACACCTTTATCTGTCTGTCACCTATTCGTCCTTTCCCTCAGGCGTCGTCACGGTCGTTCTTCCTGCCGTAGTCCTTGTCGTTATATTCTCTCGGCCCAGTTGAGACGTAACCAACCGCTCGCCAATTATTCTCCACTCGAGCTTGCTCACCTCGTCCTTTAAGCCCAGCGGCCTTTTATCTCCACACCATAACTCTGCACGGCATCCAACTATAATGGTTTCATAATTGTCTTCTATCAATTCCACTCTTAATTAATACAAATAAATATTCAGTTACTATGCTAACGCCAAATGTCACTTAGACAGTTACTGTCCACTTTCCGAGTTTCGTTATGGATGTGGTTTTTTAGAACAGCTTCGACACAATTCTTAAGAGAAACAATAATAATTTGATACATGCGTCGCATAATTGGAAAAACGACCCCTCCGTCTGCGTCGGTTCTTCGTTTCGCCCCATGGCACGTCACCGTCACGGGGGTGCCCTTTTTCTGCAGAGGGTGTACTACGAGCGCCCAACAATGGTACCCCGATATATAAATGACACACGCATGGTGATTCTAATGCTCTCTATTAATAAATTACACGCACTGCACCCCCGAGGACAAAAGGCCCGTCACTAAACGATTGTATTCCGTTATTAGCGCCGCGTAACGACGTCTATTTATATTATAATTGCAGAATTTCAAATGGCTCAGAAAATTGAACGTACAGATTCTTCCCTATTTTTTTTTGTCATCTAATCCACCATTTATTTACAATCCACAATTCGATAATTCAGTAAATTACTACAAGTAATTTGAATTCACTAAATTTTCTTCAAATATATATTATAATATCTTACACTACTTATTTAAAATTTAAGTAATTTGAAATATATCAACATAAAATTATATAACTATTAAATATAATAATAATTAGATAATAATTTTGTAAAATATTTACGAATCTTATAAGTATTTCATCTACTGTTAGATTGTTATTAATCTGGAAGTGTACGTGATAAATTAAACTCGCATATCAGATTAATATAATTATTATTATGTAATTATAGGTAAACGAATCTGCCCTTTCAAGGATGTATCATAGGAAGTTCTTTTCTTCCCTCAGGAGAGTTTCGCGTGTCGCGTTACGAAAGCATTTTCGAATTATAATTTATATTAATGCCGTCTCCGGTTTCCGGATAAATGAAGTCTGATCGTTAATAATAACGGCGTGTTATCTTATTAAGCTTCGATTACACTTCGGTCTTTCCCTTCCGCCCACATCCACATGCGATCACTTACACCTACGGTGATTACCCAACCTCGGAGCCCTTACGGAATCATTATTCAATCTCAATTCCGTTCCCTTCCAATCTCTAATAAACTTAGATTTATCATTAATTAAACTCCTCAGATTCCAATTTTCAATTACAAAAATGAATTACTTTATTTGAATTTTGTAGATTCAGCTGTGAGGAATATTGATTGGACTTTGAGGGGTGTGGATTTAGATATTTATGCAGCAAATGTTATTAATATTAGGGTGGAATTGTGCTTTGTAGAGTTTAGTGGTTGTAGCCTGTATCTTGCGCGCAAGGTGGATGGAGATCACACATAATGGTTTCCCAAACCGCTTGAAACTGTCGCATGATTTCACCATGGTTACGAGTACAATGGTGTTTATTTGTCCTGTGGGATCACTAACAACGTGCCAGCAAGCTTGATAAGGAAGCGATGATATTGTGCACAAAACGTTCCGCCATTCTCGCCTCTCCTTCTCCCACTCGCAATATCACCGATCTTTTCATCTCTCTCTCTCCGTTTCAACCCTCAACGGCGTTTGCTTCCACCACCCGCTTCCTCCGCAACCCGCAGACACAACACCCCGAACGGAACAAATTAAAGTTCAACCGCAATTTCTCCTTCCCTCCTCGCACTTATTTTTTATTTCTTCGTGTATGAAACATGAGCTCCGGTCGTTCAAATTACTTTAACACACTCATTTTCTGTAGTGATTGTGCAATCACATATTTAACAATTTATTTGCACTCTTAAAAAAATATATTAAACATAATTTATATATATTATATTAATATAATTTTTCCAATTTTCTAAACTAACTCTAAAACTTTGTATATATTATATGATTACACAAGAAATTCAACTTCTGTTACAAAATCTCGGAAGAATTATTTTAAATAAATATTACGCCTTTATGATTAACATAGATTTGTTCATAAATGTTGTATGTTTGCAGATACTACAGTCTATTTGTATTTAAGATTTATGAATGAAGAGTTTATTACTATGAATGGGCTATCCAAAATACGGACAGACGATTGCACTTGTGCTGGAGCGATTTGTTTGGGGGAACAAATGATTTTGGGATAAGTATGCAAACAGGGTGATCCAAATATAAATGTATTGCATTGTGCGTGTGCCACGATGACCGAATAAAAAATATAGGGAAGTGCAGAGAATGGGACTTTGCGGAATCCAGAAAGGGGGCACATGTGGAACAAGTGGACCCATCGTATTATACATATATATATTTTTTCCGATTCGGTTGAAGGGGTGGAGGGATGGTCGCAGGTCCCCTGTGGTATCGCCCTTCGACGTGGAGACCGAAAGCGTTCCCTAATCATTCCCAACACGTTATTATTGCACTGACACCCAAAACATAAATTACTTGTTAAATGATCGAAAACGATATTTATGTCCCTCATCTTTACCATTTAACCAGAAGGGAAGCTCCATCGTTTCACAATCTACGCTTTTACTAAACCTAAATATGTTCCAATTGTAATAATACAATCCAGATTTGAATTAGAATTCTTTATACAGTTTTCAGAAGATTTTAGCAAAACCTTTTATAAACTAATCTATGTCTATGCAATGATCAAAACTGTAAAAAAATTAAGATGAAGTGTATTTTTTATCATGAAAATCAAGTATAGAGATAATCAATTATTAACGAATTACACACTCGAGTGTCTCTTCCGAATTGGGTTTAATGGATGTGTAAGAATCGGAAGTGCCGGTCGTTTGTTCGCAGACGGAAAGGAGGGGTTGATGGACTTTTGGTCCTGACTAAAAGCGGCCGAACTGTGAGATGCAGGACTCAACTTTAATTGAAAATGACAAATCCCTCTATTGAAATGGTAATCAACTACTAGGAAATCCTATTAGGATAAACTCTGCGACTGATCGATACGCAACGGCACTGAGTCGGACGAAGAGGCAATCAACCGATGGAACGCACACACACACACACAAATGTTTGTATATATATATATAAAAATAAATGTCAATGTATAGAAAAATATAATATTTTAACCGATTTGCGCAAATACTTCCACATAAAAAATATTGTGTGACAATTCGGTTAATCGGAATAGCTGTACAAAAATTAATAATTTAATTATATTTATTTCTTATTAACAGTTGAAATCAATTTGTACAAATGGATATCATTTTTTGAGGATGTTTGAATTCCTTTACAAATGTGTGCAAATCTAAAAAATGAATGAATAATAACTATTTCGAAATTAAATTTGATTAATAATATTTTAAATTAATTTGTGTAAATCTACTAAAAAATACTAAATAAATCTTATAATGTGTTGTGGATTAGTAATTTGCGGTTGAGGATTTTCGTCGGCGGAATTTTCGTTGTTGTGGGCCGATTGTTGTGATTTAATGAAATGCTTTAGAATCGGTGTTAATTGGGGCAATTAACGTTTGCCGAGGGTAACTAATTTCGGCGTTACATTGGGCGCCGATTATCGCAACACTATCCAACTAAATTAAATATGCCAGATTAACTTGAACCAGTAAATTCCTAATGCCGCATTAATTAATATATAGATCCGATCGCGATGCCCGCAATCCGCGCCAAATATTTACCGTATCGGAAATTCCATTTGCGCCGCATCCCATGGTTGATTAGTCGTGCGCAATCATCGCCTTTGTCCCATTCATGCTTCCCCACAATGCTCCTAATTAAAGTCATTCTCGAAACCCTAACAACATCATCATAAACACAATCATCATCGTAATCATCAAAACAAACACAATTCTTTGCAAAGCTTGTTTTATATGTGAATAGTTAGTAAGTTATTTCGTAAATGGAGTACAACTTTTCTACTTAAGAGGAGAGGATTTAGCGAAGTGCGAGGCTTATTAAAATTTTAATTACTTTCAGGATTGAAGGATGGGATTTTTTGCACGCCTCGCGCTGCTTTCTTTTCCTGATTGCCAGGAGCGCTTCCGGGGCCCTTTAAAAAATTAACAAATCCTTTAATTTGTCCAGTCGAGTAGGCAATTTGGCGCTCGGCTCTTAAATTAGAAACCGGGTGGTTCTGAATATTTTAACGTAACGCTGCAAATCAATAAACGAGGTAAGGAGTGAAAAGATAGCAAAACCATCTTATAACAATTTGTTGCTGCAGATGTTCGCTTCTGGTCCGGCCAACAAAAGGGGTTTTGCTCCTCTCCCGTTCCGTGCATAATAATATGGGAGTTGTGAATATTTCAACGGAATCCCATCAAGTTATAAAGAGTTTTTACGGCGAGGACATGCGAACATTGTAACGGCGCCATGTGATGCCGACTCTATTCATATTAAATGGAGTTAGGTTATGTCAGCGCTTTAGCATCTGAATAATTGATCGGGTTATCCTCGTAGGTGCCATTTCTCGGGCGGCAGCCGGTTACGTAACGTCTCTTCAATTATTTAACCCAATATTACATTCGCTGCATTTTGGAGGGACGGCTGTTATACACGGCCTAAGTGGCTCCAACCAACCAAACTCGCTTCAGCTCCTTCCTCCTCCTCCGCAGAGCCGTTTACACGCTCGCATTTCCAGTTACCAGTCCAGAATGCAATTTCATTGTTTATCACCCTTCCTCTAATTACAAATGCTCACCATACCGACCGTAAATCAAGGCACGACCCAAATTAGGGCTACCTCTTTATTTATGTTTTTACACATCACATCCACCAGCAAGACCTTGAATTAACTTTAAATTCAAATAGAATTAATAATATACTCAAAATCTGTTATGTAAATACCAAATATCAAGTTGCAACAACATCTAAGTGGTATAATGGAAATTTTGGAATCGGTTTTGTTGTTGTTGTTGTTTTTGTTGGTTTCGGTGTATATGAATTTCCAGCGAATTAGTGGGATTTTAATAGTCGCATGAATATTTGAGATGGAGCCTAGTCGTTGATCCCCGGGATTAAATAGATTGCAGAGTGATTGTTTCTGCCCTTGTCGAAGGGATTAGTGGGTCCATCGCGCCCTCCCAGGCGTCGCCGGATCTGTGAACGAGCACACACGTCCAAAATCTGATCTGCCGCATCTGAGAGATCTCTCACAAGACTTCCTTCCCATCAATAAACATTGAATGAATAATCGGGTCCGAAGGGTCTCGGATTTCGTCGTCGCAAATACAATTAATTAATATCGGATATCATACCTCGAGGAATCATCTCGTCTATATCCAACCGCATCTAACCAAAGCAGATGCGATTCCCGCTGCCTCCTGAAATATGACGTGACGACAATATTACTCGAGGGACTTCATTAATGCCCCGTAAAGTGTCGACCAAATAAAATTAATAGTGGATCTATCCCCTCGGTCCTCCGCCACTAAAACCGCGATAACATCGAATCCCATTGTTGTTCGTGTCCTCCTCCTAACTGCCTGCTTCCGAATAGGGACAGAACGAGACAGAAGAAATCTGCTCCGATCAATTCGACTACTGCCAACTACCCTACCGCATCGACAATCCTCCCGGTCCGTCCTTTCGGTTACGGTTTCGTAATAATGAATACGCCATTACGATAACTCGCTGAAATTATCATCGTTATTATTATTATTATTTCGCACTCCTCCCTCCCCCAAGGACGGGTTTCTCACCCATTGTTGCCATATGCCCTTAGTGCGGACGTCGAGGGCGGCCGATTTTAATTGGCAATACTTAACTCCTCGGATCCGCGTTTAATTTTATCCCTCCATCGAAAATCCCATTACTCAGAATCACATTTTCAATTCCATTCCCATCCACTACCACCAGCTAACAACAATTCTTGATGAGAATAATAATTTTGTTAACTGAATTATTTTATATCGTAAGTGGAATAACTGTAGCAATTCATAAATACATCCAGTTTTAAAGTGCTCGTTTCGGAATAAGTAGAAGAGAAAAAAAATATGTATAACGAACAGAAGGATGTGCGTGTATTTATAATCGCGTACAGAGAAATTTATATTCTCGGTAGTAGTTTCATGACAATTTGTCGCGTTGATGAAATTGAGCGAAGTGCAACACGTTGGATGAGACTGGAGGAACGAAGTAGTAGTAATAATAATAAAAAGAAGAACTAACTGTGCCCATATTATATATCAAAGGAATTGCATCCAGGCTCAACATCTGTGAGCGAAAGCGCGCGTATGCAAAGAATCTTCCTCTGTTCTTCTTCGCCGTTCTTGTTCCCCATCCTCACACAAGAAAAAAAGGAAGAATAACAAAAAGGAGCCGCCGTCCACGCCCCGGCCGTTTGCCAATTATTTGGAACTGCAGAGGAATCGCTTTTCCTGGAGGTGTTAAACGCATCAAAATGTTTACACTTCCACTAAAACTGCTTTCGAGATTTATCGTCCCAACATATTAAATTAAATAAATAACGATAAATTCTTTCCGTTTTCTCTGGATTTCGAATCACCGAAATAATGGTAAAAATGCAGCAACATCTGCGTCGGATGATTGATTTATTGTCATCTCCGTTGTTTTTACAATCGGAGATGCTTCTTGGGGAAACTGGACTAATACCGACAGTATTTTTAGTTGTACGAAGAAAAGAAATATAAAATTAAATCACATTCCAGAAACGATTAATTGTGAGATTAAGTAACTAAATTATTTATAAATGTATGAAATATTTAATTTTAAGATGAAATTAATTGATAATTTAAAAAAAAATTACAGGATTTGCTGTTTTGTTGTTTCATGCATTTGAGTTAATATGAAGCCAGTTACGTTTTTGCAGGAGGGTGGAATGAACGAGGGTGTCCGAATCTGTGACAATGAGGAGCAATTATTTTCATTGGAGAGTTTGAAAACAATTTGGGCTTTTGCGGCCGAAGGACTTTATCCTAGGATTGGGATAAAACCTCTAGCAGCGAGCCAAAATAAAGGCGCGTAAAGCAAATAACAAAAAGAGAGAACGAGAGGGGAGAGGTAAAGACACATCCACTATACACGAGGGTGGAAAAGCAGCAACAACGAGTGAAAAAAATAAACCGTAGGAAATCCTTCGGTTTGTCCGAAGGAAAAGTAAGGTTTTCCGAGCGATGCAAAAGTGTGTTCTTCCTCATGCTTCTCCAACTCCTCGTCTCTGCATCATCCATCCTAAAGAGTGAGAGAGATAGAGAAAGCGAGTTCGAGTGAGTGCAGAATGGTTTCGGAGTTGATGAGATGAGAGCGGAGAGATTCTAAATCTGATGTAGACCGCAAGCGGAGTGCGCTCCGTAAGAGACCTTCACCACATCACTCCTGGATCCATTAAACATTCACACTGCAGGCAAGGATTCTCTACGTAATGTCCTCATGTGAAAATTAACATACTTAATACCCTCTTTCGCCCTCCTCGAATGCTAAAACTCCGAGCCGTGACACCCTTACAGCGACGTCTAATTTCATTCCGAACGATGATCGACCCAATTTCCATCATATTTACTGCGTAATTAGTACTAAAGGCAATTACCTGCTCGATGTACAAGAATTAAGACTAAGCTTTAGCATTATTAAAATAATTAATATATTATGTTAAACTTTATGATAAATTTACAGGTACATTCACAAACTTTATATGAAGTAGTTTATTCCTTATTTCTACTTAAATTAATTTTCAAATTGTATTAATATTGGAAATATTAATTATTGTATGTAAAGTTAATATTGAAATGAATTGGTGAGTCAAGAGTTAAATGTTGTCGGCAATTACATTTTTCGGTGTACGCAAATAAACGGCTGGCCAAAATCCAAGAGACTTTTTTCTCTCTTGTTGTTAATGAGCGTCCTTTCGGTTTGGCGAATCCGGACCGAATCGAATCCTTGGCGTCCTACCAAAAAGTACGGAACAGCGTAATTTGCCATGGCGATTCTAGGACTCATCCTAATTGCCGTACGGAATTACGTGTTCACAGTCCGAATCGTCTTCATCAAGAAGCAAAATAATGTGATTTTGGCATGCTCATTCATATATTTTTTTTGTGGTCGTGTTTATTCTATTTTACTTATGCAAATCGATATAATTGGTTAATATTTTGACTGCAACTTAGGCGATTTACATTTAAATGGGAGATCCAATTTAAAGTTGTCAGCCGTCTCGCTGGATTCCTTTTGTTATTTAATTCCCGGATCTGTTCTAATCGTCATGGGGTTAACGCAGATGGCCCCCTTCACACCATCCCCAAAATTTAAATCGATTTAACGACTCACAACACACATTACACTTTACACGCACTCCCGTATTTTCATCATCCTTCTAGCATTCTACTCTTTCCTATTTCTCACTTTCTCTCACTCTTTTTTCAAATCCCCTTCTCACAATTGTATCCCCCTATGACATACAGAAAGAAAATATACAAACTAAATCTAGTGCATATTTTAACGAATATTATATTTCGAATCGATCTAAAAGAAAATATGTTATTGACAACTATTTAGAAACAAAAAGTGACACTTAAATGACAGATACGTCAAAATATAATGTCATAATTTAACCGTCAGTTAACAATATAATATAAATTACTAAGATATTAATAGTAATAAAATAGAATTAGTTCTTTATTAGTTAATTATTTATTATAATGAAGTAGAGAAATATATAAGAATATAATTTTTAAATATGTTTATCAATTTAATTTTCATGAATTATAAATTTTCTAGTAAATTGAAACAGCAAAGGTTAAATGCAATATAATAATTTTAACTAATATTTGGAATAGTTACAGATTAATTAATAGCTTTTCCTTCATCACAGAACAACGGATCATGGAAAGTAATTTTCGCTGAGCGAACCCCAACGTTTCTCCGCCTTCTCTCAGCGAGGTCGTCACGGAAAATTTTTAAACAATTTTCCGGCAGATTATGTGCGACATATAATATAAGCCTATTAAATATAAACGGGGTTCGTTATTAATGAACATGGCGCGTGTTCGTCGAGCCTTGAGTATATACGTACCAATTTTTTTATCCATATCGAATCTATTTCCATCTCTCTCCAATACACGTAATTTTGTATGGTGTGATGGAGAGAGAAAGAGAAAGAAGGGAGGCGGTTTTCGCGGGGGCGGCGAGCTTTGGTCGCTCGCTGTATATAAAACGATCGGGCGAAGCGAGCGGAGGGATCCAACCATGAAATTGAATTATACAAGAGAGAACCCCACTTTACTACATACATATACATATATGTATACGTACACACCAACACACATTTTCCAATATAACACACGACAAAATTATTTTCCTCTCCTTCTGCATGTTTTTATTTTTTTTTTCGTTTATTCCCTTTCTACCTTCTCTCTTCTTTTACTGCCGAAAATATACACCGACATTAAGTAAATCCTCTCCCATCAACCGAATCCTACACGAAAAGTGTTATAAATGATACGAACATATACTTTAACAAGCCGAAAAATGCATAATGCAGTACACAAATAACTTTCTTCATTGTTTAGAATCTTTAAAGACTTCTTGCTAATATTTCATTTAGATCAAAAATATTATTTAACAAATATTTCCATTGCAAATTACCATCAGTCCAAGATTAATTAATCATGAAATTTGCAAATTATTTTCAATTAAATGATTATTTAAATATTATTAATTAATAATTTTTCTAACTTTACAGTTTATAGACTTACCTTAAAATATATCTAAATGTGTAATGATGAGTAAAGGAAGTGATTAGGTAATAAATTTCATAAATGCTATATTTTTTTCTACAGAAATTAAACCGTTTAATATGTATATAATTAAGTTAATATATTTACAATATAATTAAGTAATTATTCATAATAATAATATTTTTTTTTGGTTTTGGTATATAATACAAAGAAATGATTGCGGAGGATACTTAAATCAACAATTAGTACATACATATATCATACATATTTGACTTTAAACTTAAGTAATTAATAAATTTACGTTTATTTTTATTTTATATATTTTTTTTTACAATTTATACAGACAGAAAGAATGCATTCAGATTTCTGAACGTTTTAGATTTTACATATATGTTTTTTTTTCGTCATTTGCACATACCCATTTTAATCTCAAGTTGAAATATAAATAATTATATAAGGTTACATTTTTTAATTGGTTTTGTTTCAAAACATAAATCTATATGTTTATAAAATAAAGAAATCACATATTTTTTGGTTTGATGTTTGGTTTTTATATATAGGAAATCTCGATAAGAGTGCCGAATTTAATTTGTTAATTGTTATCTTTGAAAAATTATATTTATTCATGTTATCTTAGAATTGTAAACTAATTTGGTTTGAAAATTTTACAAAGTTTATAAACTTATTAATTTTTAATATTAATAATTTTTAGATTTGTCAATATTATTTAAAAGAAATTTAAATCTGGCACTTTTACTGTGATACCTTATATAAAACAAAACTGAATATTGTTCGGGTGATTGGTAAATAATTTTAATAATAAATATTTACTGTTGTTTTGGGGATTATTTACAGGGTTTTTCTTTAAATTAAATTAAAGCGGTCGTCTCCTCGAATTTTTCAAATTTACGATCTACGTAATGAACTGCACGTATGTGAATTTGTTGTGGGAGCAGTTCGTTTAATTTCTAATTAAGTCTGAGGGAGATGGGTCGAGGCTTACTTTCAAGAGCCCAGATTGTGTCCGTGATTGGCTAAATGGAAGTAAGGGGTGTAACTGCCGGATCCGGTGGCCTGCAGAGGGTAAACACCGCCGTAGGGGACGTGATGGGAGTAGAGGAGGCCGGAATGCGTGTGGTGACCCGGAAATCCGGGGAAGGAACCGGAAGCGCCGACGTTCGGCGGCGGCACCGTCGGCGAATTCACGTCCATCCCTGGATTCTGCTTCTTCCATTTGGTCCTCCTGTTCTGAAACCATATCTTCACCTGCGTCTCTGTTAAGCTCAGACTGAGCGCAAGATTCAGACGTTCGCAGACGCTCAGGTATCTCGTCGTCTTGAACTTATTCTCGAGAGCCACGAGCTGCTCGTAGGTGAAGGCGGTCCTCGCCCTTCGCGGTTTCCCCGTGTTTCCCTGCGATTTCGAATCGGATTTCTTTTTCTTCGAGTTCGGATCTTTGAGGTCGTCGCTGATGTCGCTCTGCATGTCATCATCGTCGTCCGAATGGTGCTCTTTACCTGCAAGCAGAAGAAACTTGGTATTAGATATGTTGAAGCAATCAAAACACTTCAAGTCCGCACTCCGAACTTCGCGGCGTCTTGGCGTTACTCGAGGCAAGGCCAACCCTCAACCCCATTCTCCTTCACGCAGGAATCGCGCAACCAACTCCGGGACATGTAATTAACAGTCTTAGCTTAATTGCCTCCGGGCTCGTTAGCAAGCCGTGAACTTTGTAATTAATCCTTTGGTTTTGCTTTAAAGCGGAGACATATTAATTATGGAGGGCTAAACTCCCCCTGGAAATAATTAATAGATGCATACGTGCACGTATATTCATTTGCATCAACCGCAAAAAAAATCAGAATTACATCAGATTTATTTAAATATTTTATCTAATTCTAATAGTTTATTGCAATTTAATTTCTATCAATTTTTCATCTTATTTAAGTGATCATAAATATTCTACACGAGATTTATGTAAAGAGAGATCCATATTTATATCGATGATGCAAAACAAACATAATTTAAAGAAAATCAATGTTATTTTTACATTTACAATATTATTTGTAATATTTTGTTTAAGCAATATTTTTATATAGTTTTATAAAAAAAAAACTATTATTTAACAAATATCCAAAATAAGTTTAGTCTACTAAAATATTTACTAAATTTTAAAAGAGATTTCTTTTAAAGTTCACGGATTTGTCACTTTCAATAAACATGTGCATCGATTTTATCCTGTCTACTCGTCACTTTCTTTCATCCTATTTAATTTAAGCCTAGATCGTTTGCAATTTGTATGTGAGGATGAGAGACAGAGAGAGAGAGAGAGAGCGAGAAAAAGAGTGAGGTTTGTATCGTTGATAGAGTGATTGAACTGATTCAATAATCGGCTACGAGCCGGTATTTAAGTGGCGGTTGAATCGACAAATCCGGGGCTCAACTATGATTAAGCTCCGGTAATTCCGGCACATTACGGCCCGAACCTGCGGAAATCGATATACTACATACATACAGCACAAACCCCCCCAAAAACCCCTCTTCCCCACACACACACGCAGAACACAGCCGCCCCCAACGAAGCCTAGGCAGCAGCAGCCGCCGCCGCCGCACGCAGACACGACAAACGTGTTAACCGCATTCATTTGTTTGTTCACCGCTAAAACAATGCGATGCGGTTCCACCGTCAAGCCAAAATTTTGTTACACCCTACACATTACACGCCGGGGAAAACTTCAAGCTCCTCCAAAAAATTTCACATCATACAATTTATTTATTTTTTTCCATTTCCAATCGATTCATCAATATTTACTTTCTTCAATACTTTGATTAAATTATTGAAGTTTTTATAATATATAAATGTTGACTTATTTCTTGACTTATTTTAATATATCAGAGCTATTTTCGTGCGGATCCCAGAGTAGTAACGTTAGGTTATATAATCCATGTTCACTGATGAGCGTACAACGGATACACGTGTTCTACAAGCGACATATGATTGAAATTAAATTTAATTATACAAACATCATTAATTAAATCCGAGCAATACAATTTACTTGGTAATTAAATCACACAATGTTACAGATAATAAATATTGATTAGAATAATTCTATTCATCTATTGTTATCAAAAATAAACTATTCTAAAGTCGAAAGAATGAAATGAAAAAAAAATGTTGTTGTTGTTTACACGAAATGTAAACTTTGAGATATGCTAATTAGTGCTAGATTTTGAGAAAAACAATTTAATACTTTAAGGGTTCTAAATTTAGCTTCCGTGGCGCATGGCGAGCGTTTTCTTTCCTTTCGGAAAGAGGAAGGAAGGATAAAGCCGGCATCAATAAAAATTCGCCTTTTATTGGTGAGCATTATTAACTGAATCAATTTTCTCCTCTGCAGAACGGTTATTTTATACACTTACACCTCATATCTTTTATTAGGCGACTTAATGTACCGTGAAATATATGTTCCAAAAGAATCACACAATCCTCATTCTTCCCTTCCGATATTTATATCTCCCCATTGCATCTTCCCGATATTCCCTTCATTCTTTCACACCCAAACAAAAAAAAATCCCATTCTTATTATTTAACTTAAAATTTCAAGATTCGCTTAAGCTCAAATAAATTGTTTTAATTTAAATGTTTTAGCAAATAATTTTCAATAATGAAAATTCATTACGATAATAATAATGCTTTATTAATTAACACGTTTTTCCATCAACAATGTAATTAAAACGCATATAATTAATCAACGAAGTCATTACGAATGTGTTAATTAGTTTTTACATAATTAATAGCAATAATGGATATTATTTTTGTTTGGTATATTTATTTCTCTCTTTCGAAATTAATGTTTGACCTTTTAAAATTATTAATTTGTTGGATTCTCGTAAGTGGAAAGCAAAGAGAATTAAAATGAACAGAAAAAAAAAGGAATTTCTATAATTAAAATGTTCGCCGTTTTCGTTTCAATTATTCAGCGAGACTAATTAACAATTAGTTAATTATGCACTAAATGCAGTTTGTGTTCGCGCGAGTTCATGCACCGTCGAATTCTGATTTTATTGTACACAGACATTTTCGGTTTTGATAATTCGACGAAAATCCAAAAGTTTCGTTTTAATTTTAATATATTTTAATTTTATTTAGTTTTGTCTACATATTTAGACAATGTGTAGATAATAATTGGAAATAAATATTTAACGATTTAATTCGTTTGACAATTATTTAAATAAAAATAAGTTTAATAAGTTGGAACAACAAGTCAAAAAATATTTATATTTTTAATAACGAATGTTTATTATAAATAAATTAAATGCAACAATCGAAATAAACTCGTCCGAATGAACACACAAAATGCGTCGTTCCGCAATCGAACAAACATCGCATTCATTCCGTAACAATTTTTGTTGTTGTTGTTATTATTATTAAAATACATTTTTTATATAAGCGAGCGTTTATATAATATTCGTATTATGCGCATTAAGTGAGTCGCGAAAATCCGAGCTTTTAATTAAAATAATGGCATTTATTCAACTGCGAAAATACGCTCTATCGATTTTTGCAAATTTTATTTTTGTTACAATGATTTTTTTTTTGAGAGATGAAATAGAAACATTAATTTTGTCTGTAATAATAATTGCCAAAATTATGATTTTTTCTCTTAGAAATATTGCTGAAAGAACGTAACTTTTTTCTAATGGATTTGCTGATGAGTTTCGAGTGAAGAGTCAATAATGATGAGGTAATTTTGTTGTAAGCGCTCTAATTTCAGTTCCATTAGTAACACAGAATTTCCAAGATGTTACACACTTAATGATTGTAAAATCATTTTAAGAAATTATTTGATTTAATAAATTTAAGTACAAAATAAGAGTATTAAATTTAAGTGCCTGCAGATTAACTAATGTGGTTTTTCTTATCGTAAACTGAAACATAATTATTTTCTTGTTAATGTGAATTTAGTTGGAAGCACAATATTTTAATGATCAATTTTATCTCTTTGTGTACATTTATATAAGTAAATAAATAAACATGGAATTTGGGTGCTTCTTATCGTCTCGGATTTATGTTTATTGTTATGTGATAATTTGGTAATTAAATTTTAGTGCTACAAAATAGTAAATAAATTTTAATTATCGACGACCAATTTGTAAACATTTAGTAATCACAAATGATCCAATATTTAAAGTTGTTATTACAATTAGTAAATTAGTTAATAGTCCTAAATGATTTTGTTCCGAACAACATGAAATTCAAATAATTAATAGTATAAATACATTATTCTTAAAATTAAATAACATTTATTTTATAATGTTATAATAGAAAATTATTTTTACTTAAAATTTAGTGAGAATGTAAGAAATATTAAAGTCCGATAGAAAGTTTCTTATAGAAATCTTTCCTGTTATGTGATTTAAGAATTATAGTAGAAAATGAAGATGAATGTGTGTTTTACCTGGTTCGCTTCCATCGAAATCTGAAGATCCTATGGACTCCTGGTGGGGTTTCCAGCAGCAGAGGCCTTCACTAAAAACTGTCTGTCGGCCTGTGAATTTGTTGGGGTCCAGAATGTTTTCAACGGAGAATGCCAGTCGCCTGTTTTGGTGAGGAACCACCGACGGACTGACATCCCTCGGACTGTCCGACCTGCTCACATCACTGCAAACACTCTCGGCCCGTTTATCACTGACACAATTCCCGTCATCGTCTTTGAAGGTTTTCGCGAAAGCTCCACCGTCGGTCGCCTTCTGCAGCATCTCGAAGGACGCCCGAAACTTCTCGTGGCGACGGGTCAAGTCTACGGGACAGAGCGATTCTCCTTCGTCCTCGTTCTCCACGTCCACCTCGACGTTGAGGTCATCATCATCCTCCGTGTCGCTCGTCTTCTCGCACATCTCAACATCCCTCGGATCATCCGCGATGCGTTTCTGCTGCAGAAATAGTTGCGATTCCTCCAGCTTTTCCGCACCGTCCTTGCACGTCGGGGACACGGGTTGTGCGATCTCCGGACCCTTGTGCGAGGACTCGACTATTCTCTGCATCATCATCATTGTCATCATTGGGTACTGCGGGGAAAACAGCTTGACCTGACTTTTACTCGCTGCTGTTTGTTAAAGTCTGGTACATTTCACTCAGAGGTTACTAAATGCATCTAATTTGTCCGGGATCGGGTGGTAATCATCACGGGAGATTAGAGTGCACTAACTAAATTCGCTCGGGGAAGTCCCTTCGACACGGCAGCATGGCGAGCTGGATGCTGCATCTCTCGGAGCGGTGGGGAAATTGCTTTCGGGATTGGTGGATCTCCGGCAAGGCGGGCGCCCCAATTGGCCGCCCTCCTTTGGACGAGGCGTGGCCGGTTTAAATGTGCGGAGCCGGTGTGTGTGTTTGCTTTGTAATTATGAATATGATTTGATATGCTGTAATAACAAAAGAAGCGAGGGGAATTAACCAGGCATGATTGTCGGTCATATTCCGGACAATGGGGCTGTTATTTAGACAACGCTGATGAAACAATTTAAATTTAGTGCCAGCGAAAATATTATTAGCGCCGTGTTTTATTGCGTACGTCCCTTCCGCAAAAGCCCAGCCGGCATCATCCAAAACCATCCCCATCCTCTAACACCCACACCTACCATTCGCACCGTTTTATAATTACATGAAAACGCATTGTAGTTTCGATTTTACCGGATTGTCCAATCTAATTACTCGTCTCTCGCTTTAATATTCAACGCACATTCCCGCACGTAATCCGTCCATTGATTGTCCGAACAACGGCAAACATCAACAACAACAACAACTCAGTCCGAAATTTCGCGACAATAATTAATCATCGTTTAGAGCTGAGCCTCGTCCGCTCTTTCGCTTTATTTATTAATCAGGCAATTTCATCTTTGTTCCGGATAAGTGGATTCATTATCCTCTCTCTCTCTCTCACACCCTTCGTTTCGCTTTCCGCAAATAAACGAGGGTGTCTTTTCCGAAAACCGGAGCCGCGTCTTCATCCCCATAATCATCATCATCATCAGTGTCATCGTCAATCCCACGAGGATTTAATTAATTAAATAATTCTCCTCGGATCCTTAACAAACCGCAAAATTTATTAAACGCCGCGCATGCATAGAAGACAATCCTCAAAGGCTTACTCACATTAACAATACAGAGACTTTAACTTTTCCAGTTTAATTAAGAAAATTATACAGTTAACAAAAAGTTGCTTTTGTCTTCCCATTTACATCATTATTCAATAATCTTATTTAAATGAATCATTAGTTTCGATAAATTAAATACTGTACGAATGAAACAATAATAATATTATAATAAATAATTTTGAGTGGATGCGCCGGGTCTTCTTTAATATTTATTGATTCCGTTTATTTTCAATGCAATAATTAAACTTCTTGTAAATCCATTTTATTCGCTTCAATTTAAGGTAGCTCCAGTTGCGAAATGCAAAATTGAATTTCTTAAGGGATTCTTCAAAGTGAAACGAGTGCGGGACCCTGCGGACCGCCCAAAAACGTAATCAGGGTAAACCTAGGAAAGTGTTATATTGTGTGTTTGATTGAAATCATTACCCAGTTTAATCGTATTTGTATAGAGCGAATTCTGTGAGGGGAAGTGGTCCTGTCTGGATGTGTGCGCAGGGTGGTAGGGGTTTTGGTAGGAAGGGCCGTGGTTTGGAATGCGAAGCAAAAGGGGCTTCGGTTTGGACCCTGCGGCCAGCACCACTTACTAAGCTCGGACCCGGTGTAAGTAGCAGATGTGTCAATTTCATTTCAATCAGCGGATAATAGAGGCCGTAATGGAATCAGTCCTTGCTCTATTTGCCAACACTTGAACGGTCGATCCCTTTTAACTCGACCGCCCTTGGGATTCAAATCAAACCCGAACTCCTTCTAGCATGCAGACAGCAGCAGCAACAAAATACAGGGTTCATGCCAGATGTAAGTGGAGGGATGTGGGAGGTGAACAAACTAGAAAAAATAAATAAATTTGAGATGAAAGAAAAATTAAATAATAATTTTCTACTCCTTGCCATAAATTTATCTATTTATTAAGAAATAATTCAAGAATGTATATAATTTCTTAGACATAAACATATTTTGACAAATTTAAAGCTACATCTATTAAAAATTAATTAAAGAAATACAGAAGACTAAAAATTAAAATTCATAATTTCAAAAAATAAGAAATAATTTGCAAATTATTATATAATTCCAATTATTATAAAATAATAAATTAAGTCTTATGAGATAATGTAAAATTAATAAAATGTTATTAGTTTACATTAAAATATTAAATTTTGAATTAAATATACACAAAAAATAATATTTATTTAAAATTTTAACTATTATTTATTTAATAAACTATTTTAAATAAACAAGATGAAGAATTGATAGTTTAGAATTATCTTATAATAATAATAATAATAACAATATTTATTGATCACACATTAAATGTAACCAAAGGGCTATCGACCTAAGTCTTTCCGCCCTAATTATCTTATTTTATTAGAAAAAAATAAATAGCTTTAATAACAGAGATAATATATAAATGGAGATATTTATGAATTGTAAATATTTTTACAACTGAAACCGTTTATTATTTAAGATTAAAAATTGAGTTGTACAAAAAATAAGTTTAAATATTATATATTAATATGATTTATGTAGTGTTCCTTTCGAAACTATAAACTTGTCATTTGTCAAATAACGAACGCTGTGAAATCTATTTCACTTTGCGTTCAGTGAAAAGAAATAATAGAAAACAAATCCGACGCTGTTTTCGTAAACGGTGAATGTATTTTCTTAACGATTTTCTCTCTTTTCTCTTTGCGTTTGAAAGCGAAGAAAACTTACTAATATTTTTCGATGATTTATGCAATGCTTTCGAACTATTTCTGTTAAATGAATAAGTCAGTGTCAATTTGCGAGCGAGTCGCGTGTTTTGATATAGTAGTGTTTAGTGAAAACAAACATAAATTAGTCGAGGGAAGAAAAACTAACTAGTAGTTATTATTAAAACAACACGTATAAATCTCCGAGGGTGAAAGTGAAAGAAGAGGAGGAAAGAGGACGAACAGATGCTTTTGAAAAAAAAAAGAGCACCATCACAAATCTATCCCGAGGTAAGGAATCCGCCTCCGAAATATGCAGCCAATTTATCTTTCACAAATTGCTTTTCACTCCATCCTAACACGGTCAAAAATATACTAATTGGTTTCGTGTTAGGAGGCAACAGATTAAAATGCCGACAATTCCTGCGGGAAGAGGAATCGTTCCTTGGCGAAAAAGGAGCAAAAAAATAATAATAAGGATGAGAAGAAGGAAGGACACGTCTTCGGAAATTTAAATTAAAAGTAAACAAGTGGAACAATCCACGACGTCAACGCGTATCTAATGCGAAGACGGTATCTCGTTTTCGCTTTCTTCTTTTCTCATCTCTTCTCGTTTTTGGTGAATACCGGATGCGTCTCGGGTGATTTGTAGGCGAGGACGGCCAAATGGGCTCTAGTTAGTATAGACGATATGAAGATGCAGACACATTTATCGGGCAATAGATATATTTATAAACCGGTTGATCCACTAAACATGTCCACTTAACAACTTTAAACGCGGGATTTAGTGCCCTCACCGAAGACCAACAATTACATTTGGTTTACTTTATATACTCATCTGCTTATAACTAATTGACCAATAAAAAAGGCACTTATCACAAGATTTATTGCCGAATTTCTTATTACTTCCTTTAAGCACATTTCATAATTAAAATAATTTAAAGAAAATATTATAATCAATGTTAATGTACAAAACCTTAACTTTCTATGATTTGTAATTATTGCAATTTTTAATTAATTGCATTTTAAAAATTATTGCAATAATTTTGTTTGTAATATTTTTCGAAATTAGAATTGAAGAAAAGATTTAAATAAAATTGAATAAAAGTGTTCTTACGTTATGATTAGAATAGATGATAGATTTGTGTTTTTTTTAAGTTGATTAGGTAATCTTGAAGTGAAATTTACTGAAATTTGGAGAATAGTTGAAAGAGGTTTTCTATATTTGTTCTTGAAGAATTGCCAATACTATAAATCTCAAATCACCGGCATCCGCTTAGTTATATAATGCGAGATTTATCAACGTTGAATATAGATTTTGTTGGTATCTTCGTATTCGTAATGGATTCGGGGTTTGCAAGCAACGTTTTGATGATGGTCCATTTTCTTTGCATTCTCTCTCTCTTTCTGATGCATAGATACTCCGTTGTCGGCGCCTATTATTCCCAGAGCAAATTTAAGAGGCATCTCTATTCAGATATAAATATTTGAACGGTTCATAACAGTTTGGTGTTTGGTTGGTGGCTGCGTTGGGAGAAAAGCCCGTCCCAATGCGGACGGCGTTTCGCTAGTCGGGAAAGGATGGAAGGATCCAAGAGAGGCCCCGGAATACAGAAGCCGTGCGCCGCGCCGCGGTGATGGCTAGATGATGATTGTTTTATAAATATTTGAGCGCGAGGCGTTGTGGCAGCTAGCTCAAATCAGAGTTTATGGGACATCATAATATCATCATGTATTATTGATGAACGCTGTTATCTTCGCTCCTCGCTATCTCGCCGAGGCAATTTGCTGAATTTCAGTAGTGTAAATGGGCCCTTTTTTGATGCATGATGTTGTGCTTATACGCTTTGAATAAAAATTGCCTCATCCCTTTTCCTATCTCACTTCATCCAAATGCAACAACTCTATCTCTTCATTCCCGGAAGTCCTTCCTGCGGTAAACGCACGCTTGCATTATCTTTTATCTACTCTGCCATCTTTATTGCTTCCGGAAATAACGCCCTTTCAACATCTCGCATTATTAAAATGTTTCTACCCAATCGTTCGCTCCCCATTTTTTCGCTCCCGAAATCTGTGCAAGAATAGATTTTTTTTTGTCTGTCTCGGCCTTAACTCTAAAGGCATTAAACTGTGAGCGAGTTGAATTGATTTCGAATTGGCTGCGTTTAATTCCATCTTCAAAGTGAGGCAAATGCGGGCGGACATTCGCGTTTTAATTATCCATGGATAAGATGTCATTAATTCGGAATGCCGCCGCTTCTGAGGAGAATGGAGGATGAAGCAACCGCACAAGACGGAAGAGCTAATTATATTCCGAACTATTCGAGACGTTTTCCCCGCTCGACAGGGTAATTTGTTAGTGATATGGAAGCATTCATGTGGTACATATTGGTGTCCTCCTAACTGGCGATAATAAACGATGCGCGTCTATATTGGTACAAACTAATTAACATTTTTCGCATTCCTTCGGATGCAGGAGGAGACAACGCACAACTCGGAAACGTCCAACATCCTAAATAATGGACATTTATTTAACGCATTAGCAGAACACATATTAATCAACTGTTAGTTAATTATAGAAATCAAAGAAATTCATTAACAATACTTTTTAAAAAATAATTCAAGATTAAATTAATATTAGGTAAAAAAAAAATGCATATTGCGTGAAATAGTGGAGCAAAACCAAAATATTATTATTTTTAAGTTAGGGAAAAAAATAACAATAGACCATGCACAGAAACCGCATAATTTGCATATGCACGTACATATTTTAATTAAACGTGAAAAGTTCTGCAAATACAACACAATCGCAAAAATGTAATAATAATAATAAATAATATTGCGGCGCCGCCGATGGGAGTTAATTAAAAAACTTTTTTCCAACCGTCTACAAACCGCCGGAAACGAATAATAATAATCATCATCATCGTCATTATGATATTGCAGATGCGAAACAATGCTCCGCGTAATGAGAAACAAAGGGAATCGACATAATTTATGCGCCACGCTTCTTTTTACGAATCTCTCATTTTCATTTCTAATTGATTGATTTTCGCAATGAAAATGTCTTTTTCTTCTTCTGCATCGCTCATAATTTTTTTTGCTATTTAATTAGGCTTTTTCGTAAAAGGAGGGAAAAAATACGAATCCCCCCCGACTACGTACTAAATGAGCTCATTAAAACTTGTCTCGACCAACTCGTTCCTTCCATCATCCAATCCGATCCGATTCGCCCGCCTCCCCCACGTCGCGCTCGTACTTTTATTCATTTTTTTTATATCATCTCTCGTTTGTTTCGCACCCCCGATGCATTGTTCATTATTTATTCACTCATCTCTCTCTGAAACACACACCCTCGGCTTCTTCTCTTTCCTTTTTTTGTCATCGTCGTCGCAGATTGATCGACGAGATGCCTTCCTCCAATTAAAAATGCTTCCTCATTAGCGCCACTCCATATTCTTTTCAATTACCGTTTGCTCTAATGATTTCACTAATTCATTTAAATGAGGACAGACTGAATGATATGTTTTAGCTTTGATTTTTTCATTTTGTTACACTATTATTCAGTTTTTCTTAAAATTGCTAATATTATTTTTAAGCCTTAATTCTTAAGAATTACTATAACCAATTAGTAATTATCATTATCAGAGTACTTATAATATTTGTAGAAATCATTTGCTTACTATTTAGGCTAAGCATTTGTAAACCCAATTAGTTCTTATCATTATCCTCTCCATTTACCTTATTTAGGCAATAAATTTCTAGTAAATTATGTTTTTGTCCCTCATAACATTTAAAATGAACATATTTATATATAATTAATGCGTGATTTAAATATTTTTTTGTAAATATATTTATTTTCTATACATTCTTATATAGCCTAGGAAAAAAAAATGACAAATTATTACCATAAAATTATATGATATTTTAAATATTTGTAATATTACAGTCAAAATATTTTGTATCCAAATTGTAAACATAATTACAATAGTTAATTTGTTAATATTCAGCTTGATATAAAAACGTTTAAAATTTATTAATTTTATGTCAAGAATTGTTAATCAGGAAGACAGTTTTTAGTAATTAATAGGAATGAAAATGTATGCTTTTGAATATGAATATGTTTAATTTGAAACTATAAAAAATATTTGGGTTTAGGTTTGAAACTAATGAAAAATTGTAAATGATTGGTCAATTAATTAAGCTATGAATAATCGATTGATGCGCCAAAGTTGGAAACCGTAAAAAATACATATATGTGTGCATTTATATATGTATACACCCTGAAACTCTGCAATCTATCTCTCTCTGCATCGTTTCATATTCTCATTAAAAATCGACAACTAATCAATCACGGCTTGCAACATATGACATGAATAAAAAAAATATATATGTGAAAAAAAAAAATAACATAGGGGAGAGGAAGTTTGATGCAGACCGCCGGGGTCTTCCTGACCCGACCGGTTATCGGGTATAACAGGAGCGGGCCGGAATCAAATACACAAACACCGACCCAGAAAAAAGAAGAGAGATGGAAAGTGGTCATTAGCTAATTAGTCGGCATCGGGTGAAGTCAGTGAAATTTCACGGCTACGAGTGCAACCGTGCGTGGCTCATCCTGGCGGCGCTTTTGTGTGATCCGCCTAGGTTGCAACCCCCATTTTCACACCGCAGCGCCGCCCCCGAAATGCCCCCCCGTTCCATCTTCTCGCTCCTTTTTGTCCTCCTCGTCGACGCACATTAATAAGATCCATCTGAACTCTGCTCATCCCTAAGATTGTTACAAAACGGAAACGATTAACTCAAAGGACGACCCGCCGCAAACCCAGGTGTTTGTTTTTTTTTTTCCTCGTTCTTCAGTTTATTGCATTGCCGCGTTGTGTGGTTTAACATTTATAATTGATCGTCGACCATTTCTGTCATGTTTTACAATTCGAGCGTGTCCTACAGAATCATAACTAATAATAATAAAAGATTTTATGTTATAATTAAATAATCATAAAAAAATACATGCTATTAATTAACTTAACGATTTTGTTAAAACTTTTAAATTTATTAATTTTTGATTAAATATTTTCTTAAATTATAAAATAAACCTTTTGATTTTGATACAATTTTAATTAATGACATAAAATTAATATGACGTATAATATAATAAAAGTTAATTAATTTTTATTTAACTTTTTCTTCTGGTTAGTGAATTGATAAAATTGTAAATCAATTATTAGTAATAATATACAATTTAATATAAATCTAATTTTTCTAATAATCATTTTTCTGACTTTAAGAAAACGAAATTTTCTTCCTAAAGTGTAGATGATCAGTGAAAGGTAACAAATAGACAAAAAAAAAAGTGAGAATAGTAAGTTTGAGGCGGGGAAAAGCGTGAATCTATTTCGAGTGATAGATTGTTTCTTTCGTGGAAGAAAGATATCTTATTTATATTTAGAGACATGTGTTTGCGGCCGACTTGTGAACCATCCGACCGGCAAATGACAGACTCAGACAGCTGGGAATTTTAACGACTAACAAATTGCCAAATTACTTCGCAGCGACTCTAACAAGTGATGGTAATTGGACGTGGATATATACCGAAAGATATCTTCTCTCGCAATATATCATCAGGAACCACCACCATCAACCCCACTAAACGACATTTCGGGATACCTTCATTTCCAGAATCGAGAAATCAATTAAATTTTGGATTTTGCTATTTTGTACTAGTTTTTTTTGGTAACCATTCGAATCGAATAATCGATTGGTGCGGATGCGGCGCGTACAAAAAAAAATGTAATTATTTCACCGTTTTATTTTTAACGGTTTCGCATTTCCGGTTTTAAGTGACACAAAAGGGAATCCGTGAAATGCAATTTAAAATGAATCAATTAATGCGTCTTCTCTCGCTCACACTCATTATTCTCTACTCTATTTTATTTAATTTATTTTTTTCTCTCGTCATATATATAATTCCATTCGATTTGGTCCCTCTTTGGTCGCGCATTCAATTAAAATTTCTTTTGGATCGGTGCCCAATTTCCGTTTATTTTTACGAATGTCACGGGGGCGAAGAAGAGGCGATCACCTCATGTTTCTACAAGTGGATGGTAGTTTTTGTGGTTGCGGCTCCGGTGAATGGACCGAACATGTGTGCTAATGGAGAAAAGATTCCGAGGAAAAGAAGGACCGTTTGGGCTTTATCGAAATGATCGCATTATTGGTTTCCTTGTGCGCATTTCTGATTGTAATCCTCGCATTTACGAGTTTAATGATTTTCGGAATGCATTGTTGTCCTGTAATTGGTTTCGTTTTCAACGATTATCACAAGGGATATCTCAAACTATATTTTAAAAGAAAAACTATGCTTATCGTACACATATAAGACCAAAAATATTAAGAAAAGGAAAGATATCTCGAAGAGTCTGATGTACTAATTATTAAATTATCTTGTCTACACTTTCGTATTAGTAAATAACAAGTCTTAATCATTAAATCGTATCAGTATTTATATATTGCAGTGGAAATGTACTTAAATATCTAATCATTAAAGGTACGATATAATAACGATTGACCCGCAGTACTTAACTGATAGAAAAATAATGATGTGTAAAATTCAGTTCAAAGCAACCGAACAAATTAACGTAAATGTGGCGAAATGGTGAAGAAAGATACAAAAGACTAATTAAAACTGAATAATAGAAAGAAACACTCAATAATTAAGGAAAACCATATGTCTTTTCGAGCGGAGAATAAAGAAAAACAACATCCAAAAATACATTGTGCAAGTCACTTACTTAATGATTTTAGTCACACAAATTTAGCTTTTTCGGTCTTACAAAGAACTAGAAAAACATCTGGAAATCCGATTGTACTTAAAGAAATAACTATTGCATTAATTAAGTCATAAGATTTGTATTGTATTTCTATATTTTGGACATCTCTTGGCGTAAAAATCAGTTAGATTAAGGGAGTTCCACATCCACCCTTACATTTGAACGAGGGTGAACGCATGATGCACCCTTCGCGAGATGGCGGCACTAATAAAATATGATTACAGCTTTCTATAATTTACTATTTTATAAATATTATGTAAGGAGCAAAACGTTTATAGATTCCAATAAGACACAGTTATCAATAGGAAACTTCTTCACAAATCGAAAGGAAAATTGTGTACTAATTAAAAAATATAATTAACAAACATTTGTGTTTTATAGCAAATGAAGTAATTGTTATATAATAATCAAAAAAATAATAAAGTTAATTAAATTATATAAAATAAATCAAAGTAATTTAATAATTACAAAAATATAAATTGTAATGTTTAGAAACGTTTTTGTCTATTTTTTTTATAAATAACTTATTTCTCTATGCTCTATAGAATCCTTTTTTGTGTGTATATGTTATAGATGACTTTATTTTTATATAAAGATGGATTACGTAAATTCTTATAGGCTACTGTATTGGGTATACTATAAATGGTAGATGGCGTAACACAATAATATTCCGTATAAATCATAGATGTCGCCTAAGGGAATTTGCAAGAAATATTACTTGGATTACAAAATTGACGTGTCTTTCAGTAATCTGAAGGAGATGAAGAAATTGATTAGAAATTTATACAAAATTTTAAATTAATTTATTATATGATTTTATGCAAAAATGGAAAATTGTAATTAGTTTTTGTTGCGATAAGGAATAAAATTGTGGTGTTGTGTAATCAATCATTCGATGAGGAGTTTGAATGAAAGGTGGAATAATTTGCAAATACAATGTAATTAATTTAATGCGGTATTCTAATACGAATCGATCGTTCCGTACAAACGAATTGATTAAGAGGTGGTTTTGATGTGGCAGACCATTTAATTAAAACATGCGAAATTAATAATCCGCACGTTACATGCATTAAGGGCGGATCGAGGCACGAAAAACAAACGACTACAAAGATAATAATAATAATAGTATACTAAAAAAAAAGGCAAGGAGAGAAAAAGAGAGAGAGAGCGAGAGGGAAGTTTTTTTTTAGGGGTTGAAGAGGTGGTGTGTAGACGGCGAAGGGACGGGGGCCGAAGCGCGAGCGGATTCATAAAAATAATTAACGAAAGATAAAAGGCCGGGGATAATAAAGCACCACCACACTATGCCGTAGCCTATACCTATTTATTCTCTCTTCGTCCTTTTCCCATCCGCGTTTTCCTTCTCCCTTTGCGTTCACTGAAACCATAGCTAGCCTATACCTATATAATAAGAGCACTGGCCAGTGTAGGTGTATTTGTGGTGAAAGAGAAAGAGAAAGCCAGTCACGCGAAAACCTACTAAACATGTTCAGATGAACAAATTACATTAGCCACGCGGCTAATCCTTGCCCATCAGCCAAAAAGCTTTCTTTTTTTATTATTATTATTATTTTGAGGGTGGTTTGAAGATGAAAAATAAACGAGGAACGAAATTAAATACGCAAATTCTGCCTGAATAATTAATATGTGTATTTATTTTCCCAAATCAAGAATTGAAAATACATTATTTAATAAAAAAAAAACATGTTTTCTTCATCTACTGTTAAGTAACATAGAAATAATTAATAGATAAGTTTGTTTTAAATCTTGATTATTCTATTTTATAATAATTTATTTAACGTAATATTTTTTTTACGGAGTTACAAAAAAATTGTCAATCCTATAGCTTTCCTTGAGATTTCTTTCATTTCTATCTTGGTAAATACGTGGAAAATTGGGTTTAGCTAAAAACTGGTTGAGATGAGATAATGTAAAAGTAGATGCAAGAAAATGGAATGGAAGGAATACAAAAGTGTAAATTGAGGAAAGGGAACAAAAAAAAAGAATAATATCGGGGGCGGCGGATGTTTCCATTTTGTTTCCGCGGAGTTGACAGGCGTTGTGTGTACGTGTATGTATAATACTGTGTGTATGTGTGCAGGACGCGACTGGCTGATATCCAATATCCATGTTTTACATGGGATGTAATGCGATTTGAATACAAATACATAGTGTATTCGCGCACATCGATCGGTGTGCCTCCTGATGCTGCTGATGCCGATGCTCTGATGCTCCGATGAATCCGCTGATGCTCAGGCGTACGTACGTGCAGAACATGCATGCATCCATACACGATAACAAATCCTCTCTTAAATTTGCATTTTCTCACACGGAAAATTCCGTTTTATTCCGCAGACAACTTTTCCTTACGATATCACGGCAAGTTGATCCAATCACCCTAATCCGAACAACATCCTTTATTTATGTATCTCATATGAATAAAAAAAACTAATACATTTTAAGATAAAAGTAACTGTTTCAACGATAATTACGTAACTTGATTGAATATCAAGTAAATTAATTGTTAGTTTCTTTAGTAAGAAAAAATCAGTTGGATTTCGTGTCACTTACGAAGAAGTGTCGTTGTAAAAAATTTGTAGATAATTTGGTTAAGTATTTTATTTTTTCCTCCTAATTTCGCTTCACGATTTTCCTAATTAGAAGCCATCATTTTGATGGGTGTAGCAATGGTGAAAGTGTGCTCGCATTAATATTAATTCGCGAGTAAAATAAATGTAACTTTTATTTCATTTTTATGTATATATATATATATATATGTGTGTGTGTGTGTGTGAAAATGGGTTTCGTGCTGGGAACAGTTTTGAATAATTAACAGAAAAGGAGCTTTATTATAGCGCTGTAATTAAAAAGCTTAGTGCGTCACGGAAATCCGCAAGGGAAAAAAGGAGGGAAAAGTGTTTAAGAGGACGGAAACGGAAATTAACAAAAAGAAATTCTAATTTAAAGGAGAGAAAGAGTTTGCGAAAGGGAGAAGGGAATAAAAAAAAAATGAAAATAGAAAAGTGTGCGAGAGTGGTGGAGGGATTGGAATGAAAGACTAAGGGGGTTTTATAGAAGCCGGAGCAGCAACTACTGTAATTGCTGCCGAGTATTTTCGTTTCTTTCTGCTCCTTGTTCCAGTTATTTCATCCTTCAATTATTACCGAAACAACAATCGCATCGCTCCAACGTGATATCAATATTGTTTGCGTCCACTAATTATCATAATTCACGAACGATTATTGTAAATGGCTTTAATTAGTGTTTACCAAAAACAGAACAGCAAAATTCGTATTAGTGCATTACAAAATTAAATTAGTTGTAAAAAAAATTTTTTTCACTTTGAAAACTTTTCAAACTGCCCTCATTTATGTATATTTGGTTGCAAACAATCTACGATTAACAGTAAGAAACGTAATAGCTGTAGTCTTCAAAATGTTTTATAATGAAGAATTATAATTTGTAAAAAATTTGACAACAAAATGAAGACTCATAAATAAATTAACAAAAACTAAAATGATAATATTTTCTTAATTGAAATTGAATCAAAAATTGTTAGTTAACTATTTAATATATTTTAAATACTTAACGTAATTACATTTATAATTTATTATCAAATAAATGTTGCTTTTCTTATCATTTTTTTCAATTAAGTTAATCCTGTAGGATTTAGAAAAAGTTTTAGTTAATTTATTTTTACACATGAAATGTAATCAATTTGACAAAATTTGGTGAGTTTAGTTTAGCTGGAGGTTGGTTTTTTTGTGTTGTAATGCTGGTCGCTGCTGCTATAGGTTGAGGTTTAGGGGTGTGCGTGGTTGTGGGCCGTTTGAGGTTCGGCCACTTTGGAACATCCAACTAGCTAAATCATTATGGAGACGCGGCACGCCAACTGTTAATTCTTCCGTTGTCGGAACAAAACGTTAATTTAGCTTAAATGCACGCGATTGGCGCACTCACATGGCCTTTCTATCTAATGGAATCATCACGACGGTGACCAATCGCCTAAATGTAGCACTCCGACCAGACCCTACTTTAGATATTAAAATCCTCATCGAACAAAAAAAACAACAACAACAACTAACAAATCAACTTGAAATAAAAAAAAATACGCATTGCTAACCACTTTACATACTACATCCACTTTAGATATTACAAAAAATTGACAAATTATAAAAGAATTGACAATTAGTTTTCAACTTTCAACTATACCAAAAGATAATAAAACTGTACTCTTCGTTAGAAGTGGTTGTGCCATTTGAAAGTAACTACATGTTTGATAAAATCATAGCTATTATGTTGGATCGTTGATCGTTGAAATTAGCTGATGATACAAGAAAATTGTGTGGTTCGTCGATTTAGTTGAGTTCATTTTCTTGCTGTTCCTGTTTTCTGGGAATTATCTGAGGCTGGTGGTGGGATGTTCGGGAAGAGGGCTTCATCATCATCGCTGTTGGGGATGAGGTGGTTCGGCGGAAATGGGGTGGCTGTGGCCGAAGTAATCCGTTAATAAACGTGGAACAAAAGATGCGGTCCAATCAGAATGAGTCGAGTTCGAACAAAGTATCGTCTGGCGTCGTCTTTTGTTTGAACACAATGGAGCGTTCGGGTAAACGATGCTAGTAGCTAGCGTTGTTTAGCGTTTCTGTATTGAAGTTATTATTATCGTGGCTCCTTTCTCTCTCCCATAAACGATTCTCTAAATATATTTCTCTCTCTTGCACATTCTTCCGCCGCCGGCACGAAATGGCCAATTATATATTTTATTCCGACGTTTTATTCGCGATGAGATATTACATTGAAATGTATATATATACATACATACATACTCGTCCATTCCATATTATATTACGTAATAATAATAATGATAATATTTTGCCGGTGCCCCGAGGCTAAGCTCCTTATTCAGGCTCTAAATCGAAATGCTTTTCTCAAATGTTTCAAATGCGAAACAATGAAATTATAATTTTTCATTTAATTCTTACATATTTCTACCTCTTCGAAATTATTCCCTATCACTTACACAAACGAGTTGACGTTCTAATTCCTGGACACAACATTATCATTTCAAAAATTGTATAAACGAAAATATTTATAGCTTTCCAACTTTAAATATATAATAACTTATGCAATGCAATTAAATAAAGATTATCGCTCGTTATTTAACAACAGGTAACTTTAGTTATATGAAAAGTTGTGCAATCTAAAACCTCTTCTTATAAAATATTAACATATTTAAAAAGTTGTTAAGTTTACGAATTAATGTTGAAATGCTGAAAAATATGAAATGTTAAAAAAATAATGGAATTGTTTTAGAAACCTTCGAGATATGTATATGAAGCGAAAACAGGCAAATGACAAATTGTGCTTCCAAAAAAAAGGAACAAATTTTCTTTTCAAAATTGTCGCTATTATTATAATCCACAAATGATGTGCAAAAAAATGAGATATGTATAGTGAAAAATACGAGACTTATTAGTGAGTGTTCTTGTTCGCCATAAATCCCTCTTAGCGACAAAACACCCAATTTCTATCCAGATTTATGGGCCGGACAGGAGCATGAGGCCCATTTTCATATGTTCGTCCTGCATCCTGTGTCTGCACTGCTTTTATTTTATTTTTTTTGAGTGTGTCTATTTGTCAGGACGTTTTCTGTTGCAATGAATCTTGCGGGCACGTCAGGTCGACCGTTATTCTGTCTGTGTGTTCGGTTTGCTGCCGTTGGAATGGAGTCATGACAAACTTTTGATACGTATTTACATAAAATAAATGACTGTACTCGTCCATACGAAAAGTTGGCTAATATTTCTTCCACCCACGCTGCAAACTCTCATACACGGCGGTACACGAAGAGCGAAAGGGAGAGTTTGGAAGGAGGAGGAGGAACCGCCGCCTCCGCAACATTTATTTCCCACGGGGGTTTCCTCAAACCAACACCTCTCGCCCCCTATCGTTATCACTCCTTGCGCGACGCGACGACCACGAAAATTCCGTGACTTCATTTCACACAGAATAAACAACGGCAGTGTAGAGTGAAGATGGGGAAAAAAAGATGGAAAAACTGAATCTGTTTAGGGCGATGGAAAAATTCCTCATCCGATGCATAAAACAAGCATTGACAGTTTTTTGATTTGCTGGAAGATTACCTGTCCTATATATTAACAAGTCATCTATATGTAAAGATCTACGTGATATTTACCAAATAATTTTATAAAAATTGATATACTTTATACAACCGGCATTAATGTACAAAAAAAAAACTTTATAAAATACATTTTGTTAATTATTATTAATTAAAATTATTTAAAATAATTATTTAAAAAAATTAAATGAATTGGATTTATTTTATCTAAAAAATGAATGAATAGAAAAGGAATGCGAGGAAAAAATAGGCGAGACATTGAAATAATAAATGCAGTGTTTTTTGCTGTTGTTGTTCGGCGTTATCTTGAATAAATTAGTTTTATTGCCGTCTGCAGACGCGCCGGAATTTTCTACACATGTTTTTTACGATTTTTACTACGATTCATTCATTCATTGTCGATATATAGAAAAGGAAAAACATAGGCGAGACATCGAAATAATAAATGCAGTTTTTTGCTGTTGTTGCTCGGCGTTATCTTGAATAAATTATTTTTTATCTTATCGTCTAGACGCGTGAAGGAATTTTACGCATCTTTTTTACGATTTTTACTACGATTCATTCATTCATTGAATTGCCGACGAATATAGTTTTTTTTTAATAAATTAATTTTACTATAATGAAATCATTCATTATTTTCATTAAATAACAAAAATCACTTTTGCAATTAATTACATAATTTTATTAGTAGATCAAATATAAATATGTTTACTTTCTTAACTTAAAATAACGAATTGTAATATTAAAAATCTCGTGTTAAATTTGTTTAAATTATTAAATTATTACTATGCATAAATGTTTATTAATTTATAATATTAAATTAATTTTGATTTGAAAGTGTTGAAACATTTTTATATTCGATAAAAAAGTAATAAAGATTAGGATTTTATTGAAAAATTGCATTATTTTTATACGAAAACGCATTTTGTTTGCTTGACGATGAATCATTTGCAGGTGCGGACGTTAAACCAATCCTTATATGGGCACGAAAATAGTGCGTTTCGCATTTTTACATTATCGATAAATAATACGACAGATTTTAATAACGAAAACTCCCGATCTCAATCACGACGAAGCAGCGATTGTTGCTAACGTTAAACAAACATCTGTTGCACATGATTTTTTACGTTTTAATTAAAATTTATTGGAAAATAATCATTGTTCTAAAAATTATATTTATTGAAAATATTCTTATTACTAAATGGAATAATAATTAAATTCAATACAAAAAACAAATTGAATCAATTATAAAATAAAATAAATAAATATTGTCTAATCAATTTTAATTTTATTAATTTATATAATTATTTGTTTATTTCATTAAATGTTTCAATTCTTTTACATTAATTTAATACGTTATAGTTTTTTTAATTGTTAGATTTTTTTATGACATGTTGTGTGTAATTTAGGATAATAATTTCCATTAATTGAAGGTGAACAAGTTGTAGAATTAGAAATAATTACGTAATTGTCTGAAAGTCGAAAAATTCAAAGAAACTTTTATAAGGCAGCGTGGCCGAGCGGTCTAAGGCGCTGGTTTTAGGCACCAGTCCGAAAGGGCGTGGGTTCGAATCCCACCGCTGTCAACTTTTTATAAAAAAATTATATTATCTCACATAATTGATAATATTTATGGAAATTTGCATATTTTTGTATGCAGACGATTATTTGTTGAGATCTAAATTAAAAATTCGTTGTCTTAAATAATTGTATAACAATTTATTTGATGTTGGTTAAAAAATGATGATAGTCAGATTAAGTTTCTTGTGTTTTATTTTATTTTTTTGTGATGAACAAGTTAACAATTAATGATATATACTGTTCAAATTTAATACGATGCTTAATGAGTCATTAGTCGTACGGCGGAGCAAGTTGGAAAAGGTGGGTCGATTGTAGGGCTCAAATAGAAAGTAACGAAACATTTTAATTAATTGGTTCCGCTAGTTGTTATTTACATTCCGTTTTCGGAATCCCTTTGTAGGGATTATTTAGGTGCCGGTAATGAACTAAATGAATTACTTTCACCCTTTATACGTACGTGTATATATATAAATAGAAAGAGAGAGAGAGATGGAGACCGGTGTATCGTAAAGTATCAATTTCAGTGCCCAAAAATGATGATTCTGGGCGGGTTACGAGTGATGCTTATCGTGATAAAGCGCGATGGAAATATATTATATAAATGGGAGAAAGTGAGAAGACGATAGAGTTTTGGTGGGAGAACGAGCGAAGGGTGGCTTCGGGGAACTTTTAATGCGTTATGTGTGCCACGTGCCTTTTACATATTCATAATCAAAATAATTAATCCCCCGATGTATCAAATTATGTGATCATTATTCACCGGCGCTGCGCGCATTATATCATATATACACATATACAGTTATTAGGAAATGGGATCGGTTCGATCGTTCGCAGATAAAACGCCAAACAAATAATTACGGCGAGCGGCAAATTACAATTTAATCATACGCTTCAACCGAAAAACAAAAAAAAGGAGCCCAAAAACGAAGAATTAAACGGGGTGGTGAAAACACGAAAATATGCTAATGCTATTAATGCTGCCGTATGAACGGCGATGCAGCGAAAAATAAATAATACCGAAGGAAAAGCGCGGCGACTGACCGAAAAAAGAAATTGCGTAATTAGCAGATTACCATCTTTCGCCATAATCCCAACGATGCTTAATTATGAATGCCGGCGTTGTAAAATATTAATCCCCGGGGATTTCTTTACTCCGTACACATTCGTTCGTGGTCGAAACAATGAAAACAATTAGGTATTAATTGTAGCGCAGTTATTTGCCTAAAGGTCACCATTTTTAGTAAATATACTCATAATTAGTAAATGAAAAATAAATAAATGTTTTACTAATCTAAAACATTTCTATTATATAAACAATTAAAAATATTAATTGAAACTGAAATTTAATGTAAATCCAAAAGATTTATTCATTTTTCAAGAAAGTTTGTGATTTAAATATATTGTAATATTTAATTAAAAATATTTCTAATTAATGAAAAACAGAGATTTTTATAATAAATTGATTTTTGGAAACTTAAAAATTAAAGTGAAATCATATTTTAATTTTTAAGTATTAAAAAATTTTGTTGCGAAAACGCATTTTGTTTGTTTAACGATGAATCATCTGCAGGTGCGGTCGTTAAACCAATTCTTATTTGGGCACGAAAATAGTGCGTTTCGCATTATCAATAAATAATACGAAAACGCCCGATTTCAATCACGACGAATCAGTGATTGTTGCAAACGTTAGTCGAACGTGAATCATGTGTTGTGAACGTTAAAACAATTAAGTGGATACGAAGTAAGTGCGTTTTATTTCAAATTTATTGAAAATAATTGTAATAATGTACACATTCTTCTAAAAATATATATAATATCTAACAAATAGAAAAATACAAGGAAAAGAAATATAACTCTGAAAACACAAATAATTAAGAAAAAAATAATTATACGATAGTTGCAATAATGGAAAAAAAAATCTGTATATAAAACAACCAAAAATTAATTCTATACAATAGGTAAATTTATTGTATAGAATCAACCAAGGTCTTTCTGCCTCTAAAAATATATTTTTTGAAAAATTCTAAAAATTTAGTTTATTTCCAATCAAACATTGTAATCAATTATAAAATAACCTAAATAAATATTGTCTTATTCATGTTTAAATTTCGCGATTTAATTATAATAGATTATGTGATTACATTTATAATATTAATTTTCATGAAAGTGAACATAATCAAATTGTAGTTTAATGAAAAACTTAACGATTTATTCATAAAATGATTTTCGAAGAAAGTTTTTGAATTTTTCTGTTTTTAATGTTACAAAATCAAAATTTAAATATTCTGTAATAATAATTTTAAAATATTTCTAATTAATGAAATATAGAGAATTTTATAATACATTTATTTTGAAAACCAAAAAATGTTAAATATTCAAGTGATAAATATTTATTTTTAATTTTTAAAAGTAATAAATATTAGGATATTATTAAGGTGATTCAATGTATTTTATTAATTTGCATGAAAGTGAACACAACGAAATTGTAGGTTAATAAAAAAACTTGACGATTTATTCATAAAATGATTTTCGAAGTTATTAAATTTTTCTGTTTTTTAATGAGATTTTTATAATAAATTGATTTTTGAATACTTTAAAAATGTTTTTAAATATTAAAGAATTTTTCTGTTTTAAATGTTACAAAGTCAAAATCTAAATATTCTGTAATACTAAATTAATAATATTTCTAAATAATGAAAAACAAAGAATTTTATAATAAATTAATTTTTGAATGTTTTTAAATATAAAAGTGAAATCTGAAATATTTTAATTTTAAAAGTAATAAAGTATAGAATATTATTAAAAATCGCATAATTTTTATACGAAAACGCATTGTTTGTTTAATGATGAATCATCTGCAGGTGCAGTCGATAAACCAATCCTTATTTGGGCACGAAAATAGTGCGTTTGGCATTTTTACATTATCGATAAATAATACGACAGATTTTAATAACGAAAACTCCCGATTTCAATCACGACGAATCAGTGATTGTTGCAAACGTTAGTCGAACGTGAATCATCTGTTGTGAACGTAAAAACAATTAAATGGATTCAAATTTATTAGAAAATAATTGTAAAAATTAAAACATTATTGTAAAAATATATATATAATAACATTATTTATTGGCCAGTATACTACAAAATAACAAGGAAAAGAAATATAACTTTGAAAACACAAATAATTAAGAAAAAAATAATTAAACGATAGTTGCAATAAAGGAAAAAAAAATCTATATATAAAACAACCAAAAATTAATTTTATACAATAAATATACCGGGACAAAGGGCTATCAACCAAGGTCTTTCTGCCAAAATTGAATACAATAAATAAATTTAATTATTTTTTCTGCTAATTTTCAATCAAACCTTGTAATCAATTATAAAATAACCGAAATAAATATTGTCATATTCATGTTTATATTTCGCGATTTAATTATATTAGATTATGTGATTACATTTATTATATTAATTTGCATGAAAGTGAACATAAACAAATTCTACTTTAATGAAAAACCAAACAATTTATTCTTCAAATAATTCTAGTTTTTTTTTTAATTTTCTGTTTTTAATGTTACAAAGTCAAACTTTAAATATTCTGTAAAACTAAATTTAAAATATTTCTAATTAATGAAAAACAAAGATTTTTATAATTAATTTATTTTTGAAAACTTAAAAAATGTTTTTAAATATTCAAGTGACATTTAATTTTTTTAAATTTTAAAAGTAATAAATATTAGGATATTATAAACGTGATTAAACGTATTTTATTAAATTGCATGAAATTGTAGTTTATTGAAACACGAAACGATTTATTCTTAAAATGATTATCGTAGTTTTAGAATTTTTCTGTTTTAAATGTTACAAAGTCAAAATCTAAATATTCTGTAATACTAAATTAATAATATTTCATATTAATGAAAAACAAAGATTTTTATAATAAATTGATTTTTGAATGTTTTAAAATTTAAAAGTGAAATCTGAAATATTTTAATTTTAAAAGTAATAAAGTATAGAATATTATTAAAAATCGCATAATTTTTATACGAAAACGCATTTTGTCACCATTTTTAGTAAATATACTCATAATTAGTAAATGAAAAATAAATAAATGTTCAATACTAAATGTTTTACTAATCTAAAACATTTCTATTATATAAACAATTAAAAATATTAATTGAAACTGAAATTTAATGAAAGTTTGTGATTTAAATATTTTGTAATACTTAATTAAAAATATTTCTAATTAATGAAAAACAGAGATTTTTATAATAAATTGATTTTTGGAAACTTAAAAATTAAAGTGAAATCATATTTTAATTTTAACAGTATTAAAAAATTGCATTATTTTGTTGCGAATACGCATTTTGTTTGTATAACGATGAATCATCTGCAGGTGCGGTCGTTAAACCAATTCTTATTTGGGCACGAAAATAGTGCGTTTCGCATTATCAATAAATAATACGAAAACGCCCGATTTTAATCACGACGAATAAGTGATTGTTGCTAACGTTAGTCGAACGTGAATCATGTGCTGTGAACGTTAAAACAATTAAGTGGATACGAAGTAAGTGCGTTTTATTTCAAATTTATGAGGAAATAATTGTAAAAATTAAAACATTATTCTAAAAATATATATAATATCTAACAAATAGAAAAATACAAGGACAAGAAATATAACTCTGAAAACACAAATAATTAAGAAAAAAATAATTAACGATAGTTGCAATAATGGAAAAAAAATCTGTATATAAAACAACCAAAAATTAATTCTATACAATAAATATACCGGGACAAAGTGCTATCAACCAAGGTCTTTCTGCCTCTAAAAATACATTTTTTAAAAAATTCTAAAAATTTAATAATTAAGATCTACAAAATTGAATACAAGAAATAAATTTAATTATTTATTCTGCTTATTTTCAATCAAACCTTGTAATCAATTATCAAATAACCGAAATAAATATTGTCTTATTAATGTTTAAATTTCGCGATTTAATTATAATAGATTATGTGATTACATTTATTATATTAATTTGCATGAAATTGAACATAATCAAATTCTAGTTTAATGAAAAACTTAACGATTTATTCATAAAATGATTTTCGAAGAAAGTTTTTGAATTTTTCTGTTTTTAATGTTACAAAATCAAAATTTAAATATTCTGTAATAATAATTTTAAAATAATTCTAATTAATGAAATATGAAGAATTTTATAACACATTTATTTTGAAAACCAAAAAATGTTGTTAAATATTCAAGTGATAAATATTTATTTTTAATTTTTAAAAGTAATAAATATTAGGATAGTATTAACGTGATTCAATGTATTTTATTAATTTGCATTAAAGTGAACACAATTAAATTGTAGGTTAATAAAAAAAACTTGACGATTTATTCGTAAAATGATTTTCAAAGTTATTGAATTTTTCTGTTTTTTTAATGAGATTTTAATAATAAATTGATTTTTGATTACTTTAAAAATGTTTTTAAATATTAAAGTAAAATCTGAAATATTTTAATTTTAAAAGTAATAAAGATTAGGATTTTATTTTAAAAAATCGCATTATTTTGATATGAAAATGCATTTTGTTTGCTTGACGATGAATCATCTGCAGGTGTGATCGTTAAACCAATCCTTATTTGGGCACGAAAATAGTGCGTTTCGCATTTTTACATTATCGATAAATAATACGACAGATTTTAATAACGAAAACTCCCGATTTCAATCACGACGAATCAGTGATTGTTGCAAACGTCAGTCGAACGTGAATCATCTGTGGTGAACGTTAAAACAATTAAGTGGATTCAAATTTATTAGAAAATAATTGTAAAAATTAAAACATTATTCTAAAAATATATATAATAACATTATTTATTGGCCAGTATACTACAAAATAACAAGGAAAAGAAATATAACTCTGAAAACACAAATAATTAAGAAAAAAATAATTAAACGATAGTTGCAATAAAGGAAAAAAAATCTATATATAAAACAACCAAAATTTAATTCTATACAATAAATATACCGGGACAAAGGGCTATCAACCAAGGTCTTTCTGCCAAAATTGAATACAAAAAATAAATTTAATTATTTATTCTGCTAATTTTCAATCAAACCTTGTAATCAATTATAAAATAACCGAAATAAATATTGTCATATTCATGTTTATATTTCGCGATTTAATTATATTAGATTATGTGATTACATTTATTATATTAATTTGCATTAAAGTGAACATAATCAAATTCTACTTTAATGAAAAACCAAACAATTTATTCTTCAAATAATTCTAGTTTTTTTTTTAATTTTCTGTTTTTAATGTTACAAAGTCAAACTTTAAATATTCTCTAAAACTAAATTAAAAATATTTCTAATTAATGAAAAACAAAGATTTTTATAATTAATTTATTTTTGAAAACTTAAAAAATGTTTTTAAATATTCAAGTGACATTTAATTTTTTTAAATTTTAAAATTAATAAATATTAGGATATTAAATGTTACAAAGTCAAAATCTAAATATTCTGTAATACTAAATTAATAATATTTCTAATTAATGAAAAACAAAGATTTTTATAATAAATTGATTTTTGAATGTTTTTAAATATAAAAGTGAAATCTGAAATATTTTAATTTTAAAAGTAATAAAGTATAGAATATTATAAAAAATCGCATTATTTTGATACGAAAACGCAAATTGTTTGTTTAATGATGAATCATCTGCAGGTGCAATCGATAAACCAATCCTTATTTGGGCACGAAAACAGTGCGTTGCGTATTTTTACATTATCGAAATAATACGACAGATTTTAATAACGAAAACTCCCGATCTCAATCACGACGAAGCAGCGATTGTTGCAAACGTTAAACTAATATAAATCATCTGTTGCGAATGTTAAAATAATTAAGTGGACATGAAATACGTGTATTTTATTTAAAATTTATTAGAAAATAATCGTAAAAATTTACACATTATTCTAAAACGATTTATTCTTAAATTGATTAAATTAAAGCGATTTATTCTTAAATTAAAAATAGTTCTAATTAATGAAAAATCAGAGATTTTAATAATAAATTAATTTTTGAAAACTTAAGAAAAGATTTTTAAATATTGAAGTGAAATTTGAAATATTTAAATTCTATAAACAGTTATTAAAATTGTTCTGCACTAATAATTTCATAATATTTCTAATCAAATATGAATAATTAGAAATGTATAAACATTTAATAGAATTAATTAAAATTATAATATTTATAAAGTATATTATTTATATAAAAATTTGTAAAAATATTTGATTTTGAATATGAACTAATTTAAGAGTATTATGCAACTGTAAGTCTTGTTGCAAAATATTAATTAGCTTAGTTCACGAAATTGGATAATTTGCAATTAAAATTTAATGCGGCGAGGGTCCATGTATGATTAGGCTTTCGAAAAAAAATGTTGATCATCGGAACGGAATGGGGTGAAAGCCACGGTAATTTTGGGGGCGAGAGAGTGAGAGATACGGTGCACGGCAGTAGGCAATTTGAATAATTAGAAACAACGTAAAAATTGGTTAATTCATTCGCGAATTCGTGCGAGCGCGGCACGAGTTTAACCACCAAAACCAACCATCAACAAAAACAAACCAGCCAAACCATCGGTGGTTGTGGTGTACGTGTTATTATTGTAAAACGGTAATAAAGTGGTCAGCGGAGCATCAAACCCTGCCCGGTTGGTGCGAGTCCCGTGAGGATCGGGCTATTAAGGGCATTAACACCGTCTGTTAGGCACATCTGTTAATTTTTGCACCCCTCGCGCAGCCCTTACAGTAATCACTAGTAAATGCGTTCGCATCTATCAAAAAAAAATATATATAACTTGGAGGACGACCCTCGCCCTTCGGAAACTTAAAAAAATATATATAATAATAATAAAAGTTTGGAGCTACCGAATAGCCTAAACACTCCTAAGAGAATAATTGAACTGTTTTCCCCGCATTTTGATTGATCTCCCATTTATGGCCCTTTTTTTATCAACGTTGCATCATCATCATCATCATATGCTCAATGGCTTCTCCAGATGACACAATGATCATCGGTGATAATTCAATTAAGACGACAATAATGAAACATAATTCAATTAAAAGTTATAGCACTTCCTTATCCGACGTCATGTTATTGTCACTTTCGGTTAATCATCAGAAAAGTAATTAAGGAATCAAAATTCATTACCACCATAAACCGCTTTTATTGCACATCCTGAAAATGTATTTTATTTCTTTTACATAAAAAAATAAATTATTTTAAATCAACACTTCATAAATTTGTTTAAATTTTGTGAGGATTATTTTATAAATAATTTATTTTTTCCACAAAATAATACTATTTAAATTCTAGATATTAAGACTAATTATTAAAACATGTTTTATATTGATTGAATGATGTTAATATGTAGAAACGATGTCGATAAAATAATTTCGATTTGCGTTTCTGAAGTAACAGTGGTTTTTTTTGTAGGCAAGAAATCTGAGACGTGAATTAAGGTGGAAACAGGAAAGAAATCCGAATCGGCCATATTTAATGGACGTAGAAATTAAGGGTCGTGGAGGGTTGAACGCACGGGTTTTTGGGGACGGGCGAAAAACCGTGGATCTGAGATTCGGGTCTGAGATTAGGGTACTTCCCCGATCTTATATATATATATATAGTAATTCACCCTATTAGAGGTAAGAGTACACCCTTGAGTGTATCTCAACGCCACCCCATTTTCCTCATGCAATTTATATGCGCTATTCAATTCCCCGAACGTCTTCACATCACGGAGAAACGAAAAACTGTTATATACTGCATGTATCGACTATATTATTCATCCATCGCGAGTCTCAGACTTATTAACTAATGATTAATTAAATTTTCAATAACCTTACACAAAAAAATCTTATATTTTTATTTTTTACATTAAACCTACAAATTCGACTTAAAAATATCACTTTTACTTGTCTCGTATTTATAATTAAATGTTTCTTGTTATGAATATTATTTAAGCACATGACATTTTTCATTAAATATTGAATATTGTGGATGAAAAAAATTTTTTTCTTAGATTTAATCATTTGTAAATTTATTAGTTATTAATATGTGAAATTATGCGGGTGTCGAAATTGGTTTTCTGGTGTTCGGATTTATTTAATGGATAAACGGGCAAATAAACGTGCAACAAATTGAGAGTATTCGAGTGTTAAATTTCAATAAAACGAAATGATTAACTAATGAATATATGTTTATAGGGAAGTATATAAAATGTTGTAAACGCTGTTCGGTTTTGAATGATTCGATGCGGTGTATTGTTGTGTCGGGAATCGTCAATTTGTAATAAACGTTCGGCCATAATCAGGGCCATTACACACACATTCACATTTACGTATACGTACACGTATGCACATGCATATATACGCAATTACGTGAACACCCGCCACCGCACATACGCACCCCGGCGCATCGGTAATCGGGGGGAATCCCTTTTGACGGTCGGCCAAATATAGATATCGAAATGATTGAAATTCGAGCTTAACAATAACGTAATCGGGCTGGTAATATCTGGTGAAAAGCGCACGGAACCGGAAACGCGATCCGAATTGATCGTTAATCGGGCAGATCGACATCCCTCTCCGCTTTCCACCGCCAACATCCATAATCGTCCACCCATATGTCTCGAAAACCGCACCACAAGATCACCACGGTCCAACGACGAATGTTGACGAAGGGAATTCCCCTTTTTGCAATCTGTCAAATACCTATTACGTTTTGATTTACGGTAACGTCGCGATCTTCCGCACAACACCCATATGTGCCCATACCCATAAGGTACCTTTATCATATCCAATGTTGACATCAAATTACCTAATTCATAAATTTTATTTTTTCCTGTAAAAATAATTAACCTATTTTCTATTAGAAATTGACATCGTGAATTAGATAAACGCAAATAATTAATAAACCTGAAATTATTTTTTTCCCCCTATATTATTAGGTTCTCAAACCTATATTGAATAAGCTTCTGTTCTTGTAGGTAAACGCAAATAATTAATCATCCTCCAATTAATAGCTGATGATCCGAACCGGGGGTTGGTTTGGCCCCGCTCCTAATGTTTGTCTGAGGGGAGATGCAGCTGATTAATTGGGCGTTTTAGCATCTCCACCCTCCGGACGTTGTTTTAATAATTTAATCCCACCCCCGAAATTACCCAATGATTAACTCAAAATAGATCATTTCCTTCTGTTAAAGTTAATAAATATTTCAATTCTTTAACGAAACTCTAAAATACAAACTAATAATTTTAAAAATGATCATATAGACCAAAATTCTTATTCAAAAATAAATGTTATACAGACATAAATACACCATAGATAATCATAAATGTTTCCTCTTCATTGGGTGGATTAAGGTGGACGTTGAAAGCAGTGGATCAATGGAAGAGGAGAGAGAAAAGAGAATGAGTAGTGTGGAAGAAGAAGTAATTTTGGTTACAGTAATGGCTTGTGTCCATTGTGATTTTGATCCTAATTGGAGCTGCGTGCGGAACACGTGTCTGCTTGAAAAGTAATTTGGTCGGGGAGTCGGGCTCGAGTAGGAATGGCAATAATAGCATTATACACGCTCTCAGGATAGTAACAAGCTTATACCTTTTGTTGGTGTTTTTCCAAAAGTCCTCGATAATGGACTCAGCCGAAAGGACCAGCACCACCCGATAAATCAACAATACCGCAGACATTTGTATTCACAATACACACATTTTGAACAGATTTTACGTTCTTTACTGAATTTTCATCGCATCAAATTAACGCAGTTATAAATATACTTTAAATATCAATTTTTGTAATTGTAATAATTTATATATTTTTTTTAAGTTAATTTACTTGAATAATTTGGTTTGATCATATTCTAACATTAAAAATTATTCTAGCTATTATTTGGTTATATATAAAATATAGTTTATATGATTGTGATCTAACTTAACAATTTATTTTCGTTGACGATATTTTAATAAGCAATTATATATATTTGGATTTGAATGAATGAATTAGATTAAAGATAATATAATCTGATTGTATCTGATTTCAGCTGGCATTGATTAGATGAGGTGACTTCGCGTACGTTTATTGCATAATTGAGATGCGAAGGGTGGATAGGATGTACGTGGAGTCGTTCCCACGTTTCAATGGAGGCAGGGGATCACGAATCCCAACAATTACATACTTAGTTTGGCAGAATGCGCGGTGCAAGTAACAACGTAACAATGGAACGGTAGCGTATCACAATACCACTTATGCACGGAATAAAACGCACCCTCATTACGATTGTTATTAGAGGATCGGGGCCGTTTTTCGGGCGTGTGCGCCCTCTTCAAAATCATTCCAACCACCCGTGGCCACACAGCATGAGTCTTTTCTTTCTCTCCTCTCTCTATCACTCTTATATCAAACACGACAAATTAATAGCATTAACAGATTTGTACATGGCATGACGTCAAAACAAAGTTTGACAACCTACCCCCTTTCACTATGTAACTAGCAAACAACAACAGAAAATAATAATACAATATAATATTAGCAGGATTTACTTTACATAATACAATAGAGCTGTGTTTTGTAACCTACCAGTCGCGACAAATTAAATGACAGCTGTCATCAATATGTCAAAAAATTGTTGTTATTAACAATAAATATGTTGGTAATGTTTTATTATATATTTTTGTAAATATTAATTTTAATGAATTAGCATATGAAAACTTTACTGTGATTTAAAAAAATCTATTGTGTTATTGGATGCCAAAAAAAAAAATGGAAAAGGCAGAAGAGGGATGGACGTAGCAATGAATTTCCGAAGAGGGGCACGGGTTGTAACAACATTGTGTGCTGTAAATGAAAGAATCACGGCCTACTACTTCTGCCCATATAATAACACGGTAGTTGTGTGTAGTGTGTATATATATAGACATACATTCGGGGTGATTTCAAAGATGGCCGCGTTGTAGACCCTAAAACACGGGGGCAATAAAGGACTCAAACCAACCCCCGCCCGAACCGGCAACTGCTGCTGCCTCTGCCGCCGCCCCCGCACTCATACAACCACCGACGTACATATATATATGCGTGAGTTTGTGACTGTATATGTGTTTATGTCCCACATAACTATATTATGACATTAGATCCACGCCACCACTGCCCAAGTTAATAAACCGGATAATAGACTGCATCCCCTCTCACCCTTCACATACCCATTCAATCGTGCTCTCTCTCTCTCTATCACCGCCGCCTCCCCATTTATTTGCAACCCTCGGGCACATCAAATCCTAACCCACCAAATCGTATTAATTTTCCACCAAATATTTATACAATATATCATCCGAATGCACGCCATTTATCCACGCAAGTAACCAACAATTTATCACACGATAAAAAATAACTAATTCTTCATTTGATTATATCTACTTCAAGTACTGTATTATTTTTATAAATTAAAAATAAGTTTATTAAAAATCTATTCATTTATTTTCGCTTGTATTTTGGCGGCAGAGTAATGGGGTCGAAATTCTGGATGCAGCAGCAGTTGTCGTTTTGGGGATTCGGGGGAGGTTTGTTGGTTTTGGTGGATGAGGATGAGAGGTGGAATGAAAAGGGTGGCGCGATATAACGGTAACTCAGTCTAATTAGTGGGAAACAAAGAGGGACGAGGCTTAATTGCGGAATCATGTCGCATCATTTCGCCATGTGACCACTTCGCTAGATTTTACGCTCGCGATGTTATAAACCTAATCCGTTAATGCATTAACCCCCTCAGCCACGTTAAAACCTCATCATCGAAGCGTTTCTGCGAAATTATAATATTAATAATAATAATAATGATAATAATAAAAGAGAGAGAGAGAGAGAGAGAGAGCAGGATGCAAATTAATGAAGAGGAATACAGAAGGGAATTGCGAAATCAAGAGGTTAAAGCACTTAGCAAAATTTATTTATAGAACTTTGTTAATTTGTTAGATTAAACTGTTGGAAATTTTAATCCGGATTAATTCAACGATATCGGAATAATATTAATAGCAATAAAATAATTTCAAATTAATTTACATTAAATATTTTTCATTTAAAATTTTATTTGTTATATAATATAAAATCTAATTCTCACCAAATATTATGGAAGATATAAAGGACAAGTGGTCATTTCTATAATGTTCATCCCGTTTTGCTTAATCCCAGAGAAAATATTGAGAAATGTTCAAGGAAACTCAATGGGGGTGTATTTATAAATAACAAGTTCTTTGCGTTTCAATGAAGAATTACGTTAAATCCGCAAAGCTGATTAATGGAGCACCACCGTACGCACTTTCATGCATGGACATAAGGGCATTTTAGGTATATACATTTTGTCTTCTTTCTAACGCAGAGATACTTAGCGGAGAGATTATTTCACTCCGGGGTGTCGTTGTTTACGATCCAAAACGCCGCCAACAATGGGAGGGTTCCTCCGAACAATAAGACGATCCCCTGAAGCACACGCAGACAATGGAGAGGATGTATCAATGCCCTGAAAAAATATAAATAACGTGTAAGCATCGAGCGGACAAAAAAAAACAACAACAACAGCAGCAAACAGACTAAATGTAACGAAACGTTGAAGAGGATGAAATCCCATTCGGATTCGATCATCCGCGATCATTACGTGTGCACGTCGAAGTCAAAATGGGAAAAGGTGGATGATGAGCGAGGAAGGAGATGGGGCGATCGGTGTGTGTTTGCAAGAACCTCTTTGTGATTTCGTCCCGTATTTTATTAAACTTTTACTTTGTTTCGGCCACAAAGTAGCCAGTTTGTAGAAGAAGTAATGCGATGTCGTAACGAGATCACTGAAGTTTTACCAGCCCTAAGGAACCTCTTAGCGTTCCGTCTCTCACATACGTATTTTATATATATATGTTGGATAAAAGCGTGCGCTATGGAATCTTTTCCTTCTCGTTTAAAGCCACATACAAGCACACAAACACAAGAGAAGATCCAAAATGCAGGACGAAACTCCGCCGCGAAATTGGATAGGAATTAAGATGGTAGAAGGAAACGCGAGGAGAACAGAACGTTGGGAGTGGGAGATGGAAAGTATAAATAAACAGCGGGGGAAAACTTTCCGCTTGCGGAAATTAATTGAAGATTAGGTAAAAGCGTCTTTGTGAGAGTTGGGAAGGAAATAAAACCGGCGAGGATTTAGGGGTTTCCACGGGAATACGCGATAATCTGCCCTTTAAATTACCCGAAATCATCATAATTCTCACTCGTGATTACTATTTCTTTTACCAACTTCCCCTAATTAACTACGACTGTAAAACTGTACACATTTAAATTTTGGTAAATTATTAATTAAAAAATTAAGAGAATTCTATAATTTGCTTTGATAGGTGTTAAGGTTAAAATAAGAGAGAGTTTGCGGCCGCAGATAAAATCCATATATTCGAGCAGACTTAGTCTCAGCTGAATAAACGGTAGTAAAGCGAACCCATTATACTTTACCATCGTTTCTACAACCTGGCCTAAGTAGTTTCACAAACTTCACACAAAAACAAACTTCTTCGAAGCAGATTAATTCCTCTGGCAGTTTAAATTGACTAAAGAATATCGCTCACAATAATTGCATTTTTATTTTATTATTGTATAATTAATTAACAATTTTATGGATATAATTAAATTGATTTGTTTATTTTTATCGGCGTTTTATGAGAAAAGAAAGGAAGTGAGAAAAAATATTTAAAAATAAAATGGAACGAAACAATGTTTTAATTATGATCGTACAGTTTTGTTGGTTTTATTTTTGCTTATTTTGTTTCGTTGCGAAAGATGTTGCGTGACGAACAAAGGGTGATTGTATCAATGTTGCCGTAATATTAGCTGTTTTCTTTGTGGATGGGCGGAGCTGGTTCCGAGGAAGGAAACGAACAGAACAAGAGATATGTATTTCTAATATATACATTCACTATATAGATGTAGAGTATATTTTGTTGTTGAATACGTGTTCTGGTTTGCTTTTTTTGCATTTAGTTCTGATGCTGCTGCTGCTGCTGATGATGAAGAGAGATGGGGTTGAAAATGTTTGTGTGTCAGAGTGGGTGAGTGAGAAAGAGATGATGGGTGGTGTTGAGAAGAAGGATGGATGTAGTGTTGGAGGAGGATGATGATGAGGATGGTGGATGGAGGATAGAATAGAACGTGTCCGGAGGCGCGGAATGATCACAGAAGACGCGGCGTCCTGAGCGCTGGTAATTAGCAGGATAACCGGAATCGCTCCGCAGCCGCGGCACACTGAAATTTCAGCGCTGAATGTATTTTGTATTACTTTGTTTCATTCTGTGTAGTCGGGTTTCAGAGACTTAGCTCACAGCATTTTAATTAATGAATTAATGTAGCTCTCGTCTCTTAAACACTGTTTATGTCGCGGTAATTAAGGGAGTTGCCGCCACTAGATTACCTTCCCCTCTTCCACAGGAAACACATCTCCCTCTTTTCTCTCTCTCTCACTCCCTTCTTGCACAGATAGATACGGACCTGGAACCATTAAAACCACCTCTTCCTCCATCCACCTCATCCTTCCATTCACCACCTCCTTCCTCTTCATCCCACCTTCCCGCATCCACCCTAAACGCGCGCTGATGTTATCACGGCAGAAGGGCCCGGCCCTAATTCGAGCCTAAGGAGAAGTTAAAGTGAAGGGAGGTTTTACACACTGGCATCATTTAATTTATTAGCCTTTATATAACGGCACCGGATTTACACGGACCACTCAGAAAGGCCTTACTTCTTAATTAGGATCATCTTTCAAATTAATGCGAGAACCTACTGCAACGCCACTCCTCCAACCATCCTATCTATTTACACATACTTTTATTATATTTTCCTTCCGATACTCAAAGAAATAATAATTAATAATAAAAACATTACCCAATACGGTAATAATATTAGTGTTTACTTTTACCTTTCCGGAATATAATATGTGGAATTTACTATTTTCCTGTACTAAGCTTCCACATTTAATCTAAATGAAATAGAATTACTACTTTTAGAAAAACGAAATAAAATTGTTGCTAAAATATTTTCATTGATCATTTTAAATAATTTGCTTTGTTTCAGGTTGTAGTTCCTGCAAATGGAAAATTTTAATCGTAATTTTTATGCAAATATAGATTTTTTTTAACATTTCTCTCCCATAAAATGGTTTATCTATGGAGATTGAAAATTAATAAGGACGGAATGGGAATCGAAGTTTCCGGATGAGCGAAAAACATTGTTCGCTTCACACTCTCTCTCTCTCTCTGTTTGCGTACGGTGAGTGCATATTCGTATATGGATTTGTTGTATGTGTACGTGTTTATGTTTGGCACACAGATTAATTCTTTTCGGTGAGCGACCGGGAAAGCTTTTAAAAACTTTTTAAAAGCACAATTCATCGCGCTCAAGTCTTTAAATGCGTTTAAAAAATAATTTAGTTAAAATATATATTCCACCAAACGAAAAATACGTTTTTTTAAGGGTGGATTGATCGCAAGATATTGAAAAGAAAGTATGAGTGAAGGGAACGCATTTTGGAGAGATTTGAATCGATACTGGATATCTTTCAATTTATTAAGTAATAGTAAAAAAATATGAAATAATTTACATTGTAAAAATATTTTCGTAACAAAATAATAATTATTTTTTAATGCATTAAAGGAATACAAACATACTATATTTTTATAATAAAATATGCAGTGCATTCTGGTAAACAACTTCAGATCGAAAAGGATAAAAAGAAGCGCAGTTTACTTTTAGGAGTAAAGGCTTCCGTTCATATTGGCAATTAGTATTTTGCTCTATAATAAATTATTTAATCTTTTTAAATGCAGATTTCTTTTTCGAACTTCCGTCTCTCTTTTAACGCCTTTCTTTTTCTTCGAAAGACTTTTTAATTTCGTCTTTATGGAAAGGCTAAATTTTTCGTGGAGTAAAAAAATAAATAAATAAATTGCAAATTACGTGAATTACCGGAGCGCGGAGTGTGATCCTTTGAATAATGCCGGATTATTAATTATGGGACGAGTAGTGTATCGATAATAAAAGACGAATTACACGGTCAGGAGTCAAAGGAGCAAAATATATCTAAGACTGATTAAAAAGCAAATCGGAATCAAGTCTATGTGTATGAATGCATGCGGTGCGAGGAAGTGGGAGAGATGATGATGATGATGGATGCTTGAGAAAGAGATGGATGAAAAATAAAGGAGACATCAAAGCGTCAACAGGCGCACCAGTGTGTTCGCAGAGCGAAACGACAATCACGGGCAACAATCGTCCCCCAATTTATACCCCATTGTTGTCTTTTTTCCTCAATCGATATCCATTCTTATACGTTCTCTCCTTGTTTGTTGCTGTTGCCCTTCATCCTCCCTTCATACATCTCTCTTTCTCCCTTACACAGCGTGCATTTATCTGTCCCTCTTTGTCGAGTTTCATTTGTTAGTGTTTCGACATTCACAGCCATCCAAACAATGAGCCGACAAAGGCCGAGGCACGAAATTGTTCCAAAAGTCGGCTGGATCAATTTCGTTTGAAGGTTCGAAGAGTGTGGCTATTGTTTTTTCTCTCTGTGTATCCCAATGCGAGGAAGCGCTAAAAACACAACAAAAAGACAAGAAGACGAAAAGAATTAACAATTGTTTGCCAACTATTTACAATTTTTTTTAACCGAGCATCAAACATTTGGTGGATGCGCCGGGTATCCTCTGTTTTTTATTCTTGCAATTAATAAATCATACTAAAAATTATAATTTCAAAATAATATCTACAAAATATAACTATAATTTTAAATAAATATTTATTACTTTCATGTATAAATACAGCAGAAGAGAGACTATTATTATTTTTATTAGAACAATTTATGAATGGTGGTGTATATAAACTTTTAACGAAAATAATGTGTATTTCATTACAAACTTGTCGTTAAAATAATTGAAAAATAAATTAATTTCGAGATGAGATTTCGGTGTAATATAGTGGGGTTGATGGCGCCTAACGAAGGAGGCCCCATAAATAAAACTGATCTCCGCCCTTTCAGTATTTGGCATTCATATCCGTTATTTCCTGCGAATTTCCATGTTTTTTTTTTCTGTTGCTGTTTTGTAGGTTTGTTTTTTTTTATTTCGGTTTTGTCGGAACGCACGCATCAAAACTCTATTAAGTCTTTCCCTGTTATAACTCCCCATCCCTCTATATACATTTTTTTATGTGCAGCAGGGCTGATGTTTAGTGGTTGGTATTTAAAGCGAGCGCCAGCAGGAATTTTCTGGCTTCCTGCAGGATTCCAGTGCGCCGCATCTATTAGGCAGCAGGCAGTAAATACAGTTAGGGGTTGGAAAATCGGAAAATGCGCGACGGAAACCGCCGCTGCCGCCTGCGCCCCTTTACATCCACCCCCGAAAAACGAGCGAAAAAAATGTAGCGATTTTTATATGTGTGCAGAGCGAAATATGCGTTTGGATTCTGTTATTGCCTCTCTTTCATTTTCCTGCTTTTTTTTTGGGTCTGCAGTGTTTCTTCGCAGCATCAATCGATGGAATAGGAATTGCTCTGGGGGGAAGGAAGGTTTAATTAATTGATGGAAGAGCTATTTGGAGGAAGCGCGGTCTTGATCAATAACCGATGATTGAACCCACTTAGTGATAGGTCAGCTTACGGTCCAACATTCACCTCTTCTAATTATCACTTAGTTTCCGCTTTCATCGATCTTCGGCTCTTTGCTTCATTCCTGCTTTCTCAAATCGATCTAAAGAATGAAGAAAAAATAAACAAACAACATTCATTCACATTTACTTCTCACCTGTGATAAAGTACATCTTTTATATCCTTAATTTTCCCAAATATTTGAAAAACTTATTTATAACCAGTTATAACAAATATATTTTGAGTTTGCAAAATGATACGTGTAAATCATATATTTTTTAGGATGACTTTGATCTGAGTGTTCTTCCGACATATGAATTAGTTTCCATTTCGTGTTTTGTGCACGACCGAAACGCACAGGATAAAATACCGAACAACAACAACAAACAAACAAACAACAACAACAAAAAAATAGATAGGGGGTAAAACTCGAGTCCAAAGCGAGCGTAAAATGAATTTGAATCCGAAAATAGAATTTAAAAAAAGGATAAAAATATATATATATATAAAAACGACGAAGTTTAATTACAGCAAACACACAAAGTACACTATTTTATTTTTTGTTGTTTGCGTCTAAATACAAACAATTTTTGTGTGGGTTGATTCCGTATTGAGTTTCATTTCCGTTTCCACTGTGTACGTGTTTCCATACGGATATTTTTTTTTCAGTTTGTCGGCGTACATTTCTATTTAAATTGTTCATTTCGCTTCTCTGTTATTGTTGTTATCATCAATATTACTTTGCAGAGCGCGTCCGTTTGTTGTTACCATTTTTTGTTGTAATTTATTATTTAAAATTTAGTTTCTTTTACCCATGAAAAATTAAACATCGTGGGCAAAAATTTTAAATATTTTCTATGCAAAAATAAAATTGAATGGTACAATTATTATGGAAGACTGTCAGATGCGATTCGTTTGGGATTTCATAAAAAAAAATCAGTAAAATTAATATTCGATATTTTATTTTTTTACAGAATTATAACGAAAATGTTATTGATTGAAATTATTTGTTAAAAATACCACAGTTTTACATTATTTTAGTAACTGAATTTATGTATGTATATATGGTTATATAATTATTATGTGCATGTACTCTGATAAGGGTTGTCTCTTTGAATGGACAACTTTCCAACTATATGGTGACATCAAAAGTAGAATTAAACAGAATCGTTTGCTATTCATCATCTTTGAGCACGGCTCAATAGAACTCATCTCGTCCCATTCAGTGTACAATTTTGTCCGATAAGCTTTGAAGAGACTTCCCGTCCTATAAAGCTAATGATTACATCTTTCCTCCCTCCTTCGTTCCTCGTCTCCTATTTTTCTCTCTGCTCCCCCTTTCTTTCTTATTTACTTTTTTCCCGTACCTTCCCTTGATGTAATAATAAATAACCACCGGAATTAGGAATACCGTATTTTTACCTTTTCCCTCTGATCCGCTTCAAATAACAAAATAATAAGCAGACAGTTGAAAAAAAAAAACATCTTTGAAAACTTCAAAATATTTACAAGTTTTATTAAATTGCATTTCACTATATAATAAAGTTAAAGAAACAATTTTTCGAATTTTCTTTAATATAAAAATATTTTAATTAAATCTGCTTGAAGTTAAAAATGTAATACATAAAAAAATAGATTTTCGATGCTGAAATTAAGGAAAAAGCAGAGGTGAAATAACTATGCGGCATGAAAGTAAACGAAGCCTGATATTGTAATTTATCTAATGCACACACAAAAGTTGAACAAAAATGGAGGCACACACGTACATTCCTCATATTATATGTAGAAGCTTTGTGGCCATACCGAATCCATTTTAAAAAGGGCGGCTAAAAAGTTGTGTGTCTGTGTATATGCTTATACAGATACACTCGCACACACATATATTTTTTATGCTCACCATTGAATCGCGAGAGGATTCTCTTTCTACCTATATTTACTTCGTTTTTATTCTTTCCGTCTCACTTCCTCGCGCACAAACACCCCAATTTTTATTTTTCGCGTAGCACCGGAGAGCGCTACATTTTTTGGCAGTTTGCAAACAAAAAGGGTTGTTTTTACGTTTTTTTTTAAATTTTGTTGGAAGAGCGCATGGGTGGTGCTCTACTCAAAGCTATTTTTTTTTATTTATCCCTGAAAGGTTTATTATATAAATTGCACCGATTTTGTCATCGTGCATGCATCTGCCATTAACAATAATGTTTTCGTATTTTTGGCGTATGCAGTCGTTGGCAGATGTTGCCGAAGAACTCCTCCAGACCGAAAGAGACTGCATTTAATAATACGACAATGAAAAGATGAGGTAAACGAAGCGCACAGTTTCCGACTGGCTTTTTCCTTCATGATATTACGTTTATTCCGGTTAAGCGAACACGCAAAAATTATTTTTTCCATTCTTCTTTATTGTTGCCGTGCTGCAGCGGCCCTGGGAAACAAAACTTCGAAAGTCTGATTATCCTGGATTATGGCCATTTTTTCCGGTAGTTTTAACAGGAGGAGGCACGGCGCCCGACCGGATTCTTTCCGTCTCGTAGATCCAAAACCATTAGTTAATTAAATTAGAGGTGGTCACCCTTTTTGCCCTTCTCTACATTTCATTTTTGAAAAATTTCAGAAAATTAAAGATAAGCATCGGCGTCGGCGGCATGCACAAAGCGCAGAAGAAATTAGCTAATTTCTTTATGCCAATTTTAACCATTTCTCATGCACAATAATTCCATACAGAACCGAACAATTGTAATATAATGGTTTCAAAGTATTTCAATTTGAAAACTTTAAAATTTGTTATCCTGACAATTTTGTAACAAAATTGATGGGAAACCAACAGAATATTACGTAAAGAAATCCAGAAACACTCGAAACGTGTAGATGATAATCCTCAACGTCCGGGCAACAATGCAGCTGTAAGGACGGACAGCCCTTCCCCAATTCGGATATTCTCAAAGGTGTAAACTATAATTGCCGTTCACCCAAAACGACTTTTCAATGGTCATAGGTAAGCGGTTTCTCACTCGGAACTTCCGGTTAAAACCCCGTCGATTTATACACGCATCCGCATTACATAATAGAAGAGAAAAAAAAACTTACATACCAAAGGAGAAAGCAAACAGAATAATTATAATCCTTTACTATTCTACAATTTAAATTAAATTAAATGTATATTTATTCTAAAGAAATTTCGATAACATCAACCTGTTAAAAAATAATTAATTTCCCTTTGGACTAATACAAATTAATTATTTTAATAGAAAGAAATAAAATAATTTGAAAGTGGAGAAGCTTCTTAAATATTGTTGCTTTAATAATGGATTGTGTTGTGAAATGATGAGAACTTTATGAATAATGTTGTTGTTAAATGGGAGCGGTTTTATTGGATGAATTGGGGAACAGTTTAAAACTGTATTTATTTATATAAAGCGACGGGAATAATTTAGTGAGTAGCCGAGATTCCCATTTGGTTTTAAATATTTAAGGAACCTTTTGATAAATAGGGCCACTTTTCAAATCGGGTTTCCTCGCCTCTCACTCACAACCGCTCTTCATACACGCACACTCACATAATATACTTCAGCAGTGCTTAACTCGTAATTCCTCTAATCCGTGCGAGCACTCTTATGGCACCTTAAGTGCCCTTGAATTATTACTAGAGTCTCGCCCTTATAAAAGCGGACCTTCTTTACAAGAAATGCTCAGAGAGCGCACGCTATTTGTGTGTCAACATTTACCAAGGATTATCGGAGGAGCGTGAAATGCGTGAGGATATTTTCTTCTTTTTGTTGTCGTTGAGGAGAGCTCCCGGGTCCAGAGATGGTAATGAGATGCGGGAGATTCGATTCGATTCGAGTCGATATCTCGGAGATAAGTCGGATCGGATCCAATATTGAGAGGAGGATGAAGATGCGGATGACGGCGGAGGAGAAGAAGAAGGTGAGTGACTGAGTATCCTTTGTCCGAGCGTCCAGTAATATCGTTGTCTTTTGTTATTGGATCATGAATTGGGTTTCAACGCGCTGGTAAAAGCTCCGGAAAGCTCTATTAGCAGTCTTTCTTCCCTAACCCGGGAGCTTAGAGGAGCTTTGCGCTGTCATGGCCGTTCTCGCTAAAGGTTTTTACATTGAAATGTGCTTATTCTCTTTGTGATCTACTCCTTCTATATACCACACATATATATATATATATATAGTCCACATATACATACAGTAGCCATGTATCCTGTTCTGCACGAAGGACGCACCGAATGTTATGTATTATAATTATTATACACACATTTTTCATGCTTATTTTGCCGCCCCCGCATCCCACGAATCATCGCTCAATGTTTAATTATGTATTCGCCTCGTGTAATTCCAGCTCAGCTCCGATTCTTCGGGGAAATTACAAGTTTAGATTATATCTCGGACTCGATTTGAATACCGAAACACGGGTATCGGGGGGATTCGCGTTTTAACACTTCGCCAATTCGATATTTAGACAGACTTATTTTACGCACCGCTAATTGCTGAAGAGTCGAGTCTAATCGTTGGGACATCCTTCACCTAAAATGCATGAGAATTTCCAACAACCCTCATCTCGATCAGAACAAAGATCTGAAACTTATTAACTTTATTAACTTATTATTAAACCGAATTTTCTACAAATTAAGAAAAAAATAATTAATAAATTGATATTTTAACATGAAGAATTATTACAAAAAAATAAATAAACAAATAGCAATTTTCTCTCTTTCTATGATTGTGCCGTTATTGTTACAGTTATTATTAAATAATAGGAAATTGCGTAAATGGCGATGAATCATTTTTAATTGGTTCGCAAAAAGCGCGCAAAATTAATTATAGGAGGTGAACATTTAAACATTGCATATAATTGCAGTTTCCGCAAATCGTTCGCTTATTTACTAAATAGAATAATAAAATATTTTATCGAAACTAATTACGTAATATTACGTTGTCGTTCAGCAGACGGAGCAAGTTGAAATATCGATGGGAGAGTGAAACGAAACAAAAATTCCGCCGAAATTAATTAATTAAAAACCGAACGTTGTTTTATCATGATTATTACGTTTGTTTTCAATCGCTGGCAAAGAATAATTAATCCCTGACGTTCGTTGTTTTTGTGATTCCGTGTGGATTTGTGTATTGTGCTTTATTGATGGCGGCGGTATTTCAATTTATTAATTTAAATATTAATTAATCAATTTAGTGTAAATTGTTGAGAAATGCAGGTAATTACGTAAATTTGAATGCGGTTACGTTTTTATTATTGTCGGAGAAATGCGTTGGGAAATAGGTTGAATGTTGTGTGTTGGTTGGGAGTCTAGAGGTGCGTACTTAAGGCCCTTTCTGCGACCACAAAGAGCGACAATGGCAGTGTTTTGCTAACTAACGATCTCTTATCCACGCATGGCTTAATAACAAACCGTCCATTGTGATGGGCTTACGAGATTAGGGGTGAAGAAGGCTGTTTGTGTCGGCACCATTTACAGGACCATTGTGCAAAGCTGCGTTTTACACGTTCTCCTTTACGCACTTTCCTTGGAACCCTCGAGCACAGAACACCACACCACACCACACTCATTCCTTATAACATATTCGAGCTCCTGCATGAATGTGCGTTACTTGTAACACTCAAGCCGACGAAATTCTCGGCAAAAACGGCCTTCGGCCACCATTGATAACATCGCTTTCTCACAATTTACACTTTTTTCAGAATTACTCCACAAAAGGCGACGAAAAAACACCACGTTCTAAAGAGATTCCTCACAAAGGCAATGCAACGTTAAAAAGGTATTACGTACACTGTCCAAACACTTAGACAAGACAATTACATTCATCTCATATTTTTTACATTTAAATTATCAATCAATTATTATATAATATAAAATAAAAATTAATTAAAATATTCACATTTTAGTGATTATAATTATTTATTTATTTATTATTTAACAAATTACAAAATAAAATTAATAATATCTACATACTAATTTGTATATATTCTTGAATCAAAATGTAACTGGGGGTGCTTTTATTGATGTGTACTTTTTTTTTGTGATAAATCGTGATTTAGATGGGGTGACATTTATGGACTCTCGCAAGAATAGATTAGTACATCTAAAACCAATTTTCTTCTCTATCTCTCTTTCTCTTCTTGTATGTTAAGCCCTTATACATGGGGCATTGTCGGATTCCCCTTTTTATTCGAGCCCGGGGACACCCTACACTGCGCCAGATTTGTATAAAGACTAAACACATCTCGTCCTCCCCAATACGTAAACAAAAATTAAAAATGTAATTCTACGTCCAAAACAAGATACATCTATTTATACATAATCTCTACTATTTATATTAATTAATACAATAATGTTTTTTTTTTTTGTATTATTTATCGAATATTTTCTTAGCAAGATTTCAATGTTTTTTCTCAATTTATTAAAAATATAATTTTCTTATAAAACTTGTGCAATTATTATGAACTCTTTAAATAATTTTCAGTTGAAAATAAATAGAAAATCTTCTTTACATAATAAATAAAAATATTGTAATAATTTTTACAATATACTAATAATGGAAAATCATGAATTATTCTTTTAATATCGTTCGAAATATTGTTATATAGAGTCATGAATAAATAATAAAGGATGCAACTTTTACAATAAAAGCTAATACCACAGATTTCCGCTTTAAATGAAAAAAACTAATTCATAAATGATAACTAATGTAGATATAGAGTGGAAACAAATAACAATTTTTAAAAGCAAATATTTCGTGATTAATCAATACTTTTGTTGCTCTATTTTCTAAGTACAAAAAATATTAATTATTTCTTGTAGTTTTGGGGAAACAAATTTAAAAAAATAAATTAATATTTTTGCAACAGTTTTATGTAAAAAAATAATACTCACCTACGAAGAGCTAGGATATAGTGTTATAAAAACAGGGATGAAATGCTGTAGAAAAAATAATAATGCGTGATGACATTTTTGTGTCGTTTTAGAATTTCATCCGTTTGTTTCCGGGTTTGTTTAGGTGTAATGGCAGCAGTGAATTTTATGTTTTTTTTTGTTGTTTGTGTGCATGGTGAAGAGTGTGTAGAATGCTGAACGGCCGTGCAGATTTTAGTTTTATTGACGCGCTTGTTGTTGTATTTCCGGTCCCTTTTTGTTCGTTTCCTTTTTTTTTATGCTTCGATTTTTACATCAGTTCATCCGATTCAGCCGCGTTTTTGTGATAGATTGAAAATCAATGTTTCGGTGGAACGGATTTGTATTGTGGGGTTGGATGTGTGTTTTTATGTGGATGTGGGTACGATTGGTCGAAGGTGTGCGGATGAAAGGAATGCATATAAATCTGCGGAGGGACGCGGTGATACCATCCCGAAGAGCAAAGGGGATAAGGATAAGAGAGAGAGAGATGAAGGTGAAATAATGTGCGAGGAATGAGGGTGGAAGAAGGAGGATCGATGCGCGCGAAGGGCGAAGGAAAAGAGCGTAATAAGACAACACCCACGGCTGGGTTTATTCGTCGGCTGTGTAAAATGCAATGAAAAGCTGCCGAGCAATTTATGCCGCTATTGCTGTATGTGCATGGAAGTGTGGACGTATGTGTGAGGGTGTGTGGAAATGTGTTTGAAGCGCACTTTAGGAACGACGTCAAGTTTACGCACGTAAAGTCACAAATATTGACTAGAAAACCTCAGACGCGATTGGAGAGCGGCAATTGGAATTTTGTCAGGGGTAGTTTGAGGGCGTTTGCCGATTGGCCGACGCGCCGAGCATCGAGGCCCGAGGAGGATAGAGTGGATGAAAATACAGGGGGGTAAATATCATCATTTCATTTCGTCCTTCCCGCCGCCGCCGCCGCCGTCAACTCTGCCACCCCCGCTTCCCTTCAACCATCCAAGTTCGGGGTGTGCTTAGGATCAAACCATCTCTCTCTCGCTCCAACCCATTCCGCATCCCCTATTTCCATCCCTTTCACTCTCACGTCCGGATTGTAGTAGCAGTAGAGATGCCGCAGTATCATATCTGCTTGAACGCCGCCACCACCCCCCCCGCTGAATCATTTACCACTCGTGCGGTAATTTACCCGTACTTCGCCACTTGCACCTGTCCCTACATCCTAAATACATCACGCCAAACTACATCCTCCTCCTCCTCCCCAAAGGAAACACACAACTATATTCTACTTCTATAGCAGGAGACTATAATGCACGAACTACATCTTTGTTTCCCACAAATATCTCCAGAGACCCGAACCAATTAATACCTAAATTAATTTCAATCTCACAACAAAATCCTTAATAATTGCAACCCATCCATTAATAATTTTATCTACATCATAATTCAAACAATATTTCTAAATAAAACTACAACATTAATTTATTACATTTTCAACTATTCATAATTTAACAATGATAAAATTAAAATAAATAAATTAAACATCAAAATATATTTATAGTTAATATATTATATTTGATTTAGTTGGAAAACATAAATTACAAGTTTTTAATTTATGAAATATTTTTGCCAAAAAAAAAAATAACTATAAAAGAAAATCTTACCATTTCTTTAATGAAATTTTCAATATAGACATTGCGAGAGTGTTGAAATTAAATTAACTAAAAAGCATTGATCGACTCAATAAATCTATTTATTTATTCATCGCGATGTATGTGATGTTATTAATTTCACAATAAATTCCGCTTTAATTAATTTAATTCATTAATTAATTATTGGCCCTTGCAACGATTGATGTTATTTTTTATATAACTATATTGAATATATTTTATACAACCTATTTTCGTACGATCCACGTAATTTAATTATTAAATTTCAGTTTATTTATTTATTAAAAATTATAAGTTAATTAGTTTTGTTTATGTAACGCAATAAATTGTTTATTTTTAATCAATCAATGTTATTTTAATTTTCAATTAATTATTTTATTATGGTCAATAACCTTTTTCAATTATTATTATTATTTGTAAAACTACAAATATTTGGAAAAACGTCTTTTCTATAAAAGAAAACTTCATTCATGGTTTACTTTAAAATATTTTAGGATTACTGATTGTGCGATTGTTGTTAAATATGTTTCATTTTTTTTTGTGGCTGTTGTGAGAAACAGATTTAAATGCAAATATTTTGTACTTTGTGCATCCGTTTAAGAGGAGGTAAATGCGAAATATTTGAGGGATTAGTCGTCGTCGACAATGGCGTAGGTAAGGATAATATCTTACTTAAAGGGGTGCCTCACAAACCATTTAATCTATTGAAGACCGCAGAAGGGAAGCAGCGAATATACAAACACCTAATTGTTAGATATGATACTTAAATAAAAGTATAATCCCGGATGATGATGGTCATTATGATGAAGAGTAGCCGTTTTTCGTGGATTTTTCAACACCTGTAACACTACTTAATTTTTAAATAAGATAAGAAACTTAACTGTTGGTTGAAGGATTTCATAATTCTTGCAAATTTTTTATTAAAACTTTTTGTAATATTTGTTTTTTTAATAAAATAGAATTATATAAATGTATAATATAAAATTTAAATACATTTTTTGATCGTTTCGTAATTAATTTGATAATTTTAAATTTTAACTTTTTTTTAAAAATTTTAAATATTAATATTATTTTAACTAAGATTTTGACTACGTTTAACTTTAGAAATAAATGAGAGAAATTGTGTTTACCTTTTAACGTTGTTATATAATTAGTTGGTGTGAATATTGTGGATAAGGTGTTCGAGTTGAAGAGGCTTGTGTGTGGAGTGAACGAGGAGGAAGTTTGGACTTTGGAAGACGGGTTTCTCATGTTTATAAATGATTATCGGAACGTGTTATCTAGTGTAGTGTGTATCGTAATTTGGTAAGCGATGAAGATATTTACAAAATTCCGGAGACTAAACACGTAATGGGTAACTAAGTAGCATTAAGGTGGTGTTGGAGAAAGAGAGAGACTCTGGGGGCGTCGCACGAGAGGAACGAGGACGGGTTTCATCCCTTGGAAGAGAGATGAATTCATGTGTTAACCCTGCCTCCCCCCTTCCCACGACTTTCCTTCAGCCACCCCTCCCAACTGCACACATCGACGGTGTGTGTGTGAGCATGTGTGCGTTTACACACGCACACACAGTTCGCCCCACCAGCCCCTTCCCCGTCGGCTACTATAGCATCAGCAGCGGCAGCAGTGTGTCCCTTGTAACGGTTTAACAGGGTGTAAGGGAATAACAAGGGACGGACATATCTGTAATGTCATTTGTGGAAGTGAAAAGTTTGAGCCGAAGCTGAAATGGGGGGTGTTTCAGTCCGGAGTCCGGGAGGTGTGGTCCTTAATAAAACCGCCCCTATCGTCAACTACGGTGTAAACATTTACCACAAGCATCAGTCGCTTTTCGGACAAACGGTGGTTGTCTTTATATTTATTAATGCTGTCCACCGCCCTTAAAACACACACACAACAACATCAGAAGCAGCAGCAGCAACAACAATAACAACAACAACAATAGCTGCAGAAGCGGCAGTCGCACAACAGTAACAACCACCACGGTGTGCGTCTGTGCATCATCGCCAGTATTTCGCACGGTGCAACTCCGACGAGAGGACGTGCCGGAAGACGACGACCCGACCCCAGTGATTATCGTATTCAAAACCAAGTGGTGTTTGCTTCCAAAGTGGAATCGACTTTTACTTAGTATTAAAATAAAATAAGATGAACCCAGTGCGAGATATGTCGTCGCCGGTAAAAGAGATCGAAGTGAATGTCGTCTCCAGTCCGGAGTCGACGAGTAGAATGGGATCGCCGGAACCGGACTTCCGCATTATCAATCACGTCGCCGGCGCCGCGACGCCGACCCTCACGTGTTACCCGGTGATCAAGCAGACCGTCGAGGATGATCAAAAAAGCGAGCAGAAGGACAACACCAAAGGAACGCAGCCGAAAAGCACCGGCGCATCCACCAACTTCTCCATATCCAGCATCCTCAGCCGCGCCGAACCCGTCGCCAAGAAGAACGGTTTCCTCGCCATCCAACCCACGCATCAGCAAACTCTGGAAGCGGCTATCACGAATTCCACGGATAACGCCATGCTCTCCAGGTAAGAACACAATTTCAATATCGGTTACCAAGAAATTTCCATTAAAATTACGTGAAAATAAAAATTATATATCGAAATAAAATGCAATTTTACAATATTTGCATTATTTAATCATAATTTGTAAGTTGTGTGACAAAAATAATAATTTCCAAGCAAAAAAATAAATTAAAGACTTTATTTTCAATGTTTTGTTTACTAGAAAAAAATATTCGTAAATTTGAATCAAAATAATATAACATTTTTGCAATATTTAAATTATGAAATATCAGAAAATAATAATAAAAACATTTAAAATTAAATGCATATATTAATAATTTCAAATACAAAATTAGTCTTTCTGTACGAGTGTAAATATATTATAAAATAAATTAAATATACGTATTTCATGTTCAAAATAACTATAGTTTATAAATAATATAATTGAAGTTTCGAATAGAAATTTAAATGTGTACATTTTAATATTAATTTAGAAAAACATATTTTTCATATAAATATATACATTACATAATAAAATATGTACAGTCTTTTATTATTGTTAATACTAAATGATAGAATTGTAGAATTTCAATTTTTAAAACACAATTTTATTTAATTCGTTTTGCATCCATTTTTAACTTATTTTATGCAGAAATATTTTGTTAATTGCACGAAAATATATTTGAGCTTATAAATTTGTACAATACGTCTGGAGATTATGCATGCAAGCGGAAAAGAAAATAATCCGAGATTAGCTGAAAAACCCGAAGGCTAAGAAGTCGGAGATTTTTCGTTTGCGGAAAGCCCGTCGGCTGGGAGATTCTTTCCGAGTGAAAAGATTGCCCAGATATCGCCACGAAGATTGGAGAGAAGCCCAACAATAACACTTATCTGTAAAAGAAGTAAACCGTCCAATTGACCATTAAAATCACTTACTTCAACTGCAATAAGAAAATACCATAAATAAAACTGTTGACCAACTCGACTTCCTAAAGAATAATTCGTTACATTATTATATTCCAAAAATATATTTTATATACAATAAAATAATAATTTTAAAAAAACATTTTCTATATCAATTGTTGCGTTTAATATTAATAAACCAATAAATTGTTAATATTTTTTAAACGGAACCCATTGTTTCCACTCTATTCTATATAAATTTGTTATTTTAATATTTATATAAAAATTGTGTGTGCCGTTAGGTAATTGCGAATGCGCGAAATTAATTTTATTTATTTTTTGGAATTTGTAAATTCCCTGCATTGTTTTCTCGTCGCTCTATCGGCAATATTTAATGTTTATACGTACAAAATCGGAATGTTTACGAAATTAACTGACACGAATTTAAACGAAACGAAAATTATTTATTATTATGTTTTAATAATACATAATTACCGGCTTCATTTTAATTAAATTAATTACTAATATATCATTATTTATATTTACCTTCGCATTTGTTAATTTTATTTCGCGTTGCGGCAGACGCGGAAACATTTCGGATTACGTTTTTCGATAAATAAATAATTGTTTGATTTCCGTGCATTCGTTGCAGGTTTTGATCGTCCGTATGATTTATAACTTTTACAAAATGCGAAATCATGCACATCTGAAAAAAAAATTATATTATATTAACAAATTTATAAATTTATTTAATTAATTCGTCCTTTAAATTAGTTTGGAATTAAATTGTAACTAATCTTATATAAAAAAAATCAATTTAAAATTGAGCTTATAATAATCATTAGAAAATTAAATTACAACAATTTTTATTTAATTTAATAAATAAATTATTGAAGATTTTGTGAACATTAATAAATATTATGTAATTAATGATGTTGTTTAATAAAGAAACGTTAGGTTAATCGCTGCAGATGGATATTGAACAAAGATGCAAGCAAATCGCCTCGGAATGCTGTTAAGTTATGCAAATCGGTTACTTAATATGCAATGTTTATATAACGTTTAACGTTCGACGCTTGGGCATGGGTTAAAAGGGAAGGTGAAGGGAAATGGTTTTGTTTAATTAAAAGCGCGTTCGTAATTCGGGTGATAAATTCTTGGACTTCCTCTTGTGTTTTATACATGACTTTTCCTTCGTCCTCATCATCATCATTTGCAGCATATCAATTTTAATGGGCCCCAACCATTTAATTCATTCAAAACAAGGCGTGTAATGCAAGATGGTAATCGCCGCTCGTTATCTAAAATCCACCCTTCACGATGCACCACCAAAACTGAAACACGAACAACAAAATTATTCAAATTTCCAGTCGCCCTCCGACCATTTAACCGTCTAATTGCATAATTAAGGGCCTGTCCCTTCTTTATTTATTTAGAATCAACGATTCACCCGTCTTTTCATTGATTATTAATAATGTTTAATGTTGTTTTTAATCAGCGAAGTAATCCGAATGGAATGCATATATTATTCAAAATTTACTCATTTTTGGTGTGGAAACGCACACGCACGAACACGATCCGATTTCAGACAAGTCGACTATTTATTGCTGCCGCATTTTCGCGTTTGTTACGTGATTTATGCTTTTGCATTTAATGCCCCGTTAGAACTTTCGCGGATGTTTCAATTGCAGCTGCAATCAAATTTTGTAAAATTTACGATAATTCAACAATAAATACAAAATAATATTTATTTTAATATTAAATAAAATTACTTTGGTTTTAATTAGCTTCGAAATTTTCAAAAATAAATGTAAAAAATTAAATTGATGGTGAATAATTAGGAAATTTGATTTTGCTCATTTTCCGGATAATTGATATCAGAATTACAGTATTTGCTGGCAGTTCGTTTCTTTTCATCGTTCGCTTTTGTAACTTTTTTTCTCGCTTTGTCGCGAAGACGGAATGTTGATTAAATTTCGTTTCTTGTTCAGTTGCGGGGTGGTTTTAAAGCGGAATGAAATTATTTTATTGCGAGAATGTGTGTATATAGTATATAAGAAAATGTGTATGTATGCGCGTATGAGGAGAGATAAGGCGCGAGGAATAGAGCGGATTTGTTAGGGGATGATCTCGTCGGGGTGAGGTTTCTTCTGGGTTGGGTAATCTTTTCAAAATCCTCTCTCCCACCGACTCTGCTCTTTCTTTTTTTTTCTCTCTTCTCTCTATATGTATATATATATTCAGTATGGGAGGGTGCTTTTCTTTCTCTCCTTTTCAGCCCCTCTCGACAACTCGCCAGTTGTCTTCGCATAATAGCGCAGAAAATCACAATCTCCTTTACGTCACAAACAAAAGGGAAATACCAAAATACCGAAGAAGCGGAGGGGACAAATATGAAGTTGGGGTTTTATATATATATATATTTTTTAAGCCTTTGCCAGAAACGAGTTGTTTAAATATTTTAATATTTGTTCCGATGAAAATATTCGGTACGGGGATGATGTGTTTTATGCACCGTGTTTGTATGGTAACATGAAAGGGAATGCTATAGTTCGTGTTTTATGGAAAATACGTGTTGTGTATACGTCGGAAATGTTTATTTGGTAAAATTCCAATATGAAATAAGCTTTGGGAAGAGGTTGTTTATCGATCATGTCACGATATCGAAGCACTTAAAGACCTGAGGGGCTAAAGCCTCTTAGGGAATTCTCGGTCGGAGAGAGCGAGCGAGTTTTCTTCTTCCGCCTTCGTAACTTCGAGACCATCCTTTGAGGAATACTCCGGCTCCTTCCTTTCGCAGTCTCTATCTCTCTTACTCTTCTCTTAGCTTTCTCTCGCTCTCCTCGGGAACACTTAACTCGATGCAAATTTAATGTGCCGCCTCGAGGAACGTCCTCGGGGAGTCGCCTGAATCGATATTTCAACGTTCCGTTCTTTGTTGTTTTCCAGATTAGGCCTGATGTCGCATTTCGGAGCCCTGGCTGCAGCGAGCAGCAGGTACGCAGCCCTATGCGGCCCAGCCGATCCCAGAAGCATACCTTGGTACTGGGGCAGACTCCAACCGCAGATCCCGCAGGAGAAACCTAGCCCCAATGGTAAATATTCAACAACATTTCTCTATGATTTCGAAGCCCTTAAACATCGAGCTGAGTCACGACGAAAAGTAATCATGTAAAATAGAATAATTAAGTTAAACTGAAAAGTGAAGGGGATCAGCGTAAAAGTATTTTTATTGTTTCTGGCGATTTTCTCTGTGCGTTTTAAGTAGCGCCGTGAGGCCGTGAAACGCGATCCGCAGTTGCGGGGTCTCCGTCGATTAGACGTAAGCCCTTCGGTGGGGCTTCGGAAACCCGCTTAGATGTTTTTGGCTCGATGGTGTTGTGTACAGCAAATAGTAATCCTTCCCTTCTTATACAACTTTCCTTTCGTTTTCAGGTAACTCTACCAACGATGACCAGTCACCTCCGATATCGCCGAGAGACTTCCAGACTAACGTGCAGTCTTCGGATGGGCACAGGAGCAGTCCTCGGGCCTCGTCTCCATCGGAGCAGCACAGGTCGCCAACCGGAAGTCCTCACCATCCATCCATGATCCCCTCATCCCACCCGGCCTTCCTCGACCAGAACTACCTATCCATATCGCGATCGAAAAGCCCTTACAGGGAGTCCGATAACATGGTGATAGACGAGGAGATCGACGACGACGAGAGCGATTACGACAACGATAAGGACAAAAAAGTGCAAGGCTCCAGTCTGAGTCCCGGAAGCTCTCTGGCCAACAAACGCAAGAAGAAGACGCGCACCGTCTTCTCCAGGTCCCAAGTATTCCAGCTGGAATCCACATTCGACATGAAACGTTACCTCTCGAGCTCGGAGCGCGCCGGACTCGCCGCCAGTCTTCATCTCACCGAAACCCAGGTGAAGATCTGGTTCCAAAACAGGAGGAACAAATGGAAGAGGCAGTTGGCTGCGGAGCTGGAGGCGGCGAACATGGCGCACGCCGCCCAGAGATTGGTCCGCGTTCCGATACTCTACCACGAATCGGCGAACAGGCATCCCTTCGATACCCAGAACCACGGCCTAAGTCTTCATCATCCTCTGGAATCCCGGGACAGCGTCAATTCCACCAGCAGCTCCGTAGTAACATCGCCAGCCGGATATCCGACATCCCTATATTACCATCATCAAGCCAGCGTCGCTGCGGCCGTGCACAGTCTACCCTCCAGTCCAGTGAGTAGACCTCCCATGTCCGGATTAGTCTGAAACGACGGATGCTGGTTCACCACGCAAACCCCCAAACAAATCTAAGTCAGAACATTCCCAAGAATAACAGAAAGACGCATTGAAAAAGTACCAAGTACAAAAGCAAATATTTTCACTGAAACGAAAGAAAAAAACAACAACACAAACTGATAAAAGAAAACAGAAAAATACTTATGCAAAAATAAAAGAAAATCTTCACATATACGGAAGAAAATTGGAAAATGTAACACGTTTGTTTAGATATTAAGGAAACCAAAAAAAAAAAAAGATAATGAAGTAAGAAACATGTGCAAATTTTTATTTATAAACGTCATAGGTCATAGCTATGCTTTGTATATACATCATTGTATTTATTTATTAATTCGAAACCTATTGTAGCTAATTGTATATATATATATAATTATAATTATAATAATAATATATTATAATAAGAGGAAGGAGAGGGAGCATAGATGGAGCAGATCTCGAACGGATGGAATTTGTAAGCAGCTACCACAGTTACCTATCATACCAAAATTATTATTACTAAATTGTAAAACAAAACAAAAATAAAAGCATATTTAATTGTGTAGCCATTGTTGTTACAGTGAATAAATGGATTAGAAAAAAAAATATATTAAACAAAAATATCTATCAATTTTTCTCCCCTTAATAATAATAGTAATTTCCTTCTATATAAAATAAATATACTAACTTAAATGTTAGTTTATATTAAAGTTAGTTGCAAATGAATGTTAATTGTAACTCAATACCTGTTATTAATTTACGAGCTTCAAAAAAATAAACGTTAAATTTGTAACCCAATAACTAGATTTCATGACCAATTAAGCAAATTAAAAGTCTCTGTATCTCGAGATAACCCTTATCTATCATTTAAGCAATGGAAGTAATGAAAAGAATGGTTAGAAGCAACAGAAAAAAAAATAATGATGTTATTATCTGAAACGGCCTGAGGTGAGGAGCCCTTTGAGTGCGGCCGAGCGTAAAAGAAGGAAACCTGCCAGATTAAAATTCCGGAAAACGCGTAGGCATTCGGCATTCGACTGTTAAAACAAATACCAACCGAAAGGGGTGGCCCCGAATGATTTACGTCCCTTTACACCTTTGCGCGCAGCTGGAATCCCTTCGCATAAAATAATATGCTAATTATTCAATTTGTAATGGATTTTCAAAAGAAAATTGAAATATTTTAAATCCTCATCCTTCAACATTTTCTCTTGCGAGGAGCGGTGCAGCAATGCAAACGAAATCGCAGAGGAATAATGGTGAGCCTCTCCTCTCCTCTCGACGTTTGCATTACTCTTTTAATTGCTCCTTTTCGTTTCGCAGTGTGTGTTTCCATATTTGTTCCTCTCTCTCTCTCTCTCGCCGCGTCTATCTATATTTTTTTTGTTCTCCTCCTTTTGCTTCCCTCTTCCATTTTATATTGTTCGGTAAAATAATTGCGCCGGGGAAAACTTTACGGGAGGATAAATTGTTGGAAATTACCAACAATGAGCGCGGGGGCGCGCCTGAAAGGGACTCGAATATTAGCGCAAACAGCACAATCTACTTTTCAGCAATTAAACGGCGGTTATGAAACGCGCATTCCTTTAATAACACCGGACTCCGAACTCCGGTTTTCCACTGAAAGCCCTTTTCCCTATGCGCGTTACATCGCAACTATTACGAAGTAAAATTAAGAAAAATTTAGTTAGGTTAAAAATTATTGATTTGATTACTTTGAAATGACCCCTTTTTTTGCTATTGTTCACTAAAAGTCCGCTTAGTCCGAAGTATTGTCATTCGTGCGAGGAAGGGTGTTATTTTTCGAGTGCGGGGGGTAAGCCTATGCTATATGTAATTTGAGTGAACGCCGTTGTGTATGTATGTACTAAGTATAAAGACTAGGCATTGACGTTAACAAACACGTACATATTCATCCAGTGGTATATACAACCCCTATTAGAATAATGCATTCCGGGATCAAAAACGCCCATCTTGCCATTGTGCTGCGGCGGCAGCGGCAGTACCAGATGTTCCGAAAGGGCCGTAGCGACGATGATTAAAGTTAAACTTACATTAAAAGTGATCTGCAATCGGTTTAAAGAGTTGCTGATTGTGACAGATAACTTCAATTGGTTCGACAGACCTTCGAGCCCACACACACACACACAACAGAGATGCACCCTTCAATCCTCTCATTCTATGCAAAGTACATAAAAGATTAGAAGTCAATCGGGACCAATTTTCTATAGCTTTTATAAAATCGAGATTACAACATAATTAAAACCTACTTTTAATTATATCGTTTCGAAAAAAAAAACATATTCATAAACTAAATTGAACATTGTTAATTTAGTAATTTGCAAAACTTAAGAATTAAGTTTTTTGTAAATATTTTTATTAAATAAATCTAATAAAGTGTAAATTGATATTTAGTGAAAGTAAATGCATTAAAATCGTTACTTTAAAACTTTATTTCTTGAGCAATAATGCTCAATTTCGTAAGATTAAAACCTTTTCATCCATAATGGGTAGACAAGATCACAAGCACACTGTAAACTTTAAATAACGTAACATTTCCGTTTTGAATTAACCTAATGAACATGACACATTCGTCGGTGTCCTGAATATATATATATATTTTTATTCGTTCTGAAAAGTCACGTTCAGCTGTCGTTCCATGCAGCAACAGCATACCTTCATCCCTTTTCTACTTTCACCGCAAACGCTGCTACTATCATTGTCGCTGAGTGTTTTTTAATTATTTCAAATTAATGGATAGAAAGATAAGCGGAACTGGGTGACACACGATGCGCATTGCGTGCAACAAAAGTCCTGTCTTCCATTCCAAACCACCCTTGAATCCTCACCCTCTCACTCTTGTTTAACAAAAAAATCTCTCTCTTTCTCTCTACTATATATATGTGTATATATATTTTATCGGCCGTATAAATGTATTAGTATAGGGACCGAAACACGATTCCACTCTTCTTTTTTCCGATACTAAACTTCTCTTTTTTTAAGGACAGGCCCCAAAAATGCGAAAGAGAGTAAGAGTGAGAGAGATGGATAGAGGCACGAACAAAAGGGCCTGGAGGCTTTTCAGGGCCTCGCGTAATGTTACACCGCTCCTACATTTAAGGACCCCACCGATTTTTTTATTATCCTCGGCGTTTCTTCCTTTGTTGTCCCATTGGCGCTGCAGAGAATAATAATAATAAAAAAATACACAACCCTGAACGTTAGAAAGAGATGAACAGAAATAAGAGAGCGAGAGAATCGAAAAGGTGACAATTGGTGATTTTATTTTAATTCGATCTCAATACAAATCCATTTACAGCTTGTTTGCTTTAAACAGGGGTGTCAAATTTTCGCTCTCGTTTCAAGTTCTTTTCTTTCGCTGTTTGCGTGTTTTATTATTTATTTTCTTTATTTTTTTTACCTTAAGGGCCCCGATTTATTTGTTTGTTTCTCCTTCTATTTTCGGTTCTGTGTGTGTATTTCGAGTTTGTTATTTTTTCTTCTGTATCTTCTTATCCCTGCTTGGTTTAGGTTTCTTTTGGCGCTTCCGACAGATCGATTTACCTGGAAACCGCAAAACCGCTACCTGCGAATTGCTGGACCGCAACTGAAAGACCGGCGCAAAGCATAATCATTAAGTAACACTAGACAAATTGCGATGAATCGTGTATATGTAAACACGCCTCAAACTGTTTACATATACCAAAATCATTATCCTACAGATTATAACACAAAGTTTATGTAATCAATATCATAACATTATTTATATTACAATAATAAACAACTAATTTAAATTATTTATATATTTCTATCAAAAACTGAAAATAAATCTAAATCTTATTTATAAAAAAAATCCTACTTAAATTTGCTTTATACATATTTTTCAATTTGAATTTTATATAATATTGAATCGAAAAAAAAAAGTTGTGAGTATTTTTATATTTTAATTTCAATAAATATTGCTTTCGGTCGGAATATTCTCATTAATCATTCGGTATTGGGTGAAGTTTTGCATTGGAATACACACGATATTCACGCTGTACATCGACGCCATTTAGACGCTTTGATGGGGGGATGAGGTGGATTGGGGGTGTCCGGAGTATCCCTGCAGCCCCCGGCTCTCCGGCGTTTTGCGGGGGCGGCAATCGTCCGTCTTTCTCTGGTCCACACGGAACCGCTCGTAATCCTTCTCCATCCTCTCGGTGTACGTGTCTGCACCATCATCCTCTCCGCATCCAGTCGCTGCGAGTGAACTAATGAGTGTGTTAAAATCACATCAATCAATGGTCACATAGCAACGGTTACTTTGAGCCGCAATCTCCTGCGGCAATGGCCTCACAAATACACTCAAACTCGTACACATACATACATCATCCCTTATTAAGCAAACCCCAAAAATCATTCCCATCACAGAACCCGACCATCATCATTCATACACATTCCCCAATTATCTAATATCTACAGAAAATGTAAACTGCAGTTTCATTATACAAAACAATAATTTTTATATTACTAAAAATGTAATGATTTTCTTTATTAGTATATAATTAATTTTCAGTTTTAGACAAAAAATTATTTATAACCCTTATATATTTATTGTTTTGAAAACTATTATGAAATAGTCGAATTACATGTACGGATACTATAATCATAAGCATTTGCATTTATTTTATTTTATATATATTTTTTTTTGTCTGAAGGGTTGTGGTAATAGAAAGAAATCACAATGCGAGTGTGGAACCGCCCCGGTCGAGATGTGTGATTAAGGGATGTTTACGGTTGTGATTTGCGTCCCGCTGCAATAATTCGCACGTCGAGGAATCAATTGAAGGGGGAAACGCACGGTGATGTAATTAACACCTTCGGGGCCCTTTCAGAACGGAAGGTGCGAATGTGCGTAAACTGGGCAGGTTTTAGCCTAAATATATTGAACAATCCGCATGAAAGAGGACCGTCGAAATAATAGAAGATTTAGCAATATGTGTTGGAGTGAGCGAATAAAAGAGAGTAAGAGACCATTGTATCGGGGTGTTTTTAAGGGCGTGCGCGCCCTTTGTGGGCTTTGGCAGTAAATAAACTTTAATCCGATAAGTACAGAGAAAGTGTATACACTAAGGGGTTCCCCTTTTCTCTCTCGGAAACTTCTCGGAGAACTTTTTCCCCAATTCGCACAGAATTCAAAGATTTCAAATGGGATAATTGGTCGGCTCCAATTACCCACCTTTTCTCACTCCACTTAAATTTACTGCATTGGCCCCAAACCTCAACCAAAAAGAGAAAAATCGAAAGAAGATATCATCACACAAATACTTTTATTATTCAAATTCAAAAATACCTAATTCTATTACATAATCAACAAAAGATTATATAAAATCTATTATTATTATTAATAATGTAATTCAGTATTAATATGTCCGTTAATATATCGATAATTATGTTACATCATGTATGTAATACTGTATAAAATCAAGTCGAATGTGCGTTGTACCGTAATCAATTGTCACGTAACAGATGTCGAGCAACGTGTTGCACAATGTACGCGTATGTAATGCAAACTTTTATTTCACATCATTTCATTTCTTCTGGTCGTTGCAGCAGCACCTGCACCTGGAAAGGTCTTTAAATATCAGCCTCGTAATTTATTTTCGCCTCGAGGATTCACACTTAATTAGCCATAAATTCGAACGATTTATTGGCCCAATCTATTATTATTCTTTCACGAAATTCATGCACATAAATTATTCGGATTTTTATTAAATAAATTATTAATTTTATTAAGTTATTAAATCAGTATGCGAATAATATTTACACAAGATTTAAAAAATACTTAAATTAAATATTTATAAAGTCAATTTTGTATCTATTAGTATTTTTGTTAGATAATAAATAAAATAGTAATAGATGGCGTTATGCAATAAAATTATATTGACAAAAGTGACATATGTCATTTAATTGTACTTTTCTAAATAACCAAAATAGACGTACTTGTCACACGGTGAAGTGTGGTTTATACTTAATGTTATATTAATAGTAGACCGAAATTAGTATTTAAGTATTCAATTAAACGGGTCGTAAAAATAAATTGAAAGGTGAAGGAAGGATGATCGGGAGTAGAAAAAGGAGGACCTGCGGTTCCGGTTCGTTGCTTACCTTTATTACAAGTATATTATACGTAATTTTCGTTTAATTAAATGACCGATTTCTGTTTGCTCAAGAGAATCATGCAATAATGCGTACTTGCTCACCCCAATCAAACCAGATAACATCATGCGCGTGTGTATACAGAGGAATGAAACTAATAATTTTCGGGGGGCGGTTTTATGGTTGAGATGTTATCTTCGCTGCAGCACGCGCAACCCCCTTAACCGAAAAACTCTTTTATATCTAACTATTACCGAACTAATAATAATAATATTATTACCGTAATTGTTTTTTCCTGTGCACACGTTGGGGTTGTTCGGTTCCTCCTCTTTCGAATTGAATTTTAATATCGCGATCTTCGATTAGTTTTTTTTTCTTCACTTTAAAAAGCAGATGCGCTGCACTTGGATAGAATTGATTCCCGTCTACCACTGAACACATCTCTGCTCAGTATTGACCGGAACTAAATGGATTTAAATATATTATGTTACACCGTGGATGATGATGATAATAATAATAATCCTGCACGCTGCTGCGGTTTTGCTATGATGTTGCATTATTATTCGGATTAGACGGAAGGCGAAAAACAATTTGTAATACCCTACATCCATCCATCCATCTCTCATGATGTATACTGCATGCAGATAGAGTGTATTCCCTCCACCCTTTCCCGTGATGTTAATTAATATTACACAATGGACCGCATTCGTTCGAACTGATAAATTGTAAATTATACGGTAAACATCATCTATTTCTATGATGCGCTTCCCTACATCCTACATTAGCTATTTACGTCGGCCCAGTATCGTATTTATTTAAGGCCAAATGGATGTTACATCAAATTTCGAATCTGCTGCAGCCGACGTTTTAGAAATCAATCATTAAAATCCCATTGTTATATGCTACTAACCACAATGGTTACCAAACACCCTCATATTTGTTAATTAACATTTTCAATATCAATATTATAATTATTTCTTTAAGTAAACTTTAAATTTCTAAAAAAACTTTTTTAAATATAAATATTTCAATTACTTATAATTTAGAATCATATGATAATAATAAAACGAATCTATTAACACGTACTCGACTTAATCAACATCTTCTATTTTCAACCGTAATTTGTAGGTAGAACCAATAATTGAATGTTCACCCTCTAATCTATATATAAAAAAAACTCTCCATAATCAAGCCTGAGGCCGTTGTTTACATTATTTACCTTTCCTTATTCCGAACACATTTATCTTTCGACTTTCGTGTTTCTCCTCATACCAAAAAAAAAGGCCCCGAAAGGGAGGGTCACTTAAAATTAATGTGCTTAAGTTCGGACCGGTCCTAATTATCTATATATCTGATACGTGCGGCCAAATGTTGGATGAAAACACACAGCACACTCTAATGAAATAAAAAAAAAAGGAGTCGAACCATATGCTGGACAGGTCTTCCTTTCTGTTGTTTCATTTTGGTACGTGCTTCCACATTTTATTTGAGGTGTAACTTTAACCGTGGTATACATTTCACCTTTATTAATTGGATTATTAAAACGGATAAATAAATAAATTGAAGAACAAAAAATATAATAATATTAATAGATATTCTTAAAAATTAAATTGTGTATTTTGGATTACGCATTCACGTATTCATGGGTCGTAAAACTTTGGAATTGAAATGCGGCTTTGTCTAATCTCATAAATTAGATTGTAATCTGTATCTGATTAGTGGTTTTGAAGATGCGTTTCCTAGATATATGTTAATTAAATTCCGATACAATTACATTTTAAACGTGGCTTTAGAATTTATTCCATTTTATGAGCCGTGACCTGCTCTAACGTTATTTTCCAAAAAATAAGTTTAATTTTATTGATTTAATTCATAAAATAGTAAATTTTTGTTATGTAAGGGAATTTTGACAAAACATAAGCATTTTATGGATGAAGCGCAAATTAATTAAAATGATTCCATATTATTAACAATTCATCATTCATTGCCGTATTCATTTTCTCTCGATGTGTCGGCGTTTTCAATTACGCCAATAAATCATTACATCACGTGTGCATACATGCAAAAGTTTCAAATTTACAAACAAAAGCACACACACACACATACATATTTATATATGTATATAAATAAATATATATATATATATATATACATTTCCATTAAATTGCTTTCAGCTTTTATTAACCTGCCCTTCGCCAACAAAATAAAAAAAAAAGTCCAAACACACACTGTATGTATAATTCCGGTTTGTGCTACTATTATTATTATTATTATTCTTACTGTTATTTGTATATCAAAAGCCATTTAATTGAAATCGACTGCGGATAATGAAGAGTGACGCTAAATAATTAAAAAATAATAATATGAAACAAATAATTGCGCCTAAATAAATATAGACTTCAATTAATGCAAAAAAAATGTATTTGAGAATACACAATGCACAATTCGATTACGTAAACTCGGGTGAAATTGAATGCGGGATGCGATACGCAATATATTCTTCGCGGAAGGAAGCATTCACGTGCAGAATGGTACAAAAATCCAATTCAATCTTTTCAAAATTCGAAACGTTCATCGGTTCGGATTTAATATTTCTTTTATTATTATTTATTGAGAAATTTAATAAATAATAATATTTAATCATAAATTTATATAATATATTTTAATTATTGATAATTTCTTCTATACGAAAATTTAGATAGTTAGCAATTGCAATCTGCTAATTAGAATGATTAATAGTAGTTGTAAAAAGTAATTACATTTGTTTCTGGTACCTAAACTTCCGATCTAAATTAGCAATCTATGCAAATCGATCTGCATTCCATGCCCGTCCTCAACTTTTGTGTTTTTTTTTCGTCCTCGATGCTTATTCCGTTTGTTTCTCTCTTATTTTCTTTTTTTGTGGTGAAGGGGAAGTTAAAGCTGTCCAACAACGACATTTATTGCTTAAATTAGTTCGACCTCAGCCGGCGAACCCACAATTAGGTAACCGTTAATTCGCCATTCGAGATGGAACTTATTTTTTTCTTGTTGTTTCCAGAACACCGTAAGCACCTGCACTTCTCAACCCCATACTAAAGTTTACAACCCTCGAATAAAACTTCAATGAGCATTTCTTAAAACATTTTATTTTTCGTAGCTGCTGCAAACGCGGTGACATTTATTAATATGATTTCGTGATTGGTTTTGCGCTAAATAGGGGAATTTGAATAAATAATTGTTAATTTGATCTATACGCATTAATCTGACAGTTCAGACTAAAATAGATTATAATGAATATAGCAACATGTGTGTTCGATTCGGGGCATGCACTAATTGTCTAGTCATTTTTGCGCGGCGCAACGCGCGTGGTTCTAAATCAATTAAATCCCCAAATTAATGCATTGATACGTCAAAACGTTACGCAACGGCGAGTCAGCAACATCAGCGTTATGTTTAGGCATTAGAGAGTATGCACATGCAAAATACTTACTTTATTTAATACTAAAGAATATTTACCACAAATTCCATTTTTTATATAATTAAATTCTTATATTAAATTTCCAATAATTAAAATAGTAGAACTAAAAGCAAAAGATATCAACTAACAATATTAAAGTTATAACTGTTTAATACCAAAAATGTAGATTAAATTAAATGATCTTCTACTATATCTATAAGTCCGCTTATTCTTTTAGAACATGTTTTTTTGCATTTTTTGTTATTACATAACTGTGGAGAAATCAAAAAGCTCATTTACTATTACACCTGATGCCCGTGGCTGTCCATCGGTCGAAGGGTTTGGAGACAGGATGGGAAAGGATGACAAAGAGGTTTGGCTCGGTTGTGCGTGTTCCAGATCGGAAAGGATAATGGAACCATCAGATAATATAAATGAGTGTTAAACGCGGCCACGTGTTGTCCCGGAAATTACTTCGAACCTCTCTCTTTCACGCACTCATATGAACAACCCCCAAAACACGACCCCGTGTTTCCGTATTTTAGGGATTACCGCGCTTAAATAATTCATGGCATCTGTTGGTCAGCCACGTGAATAATAGTTCACTGTAATTGTTTTAATTGGAAGAGGGATCACCCTGCGCCGAAGCTCCTTTGCATTTAAATCCTCGCAGATTTCGATCTGCCTTCAATTAATTATATCGGTATAAAAACAAATGGAGACGGTCATAACGAAAAACGACTAATTTCTAATTTAATTAAAAATAAATTAAAATAATTAAATTATATTTTTACTTCCCACATTGATATTTTCATTAACGCAATGATTTAATATAAAATAATAATACATTTATAATTGAATTTTGCGTTTGAAAATGTGATAATGAGAATTCGTATTGATGTTACGAAGGAAGAGGATGAATTAAAACTGGCAAGAAATCGAATTTAAATCTCGATTCAGTCAACAAAGCGAGCCCAAATTGATTTCCACGTAATCCCCCTTTCACGCCATATTACATCGCTTCCACAGAATTACCAACACCCGTCCGCAGCCTCCAATACGCTCCTCCAACCCTCCGACCTTCGTCGAAGAATGAACGAAATCATTTTATCATTCGCACCGAAATTATTCAGCTCCTTTCCCACCAAACTCATTTACTTTGCAAAATTCACAAGCACAAAAGAGTAAACGAGAAGAAAATTAATTTACCAATTAGAAAATAAAAATATAATTTACTTACCTATAAAAAACGCATGAAGTACATGTAATAGTATTTGAAATATAAGGATTTCACAGTTATAAAATTATCTTTATAATTTTTGCATATAAAGTCAACAGGTTCTGGTTAAATTATAAGTGACTGTTGAAGACTGGTCTTACATAATGATATGCGATTTTTTTTTATTACTTCTGCTGATATAACTGGAGCAACGTTAATAAAAAGGGGCATCCACTATGTGCACAAAATGTGTTACATGAAACCGATTATGCAAATGATTCGCACTTTTTGACGTTACACAAGGGTCCTACTCATAATTAGTTTGTACGCGCTGTACATAAGGTGAAGCATATAAAGCGTGCATTTATATATTCGGATGTAATATCGTTTTACGAGTTTGTGCGTTGAGCGTGCGACGAAGAGGCGTTTTTTGTTCTTATTAATGTTGTTGTTGTTGTAATGATGTTGGTTACGTGGCGGACTGGGTAGTATGTAGTCAAAAGGGATAATTTATGAACGGGGCTGTAAAATTTAATTAATTCCTAGATACTAAAACCACGACACGGGAAGAGTAAAATAAAAACACATTCAAAGAAAAATGCTGTTAACTTAATTAATCGTCCCTAAATAGAGAAAATGGAAGGCGATAGCGTATTTCCATTTTTATTTCGTCGCGTTTAATAATCCACTGGAGACATTACTAAATCATTTAGATTAAGTAATTGCTTCATATTCATTACGAATTAAGATTTTTTTTTCAGTTTCTGAAAAACCATGGTATTTTAAAATATCATAAAATTAATCTATTTCCAATTTGCTATTAGCTCTTTCCATTATATTTATTACATTTTTTTCGTCCTTTTGATGGTTAATGAATGACACGCGTCCGCGTTTTTCGGCTCAGCCGAACGGAACGAAAGTGATCAATCAACGAAAATTTTCGGACAGCTAACGTACACACGCGTACTCGATCCTTATCTGAGCTAAAGGGACGAAGAGTCCTTTTTTTTTGTTGGTTGTTGCTGGTACGGAAGGGGTAGTGTTTGGGGCTGCTTTTTGGGGGAGAATACCACCAGACCACACATGCGGCTCATTAATTTAACGGATGCAAATCTTCACACTTCCAATGACACGACTTTCGGTTCTTGCGCATTAATCACCCACGAACGCTACACATTAACCTTAGGCTTTACGTCACTTTGAGTAATGACACTTACGTCACCGATTGAGAAATTAGCGCCCTAAACGACTAACTCGAAATTAATGAAGCATTAGCATTACTTTAACGGAAGTTTTAACATTTACTTAATCTAAAGAAATTAAACTTAAGTTTAATAACGTTTTCAAAAACTGAAGAAGGAAATTAGGTTGTAAATTGAAAATGCTTTTAAGTATTCAAATCACTCGAGTACTTTATTAAATCATGGCAATGTCCTTCACCTAAATGAACGCTAACATTTGCAATTCCCGTAAGTGAGTTGCAAAAATTAGAAAATAAAAAAACTTGGTATGAATAATGACCATCGGCTATCATTCACGTGCAATTCATTTACATTAAAATATTACAAAAGCGCACGCGAATTGAAAAAAGAAACTCGCGGTTTTGCACATATCCAACGGATAAATGATACATCCACAAATTCACTTGGAGCATTTTTTTTCATTAATTCATTTTCATATTTTGTATATGTAATATAACAAAGTAATAGAGTATTTATACGGTCCCCTGGGGTGGCAGTAATAAACCATAGTGTGTCCCATATGCACTTAGTAATCCATAACAATACCGCACCGCACCCCAAAAAATAATCAAAGCGTTTTTCTAAATACTACAAAGGGCAGCCTCTCGAGCGCTGCAAGTGATCAAGGGGGCTCTTCCTACTACCAACAATGAACGGACCTCTCCTTCCAACCCTCCCACCCACTCTCGCAGTCAATCCCTGTGACCTTTTGGCAAAATGAAAGGGCCACCATTAAATGCAATCCGTCGTCCCCACAATGCGACGATTAATTAAAAAAAAAAGAGAGAGAGAGTTTACTGCATGTGGGAGGATGAGGAAGAGATGGCAGGATTTCGTAATTAATAAGTCCGCACCGAAAAAAAAAAAGATATTATTCCTAGTTTTAGTTTTTACTTTGCACACACTGCTTTCTATTAAGCATATAAAAGCCAGTATTGCGTTTCATTACCAAAGAGAACAGAGATTAAACACTGTTGATTCCCATCTCTTTCCCTCTCATCCTTACACATAGCACGGAAAAAGTTTCGTAGCCAAAGTTTAATTAAAAAATCATAATAATGAATATGGTAATACTTTTAAATAAATTTTTTGCTAAATAAAATATGCTTAAATACTCTTTATTTAATGTATTCCAACATTTTAAATATTGAATTTTTAAATTATAAATATTATTAATTAATATATCTAAGGTATGAATCGAAATTCAGCAATCCTAAGGATTCGATTTTCTTTTCGCTCTATTTTATTTTTGTTCTTTTTTTCATTCACTTCTCTTCTTCTGCTCATCGCGCATATAAAAGCCGCAATCGGGCTGCATTTCGAGAGAGCGCCGAGATTAAACGTGTCAAAGACGGTTTAATTTCCAGGGGAAAATTTCAAACTACTGCCATCCCGTTTTCCATCCATATCTCTCCGCTATATCCGTCCCATTCCGATGCGCGAGTTCTGCTCGTTCTTTTCTTTTCTGCTTTGTTTATTTTTCACTAGGAATCCAGTTTTTTGTGCGGGATTTCGCTCCGTACTTTGTACAGATTAGAGTACGTACACAAGGATAGTTTTGTTTCTCTGATGTTCCACTGTGCGTTGTTAAAATGAGTGTAAAGAGCGCAACCCCCTCAGGATTATTACGAAGATTGCTTCAGACACACCACTCAAAAGAAGGCCAAAACAAACGAAATACATGTGTATGCACGTATATTTATACAACTAAAGAGAGAGAGAGAGAGAGAGAAGAGAAATGGGACTGGAAAATGAGATACGTGAAAATTAATTAAAGCGAAACCCTGACTAATTTGCGCGTTTTGTTTTTAGCGAAGTCATCGTTCATATATAAGTGCAAGAGGAAGAAAATGCACGTTGCGAGAGGGATTAAAAAATAGAAAGCTGAGAGGTTGAAATAATCGATTTGAGCGAGCAGATTGGAAGGAAAGAAGTGTTTATTGAGTGCACAACAGTATACAGGGTGAAACTATAAATTTAACTCAAATAAAAGTAATTCAGATTTGCACAAATATTTGAACATAAACTAAGATATTTGACTTAACAAATAATGTAATTTGATGCGCCAATTTAAGTGTATATAATATAATTATTTTAATACATTAAAAGTAAGATCTTATGTAATATTGTGCATTACAGATGCACGTTTTGTGATGGTATAAGCAAAAGCAGAGAAGGTCCACTCTGTATATAATAGGAGTGGAGGAGAATTGAAGGTCCCCGGTGTGTTAATGTAGTCTTGTTTAATGGAAAGGCCTGGTGGCATTAAAAGAAAGATCACCGAAGGTCTGCCGGATTAATCTGTGCTCCTCTATTAAAGACTTCAATGGGCGCCAACCCCACCGGTTTTCCGATTAACTCCCCCATCGGGGGCTTAAATATACGCAGGGTGGTCGCATCACTCTCATTACTCTCCACTAGACAGCCAACGGATTATGATACCATACATGTCACTCCTTATACACTCTTCTTTTCCATACCGCAATTATTATTACTCCTTGCAGACGACCGAGTCCACACAAAAAAGAACGAAGCAAAATTAAATTCAGTTTTAAAACTGCCTTTAACAATTCATTAATACAATGAATGAGGAAATGGTATAAATTGCAACTATTAATATTTAAACCAACTATTTAATTTCAAGTACAAATTAACACTTATTTTATAAAATCAAGTTTATTAAGTTTATATTATATAATATTATCAACTTACATGTATAACAAAAACTGTGTGTTATTTGTAAACAGAGCAATCATAATATTGTTAAAAAATATGATTATTTTGGAAAATTCCGCTCGCAGATTTTAATTGAAATATCGGTTTATTACCAGAAAGAATTCAATTTGTTTTTTTTATGCTAATAATTTAATAAATTTATTTTTGATTGAACATTCAAATCAGCGAAACTTGATGAGGTCACGAAGGAAATAAAATAATAATAAAACGAAAACGGGTGATATTTTTTTTCTGTATGTGTTTCGCTGTAAATTACGACGAATAAAAATTATGAAATTTTCCGAGAGGTGAAAACTCGACAAAATTTCCCGTTTGTTTTTGGGCGCGGCACATATGAAGAGGGAAAGAGAGAGATAGAATTTCGGGGGCGGCGATTTTCGTGTGTATGTATAAAAAAAAATCGTGGCGAAACGATGAGTGTGAGTGGTGTGGGTTTCAGTATGTTTGTGCTCGAGTGTGTATGCTACATCAGTTAAGTAAATATTATTATGGTCATTTATTTTAGCAGCACATTTATTCGGACCATTAGCGTTAAAAATGGACTAAAAATTAATAAAAATATAGCCGGTCCCGTTCGCATATTTTTCCGCTCGGCTTTTTATTATTATTATGATGGAGCATTATCCTGGCTTTAATACAACCGGAGTAAAAATGTATGTACCCCATTATATACGTGCGTATATATTTCATATGTATACGCAATTCGGTTATCCAACTACTCCTGCTTTACAACTTAATCCTAAGAAATACACAGAAATTTATATCCATCTAAACCAGTTACTTCAACACTAACTACAACTTTTAAAAAAATCATAATAAATTAACTTAATTCCACACCTTGATATTCAAAGAAAATGTGGCACTTAAACTGTAAAAGAGAATTAATAGTAGCGTTTCTACTAATCGTATTACATAATTAATCGTTGATCAGTTAGGACAGATAATTAAGAGAAACCTTATTTTTTTGTTTATATAATAGTATAATTAAATTCCTGTATATAAAATAAGTATTATCACTTTGAGAGCATCGCTATCTGAAAGAGATATGCCCCAATAAGTTTGGTGCTTTCGTAGAGGTTTCTTGCTAAGATGCATTCGTTGTCCGGTCCGTTTCCTCCCTTCTGCACGAGCGGCAACAGAAGTATACTTTTTCCAATCATCTCCAGGATGTTAATGCAAGTGCTGTCCCTATCTTCCCTAATCATACTAGGATCTTCCTTATAAATCTAATGTATAAATTAATTAATTATAATTTTTAAATCCAATTGAAGCAAAACCTGAATAGTGGCCCTTCTGGCAGCTTCGTAATTAACCGTAGCGCAATCCTCCAACCACGGACGACTCGACGAAATCAAATCTACTTCGACGGTGTTCGTAATACCCAAATCTTTGGTAACTGTCTTAATATAATTCACAACTTGCTCGTGGCAATTATCGTACGTCTGGCGTGGAACAATCTTAAGCACAAACTTCCTCTTCATCTTGCTGAAATCCTTCTTCTCGCAAATGCACTCTTCAATATCGTCTACGAAAATGGTGGGCATACGCCAATAGTGCATCAAGAGTTTGATTTTATCCCAATTATGCCACTCCGGCGGCAGCATGTGTCTAATTAAGATTAAGCAATATAATAAAAATATAATAAGATAAATCAGATCTTAAAAACCTGACGTCCTCCACGTGGAAATGGATTTTCTCAAACATCTGCTCTTCATCGGGCGTAATTTGAATCACGTGCTTGTCGAGGTCAGGTATCAGAACTTTGTCCCCCTTGGCGATCTTCTCGAAAATTCTCACCAAATCCTCTTTGGGCTCCGATTTCGAACCTTCCACCTTGGTCACAGTCACATCGTAATGTATAAAACCTTTAAAATAAAAAGAAATCAAATTGCAATATTATATTTTCACGTAACCTACCGACGCAACCGTAAGATACGCATGGGTATTTATCGCCTAACCATTCGGAATCGCATACCACCACGTAATCAATATCGCTCAAGAATTCTTGCTTTTGAGTCATCAGGAAATCTTTCATGCCTTCGCTGTTCTGATGATACATCGCTTCAATTATAAACTTGATGTTCACAGGCAATTGGAGTCCCTGATGTTTCATGGCCATGATGGCGTGGAACCAGCTAATCAAAGGTCCCTTTCCCAGAGCCACTCCGCATCCGTAGATGGTCTTGTTGTGGTGATCTATCTTCCATGGATCCGAGCGCCAGTTAACAATATTCGGATTTTTAATATCGATATTCCCGTAGACGCAAATCTAAAGCAAGTATGAGCTGTGATTGATTTATGGAAACTTGTAAAATTTCTTACAGTTTTCTTCTTGGCTCCTGAGGCTTGGACTGTGCCCAAAATGATTGGCGGTAGCCTGACTTTTTTACCTCCCAAATTATGGTAACCTATGTAGAAGCACTCGTACTTAGCGCCCATCTTAACCATCCATCCCTCGATGAATTTTACCATTTTGATTAAATCGTCTCTGTATTTTATGTCACCTGAAATCGACTTGATTTCGATCGCTTCTTGAAGATCGTCGAGGAAGGTTAGATGGTTCGAGTCTACATATTGCAAGACCTTTCGCAGATCCGGTTGGATCCTGATCTTCTTGCTGGACTTGATGGCAAAATATTCCCCGTAATTTTGGTTGGTGGTTTGCGTTTCGCTGTGCTCCGTGCGATACGAATGCGGATACACCATGATTAACCCTTGTGTAAATACGGGAAACGGATTAGGTAATCAGTGTAGAAGTAAGCGAAAATGTATAAGCTGCCAATTAGAATGTACTCGAACATTTCAACATTTGCAAAGCAAACAAAAAAAACAATATGAAAATAAATACAACTGACGTTCGATCAGGGTTGCTTCGATTATTATTATTATTATTTTTGCTCCAGGGAGAAAGGCGAGAAATCTTGCGAGGTTTTCTATTAGCTTCGATAGACTTTTATTTGACGTTTAGTGTTGATTCGAGACACCGGCCCCAAGCGAACTTTCCGAAGACATTTACTCCTACTTACTTACTTTACCTTCTCCATCCTCTGCCTCGGCTTTCGGGTGTATAGAAAAATCGATGCTCGAGAAATATGTTATAATAGAATAAAGTGATATATAAAAGTCTCCAGTTTTCTGTTCGTGTTTGTCTGTGGTTTTTCTGCGGAGGTGGTTTATTTTTCTCTTCCGTTTTTTTTTCTTCAGTCCCGTTCGCCTCTGTTTAATCCGCTGATATATGGCATCGGTTTTAACAGGGATGTCAATGTTTTAGCCGGGCCGAGTGTTGTCTGTGACAGGAGGATAATCCATCACGATTTACGGCACATCGGCGCACGATTTACAGCTTGCCATCGACATGTCCTGCCGCTCTCCGGGCGCACCAAAACCACCGACGACGAGGGTGTAAAGAGAGCAAGGACTCACTCATACTCCGCACGACATCCGCCGATAAACAATACCATTAAATACACTTGAATCTCACTCCCAAATTTATACCTTTACCCTGCTTCATAACCAGACTTCATTGGAATACCCTTACCCCATTTTAATACATCACAATAAAATTATTAATTAATCCTAATCATACAATAAGTAACAGATAGATAAATAGAATAAACTATTTCAGATTCCATTTCTTTATTGTTATATAATATTGCGTCCATTATAATCACAATTTATTTAGTTATATAAAGCATTGGAACATTGAATGATTGTATAGCAGACAAACCTCGGCATCGAATTAAAATTTTAATTATTGGTTAGCAGTATTTATCTTTATTGATACAATTGAAGTTTTATATTTGTTGGATGAACTAATAACAAGATTTTTCTTGTGAAATAAATATACAAATATTTACAGTAAATGATAGGTTAATTGTAGAATATCTTTACGTAAACATAAAGCAAAACCGGTGCATTTAGAATTGAGAAACTAAAGTTTTGAAAGGTGCTGGAAAGAAAAATAAGTTAGGAGAGGAGAGAATAATATAAGTTTTTTGATGGACAAATGGAACTAAATGATTTATTTGGCAATATTCGGTGGGTTGTGTTCGAAGTCTATGTGTGTGCTTTGGCGTTTTGCAGGATCGGAAACGATGGCTGTATTGAGATATAGAGAGAAGTATATATAAATGGGGTGGTTACCACCCCAGTAGAGATACGAACTGGCATCGCTGATTAATTTATTGGCCACTGGGGTACGATGCGGTCGCTCACACTTTACGCCGCCGCCGCCGCAGCCATGGTTTCCGGAAAACCGGAAATCGCCATTTAATCGATTTTTACCTTATCCACAGAACAAAACTTTTTTTTGTAATATAACGTTATATATAATATACATTTCGCTCTGTTGAAATTTGTAGGAAAGCTATAATTCTCGTATAATACATTTACATATTAACAAATTACTAAATAAGTAATTTGAAAAGATTCTAAATATCTTGGGATAGGATTTATCGTAGAATTTAAAATATAAAGTTAATGACAAAACAAGTAAAAAAGGATGTCCGCCTCGAGTGGCAAATTGATAAATGAGGCTGACGATAATTAGCTGCCACAAAAGAAGTTAAAAAAAACAATGTTGAAAGTGGCAATGCGAAGAGAAATGGATGGTGGAAGGATGGAGGACGATGATGGAATGGAAAATAAATTTAAAAAAAGTGTTCGGATGGCGCGGGCGCGGACCTGTATTTTACGAGGCGTTTTATACCGGCTCCGGCCTCCCTTACGTACAATATCCGAGATTGTCGCCCTTTTCCCTTTACCAATGTGAAACCGGCGCGCGATAGAAGATAATAAAAAGCACTGTATATAAGGAAAATGCATTACGATTTCGCGGGACGGAATGGGCCCCACGAGATTGGCCGGATAAACTCTCAGGCCATATTATTTCGCGGTTCGTTCAGTTTGCACACCGGCCGTTTTACCTTTAATAACTTCCCTTTTTCGTTCCCTACGCCGTCTCCTCCGCCACCCCCAGGCGGAGTGAGGGCGCAGACGAAAAAGGGAAATGGAAGCAGCTTCAACGGTGGCGGCGGGGGGGCAAAACAATTACTTGATATGATCCCTCCTTTTAGCATTCAACTTCTTCCGTGTGCATTAAACTTCCGACGAAGTGCAATCACCGTTTCGCCGGTGTAAGAGAAGCAGTTTGTTTTCTTAATGATTCTTCTTGTTAAAATTTAACGGCGGATCGTCGTGATGTAATGAATATGTTGCGGTTAAAAAGTACAGACTCCTGTTTAAAACTAGCTCAACCAACTTCTAAAATCTTCTCCAATTTTGTTCTATTCAAACTTTCCTTTACACGTTAACTATATAGACTTTATATTAAATAAAGATTATGTTCATTGAAACGTTAATATAAATTTATAATTTTCTATTATCTTCTTTGTAACTTAAGAGTAATATTATAATTTTTTGATTCGGTGAAATTTTGTATGTTTAAACATAAACAACATCGGTGAAATAAACTCAAACATATATGAATGCATTAATAAAAATGAATTTCATTAGTTTCGTGTCAGCAATAAAATAAACATAATTTTTATTAATAGCGCGCGACGGGTAAAAATTGTTATGGGGTTGAGGTGCTGAATTTGTCATGGTTAAATGGCAATAATCAGTATAAATGAATACGCTGCGAAACTGCATCAATATGCTTTATTCGAACAAATTATACCATTAATAATACATCCATTCATACGGCCAATATCACCTCACTTCTTCGGGCTGGAAAAGTATTCCTTGGAACCCTTTGGATCTGGCTTAATGGTCTTGCTTCCCTTGTGCCAATTAGCTGGACAGACTGCAAGGAATAAGATGATTAATATAATTTATTAAATATATTAGTTTCAAGATAAACAACCTTCTCCATGTTTCTCGACGAACTGGAACGCTTCGATCAACCTGAGGGTCTCATCCACGGACCTTCCGACGGGTAAATCGTTTACAGTCATCTGCCTCAAGATACCTTTACCATCGATGATGAACATACCGCGCAACGCTATGCCCTCTTCCTCAATCAAAACCTCGTAGTCCCTGGCAATTTTCTTGTTTAAATCGGAAAGTAACGGATAACTGATTGGACCCAAACCTCCATCCTAAATAAATAAAACATAATTATATTAAAAGCACAATAATATCTCCTGTTTACCTCTTTCTTGGTGTTTTTCCATCCCAGATGGGTGTAATGAGAATCGACGGAAATTCCAATTACTTCCGCGTTCATTTTCTTAAAGTCTTCAATCCTTTCATTAAATGCGATCAATTCCGTTGGGCAAACAAACGTGCTAAAAATAAACGAGTTAATTAATATTTACTTTACAAAACAAAATTTTAAACAAGTATTGATTATTTTCACAAGCATTACTGTTATCAGACTGTTAATGTTATCAGTGTTTCTCAATTCTTCTTTATATGTTACATAACACAGAAACTTACAAATCCAATGGGTAGAAAACCAAAACAACATATTTGCCTTTATAATCGGAAAGCTTGATCTCTTTGAATTCCTCTCCGATAACAGCCATACCTTTGAAATCAGGTGCAGGGGTTTGCACCCTCGGACCACCCAAAACTGTGCCTATTTACAAAAACAAATCATTGTAAATCCTGTATTAATTTGTTAACATATCCCAAAATCACTTGCCAGTTTGGAAGTTCCTCAAGAGCACTCCATTGGTAAAGGATTGAAGAACATTGGTATTTTTTAAAGCTGAAGTAGCTCTGATCACTTTAGGAGTCTACAAAATCGATTTCAGTTCAATGTTATACTGCAAAGCAGTTTGTTTGAACTTACGTTTCTTAAAATGTTTCCAATCAGACTTGCCATGATCGAGCTAATGAGTTTGCTTAATTACTAAAACGATTAAATTACTAATAAATATAGCAAAGTGATTTTGCTGAAAATTTTAAATAGGTTATCACACTTACGCGAAGTTAGTTGCAATAACTTCAATGTACTTAAATAAACTAAATATAACGAACAGATCAACAATTATGTAACTATGCTAATTAAGTTGACGATAAATTGAAGAACAATCTAACACATTTTATAATTAAAATATTGAATATATTATTGAAATTTTCTCATAGAAAAATCAATCAAATAAAGATAATTTATATTCAAATAAATCATAGCTGTAAGTAACTGAAAGATAAATATAAAAGTTTACAATTAAGGCTTTAATTACAAATTTCGTCAGCGCAACATTGCTTGAACTGTAGGCTTCTGAATAGATATAAGAGATGGTGCTGACAATAAGTCAGACAAACCAGCATTTTACAGTACACTGGTTTATGCTATTTACAATCAAGAGGATTAACTTTAAAAGTATTGTTAAGTATAGCTCAATTTAATAAATTGTAGTTGGAAGTATTTATATATTTAATAATAAGGCAATTATAACAGGAGAAATTCATCCTCCCAGTTTAAATACCGATTTTAAAACGTGTTTACCAGGAACATATAATGAGGCATTCGTATAGGACACTTCTCTACCTTCATAGCTTCCTGGTATCCCATTTTAAGTTGCTATTTAAGAAATGTATTTTAAAATATTAAAGGAGATTCAATTCTTAATTAGGATTTAAAATTGTAAACTCTCATAATTGTTTTAATAATTTAAATCTTTATTTAAATACCATCCAAGCAAATGAAGTTGGCTACACTACAAATCTACAAATATTCAAAGTTGGTAGTCCGACTGCCAAGTGGTTTCAAATCAGGTGTTTTCGTTCCTGTGTATTTATTATTTTTATTTTCAATTAATTTACAATCCGGAATCGCTTGGAGAGACATGGCTAAGTTATACCTCTAGATACAAGGATTATCTGCATCAGCACACATAATCTGCTTGGTAAATACAATGTCTGCAACAACAATAAAGATGCATAACAAATAATGTAAATACCATTCATTTCAGTTGATTACGAATATGCTATGGTCTTAATATGTTTAAAATCGAATCCTACATCACACCAATACTACTAAGCTATGTTGATAAATATATTAAAAATTTTAGGCCTGAGGATTCTCAGGTAAGTGCTTGATTTATCATCACAACTTGCACTGTTTATTTTAATACTGTAGGTCTCATTGTGGGGTGGAGATGCATCGTTTCACAATCTGGACTTAAGACTGGAGGTTCTCGAGCAGGAACTTCAATTGCCATTTAGCTTTGTGTCTGGGCACATCCATGAACTGTTGATTCATGTGCCGTGGACAAAATTGGCATCAGAACCAATTACAATCACTATAAACACTATAGGTATTTAATAATTGTTTACTTATAGTCATTTATAATCAATTTATTGCTTACATTTTTAGAATGTATTTTAAAATTAAGAGGAGCTGAAAGTGCAAGGGATAAGGGTCAGGCAAAGGATAAGCAGAAGAAGAATCAGAATAAAAGGTTGATTCATATAACTCATAGTTCTATTTTTGTAATTGACTATTGTTATTTGTAGACAAAGCATAGAGACACCTCCCAGTTATGTGCAGAATTTGATTAATAAGATAGTCAGTAATATTAGGATATACTGTAATAATTTGATCTTGAAGTATGTTGAGGAGGATATTGTATTATCCATGAATGTTAAGCTTTTAACATTTGAATCTGCAAATGAAAAATGGGAACCAGCGTATACAGGTAATTGTTTGATTATGATTTCTGGGAATCAAACTGATTTGATAATTTTAAGATGTATCACAATCGCATGTTGTAATAAGGAAGGTGATTGCTGTAAACGATTTAACTGTGTGTTTGGACAAGAGGAATGCCTCAGGGAAGATAGATGTATATCAAGAGCCTATGCTCTATCGCTGCTCAATGGTTATCCATTTATTAAGAACTTACTATGTATCTTCACTTAAAAAGGCTTCGACGACGCGCTTGGATATCTATTGCAATTCGTAAGATTACGCAGCGAATTTTACGATTTATGTTTGATTTATAATTTTCATTTGTAGGATGGAATTTAGCATGACGGAGCAGCAAATTCCGATGCTGCTGCGGCTTATTTATCTGCTGCAAGCATTACATCAGAAGGAGCTAAAATCCGATATTGAAGTAAATAAAGATACTGCAGATAACGTTACAGAACCAAGTGGTATATATTTTAATATTTTTTAAAGAGCATTTGAAAATGATTGCTTTACAGCTGAATACACGCAAGATAAGCAGTCTTTGGCTGGATGGGCATGGTCTTTTCTACCATCAGTATTACCTACCAATTGGGATGATTGGGATAACACGCAGCAAGTCGCTACTATCGGTCACGTAACACAAATCAGCTTCTACGTTGATAATGCTTCACTAACATTCAAGGTGATTCAATTAAATAATCATTAAATTATTGTAACTTATACGTGTTGTAGGTGTCTGAATCTAGTAACGAAAAAGGAAATTACTATACCCAAAAGAAACTGAAACATTGGCCTTTACTAACATTGCGTTTGCAAGGAATTTTCATGGAATCTATTACAGTGGGAAGAGTTTGGGTTCATGTTAGTATGGGCGTTAGTCAAATGGTGTTACTGCCCCTTGGTCACTGCAGTTGTTCGGTTCAGGATGTTTTTGATGGGACAGCAACAACTGAATATCTGAAGGCAGGTTGGGTATCGGACGTGCACAAAAGCGATTCCCTTTTTGATGCGGAGGCCGTTGAAAATAAGGGGCAGAATAAAATATATAACATGGATTGGGATACACATTTGGAAACGCATACGGAAACTTCGCTTTTGGGTAGATCGGCAGCTTTCGCTGTAGATTACATTTACAAACTTGATGTACCCGATGATACGGCTAGTGAGAATCTTTCCGAATTAGGAAGCGATTTAGAATACAGGTTTGATTATTTAAATTTACAAGACGATGGACAATTATAGTTCGGTAATGTTTTAGTAATTATTCGGAAAAGGCTATGCTTCGGTTCATGGTTGGGCCTTTAAAGTTGCGAATCTGTTCGGGTTTGCTGCATAGGTTAAGTAGTTTACAAGCTGCGGCTTCTGCGTACGATTATACGCCTTATAGTATTCCCAAACCGGAACCGGAACTGACCGAGTTGCAGCCACCAGCTGCTGATGATTACGATGCCCTTAACGAGAATATTCCGACAAGGGTTGTTCGTTATACCATGTTGGCTCCGGTTATAGAATTCCAATTGATGGATCATCCGTACTTTCAAGCAACTAAAGGATATCTATTCAAAAAGAGAAAAGTAATATTTTGCATCAAATTTATTATTAGTAGTTTAATCAATGTTTCTTTTAGAAAACGTCTGTGATAAATCCAACTCCCTCTCAACAAGTCGACCTGCCGAAAATCACTTTCCAATGCCAATGCATCGATTTACGAATATCAAACCCAATGTACATCAAGCGTTTGCTGCGTACAACTTGTCAATTACCTGAACCTCCTCAGCACATGTTCGACGCCTGCCACACGGATTTAACAATGAAAATAAGCGCTTTCAGTAGCCGTTTGATCGTTTCCAATATGCAATTTACCATCATGACTCCAAGCTACGCATCTTTCCAAAGCAGGACTATTCTAATGCCTCAGTATTGGATCAATCCAGATATTCCACATCAACAATTTAGCTTCGAATCTGGTAATTTATAGGAGAAAAATATTAAATTCAATTTTTATTTTTTTCTTAATTTGAGCAGAAGGTATAACTATAACGGGGACCAACCCGAAAATAGCGCTGGTCGCTCAAATCATCGATAAACTAATCAAAATGGACTGCGAGGATTCCCACACTACTATTATCCATAGTTCAATAATGCAGGATGCCGTCAAAGATTCCGGATTTGTTTATTTAGAGTTTTGCGTGGAAGCCATCAATTTTAAGAAAGTCAAAACTAATACGACAATCACTTGGGATGGTAGCTTAGGATCTATCAAGGCTTTCGTTTTCGAACCAATGTCTCGTCGAGATTCCAGCGATTCTATAATTAATTCAAATTACTATTTATCCAGCGAGATTCAGCAAGTCTTGGTGTTCTCCGGACCAGAGTATAAGGATGATTACAATAATGATCAACCTTTATTAAATGCTACCATTCAATTTCCTATTGATGCCGAGAGACAATGCCATCCTCCGGTGATGATGTTCAACTTGCGCGAAATCAAAATCTGTTTGGATCCTTTGATGTGCAAGTGGCTGCTCTATACACCTAGGATAGTGCAAACCAAAACCGAAGTGATTTTCGATTCGAGTCAAAGAAAATTGAGTCGAAGTTTCTCTGATGCTAGTGCTTACGAGACTCCTAGAAGAGCGAGGACTCCTTACGAATCCATACACAGCAGCCTCGACCAAGTCACTATACCTCCGAAAATGCATGCTACAACTTCTAAAGACGATGACAGCGTTATTGATGTAAGATTATTTATATATAGTTTAATGTAGATTAACATTGAAAATCAGTTCCAGGAGAAGACCTATGACTTTCTTAAAAAATGGTTCGACGTTTGGAAAGGTCTGTTGTTGTATGGCGATATATCGCAATGCACAATCTATTTCCCAGTCAAATCGTTGTCTGCAGTAGGATCTCAAGGTAAATTAAAATCTTTTAAACAAAACCAACATTTAAATATACATATATTTATAGGAATACAACAAGCAATCGATGAAGCTATGCGGAAAGAATTTCCTTCAGATATTTTCGTAGTGACTTTGCCATCAGCTGTTATTCGAAGTTCATCATGCAAAGAGAATCTTGTTCGATACATGAACGCTATGCCTGTGATAATGCCCGAAACTGTCTGGACTAAAAGTAATTACATTTAAATACTTACTTCTTAAATGGTGTGATTTACATATTTTATGATCCTAGGTAGATCTAGCTTTCCATGGAACATAATAATTTCCGATTTTTGTTGCTACACGTGGCAAAATGGTGAAAAGATAGTTTGCCTTTCGCCTGTGGTGATAACAGCAACGGTGGGTTTATCCACGAAACACCTCAGCCCCGAAAACGAATCCCAAAGTCTTCCTATGCTGAATCTTAATACCAGTAAACACGACATCGATAGCTTAGGTGTTTGCATTCATATCGATATGACTCCAATAGTGATATCAATATCGGAATCACAAGTAATTATTATTTTTTATATTATCTTGCATTGATTGTATCCTTTTAGGTTTGTTTAATTGCAAGTATTGCACATGGATTGTTTGAAGTATTATATAATATAATGCCTGAACAGCAGGAGAGTACTAAAAGTGAACAAGCTATGCAAATATCAGCAGGTAATAACTCGAATCTATCGCCGACACTGATGAAGGAAAGTACGGTAGAAACTATGAGCGAAAAGACACCTCGAGTCAACACCGATAAATTTGACAATGAGAACATCAAATTAACAGCTTGGATACAATGCACCATAGCTAAGTTTAGCCTGGAACTGTTGGCTCATGACTCAAAAGATATTAAAGAGAACGTTTACAAGAAGAGGCCAAATTTGAAATTCGTGCTTGACGCTGAAGATATTGTTAGCTCCCTAGACTTTCAAAGCGTCTATCTCAAAGTTAAAAGTAAAATTGGATCCGCTAGCATCATGCATTATGTCAAGTAAATATTAATTTAATAACTAAATTGTATTTTTTATAATATTTGTGATTTGTTTATAGAGAAAACCAAAAATGGAAACCAGGAGAATTTTTGGGTTTTGTTATGCAAGCGAACGACGAACATCTGAAGTCTGAAAGACAAGAAGACACGAGTTTTGCTAACATCACCATAACGAGAGCGAGTTGTCAGCACACTCATAGTTTGTGGGGAACTGCGAAGAAGAATAAGCAAACTGTGAATATTAAATTTGTTATTTAAATTTAAAACTAATAATGTTATTTTTGTAGGACGATAAAGAGGAAACGCGTAAAATCCATTCAAGATTTATAACTGAAATCGTGTTGAGTCTCCAACCAATCGATATACTCATATCGCCTGCTACTCTAAAGAATTACTTCTTGGTCTTGGAGCCTCTACTGCAAATCCCTGCTTTACCATCCAAACCCAAAAAAGTGGTCAAATCTAATTCCAATTGGAGCAATCGCTCATTACCTTTGACTTACCTGGAATTCCACGATTTTCGTGTAATAATGCCTTCCGTTGAACTTGGCAATCAAAATGCTCCTCAAAACGCCACAATATTTGATATCAAAGCGATTAATCTTGCACCGACTGCCGTTAATCCTATTTGCAGAACACCTTGCAGACCGGACATTTACCAACAAGCAGCACAAGCTAGAATCTTAAACGTTCCAGGAAGTGATGTTGAGGATCGTCAATACCAGTTGGATATACTAGGTATATCGATGCATACTGGCGCTTGGTCGGAAATCAAGCAAAACTTTAAATCTTTCGGGAAAACTGTCACAGTCTTACGGACGATGAGCGAAAATCCAGCTTTAGAATGGAACAATATGGGAAAAGCTAAATTAAAGAATAGTCCGGATGGACATTTGTATCCCATTATAAGGAAGTAAGTCGTCAAACTATTACAAACGTATCGTAATTAATGATTATTTTTTAGTTTCGATGTTTCTGTAGTTGCTGCTCCAGCTATGATCTACAAACGCGACGTGATTTGTGGACATTCCATGGAAATTAACTTTACTTCTGATATAATGTTAACTATATCTTTGAGTCAAATTAAGTTGTTGGACGCTCTCATAAATGAAGCATCTTACGCGGTTGAATTAACCAATTCAAATAAGTGTACGAAGAAGAGACCTAAAGTGTTTTTCCCTTATACACAATTGGAAAAAAGCGAAGAAGTGTTGGAAACTCACGATTACATGAGAGATTCAGGCATTGATACGTCCGATATTCGTAGTACAAATTATTCTATCAAGACTAAGGTAATGCGACAAAGTAGTTTCAAAGAGATATTTACATGTTTGGATTTCAGGAAAGTTATTTTTTGAGAAAGATGAGCGATGTTAGCGAAAAATCGGCGAGCATAAAGGCTGAACAGATGCAACAGTATATTCCTTTAGATGTTTTGGTAGCTGGCGGAAAATTTTCGTTTGTTCTATACGAAATCGAGAAGAAAAATGCTATTAAAACTGCATACGAAGTGAGTTTAATTATTTTAATTTTTTTGTATAATTTCTTATATGTTTTATTTTTATAAATTTACAGTCTGAAACTGAGCATGGATATGAGGCTTCGGATGAAGGAAGTATAGATGAAAGACCTAACGTTGAAATGTTCACTCCTTTAATATTCTTAAACATTCTCCAACCAAATGCCTTCTTATCCGACACCCAGATTGGGAAGAAGGTACAAGTTACATGTTACGATCTAGGTATCAAAATTGGGGGACCTGATCATCGCACCATGAGAGGTACCATAACCGAAGAAGATTTCCCTATAAAACTACTGGAAACCAAATCGGGAACACCAAACCCGGATACCGGTATATTACCAGCTTTCTTTACTATGAAATGGACGAAAAGTATGGGTAAAGCGGCAACTCTAGAAATTGATTTGGCCAAACCCACGAAGATACTTTGTTCGATTCCACGTTGGATGTATCTCTTGCATATCCAAGAGAGAATCGTAGAGAACTTCAAGAATAATCGAAGCATAATTCGACGCGAGATTAAGATCAAGAAATCAGAGCCGCAAAGGTCCATGGAGCATTATTCGAAATTCAAAGAAATTAAGGACAAATTTTTCGGCATTACCCAATTTACGATCAATATGTCTCAGATTATTTTAGCTGTTCAAACGGCGAAGCATTTCGAAGTACGCCTGAGCTTCCAGAAACTGTACAACCATTTAACTTTATCGAATCGTCCCGAGAAGCTTTTGGACTTTCTGAGCTTAGATTGCGTTACTCTCGGTGTGTGCAGAGACGGTGAAACGAAATTGCTGTTAAACCCGTGGAATGTGGTGTTTGAGTTTTCCATGTTTTGGGAGAGCTGGCAGAGTGTGAACTCAAATCCCCAGCTGCAAGTCTCCGTAGAAAGCGATTGCATAATGTTGGATGTGAGCCCGGATAAAATTCAATCTTTGGATGAGATGCAAAGAGAGTTAACGGAGTTTTGTAGTAATTTCACTAAAACAACATCGATGCCAATCAAAATTGAAAGTAAAAAGGTGCCGGTTGGTGAGAAAGAGCAGCATTACAAAGATGATTTGAGAGCAGGGGCTTTCCAATTCGTCGATTCCACTAGTAATAATGCAGATGAATTACCGTTGCCTTATCAGGTCATGTTCTGGAATCGAAATATTTCTGCTATGGCTTGGAGGTATCCTCAACCTAGAGCATTGACGAAGGTGCGAGTTTTTCCAGTTCCATTTAAAATAACCACTGGAAGCGAGGAGGACCAACAAATTCTCTGTCATTTAGAGTACTGGTCGGATTGCCATGGCTGTTATCAACCGTACACGCAGTTTTATCTTTCGGAAACCGATATGTGCCATTTGGAGTTGCCAAAGAATTACCCGCAACCAGCTGTGGCCTGTACCTGGCGAGTTGTCTTAACGCCATCGGTAATATTCTTATCTGAGAATAGCAGACTTTTACTTTTATTTATTTTTTTAATTGCAGATTAAAGATTATTCTTCGAGGGTCTTAGTGTCACCCAGAGCTCTGGCTGGGTGCATCCGCGTAGATTCCTACTTCAACAAAAACTTGATACCAGAATTAACAGTAGCCATCCACGTAACATCTTTAAGCATCAACTTATACAACTACTTCAACAAGCATTTGAATTACACGCTTCACGAGGATCTTAAGAATTTCACTCCAGATTTTGTGGTTCCAGAATACCAGTCATTCTTAACATTAACCATCGACAATACCAACGCCTTTTTGGCGACGTGGGCGTTTGAAACAGCCGTTTTCGATGTTAGTGCGTCCACAAAATGTCTTATTTTGGATTACGGTTTCCTCACGCAGCAGATTTTGGTTGAACCGTTCACGTCGAAACTGGAGATCAGTTTGAGTAAAACGATGGGCATCAATTTTATATCGAAACCTATCCACGTACATTTCGGTGCTTCTGCAGCGCACACACTTGGAGTAAGTGCCCAAAACTGGGCGGATTGCTTTAGTGGAGAAAATAACCGCGAGTTGATTATTATGACCCATTACGTTATCTGCAACGACACCAATGTTAACTTACGTTTCGGGCAGGTGGGTCTTGAAGATATATTTCTACCATCCAGGTATTGCCATCTGTACGCTTGGAGATCACAAAAATGCAAGCAGATGATTCGTGTTGCTCTGGAAGAAAGCCATTGGGCTTGGTCTGAACCTTTCAGGATTGACCAAGACGGTATCTTTATGTGCAAGATAGCGAACAGAAATTCTATGATTGTGGTTACGGTTAAATCTTTGTCGGCCACTCAGAAAATGGTAGCCTTCGGAGGTCAGTTAATTGTTTGCAACACTTTAATTGAGCATTTGGAGATGAAAATTCTTGAGGCCGAAGAAAAAGATAAGGACAAAGATTTCAAACACGCCCCAAGTTACATAATCCGCGGTAAGAGCACACCTCCTTCGATGCTCATCGATGGCAACAAGAGATATTTCTTGCGATTGAGGTTCTTCGGATTGGAATCTGCTTGGTCCGGTGATATTCCTTTGATGGAGAATACTAAATGCGCGCAACCTTGGCTTGTTAAGGGTATTCTTTTTTAATTTGAAATTAATTAATTATTAACTTTTCTATTTATTTTAGTGCCTCTGCAAGAAAGAGGGCAGTTTTTAAGCGTTTGGTGCAGAATCGTCGTTCAGAACTTCTCGAAAGGTACGAAAATCATGGCCATGTTGTGGCCTCTCTTCATGATTCGCTCAAATATGCCCATCAATGCAAAAGTTCGAATCGAAACTCCTACTCTAAACGTGCACATAGAATCCACCGTTAGCGGTTTAGGAGAGTATCAGCAACTGTACTGCCCCGGCACCATAGACCATTCGCATCAACTGACCTTTCAGTTGGAGTAAATTGATTTAACTTTTCTGTTTGAAATTGTTTAATTAATTATATTGATTTTTAGCACTACAACTTCTTCATCGAATCCTTACGTTCCTTTAAACTATAGCTTGGTGGATCAGAAGAACTTTTTCCGAAAATCTGAAAAGGAAGATATAAACGAGATATTGGCTGTGATTAATAAGTATGACAAATCGCAATGGCCTTATTTTAAGGAAGAATTGGAAGATGTTGAGTTTACAATTGAGGAGCAACCTTTGGCTCATGTCCAGGTAATTTAATACTTATTAAAATCTACTTTCAATTTACTTTTCATTTCAAGGTTCGATATCAAAACGCTTGCCAATATTCGAGCGCCTTATTGGTGGAATTAATACCTTGGTCTCTACTAATTAACACTCTGGGCTGTTCCATAGCTATAATAGTTAATGAAAAGGAACTTTGTCGGATTGGTCATTACGGAATTGTAACTCCTCCCAAATTAGAGGTACTAAGAACATACCGCAATTATATATATATTACAAAGATATTGTTGTTTTTAGGAAACATTTTATATAGGTGTAGGTATAGGTGGAACATGGAATTTATCACCGCCTTTGCAATTGGCCAAATCCAATTGGACGCAAACATTTTACATGCCTCAAATCACCGGAACGATCCCTTTGGAAGGTTGCATCAAATCCGTAGTAAAGTGTGAACCTTACGTAAGTCAAATATATATAAAAAATTAAAAAGAAAGATATTGAATTTTATTTTTTTAGATTTGCGTAATTTCTATAGCAAGTTCTATGTCCAACGAAATCCGATTGTTACGAGTCTGTTCATCGCACGTGATTACTAGTCATTTGAATTTCCAAGTTCAAGTCATGTGCTTTGCAGTGCCGGAACATCAAGTCAATATGCATATGCCTAGACATCTGGAAAAACATTCTTTCACACTTTCCCCACACCTAAATAAAAAGTAAATTATTTTTACAACTAGCGATTTTTCAAATTAATATATTTCTTTAGCAATACGGGAATCTCCATAATCCAATGGTACTCTTTGGGAAACGACGGTGAGGACCAGTCGGATTACGCACTTTATATATCATTTGCTTCAAATGGTTCTCACAATTGGTCTTGTCCAATTCGAGTGGATAAAATGCTGGTGCGTCGTAGTGTTTCCATACAAACCGACGAAATGAGCGTGAGTTATTCAAGTCATTTTTCATAATATTATCAAATTAATTTTCATGTATCGTTACAGGTGCCTGTGGTGTTAATTTCGCAAGAACATAAGGGACAAACCTTTATTTCTTTACACCAAGATTTCAATCCACAATTGTTCATCGAAAATCAGAGTGGTACAAAAATCTACTGCGCCCAATCCGGTGCTGAACAGGGCACGATTCTTTCAGATTGCGAGCACTTCAGTTGGATATGTTCTGTTGATGATGGTAAATCCAGCTATTACACGATGCCTGTGATTGCTGAAAAATTCCCGGATTTACCGCAACAGAACTACTACGAAACCTTAGTTTTCGCATCAGATCCAGAAAGTGAGTAGTTGTAATCTTTGAAGCAGAAATAAACTAATTCTATTTTATTTTTTAAATAGGTGATCCCCAAGGATTTTTATGGTCTACACCCATAAACGTGACAAATTTCAATGATCAATTTGTGAGAATACCATTTTACGGAGATGTTAGAATTTCGGTTAAATATTCAGTGCATACTATACATGTTACCATAGAATCAGTCAGTCAGGTGAGCAGCAATGATTTATTGCTTTATCACTTATTATTTTGTAATATATTTTAGGTTGAGATTAGCGCTAGAGATATAAGAGTTCGTTTGTCTATGCACGAAATGGAAACTGCTCAAAATTCGTTCACTAAAAAAGACTCTGTAACTGAGCTTAATGTAATTAGCTTTTATATTTATTAGAACACAATTAATATTATTATTTTAGTCATCTGAAAGTTGCACCACTTTGGCTAGCACCACGTATTTCAGCGCGGAAGACAGCAACTCTTCCTTGAGTTCCGCCAACACTGGTGGTAAACAACATCACTCCAGATATATAGAGGTGATGCCTGTAGTTATGGAGAAGAACCCGAGTCAATCGTTGAATGAAATTGAAGATGTTAATGTGAAGAGTATTCAGAAGGAGTGGACTGCCTTGAGGGTGCTGGTATTCATTAAAGGGATAACTTTCACATTGACCTCTGATATAGAAAACGGAGGAGTGGAAAAGACTGAAGTCGCTAGTTTAACGTGTGACGATATATCCTTGACCGTTACGAGATCTGAGGTAATAGTAGCACTAAGAATTTAATTTAATAGTAACAAAAGTTCTAATATTTTTATTGTAGATTTCGCAAATTTGTTTGAGCATATCCGACGTGCAGGTCGACAATCAATTGTATTCGCGTGGTTCATATGATTTTCCGGTTTTGTTGGTGGGTCAAGAATCAAAGATTAATAATTGCTTGAAGAGTTTGAACGTGCCAATAATTCAATTAGTTCATACCGCTCAAAACGATTGTTTGATTAAGGTGGATCTGAATGTTGAGACTTGGATGGATCCTGTGCAGCAATGCAATGTTACAGGTATTTATAATATAATTAGTTTTAAATGTTAAATATAAATGTAATGGATTTGCAGGTGTTAGAGATATAAAAATTAAAATAGAACCAATTTCGGCTTTCATCGAAGATACGTACATGTATAAACTCTTCGAGTATGTGTCTGTGCTGCAGCCTAGTAAATTGTTGGTGTGGCCGAAAGCGAGGACGAAAGGCTATGGAAAGATGAATTCCATGTCCGTAACCATTCCGGAGCACCTGATATGGGGTTCGAGACTTCTGTCTAAGCCATTAAGCTTACGCACTTTTACAATTGAACCGCTGTCCGTGCTCCTCTCCATACATTGTTCTGTAAAGATTTATATAGCCTTGGACCAATCGCCGCTACAATTCGGGAAATTCGATAAAAAACGGTTGTTCACAACGAATTATAGACTGGGTCACGCGTTGACAATGCATTACTTAAGTGGAGCCATTTTCGGAGCCGGCTGGGTGGTTGGATCTTTGGAACTTTTAGGTAGTCCAGGAGGGTTGGCGCGTGCCATGGGTACCGGTTTGAGGGATTTCGTTAGTCTTCCATATTATGGCCTGATACAAGGGCCTTGGGCTTTCTTGCGCGGCGTTTCGTATGGATCCGCCAGTCTGATGAAACATGTTACAGCTGGAACTTTACAATCGGTTACGAAGTTGGCGTCGAGCGTTGCCAGGAATTTGGATCGCTTGACTTTGGATGAGGAGCATTTGAGGAGAACCGAAGAATCGCGAAGACAAAGGCCACAAGGTGTGACGCAAGGTTTCATGCAGGTGAATATTAAGAAATAATAAGGAATTTAGAGTTTTTATTTAACAATGTTTATTTTTAAGGGTTTGACCGGATTAGGAATTAGTCTTTTGGGTGCTGTGGGTGGAATCGCCCATCATCCATTGCAATCTGTGATGATTGAGGGTGCTTCGCCTAGAAGCTTGGTGGCTGGAGTCGGGAAAGGAATTGTTGGTGTCTTCACCAAACCGTTGAGCGGAGCTGCCGAGTTGATAGCATTAACTGGGCAGGGTTTGCTGCAAGGAGCAGGATGGAATAAAATGCCTGAACCCAGGATGAACCCCGTACTGAATCACGTCTACTCATCTCCGAATTCGATGTTGAAGTATAAATATAAATTTTTATCCGATGGACACATCTTGTTCGTGACAGAAGCAACTGCGATCACGAACATAAGCCAATACGATGCTGTTGCTCTGATCCTGACCACAGAATCTTTGGTGATCATCGACGTGGATGAAGATATGACGCAGAGGGTGCTTAGTCTTAGTGAATTGTCCGGAGTGAACAACAACGATCCAACGTTGTTATGCTTAAAGTTAGATCCACCTAAAGTAACTATGAAGACAGATGATGATGAGATCGTCGAAATGGATCCAGTCTCGAGAGCTAGAGTAGCGGATTACGTGCGTAGCACTGTAGGTTTAATGCAATTACCAGATAGTCAAAGTCCTGAACATTCCGAGATGAGCATCTCTCCTGATTCGAGTCCCAGTGGAAGCCCCAACGGCGGTAACGTCGAAGAAACTTTGCTCACCTTTTACGTGAATCCTCAGAGCCGCAATTACTTCCTGTGCGTGCTCACTTTGGCCAAACAGCAATGGCAGGAGTTCAATTTCCCAATTTTATGAAGAAAAATTTTAATAAATCACAACGATCCGAATCAAAAGATTTTATAATTTTTTTATATATATTAATTATATTCTTTTATTTAAAACACATTAATCATATTTACATTTATTACACATTCATACTTAGTCAATATTTTAATAATAATGTTTAGATAAACTTTATAAACAACCCAACAGTTCGTTGAAAGGCATGTCGACCTGATCTTTGACTTTCATTAGACTATCCACGAACGTCTTCCTCTGGCCGTCGCTACTCAAGTTATTGTAGAAATCTGATCCTGCGATGCAGAGGATCTTCCTATCCTCGTACTCGTATCTGCCGATGCGTTTCTGCACGTACGGAAAGATGTTTCTAAGCCAAACGTTCGTGCTGGCAGAGATGAAGAAGCAAGTCAAGCACCAAGTCGCCATGCCGATCGAAAACGACTGAGTAAAGTTCGTCAAACTGAACACGACCCAATCTTGGAGGAGTGAAAGCTGCGACTGTTCAATAGCGTACTCGAAGATCTTGAAGACGACTTTGCTCATTTGCATAGGGTGCCTCTGCTGTGGCGACAGAAACTCACTGATCACTTTGGTCAAAATATCGGCTGGCGAGAAGAAGTCGTTGAGGAGGGTCGACAAAGATTCGCTCAAGATTTCAACTTCAAATGGAAAACCTTTCTTAATCCTATCGAAGATCACGGAAATCTTTTCGATTGTTTGTACTAAATGATCCGGATTACTCTGAACCAATCCATTGGAAACATCAGAGTTCTCCAAATGATCAGAATATTCTAAAGAAAAAAACACTGAGTAATTGAATTTATAACATTTAACTATTCTCACCAATATACATGGAAGTAAACAGAAGTTGAGCGGCTGGTAGAGCCACCACGGGATTGGCATTCTTCAACTTGTCGAGAGCCAACTGCATTATCATTCCCGTGTTTTTCTTTGGAAGTCTCTTACTTATTATCAACCTTTCCAAACCCTAAAACAAATACATTTATTAATCCTTAACATACTCAAATTAAATTCTTAAATAATACTTTTAACAATGGAATGTAAATATTTTTAACTGTCTTCGCATCGTATAGCAAAGTCAATACGTTGGCGAGAACGTTATTCACAAATTCCGCATCCAAAAGCGGAAAGTCAATATTCTCTATCAGGTAAAACGCTAAACTCCAAACGAGCAGAGTGTGGTTTTGCGATTGGTTCAAAATGCTGAAACAAATTTAATACTGTAAATAAAAATTGTAATAGTTATATTTTTACTAACTTATTGTTGGAATTTATGTGGCACTGGATATACTCGATGGCTATTGGAAGAAAGATCTGCATCTCCTCGGAAATAGCACCGGTGGTTGTATTGGAAGCTTTGCCCATCTGCATGATGTAGAGTAAACCGTGGATGCTGGAAATTCTAGCAGAGATGAACGCACTTTTCAAGCTCTGCGTGATGATTCTCTTGGCCAACTCGAAATATTCCATATCCTTAAAAATAAATACACAACTTAATAATATGAATGTATTTTGAATGTAATATTAATTACCGGTGATAAAACCGATACAGCCTTGCAGGTTCCAACAACCAAATATTGATGAATGATTTCATCTTCGATGGCGTGGTTCCTCGATAATTCAGAGAATATATCCAGCATCCAAACAAACTCAGATTTTTCGCTAAAAAGATCCGAAATGGAGAGAATCGATTTAACAACTTCCTGCAGCAGCCTCAAAGGCAAAGCCTCTTCAGATTTTATCCACTGGGAGTAGAGGTCCAGGAGGAATTGTAAGCACGAGTTCAAATCCAGACCTATTTCCGAGAGCACCTTTTCCCGTTGGAGATAAACTTTGGTGGCTTCGCTATCATCTTTAAGCTCTATGATCTTAGTAGATATCTGCAGATATTCTACGGAAACTTGCCCGTACGAGTAACCAAATGTTTGCTTCTCCAGGTTTGGTTTTGAGAACACATCAGGTATGAAGATGTCTCCATTCATTTTCTCAATCATTTTCACTTGGAATTTTGCTTGCAACTCCTTCAGTTTCATCACGCTCTTAGAATGATCGAGCATTTCGCGATCGCGCGAAACATGTATGAATTTGGAAACGTTGCTGTTGCCTGGACGGGGATAATATAATGTTTGAAGGAGAAGAGACGTTATGGCTTGAACGACTAAACTAGTAGAATGTGTCATAGCGTTGACCTCTTCAATTGAACTCTCGCTATTGGGATTGGCACTGAGGACGCTCAGGAGACACATCCAAGTTTCTTCGAACTGTTGCCGCGAAGACCAACCTAACAACGTGATCCTAAATATAAATTCTTCTAAAATCTCGATTTCCTGGAGGTAGTCGATGGGAAGCGGCGGGACCTGAGTACGGTACAAACCGGTCATTTTCACGGAAAGCCCGCACTTCCACGCCGTGGGCGGAGTAAGTACATACGAATTCACCAATGGCAATCTACCCAAAGATATCACAATACTTCTTAAGCTAATGAACAGATACCTAGGTATATCTACTTCCAGGTTGCGCACCTTTTGCAACCATGTGACCAGAACGGATAACCGATGCACGCATTCACCTGCTGCACGAGTCTCCGGATCGCCGAGGGTCTCATCCAAGTTGTCGGAGGAGACCGTAGGCAGAGGCTCGGAATTTACTAGAAGTTCATGGATTAACTTATATAAACAGTTAACCGCAGAACACAGCCGCGAAAAATTCGTATCTTGGGCTAAAATCGCGCACATAATATTATTCTTCAGAATACCGTCGCAGCATCTTACGCAAGCGTTCAAAAACCCGACGTCGATGCCCGTTTCATTCTCGTAAGAAAACGCGGCTAGCTCGAGACACACGACACTGAAAATCGCGAAATCTTCGTAACTCAATTCCGGAAATCTCGTGTCTTTACACCTCACGAATACGTCAACCGCCAAAACTATATCCTTTAAAGAAGACAAAAACGTTTCATCCGCCAGCAATTCGCACAGATTAGATTTATACTTAGTTTCATTGGCACTAGAAGTCCGTCCTTCCACTAAGAAAACCTAAACAAATTTTGTCAATGAGATCTACATAATATAGCAAAATATAATTACTTGATGAGGCGTCGGCATTGCTTCTCTAATTCTCTTCATTTCTGCAAATAGATAATCGCTGCAGACCTTCAGTAACTCCTCGCCTCCAAAGTTGAAGCAATCTTTTAACACAGATTTCGGGAATTCCTTCGAGCGAAGAATATTCATAACATCTTCGTAACAAAGTTTACTTAAGAGTTCTGCAGTGTCCACTCCTTTATTAGCTGCTTCGCATCGACCTTGAATTATCGAAATATACCAGTCCTTATGAATATCGAGTTTCTTGATGCAATGAAGATTGATTGCTCGCCTCTCATCTAGACATAAAGGAGGCGAATCATAGTAAAGTGTTGCTAACTTATTCAAAAGGCCCACAAGCATTTCATGTCTACAATACAAAAAAAATAATATAATAAAAGCTACGAATTAATTAAATCAAAATTACTTTTTGGTCATGTTCATAGAAACCAAAACATCCATCAATCCATTTAAATCAGTTTTCGACAATTGTCCTAAAACTTCGTTCTTATTCATTGTTAGCAGGAGTTCGACCCTTCTACATAACAAATTGCTAACGTTTCTGGAAACTGCGAGCTGTCTGCATTCCAGTAATCTTGGTATTAACATCATCAATAGATTACCGGTTTGACCTTTATGCGCTCCCTCCACGCATTCCAAAATGTTCATCTTGAAATGAGGCTGGGAACAGTAGAAGTATTAATGTTGATTTACAAACAGCAAAGATAAAGATTACTTCTTCAATATCGAGGCATTTTGTGGAAATCGAGTGAATCAACATGCCACTCGAGCTGGAATTGCGATGCATAGAATTGATCAGCTCGGCAATTGGAGGCTCCGAGCACAAATTTACCAACAGAATTATATTGTTCGTAACGAACCAAGATAATTTGTCCTCTTGTAAATGTTCACTCTAAAATATAATAATTTTAAATAAATTTAAATTAATACAAGAAGCACGAGATTACCAGGAAATCCGCATAAACTATTGTTGAACCAATTTGAACGATAGTGTCATTAACACTTGATGGATTCTTATGAAGCCGAGCATCTTTATTTTCATCAAATCTTAAAACGGAGGACCAAAATTGCTTATCGTTATAATTCACCAACGCCAAAATGTGGCACCATTGAAAAGTAAGTAATGGATAGAAAAATTTCAATTTTAGAAATCCCTTATTGATATCCTCTAACGGAATCTTGTCGCAAGATCCCTGCAACGGATCAAATTTATCATTGAAAATTCCGATCGCGACTTTCGTTATTTTAGTATAATTCCCTAAAATCAGACGAAATATTAATAATTCTTTACTCCAATTAAATATATACCTGATTGGAAAATGTACAAACAATACATCAAAAAGAAACTGAACTGTTTCACGATGAAATCATGCTCTTGATTTTGAGCAATGTCAACGCATTTATTTAAAGATATGTGCACGATGCGAAACAGGAAACGCAACAGTACAACTTCCGGTTGAACGTGGGAAAGAACGTCACAGATTTTGGTAACGTTCAGAGGATCGGGTTCTGCGATATGCACATAAACGCTCTCCGGTGCAAATTCCATTTGATTATCGGCGATCCTCGAAAGCAACTTATCTTCTTTCATTCGTGAGAGTATCAATAACAGGATCGAAACCTTTCCTAAATAACGGACCAAATGTTTATCCTCCTAAAAAAATCCTTTGCTTAATGTATTTATGACAAACACGCGAGTCGAATTTACTTGAAGTGGAGGTTCACTAAACAAATTGATGAGTATCTTATCGACGTCTTTGTAAGCGCTCGGATGTAAAGCGAATATCAGTTTTATGACTTTCTCGAAGCAATCGCCTTCATCCACTTTAACTTTATTCTGCTCCAGCATTGATAGAAACACGTCGAAGACTTGACGCGATAATCTGATCCATCTTTCTGAATTATCACAATACTTGCTTTCGTTCAAGACAAGCACGAAAAGATCGATGATTTCACCGTACTCCAATAACCGTAAAAGCATAGAGACCAAAAATTCTCTGGCAGTTTCCAAATCTTTAAAATTCGGTGTATTCGATTTGTTCCTCAGCAAGAAGACATCTTCAACGATTGGCTTCAGAGCAGGAATGCAATGAGTCAGAGGTGATTGCCCGCTCGCCATCAAACCATCGCATAACTGAATGATCTTCGGTATATCTATGATACTCTTTGAATGTTGTTTGCCATAAGATAAATGAACCAAAAATTGAAATATTTTCGGTATCAATTCTTCAGATAAACTGAAACGAAAATAAATCAATTAACCTTCTTTAATCCGATTAATGCGTACCTAATTTGTCCCTCTTCAATGAATTCGAATTGCTTCAAAACAAAACCTATGAAAATCTGCTCGGAATCGAGCAAACAATAATTCACTCTCAACTGAACCAATTGTCCCAACAACTGAAGAACTTGACATTGCAACTGAACATTACTGGTAATCGTGTAATGCTAAAATATAATAAGAAATAAAATAGTCATTAATATCTAAATTCATTTAGAAACCTTTAATGATTCGATGACCATCGGTTCAAAAATCCTTATGTAATTGGCAAGGATCCTATCCGAACCTTTGTTCGCCCCGATCTTATTCTCTTTTCGATGCAAGTAACCCATTACTGTGCTATCACCATCGCAGTCCACTTTTCCGACGGTATTTAAAGCGTTTACGCAATTTCCAATTGATTCGAATGGTATTTGGGCGGCACGATAGTAAAATCCACAATTACCCTATAGCGATGAAACGATTAGTAAATGTTTGAAGAGTGTCTTAATAATTACTTCTTTCTCTTGGCTTTGATAATTTTGATTCAAGTACGTCAAAATCACATCGGAATCCGAGCTTAAATTTGTACCAAAAAGGCTTTTCAGTAATTGCTGGACGCATAAAACGGTCGAAGCTGAATCCAAGTGAAAGATGGATTTTAAATACAGCAAAATCTCTTCAGCGACTCTTCCTAATTCGGTCAAGGTTGCAACCTCCAGGATTTGCGAGAAAGTGTTTAGAGTACTCTTCAGTAAACTTAGGAAGTTTTCCGATGCCTCCGAGTCCAATGTAATCTGGATAAATAATTTTAAATAAAATTAGTACTTTGAAGATGCCCATAAAATCTGACTGCACCTTGTAATTATTGTAAGCGATTTTCAAAATGTCGTAGAACTTCAGGTAGTGCGGAGAATTGGCGAAATATCCCATTGCATTAACTTTAGAGTCGACCTTTTTATCCTCCTTGTCGGGCGTTTTGCTCGGCGAAAGGATCTTTTTCTCGCCCAAATCACTCTTCTTTCTCTTGATGGGAGACAAATTGCTGGTCGATGGTAAATTAGGAAGCTTATTCTGAGGTAAATTTGGCACAGATTCGTCGATTATGTGGGAAAATATATTCAGCATTTTGATTACATGTACCAAGAATACTTCGGATATTTGCGCCAGAGTTTTGTCAGTAAGTAAATCCCATTGCTCCCTGACACCTTCCAAACCCAAATCGGCTGGAGCTTTCATATTCTCCAACCATTTACCTAAATCAAAGACAGTATAACCAATCTATTTTCAGTATTTCTTAAAAAAAAAACAACCTGCAAAGAGATTTCCAGCCAAAGTGATCAAATTCAAATGGCAATTTAGATCATAGCAAACAATTCCGTTCGTCAAAAGATGGACTGTCACGTTTAGTAGATCCGCGGAACTGCTTATGAAGTATTCCTCTATTGGAGAAGCTATTCCCCCGATGGAGTTGCTTCGCTGGAATATCTGACGCTGCTTTGTTACCGAAATCGTCTTAAAACAGCTCCAAGCATTTTTATAAACACTCGTTGGAAAATGAAAGCTGAGAGCATTCAAAGTCTCTATACAGCCATACTAGAAGAATTGCGATTTATAACAAAACGTTATTTTTTTTTCATATAAAATGAAACTCACAATATAATACTTTGAAGTTGTTGTTAATAAGTATTGAAATAATTTGGTGATGATTTTTCCTAACGATGTTTCGATGATATCCAAATTTTTTGAAGCAGTGTTATATGGAAAAGGCATGCTTTCGACGAAGTGCTTCTTATTAATGTTACCATCAATCTCTCCACTAAATAATCGTGGGATATACGTATTTCGGTAAGAGACCACCTTGAACGTAATCGTAGAGTCATTCGGATAATGTTGTTTGAAATACAATTTTGGTACAACCCTATAAAATCATGTGCATTGCATTACAAAACTTGGAATAAAAATAATTAAAAATTGTAATTAACGAAAAAATAAATACTCACGAGACAATAGCATTTGATGCTGCCAATCGAACTCGCTGATCTTCGTCCTTGATGAGTTCGAATAGAATATTAAAAATCACTTTGTTTTGATACTGTGAAGTGGGAAATGCGTATGCAATGGTTACGTACTCCAATTCAGAAATGACCTCTAATAATTTCACCTGAATATTTTTTCTTATTAGATATTTATATTGCAATACGATCTTATTTATTACCTTAACCAACCAATACGGATCCTGCGCCATAATTGGAAGGTAATTCAAAATGGGCCAAGCTTCAACGCATAACTCTGAATCCAGTAGTAACCGCAGAAAATTGTTCAAGCACACTAAAGATTGTCGACTGCAATTTGATGATTCGTCTTTCAAACCCTATAATTATTTTCCCAAAATAGTTAAAACTCAACAAAATTAACTAAAAGAATTACTTTTAAAAGAATCTCTATCAAATTCGATAATTTTAGGCAATCCAGACTGCAAATATCGTCAATCCAGCGTTGATAATCGCCGTTTCTTAATACCAAAATGGCTCTGATGAAATTGGAAATGAGTATACGCACTGCACCCCTCAGCTGAGGATCTCCGTGATCGGCAAAAAGCAATACATCACTTATCCTCTGGTTCGTGACTTTCTGATCCAAATGGACAACAAGAATCTGCGGGTAAATTTGTACGATGCTCGAAAGGCACATCAACGCAAGGTTCTTTGTGGAAACTCGCACTTTTTTATCGGCAATTAACTTTCCTGGTGAACCGTTCAACAAGAACTGATTTGTTAATAAACGACCGCAATAAATCAAAGGCACCGCTTTGTCCAAAAAATCCCCGACGTCGACATCCTAATTAATTACAATAACTATTAACTGAAAACGTAATATTAATTGCATCAAAACTCACTAAAGGTACATCTTCTAACAAGCTTGTCGATTTATCGTCTGCTTTCAAAGAAGCACTTTTTTCAGAAGAACCCTCGCTCAAGACTAATTTGTCCATGTGCTCAACGACACTCTCGCTCTTCAAGCTATCCGCGTACAAATCATTAAGTGTACCAATGCTAATATTGGAATAATCAAAGCACTTGCTCTTATCGTTAGCATTATTGATGGTACCATCAACCGAGTCGCAGAAACCTCCCGCTTTGTCATCTTTAACGTAATTCACATTGATCACGGACAATTTGGATTCATCGATCCACTTTTCAATATCCTCCGATTTAAAGTTATCAAACAGCTCCACATCCAAAGGCAAATTGTCCTCCGAGACTAGAGTAGTAGCTATGCTCAATTGACCTACAATCATAACCGAATTGGTATTGCAATAGTATGCACATGTAGTCAGATTTCTTACTAGGCGATCGCATTTTAATTTTGGCACACTCCGCAATGATTTTGCTACATTTGAGGCCATCCTGATTAACTAAAGCCGCTTTAAATTGCTTTGTACAATTTTGAAAAAGCGTTTTCAACGTCTCAAGCGAAGCATTCACAATGTTGTGATCATCGTGTGAGGAATAATGCAAAGATAGTTCGTATATCTAAATCAGAGTTTTTTTGTTTTGTTCTTTAGTTAACATGTGAATTTAATAATGGATGTTACCTGTAGAAACCTATCGACTGTCACTGATTTATCGATTGCGTCTTTTCTACTCGAGAAATTATAATTATTCGTTCGTGCATCCTTCTCTAAACTCTTCAGCTTTGGTAAAATTGCTTTCAGACAGCCGAAAACGCCTATTATCATGAAAGCGGCGTGGCTTTCCTGGACGGGTATTAAATAATCTAGAACATTAAATCAAGATTTGAATAGCGAAAGATCGCAAGCCCTCTGCCATTTAAATTTACCAACTAAATTATTTAGAACATAGGAAAGGTAGATGTATGGTTTTCTACAGTTCAGGCACACACTTAATATACAACTTGATGACGTTCTGCGGATTACAGCAGACTGAGAATTTTTCACATTCTTCAAACATGCATCCAGCATACACTAAAACAGACAAACTAAGTTTTAAATGTAATATATTTATTTTCACTGATACAACCTTAATATCTTTATCCATGGTGAAACATCCAAGTGTCTTCATTATATTTCCCATACTGTTAGCTAAAGTCTCATGGACCAATTCTTCAGTTCTCTCTAAAATCTTCACTATGCAAGGGACCAAATTTATGACATATGGTTTTCCCTTATGTGGTCTTATGTGATGAGCCAACAGTGCAAACCTCCATAGAGCAGCCCTCAAAGACCTAGCTGACCCATTAGATTTAATTTCCTTGTGCAATTCTATTTGGATCTTAGTAATACTGCTGTTCCCCATAGCCTTAAATATCAAAATAAGTATGAATCTTTAAAAGTTGTTTAATCTATTTACTCGGATGATCTTATTCAGGCACTCATCAGCTGTCATTCTCACATCAGACTCATGATCATCACACAACTGCAAGAGTACATCCATGGCAAAACTTAGGAAAGTATTGAAGTTTTTAGCAATCTTTATAGTGGGGTTCAACATAGCCTCAACAATGATATTACAGTGCTGAATCTTCTCCTTCTTTCTAAAACACGAAATCATTTTAAATCGAATATTCAAATAAAAAAATATTTACTTCATAGGATCTAAAGCTTGGTTAGAGTTCAATAGCTGTCTCAGAGCCTCCAAGGACTTTAGCAGCTTCTCCTGCGTCGCCATTTCGCTGAACTTATTTACAAATTAATTAAAAAATTATTCCAATTAACGTACAATCACATTCACATTTATCTTAAACTTATGTTTACTCGTGTTTACATTTTTGACGTCTACTTGACACATTTGACATTTAAAATTGATATATAACAATCAACTTTGGTTGTCCACCGGGTTAGGTGTGCTTGAATTCTTTAAAATGTTTGTAATTTAAAAAGTAATTAATATTTATATTCGGCGATAATATTAATATATTTAGAATTAATCAATACGTTGTTAGGAAAGTGGATTTTTTGCAGTGCACGAATTACAAGCCTTGATTGTTCATCTCCATTCATAAGATAGCACTAATTGAAAGGAACATTCCGAACTTGCAAGGTAATTAATATTTCAGTTTAGTTATTACATTAAAACTTTTTTAATATATCAATCTTCAATTTAATATTTTCTTTTATTATAATATTACGTTTTCAAGGAAACTTAATATATGTATGTTTGGTTGCAGACACTAGTCGCGACTGGCTGAATTTAACATCATAGTGTTTTCCTTGGTTGTTCTTAATTCTGTAATTTTTTGATTCCAGACTGTATAAAGAATGTGCTCTACAGTTTCCTGCTGCTATACCATAGTATAAAACATTTATTTGAAAATTCTAGTTCCTTTCAGAACGTACCATCTTTTAAATATAATCTGTTGTAGGTAATCATTACTCTGTAGAGAGACTATAAATGTTACTTCATTAAAGAAGAATTTACAGCAATTATGGATGTGTTATTGACTTTCACCTAATCCTTAGAGACTGGACGGTATACTGATTGCAAGATTCATTCAGATTATGGACAAATCCAAAAGGTAAATTTTCAGTTTAATTGTGGATAGTGACTTTCTTTTTTCAGGAGTACCCAACACCATCTGTTCATATCTTGCTGCCTACTCCATGATCCTTGAACACGTTATAACATTCGTGATTGCCAGATGCATTTGAGAAAATTGGTATTCATATTTTTCATCTTATATGTGATGGCATATGCAAAATATTTTCTTGATTATTTGGAGTGAATTGCTTCTTAGAAACTATTTTTGCATCCTTCATAATCCTTCACATTCCAACATTGCTGATTGAAGAAATTGCAGAAAAAAGAAAGGTAAAATTAGATCTTTATTTTTAAATTTTATCTTAGGCAACCGAACAGTCACAGGTGTATGTTTGGTTGCAGTCAAAACAGTACACGTGTTTATGACAGTGACAACTAGACGTCAAAAAATCTTTTAACCCGTTTATTTCTGAAAATCCACATATTTTCACACATAAATTTAACAAATTCTTTAACAAAATTCATCACATTTTTAGACAGAAATTATTAGCGAAATTCCACATATTATTAGCGAAATTCCACACATATTTTACACAAATTCCACACATATTTTACACAAATTCCATACATTTTTACACAAATTCCACACATATTTTACACAAATTCCACACATATTTTACACAAATTCCACACTTTTTTCAGCCAAAAATCGCAGGTAAATAGGTTAATAGGATTTTTGAAAAATGAAAAGTTAATAGGATTCGGCCAAAGTCTTCATTTTTGGCTTATAACTCGAGAACCAGATAAGATTGAATAACGTTCAATACGTCATTAGTTGCGTATTCCAATGCTCTTTCATAAGCAAAAGAGAAAAATACATAAAGTGTTACGGTTTTCCTGAAAATTGTAAAAAAACTAAAACTACGGTGCTAAAATTTATAGCAATTTTTGAAAAATAAAAAGTTAATAGGATTCGGCCAAAGTTTTAATTTTCGTGTGGAATTCCTGTAAAAAATGTATGTGTGGAATTTCGTGCAAAAATAATGAAATTTTTAAATTGCGGAATGTGAAAAATGTGTGGAATGTCGGGGCAAAATCTGTGGTATTTCGTGCAAAATGAATGGAATTTTTGTATATAGGAATGTAAGCAATTCGTCGATTTTTTGGAAAAATGTGTGGAATTTTTGAGGTAAAAGGATGGCCCATCCAATGAGCCTATTGGTAGATTCGTGACGTAAGCTTTTCACCTAAAAAAGGTTTAATACTATGATATGATGCGATGCGATGAGCGTAAACCGTCGTCGCATAAAAGTTTAATAACTTTCTTATTATTGGACCAATATTAATGAATTTGGTAGCGATAGAAAGAATCATTCTTTAAGGCTATAAATAAATATTATCAACGAAGTTTGTGAATTATCATTTATTTAGCAATTTTTACAAATGGATACAATACAATCATATTTTTATATATATTTTATATCTCGATAACCGCTTAAGATTGAATAACATTCAATACGTCACTAGTTGCGTATTAAATTGCTCTTTCATAAGCATTAGTGAAAATTGAAGAAATTGTAACAGTTTTCCTGAAAATCGCGAAAAACCTAAAAATTACATCATTTTTGTCAAATATCTCGATAACCGCTTAAGATTGAATAACGTTCAATACGTCATTAGTTGCGTATTAAATTGCTCTTTCATAAGCATTAGTGAAAAAAGAAGAAATTGTAACAGTTTTCCTGAAAATCGCGAAAAACCTAAAAATTACATCATTTTTGTCAAATATCTCGATAACCGCTTAAGATTGAATAACATTCAATACGTCATTAGTTGCGTATTAAATTGCTCTTTCATAAGCATTAGTGAAAATTGAAGAAGTTGTAACAGTTTTCCTGAAAATCGCGAAAAACCTAAAATTACATCATTTTTGTCAAATATCTCGATAACCGCTTAAGATTGAATAACGTTCAATACGTCATTAGTTGCGTATTAAATTGCTATTTCATAAGCATTACTGAAAATTGAAGAAATTGTAACAGTTTTCCTGAAAATCGCGAAAAACCTAAAAATTACATCATTTTTGTCAAATATCTCGATAACCGCTTAAGATTGAATAACATTCAATACGTAGTTAGTTGCGTATTCTAATGCTCTTTCATAGGCAGTTGAGAGAATTACATTAAGTCTTACGGTTTTCCTGAAAATTCAAATTTTTAAATTACATTTTTCAGCTGTCGATCTATAAGATAATTCGAACGTCTATAACTCCATAATAAGGTAATTATAAATATACTATTTATATAATTTGCATCACAAATCTAGAATTAACGTTTTAGTAAATGAGAAATTCTAATTAAGGTGATAATTAAAAAATCAAGATTTTTACAGAGCCAAAATCGCTGAAATAGACTATATTATAGTCTAGTTGCAAACCCATCAAGTTTGTTTGTTACTTAACTAATGAAATCATTGAAGATTATAGTTCAGCACTTTTGGCGCTGTTCCAAATCGAATTATGTAATTAGAGCAATAATTAGAATTACTTATTAATTAAAATAAAGGCTACTTCATTGCTTATCGATTAGTAATATTTATTTGCACTTAACTCACTTAATTATTGAATTATTAATGATTTAATATTTTGTCAAAGCGCCACCTACTGTAATACAATTTATTTAATCTATATAATTAACAGATATTATGTTTTATAATATAAATAGGTGTCACTGCGTAACGTAATTTAAACGTCTATAACTCCATTAGTAAGGCAATTACAAATCAACCATTTATATAATTAGCTTGCTAAATCTATAATGAATACTTTAGTAAATAAGAATTTCTAATTAAGGTTCTAATTAAAAAGTCAAGATTGGAACAGCGCCAAAATGGCTGAACTATACGCTTTGCTATATAATCTGCAGAGGGCCTAAAAAATTATATTATAGTCTAGTTACCAACCCCTTCCATGTTGGTTTGTTACTGAGCTAAAAATATCCATTTTTTGTCCATCTATTGGTGATCGCGAGAAGGTTATAGTTCAGCACTTTTAGCGCTGTTTCAAATCGAAGTTTTTAATTAGAGCATTAATTAGGATTACTTATTAATTAAAATAAAGGTTAATTCATTGTTTATCGACCAGTAATATTTATTTGCACTTAATTCAATTAATTATTGAATTATTAATGATTTAATATTTTATCAAAGGGCCATCTACTGTAATACAATTTATTTAATCTATATAATTAACAGATATTATGTTTTATAATATAAATAGGTGTCACTGCGTAAGGTAATTTAAACGTCTATAACTCCATTAGTAAGGCAATTACAAATCAACTATTTATATAATTAGCTTGCTAATCTATAATGAATACTTTAGTAAATAAGAATTTCTAATTAATGTTGTAATTATAAAGTCAAGATTGGAACAGCGCCAAAATGGCTGAACTATACGCTTTGATATATAATCTGCAGAGGGCCTAAAAAATTATATTATAGTCTAGTTACCAACCCCTTCCATTATTATTATAAAATTTGTAAATTACTATTTATTTATTCTTTAATTAATAGATAACTATTCCTGGCAATTGATCAGCGAATATGCAATTTTAAAGGTAAAAGTATGGCCCATCCAATGAGCCTATTGGTAGATTTGTGACGTAAGCTTTTCGCCTAAAAAAGGTTTAATACTATGATATGATTGGGAACATGCGATGCGATGAGCGTAAACCGTCGTCGCATAAAAGTTTAATAACTTTCTTATTAGTTCACCAATATTGATGAATTTGGAAGCAACCGAAAGGGAAAGGATCATTCTTTAAGACTATAAATAAATATTTTCAAACAAGTTTGTAAATTATCATTTATTTAGCAATTTTTACAAGTCGGTACAATACAAGCATGTTTTCTCTTAAGTAATCGATAAATATTCGTGTTAGTTGATCAGCGAATATGCAAATTTAAAGGGAAAAGTATGGCCTATCCAATGAGCCCACTGGTAAATTCGTGCCTTAAGCCATTCGTCTATAACAAGCTCATATACTATGCTAGCTGTTATACTATTTGTATGTTAGAGTTTTCAGCAGTTTCACTGCAACTGGTCATCAGATGTGTTATACTATCCCTAAGGATCATGTAGAATGGAAGAATAGGTTCTTGGGTGTTGCTGGGTTCTCCTAAAAAAAGATATACTTTTAGTCTCTCCGAAGTTTTTGATGAAAAATGGTAATTTTACTTTTTCAAGTATTGTTACAGCAACTAACACTCAGATGTACTATACTATCTCTAAGCAACATGTAGAATGCAAAAATAGATTCTTGGGTGTTGCTGGGTTGTTCTGAAAGAAGAAATACTTTTAGTCTCTCCGGGGGTTATTGGTAAAAATTGTATATATAGTATTTTCTTTGCTTATGACATTCCAATATATTATACTATCCCTTAGGATCATGTAGAAAGCAAGAATAGATTCCTAGGTTTTGCTGGGTCCTCCTGAAAGAAGAAATAATTTTAGTTTCTCATTTCTCATTTTTTTTTTATGAAAATTTGTATTTTCATTACTATTGTCACTTATATGTGTTATACTATCTGTAAAGATTATGCAGGAAACAACAATAGATTCTTGGGTGGTGCTGGGTCCTCCTGAGAGAAAAATACTTTTAGTCTCTCCAGGTTATTGGTGAAAAATGGAATTTTTACTTTTTCAAGTATTTTCACTGCTACTGGTACTCAAATGTGTTACACTATCTCTAATGATCATGTAGATTGCAAAAATATATACTTGTGACTTGCTGGGTTCACCTGAAAAAAGAAATACTTTTAGTCTCTCCGGGCTTATGATGAAAAATAGTATTTTTACTTTTTGAAGTATTTTCACTGTAACTGACACTCAGATGAGTAATACTATGCCTAAGGATCATGTAGAATACAAAAATAGATTCTCGAGTAGTGCTGGGTCCTCCTGAAATAAGATATACTTTTAGTCCTCTCTGGGTTTTTGGTGAAAAATGGAATTTTTATATTTTCAAGTATTTTCACTGCAACTGGTGCTCAAATGTGTTACGCTATCTCTAATGATCATGTAGATTGCAAAAATATATACTTGCGACTTGCTGGGTTCACCTGAAAAAATAAATACTTTTAGTCTCTCCGGGCCTATGATGAAAAATAGTATTTTTACTTTTTGAAGTATTTTCACTGTAACTGACACTCAGATGTGTAATACTATGCCCCTATGTATCATGTAGAATGCAAGAATAGATGCTTGGGTGTTGCTGGGTCCTGTTGAAAAAAGAAATACTTTTAGTCTCTCCGGGCTTATGATGAAAAATAGTATTTTTACTTTTTGAAGTATTTTCACTATAACTGACACTCAGATGAGTAATACTATGCCTATGTATCATGTAGAATGCAAGAATAGATGCTTGGGTGTTGCTGGGTCCTGTTGAAAAAAGAAATACTTTTAGTCTCTCCGGGCTTATGATGAAAAATAGTATTTTTAATTTTTGAAGTATTTTCACTGTAACTGACACTCAGATGTGTAATACTATGCCTATGTATCATGTAGAATGCAAGAATAGATGCTTGGGTGTTGCTGGGTCCTGTTGAAAAAAGAAATACTTTTAGTCTCTCCGGGCTTATGATGAAAAATAGTATTTTTACTTTTTGAAGTATTTTCACTGTAACTGACACTCAGATGAGTAATACTATGCCTATGTATCATGTAGAATGCAAGAATAGATGCTTGGGTGTTGCTGGGTCCTGTTGAAAAAAGAAATACTTTTAGTCTCTCCAGGCTTATGATGAAAAATAGTATTTTTAATTTTTGAAGTATTTTCACTGTAACTGACACTCAATTGAGTAATACTATGCCTATGTATCATGTAGAATGCAAGAATAGATGCTTGGGTGTTGCTGGGTCCTGTTGATAAAAGAAATACTTTTAGTCTCTCCGGGCTTATGATGAAAAATAGTATTTTTACTTTTTGAAGTATTTTCACTGTAACTGACACTCAGATGTGTAATACTATGCCTATGTATCATGTAGAATGCAAGAATAGATGCTTGGGTGTTGCTGGGTCCTGTTGAAAAAAGAAATACTTTTAGTCTCTCCGGGCTTATGATGAAAAATAGTATTTTTACTTTTTGAAGTATTTTCACTGTAACTGACACTCAGATGTGTAATACTATGCCTATGTATCATGTAGAATGCAAGAATAGATGCTTGGGTGTTGCTGGGTCCTGTTGAAAAAAGAAATACTTTTAGTCTCTCCAGGTTATTGATGAAAAATGCTATTTTCTATTTTTTCAAATACTTACACTGCAACTAGTATTGAAATGTGTTATAATATCCCTAAGGATCATGTAGAATGGAAGAATTGGTTTTTGGGTGTTGCTGGGTCCTGTTGAAAAAAGAAATTCTTGTAGTCTCTATTGGTTTCTGGTGAAAAATTTATATTTTTACTTTTTCCAATATTTTCACTCCAACTAGCATTTTGTAATGTCATCCACTTTCTTTGCAAATAAAGGAAGTCAATTATGCATATCTCTTGGCTGCAGGAGCATCTCCTATAAGAATAACATGTTCAACAATCGATTGTTGACAAGTGTGACTATTTAACTTTTGGTTACTACCATTAATGCAGGTACCTATATGAATTGTCTTTGATGTGTTGTTACCAAAAAGTATTTGAGCATTTTCCTTAGCACAGCATCTATGTATCTATTAGAAAAGCAAACAACTTTAGAGATCGATGGTTGTTTACATGTTGGAGTAGTACTACTTACCTGAAGTGAAATGAAGCGTTCAAAGAAAAGTCTGCCATGCAAGGAAACACAAGGAGGAAGGAATGAAGCACGTTTTTCATTCAGTCTGCATTCAGGACATTGCAGAATGATGAAGAAATCCAATAAAGGCACAAATCTGCGGAGGGCCTAAAAAATTATATTATAGTCTAGTTACCAACCCCTTCCATGTTGGTTTGTTACTGAGCTAATAATATCCATTTTTTGTCCATCTATTGGTGATCGCGAGAAGGTTATAGTTCAGCACTTTTAGCGCTGTTTCAAATCGAAGTTTTTAATTAGAGCATTAATTAGGATTACTTATTAATTAAAATAAAGGTTAATTCATTGTTTATCGACCAGTATTTATTTATTTGCACTTAATTCAATTAATTATTGAATTATTAATGATTTAATATTTTATCAAAGGGCCATCTACTGTAATACAATTTATTTAATCTATATAATTAACAGAAATTATGTTTTATAATATAAATAGGTGTCACTGCGTAACCTATTTTAAACGTCTATAACTCCATTAGTAAGGCAATTACAAATCAACTATTTATATAATTAGCTTGCTAAATCTATAATGAATACTTTAGTAAATAAGAATTTCTAATTAAGGTTGTAATTATAAAGTCAAGATTGGAACAGCGCCAAAATGGCTGAACTATACGCTTTGATATATAATCTGCAGAGGGCCTAAAAAAATATATTATAGTCTAGTTACCAACCCCTTCCATTATTATTATTATAAAATTTGTAAATTACTATTTATTTATTCTTTAATTAATATATAACTATTCCTGGCAATTGATCAGCGAATATGCAATTTTAAAGGTAAAAGTATGGCCCATCCAATGAGCCTATTGGTAGATTTGTGATTTGTAAGCTTTTCGCCTAAAAAAGGTTTAATACTATGATATGATTGGGAACGTGCGATGCGATGAGCGTAAACCGTCGTCGCATAAAAGTTTAATAACTTTCTTATTAGTTGACCAATATTAATGAATTTGGTAGCGATGGAAAGTGAAAGAATCAGTCTTTAAGACGATTAATAAATATTTTCAATAAAATTTGTAAATTACTATTTATTTAGCAACTTTTATGAGTCTGTACAATACAATTATGTTTTCTTTAATTAATAGATAACTATTCCTGGCAATTGATCAGCAAGTATGCAATTTTAAAAGTAAAAGGATGGCCCATCCAATGAGCCTATTGGTAGATTCGTGACGTAAGCTTTTCACCTAAAAAAGGTTTAATACTATGATATGATGCGATGCGATGAGCGTAAACCGTCGTCGCATAAAAGTTTAATAACTTTCTTATTATTGGACCAATATTAATGAATTTGGTAGCGATAGAAAGAATCATTCTTTAAGGCTATAAATAAATATTATCAACGAAGTTTGTGAATTATCATTTATTTAGCAATTTTTACAAATGGATACAATACAATCATATTTTTATATATATTTTATATCTCGATAACCGCTTAAGATAGAATAACATTCAATACGTCATTAGTTGCGTATTAAATTGCTCTTTCATAAGCATTAGTGAAAAAAAAGAAATTGTAACAGTTTTCCTGAAAATCGCGAAAAACCTAAAAATTACATCATTTTTGTCAAATATCTCGATAACCGCTTAAGATTGAATAACGTTCAATACGTCATTAGTTGCGTATTAAATTGCTCTTTCATAAGCATTAGTGAAAATTGAAGAAATTGTAACAGTTTTCCTGAAAATCGCGAAAAACCTAAAATTACATCATTTTTGTCAAATATCTCGATAAATGCTTAAGATTGAATAACGTGCAATACGTCATTAGTTGCGTATTAAATTGCTTTTTCATAAGCATTGGTGAAAATTGAAGAAATTGTAATAGTTTTCCTGAAAATCGCGAAAAACCTACAAATTACATCATTTTTGTCAAATATCTCGATAACCGCTTAAGAGTGAATAACGTTCAATATGTCATTAGTTGCGTATTAAATTTCTCTTTCATAAGCATTAGTGAAAATTGAAGAAATTGTAACAGTTTTCCTGAAAATCGCGAAAAACCTAAAAATTACATAATTTTTGTCAAATATCTCGATAACCGCTTAAGATTGAATAACGTTCAATACGTCATTAGTTGTGTATTAAATTGCTCTTTCATAAGCATTAGTTAAACTTGAAAAAATTGTAACAGTTTTCCTGCAAATTGCGAAAAACCTAAAAATTACATCATTTTTGTCAAATATCTCGATAACCGCTTAAGAGTGAATAACGCTCAATACGTCATTAGTTGCGTATTAAATTTCTCTTTCATAAACATTAGTGAAAAAAGAAGAAATTGTAATAGTTTTCCTGAAAATCGCAAAAAACCTAAAAATTACATCATTTTTGTCAAATATCTCGATAACCGCTTAAGATTGAATAACGTTCAATACGTTATTAGTTGCGTATTAAATTGCTCTTTCATAAGCATTAGTGAAAATAGAAGAAATTGTAACAGTTTTCCTGAAAATCGCGAAAAACCTAAAAATTACATCATTTTTGTCAAATATCTCGATAACCGCTTAAGATTGAATAACGTTCAATACGTCATTAGTTGCGTATTAAATTGCTCTTTCATAAGCATTAGTTAAACTTGAAAAAATTGTAACAGTTTTCCTGCAAATCGCGAAAAACCTAAAAATTACATCATTTTTGTCAAATATCTCGATAACCGCTTAAGAATGAATAACGTTCAATACGTCATTAGTTGCGTATTAAATTACGCTTTCATAAGAATTAGTGAAAATTGAAAAAATTGTAATAGTTTTCCTGAAAATCGCGAAAAACCTAAAAATTACATCATTTTTGTCAAATATCTCGATAACCGCTTAATATTGAATAACGTCCAATACGTCATTAGTTGCGTATTCCATTGCTCTTTCATAAGCTTTAGTGAAAATTAAAAAAATTGTAATAGTTTTCCTGAAAATCGCGAAAAACCTAAAAATTACATCATTTTTGTCAAATATCTCGATAACCGTTTAAGATTGAATAACGATCAATACGTCATTAGTTGCGTATTCCAATGCTCTTTCATAAGCAGTTGAGAAAATTGCATAAAGTGTTACAGTTTTCCTGAAAATTGCAAAAAACGAAAACTACGGTGCTAAAATTACGAAATTTTTGCTTATATCTCGCGAACCAGGTAAGATTGAATAACGATCAATACGTCACTAGTTGCGTATTCCAATGCTCTTTCATAAGCAGTTGAGAAAATTACATAAAGTCTTACGGTTTTCCTGAAAATTGCATAAAACGAAAAAAAAAAAAGTTAATAGGATTTAGCCAAACTCTTAATTTTCACTAATATCTCGCGAACCAGGTAAGATTGAATAATGATCAATACGTCATTAGTTGCGTATTCCAATGCTCTTTCATAAGCAGTTGACAAAATTACATAAAGTGTTACGGTTTTCCTGAAAATTGCAAAAAACTAAAACTACGGTGCTAAAATTTATAGTGATTTTTCAAAAAATAAAAGTTAATAGGATTTGGCCAAACTCTTAATTTTCGCTTATAACTCGAGAACCAGATAAGATTGAATAACGATCAATACGGCATTAGTTGCGTATTCCATTGCTCTTTCATAAGCATTAGTGATAATTAAAAAAATTGTAATAGTTTTCCTGAAAATCGCGAAAAACCTAAAAATTACATGATTTTTGTCAAATATCTCGATAACCGCTAAAGATTGAATAACGTTCAATACGTCATTAGTTGCGTATTCCATTGCTCTTTCATAAACATTAGTGAAAATTAAAAAAATTGTAATACTTTTCATGAAAATCGCGAAAAACCTAAAAATTACATCATTTTTGTCAAATATCTCGATAACCGCTTAAGATTGAATAACGTTCAATACGTCATTAGTTGCGTATTCCATTGCTCTTTCATAAGCATTAGTGAAAATTTAAAAACTTGTAATAGTTTACCTGAAAATCGCGAAAAACCTAAAAATTACATCATTTTTGTCAAATATCTCAATAACCGCTTAAGATTGAATAACGTTCAATACGTCATTAGTTGCGTATTCCATTGCTCTTTCATAAGCATTAGTGAAAATTGAAAAAATTGTAACAGTTTTCCTGAAAATCGCGAAAAACCTAAAAATTACATGATTTTTGTCAAATATCTCGATAACCGCTAAAGATTGAATAACGTTCAATACGTCATTAGTTGCGTACTTCATTGCTCTTTCATAAGCATTAGTGAAAATTAAAAAAATTGTAATAGTTTTCCTGAAAATCGCGAAAAACCTAAAAATTACATCATTTTTGTCAAATATCTCGATAACCGCTTAAGATTGAATAACGTTCAATACGTCATTAGTTGCGTATTCCATTGCTCTTTCATAAGCATTAGTGAAAATTGAAAAAATTGTAACAGTTTTCCTGAAAATCGCGAAAAACCTAAAAATTACATCATTTTTGTCAAATATCTCGATAACCGCTTAAGATTGAATAACGTTCAGTACGTCATTAGTTGCGTATTAAATTGCTCTTTCATAAGCATTAGTGAAAATTGAAAAAATTGTAACAGTTTTCCTGCAAATCGCGAAAAACCTAAAAATTACATCATTTTTGTCAAATATCTCGATAACCGCTTAAGAATGAATAACGTTCAATACGTCATTAGTTGCGTATTCCATTGCTCTTTCATACGCATTAGTGAAAATTAAAAAAATTGTAATAGTTTTCCTGAAAATCGCGAAAAACATAAAAATTACATCATTTTTGTCAAATATCTCGATAACCGCTTAAGAGTGAATAACGCTCAATACGTCATTAGTTGCGTATTAAATTTCTCTTTCATAAACATTAGTGAAAAAAGAAGAAATTGTAATAGTTTTCCTGAAAATCGCAAAAAACCTAAAAATTACATCATTTTTGTCAAATATCTCGATAACCGCTTAAGATTGAATAACGTTCAATACGTTATTAGTTGCGTATTAAATTGCTCTTTCATAAGCATTAGTGAAAAAAGAGGAAATTGTAACAGTTTTCCTGAAAATCGCGAAAAACCTAAAAAATTACATCATTTTTGTCAAAAATCTCGATAACCGCTTAAGATTGAATAACGTTCAATACGTCATTAGTTGCGTATTAAATTGCTCTTTCATAAGCATTAGTGAAAAAAGAAGAAATTGTAACAGTTTTCCTGAAAATCGCGAAAAACCTAAAAATTACATCATTTTTGTCAAATATCTCGATAACCGCTTAAGATTGAATAACATTCAATACGTCATTAGTTGCGTATTAAATTGCTCTTTCATAAGCATTAGTGAAAATTGAAGAAGTTGTAACAGTTTTCCTGAAAATCGCGAAAAACCTAAAATTACATCATTTTTGTCAAATATCTCGATAACCGCTTAAGATTGAATAACGTTCAATACGTCATTAGTTGCGTATTAAATTGCTATTTCATAAGCATTACTGAAAATTGAAGAAATTGTAACAGTTTTCCTGAAAATCGCGAAAAACCTAAAAATTACATCATTTTTGTCAAATATCTCGATAACCGCTTAAGATTGAATAACATTCAATACGTAGTTAGTTGCGTATTCTAATGCTCTTTCATAGGCAGTTGAGAGAATTACATTAAGTCTTACGGTTTTCCTGAAAATTCAAATTTTTAAATTACATTTTTCAGCTGTCGATCTATAAGATAATTCGAACGTCTATAACTCCATAATAAGGTAATTATAAATATACTATTTATATAATTTGCATCACAAATCTAGAATTAACGTTTTAGTAAATGAGAAATTCTAATTAAGGTGATAATTAAAAAATCAAGATTTTTACAGAGCCAAAATCGCTGAAATAGACTATATTATAGTCTAGTTGCAAACCCATCAAGTTTGTTTGTTACTTAACTAATGAAATCATTGAAGATTATAGTTCAGCACTTTTGGCGCTGTTCCAAATCGAATTATGTAATTAGAGCAATAATTAGAATTACTTATTAATTAAAATAAAGGCTACTTCATTGCTTATCGATTAGTAATATTTATTTGCACTTAACTCACTTAATTATTGAATTATTAATGATTTAATATTTTGTCAAAGGGCCATCTACTGTAATACAATTTATTTAATCTATATAATTAACAGATATTATGTTTTATAATATAAATAGGTGTCACTGCGTAAGGTAATTTAAACGTCTATAACTCCATTAGTAAGGCAATTACAAATCAACTATTTATATAATTAGCTTGTTAAATCTATAATGAATACTTTAGTAAATAAGAATTTCTAATTAATGTTGTAATTATAAAGTCAAGATTGGAACAGCGCCAAAATGGCTGAACTATACGCTTTGATATATAATCTGCAGAGGGCCTAAAAAATTATATTATAGTCTAGTTACCAACCCCTTCCATGTTGGTTTGTTACTGAGCTAAAAATATCCATTTTTTGTCCATCTATTGGTGATCGCGAGAAGGTTATAGTTCAGCACTTTTAGCGCTGTTTCAAATCGAAGTTTTTAATTAGAGCATTAATTAGGATTACTTATTAATTAAAATAAAGGTTAATTCATTGTTTATCGACCAGTAATATTTATTTGCACTTAATTCAATTAATTATTGAATTATTAATGATTTAATATTTTATCAAAGGGCCATCTACTGTAATACAATTTATTTAATCTATATAATTAACAGATATTATGTTTTATAATATAAATAGGTGTCACTGCGTAAGGTAATTTAAACGTCTATAACTCCATTAGTAAGGCAATTACAAATCAACTATTTATATAATTAGCTTGCTAATCTATAATGAATACTTTAGTAAATAAGAATTTCTAATTAATGTTGTAATTATAAAGTCAAGATTGGAACAGCGCCAAAATGGCTGAACTATACGCTTTGATATATAATCTGCAGAGGGCCTAAAAAATTATATTATAGTCTAGTTACCAACCCCTTCCATTATTATTATAAAATTTGTAAATTACTATTTATTTATTCTTTAATTAATAGATAACTATTCCTGGCAATTGATCAGCGAATATGCAATTTTAAAGGTAAAAGTATGGCCCATCCAATGAGCCTATTGGTAGATTTGTGACGTAAGCTTTTCGCCTAAAAAAGGTTTAATACTATGATATGATTGGGAACATGCGATGCGATGAGCGTAAACCGTCGTCGCATAAAAGTTTAATAACTTTCTTATTAGTTCACCAATATTGATGAATTTGGAAGCAACCGAAAGGGAAAGGATCATTCTTTAAGACTATAAATAAATATTTTCAAACAAGTTTGTAAATTATCATTTATTTAGTAATTTTTACAAGTCGGTACAATACAAGCATGTTTTCTCTTAAGTAATCGATAAATATTCGTGTTAATTGATCAGCGAATATGCAAATTTAAAGGAAAAAGTATGGCCTATCCAATGAGCCCACTGGTAAATTCGTGCCTTAAGCCATTCGTCTATAACAAGCTCATATACTATGCTAGCTGTTATACTATTTGTATGTTAGAGTTTTCAGCAGTTTCACTGCAACTGGTCATCAGATGTGTTATACTATCCCTAAGGATCATGTAGAATGGAAGAATAGGTTCTTGGGTGTTGCTGGGTTCTCCTAAAAAAAGATATACTTTTAGTCTCTCCGAAGTTTTTGATGAAAAATGGTAATTTTACTTTTTCAAGTATTGTTACAGCAACTAACACTCAGATGTACTATACTATCTCTAAGCAACATGTAGAATGCAAAAATAGATTCTTGGGTGTTGCTGGGTTGTTCTGAAAGAAGAAATACTTTTAGTCTCTCCGGGGGTTATTGGTAAAAATTGTATATATAGTATTTTCTTTGCTTATGACATTCAAATATATTATACTATCCCTTAGGATCATGTAGAAAGCAAGAATAGATTCCTAGGTTATGCTGGGTCCTCCTGAAAGAAGAAATAATTTTAGTTTCTCATTTCTCATTTTTTTTTTATGAAAATTTGTATTTTCATTACTATTGTCACTTATATGTGTTATACTATCTGTAAAGATTATGCAGGAAACAACAATAGATTCTTGGGTGTTGCTGGGTCCTCCTGAGAGAAGAAATACTTTTAGTCTCTCCAGGTTTTTGGTGAAAAATGGAATTTTTACTTTTTCAAGTATTTTCACTGCTACTGGTACTCAAATGTATTACACTATCTCTAATGATCATGTAGATTGCAAAAATATATACTTGCGACTTGCTGGGTTCACCTGAAAAAAGAAATACTTTTAGTCTCTCCAGGCTTATGATGAAAAATAGTATTTTTACTTTTTGAAGTATTTTCACTGTAACTGACACTCAGATGTGTAATACTATGCCCCTATGTATCATGTAGAATGCAAGAATAGATGCTTGGGTGTTGCTGGGTCCTGTTGAAAAAAGAAATACTTTTAGTCTCTCCGGGCTTATGATGAAAAATAGTATTTTTACTTTTTGAAGTATTTTCACTGTAACTGACACTCAGATGAGTAATACTATGCCTAAGGATCATGTAGAATGCAAAAATAGATTCTCGAGTATTGCTGGGTCCTCCTGAAATAAGATATACTTTTAGTCCTCTCTGGGTTTTTGGTGAAAAATGGAACTTTTATATTTTCAAGTATTTTCACTGCAACTGGTGCTCAAATGTGTTACACTATCTCTAATGATCATGTAGATTGCAAAAATATATACTTGCGACTTGCTGGGTTCACCTGAAAAAAGAAATACTTTTTGTCTCTCCAGGCTTATGATGAAAAATAGTATTTTTACTTTTTGAAGTATTTTCACTGTAACTGACACTCAGATGTGTAATACTATGCCCCTATGTATCATGTAGAATGCAAGAATAGATGCTTGGGTGTTGCTGGGTCCTGTTGAAAAAAGAAATACTTTTAGTCTCTCCGGGCTTATGATGAAAAATAGTATTTTTACTTTTTGAAGTATTTTCACTGTAACTGACACTCAGATGAGTAATACTATGCCTATGTATCATGTAGAATGCAAGAATAGATGCTTGGGTGTTGCTGGGTCCTGTTGAAAAAAGAAATACTTTTAGTCTCTCCGGGCTTATGATGAAAAATAGTATTTTTACTTTTTGAAGTATTTTCACTGTAACTGACACTCAGATGAGTAATACTATGCCTATGTATCATGTAGAATGCAAGAATAGATGCTTGGGTGTTGCTGGGTCCTGTTGAAAAAAGAAATACTTTTAGTCTCTCCAGGTTATTGATGAAAAATGCTATTTTCTATTTTTTCAAATACTTACACTGCAACTAGTATTGAAATGTGTTATAATATCCCTAAGGATCATGTAGAATGGAAGAATTGGTTTTTGGGTGTTGCTGGGTCCTGTTGCAAAAAGAAATACTTGTAGTCTCTATTGGTTTCTGGTGAAAAATTTATATTTTTACTTTTTCCAATATTTTCACTCCAACTAGCATTTTGTAATGTCATCCACTTTCTTTGCAAATAAAGGAAGTCAACTTTGCACATATCTTGGTTGCAGGAGCATCTCCTATAAGAATAACATGTTCAACAATCGATTGTTGGCAAGTTGACCATTTACCTTTTGGCTACTATCCATTAATGCAGGTACCTATATGAATGGACTTCATTGTGTTGTTACCAAAAAGTATTTGAAGCATTGTCCATAGCACAGCATCTGTGTATCTATTAGAAAAACAAACAACTTTAGTGACCGATGGTTGTTTACATGTTGGAGTAGTACTTACCTGAAGTGAAATGAAGCGTTCAAAGAAAAGTCTGCCATGCAAGGAAACACAAGGAGGAAGGAATGAAGCACGTTTTTCATTCAGTCTGCATTCAGGACATTGCAGAATGATGAAGAAATCCAATAAAGAATTAACTGTTGATTAAAACTTATGTTATGTTCATCTGTAAAACATTAATATCACATTAAAGTATTCAAGCTATTAAACAATATCATTTAATACAAATTATTAATTTATGTAACTTGTTTAAAGTAGTTTATCGAAAAATTAAACTTTTATAACTTTTTAAATTCAAATTTTTAAATTACATTTTTCAGTTGTCGATCTATAAGATAATTCGAACGTCTATAACTCCATAATAATGTAATTATAAATATACTATTTATATAATTTGCACCACAAATCTAGAATTAACGTTTTAGTAAATGAGAAATTCTAATTAAGGTGATAATTAAAAAATCAAGATTTTTACAGAGCCAAAATGGCTGAACTAGACTATATTATAGTCTAGTTGCAAACCCATCAAGTTGGTTTGTTACTTAACTAATGAATTCATTGAATATTATAGTTCAGCACTTTTGGCGCTGTTCCAAATCGAATTATGTAATTAGAGCAATAATTAGAATTACCTATTAATTAAAATAAAGGCTACTTCATTGCTTATCGATTAGTAATATTTATTTGCACATAACTCACTTAATTATTGAATTATTAATGATTTAATATTTTGTCAAAGCGCCACCTACTGTAATACAATTTATTTAATCTATATAATTAACAGATATTATGTTTTATAATATAAATAGGTGTCACTGCGTAACGTAATTTAAACGTCTATAACTCCATTAGTAAGGCAATTACAAATCAACCATTTATATAATTAGCTTGCTAAATCTATAATGAATACTTTAGTAAATAAGAATTTCTAATTAAGGTTCTAATTAAAAAGTCAAGATTGGAACAGCGCCAAAATGGCTGAACTATACGCTTTGCTATATAATCTGCAGAGGGCCTAAAAAATTATATTATAGTCTAGTTACCAACCCCTTCCATGTTGGTTTGTTACTGAGCTAAAAATATCCATTTTTTGTCCATCTATTGGTGATCGCGAGAAGGTTATAGTTCAGCACTTTTAGCGCTGTTCCAAATCGAAGTTTTTAATTAGAGCATTAATTAGGATTACTTATTAATTAAAATAAAGGTTAATTCATTGTTTATCGACCAGTAATATTTATTTGCACTTAATTCAATTAATTATTGAATTATTAATGATTTAATATTTTGTCAAAGGGCCATCTACTGTAATACAATTTATTTAATCTATATAATTAACAGATATTATGTTTTATAATATAAGTAGGTGTCACTGCGTAAGGTAATTTAAACGTCTATAACTCCATTAGTAAGGCAATTACAAATCAACTATTTATATAATTAGCTTGCTAAATCTATAATGAATACTTTAGTAAATAAGAATTTCTAATTAAGGTTGTAATTATAAAGTCAAGATTGGAACAGCGCCAAAATGGCTGAACTATACGCTTTGATATATAATCTGCAGAGGGCCTAAAAAAATATATTATAGTCTAGTTACCAACCCCTTCCATTATTATTATAAAATTTGTAAATTACTATTTATTTATTCTTTAATTATTAGATAACTATTCCTGGCAATTGATCAGCGAATATGCAATTTTAAAGGTAAAAGTATGGCCCATCCAATGAGCCTATTGGTAGATTTGTGACGTAAGCTTTTCGCCTAAAAAAGGTTTAATACTATGATATGATTGGGAACATGCGATGCGATGAGCGTAAACCGTCGTCGCATAAAAGTTTAATAACTTTCTTATTAGTTCACCAATATTGATGAATTTGGAAGCAACCGAAAGGGAAAGGATCATTCTTTAAGACTATAAATAAATATTTTCAAACAAGTTTGTAAATTATCATTTATTTAGCAATTTTTACAAGTCGGTACAATACAAGCATGTTTTCTCTTAAGTAATCGATAAATATTCGTGTTAATTGATCAGCGAATATGCAAATTTAAAGGAAAAAGTATGGCCTATCCAATCAGCCCACTGGTAAATTCGTGCCTTAAGCCATTCGTCTATAACAAGCTCATATACTATGCTAGCTGTTATACTATTTGTATGTTAGAGTTTTCAGCAGTTTCACTGCAACTGGTCATCAGATGTGTTATACTATCCCTAAGGATCATGTAGAATGGAAGAATAGGTTCTTGGGTGTTGCTGGGTTCTCCTAAAAAAAGATATACTTTTAGTCTCTCCGAAGTTTTTGATGAAAAATGGTAATTTTACTTTTTCAAGTATTGTTACAGCAACTAACACTCAGATGTACTATACTATCTCTAAGCAACATGTAGAATGCAAAAATAGATTCTTGGGTGTTGCTGGGTTGTTCTGAAAGAAGAAATACTTTTAGTCTCTCCGGGGGTTATTGGTAAAAATTGTATATATAGTATTTTCTTTGCTTATGACATTCCAATATATTATACTATCCCTTAGGATCATGTAGAAAGCAAGAATAGATTCCTAGGTTTTGCTGGGTCCTCCTGAAAGAAGAAATAATTTTAGTTTCTCATTTCTCATTTTTTTTTATGAAAATTTGTATTTTCATTACTATTGTCACTTATATGTGTTATACTATCTGTAAAGATTATGCAGGAAACAACAATAGATTCTTGGGTGGTGCTGGGTCCTCCTGAGAGAAAAATACTTTTAGTCTCTCCAGGTTATTGGTGAAAAATGGAATTTTTATATTTTCAAGTATTTTCACTGCAACTGGTGCTCAAATGTGTTACGCTATCTCTAATGATCATGTAGATTGCAAAAATATATACTTGCGACTTGCTGGGTTCACCTGAAAAAAGAAATACTTTTAGTCTCTCCGGGCTTATGATGAAAAATAGTATTTTTACTTTTTGAAGTATTTTCACTGTAACTGACACTCAGATGAGTAATACTATGCCTATGTATCATGTAGAATGCAAGAATAGATGCTTGGGTGTTGCTGGGTCCTGTTGAAAAAAGAAATACTTTTAGTCTCTCCGGGCTTATGATGAAAAATAGTATTTTTACTTTTTGAAGTATTTTCACTGTAACTGACACTCAGATGTGTAATACTATGCCTATGTATCATGTAGAATGCAAGAATAGATGCTTGGGTGTTGCTGGGTCCTGTTGAAAAAAGAAATACTTTTAGTCTCTCCGGGCTTATGATGAAAAATAGTATTTTTAATTTTTGAAGTATTTTCACTGTAACTGACACTCAGATGAGTAATACTATGCCTATGTATCATGTAGAATGCAAGAATAGATGCTTGGGTGTTGCTGGGTCCTGTTGATAAAAGAAATACTTTTAGTCTCTCCGGGCTTATGATGAAAAATAGTATTTTTACTTTTTGAAGTATTTTCACTGTAACTGACACTCAGATGTGTAATACTATGCCTATGTATCATGTAGAATGCAAGAATAGATGCTTGGGTGTTGCTGGGTCCTGTTGAAAAAAGAAATACTTTTAGTCTCTCCAGGTTATTGATGAAAAATGCTATTTTCTATTTTTTCAAATACTTACACTGCAACTAGTATTGAAATGTGTTATAATATCCCTAAGGATCATGTAGAATGGAAGAATTGGTTTTTGGGTGTTGCTGGGTCCTGTTGAAAAAAGAAATTCTTGTAGTCTCTATTGGTTTCTGGTGAAAAATTTATATTTTTACTTTTTCCAATATTTTCACTCCAACTAGCATTTTGTAATGTCATCCACTTTCTTTGCAAATAAAGGAAGTCAATTATGCATATCTCTTGGCTGCAGGAGCATCTCCTATAAGAATAACATGTTCAACAATCGATTGTTGACAAGTGTGACTATTTAACTTTTGGTTACTACCATTAATGCAGGTACCTATATGAATTGTCTTTGATGTGTTGTTACCAAAAAGTATTTGAGCATTTTCCTTAGCACAGCATCTATGTATCTATTAGAAAAGCAAACAACTTTAGAGATCGATGGTTGTTTACATGTTGGAGTAGTACTACTTACCTGAAGTGAAATGAAGCGTTCAAAGAAAAGTCTGCCATGCAAGGAAACACAAGGAGGAAGGAATGAAGCACGTTTTTCATTCAGTCTGCATTCAGGACATTGCAGAATGATGAAGAAATCCAATAAAGGCACAAATCTGCGGAGGGCCTAAAAAATTATATTATAGTCTAGTTACCAACCCCTTCCATGTTGGTTTGTTACTGAGCTAATAATATCCATTTTTTGTCCATCTATTGGTGATCGCGAGAAGGTTATAGTTCAGCACTTTTAGCGCTGTTTCAAATCGAAGTTTTTAATTAGAGCATTAATTAGGATTACTTATTAATTAAAATAAAGGTTAATTCATTGTTTATCGACCAGTATTTATTTATTTGCACTTAATTCAATTAATTATTGAATTATTAATGATTTAATATTTTATCAAAGGGCCATCTACTGTAATACAATTTATTTAATCTATATAATTAACAGAAATTATGTTTTATAATATAAATAGGTGTCACTGCGTAACCTATTTTAAACGTCTATAACTCCATTAGTAAGGCAATTACAAATCAACTATTTATATAATTAGCTTGCTAAATCTATAATGAATACTTTAGTAAATAAGAATTTCTAATTAAGGTTGTAATTATAAAGTCAAGATTGGAACAGCGCCAAAATGGCTGAACTATACGCTTTGATATATAATCTGCAGAGGGCCTAAAAAAATATATTATAGTCTAGTTACCAACCCCTTCCATTATTATTATTATAAAATTTGTAAATTACTATTTATTTATTCTTTAATTAATATATAACTATTCCTGGCAATTGATCAGCGAATATGCAATTTTAAAGGTAAAAGTATGGCCCATCCAATGAGCCTATTGGTAGATTTGTGATTTGTAAGCTTTTCGCCTAAAAAAGGTTTAATACTATGATATGATTGGGAACGTGCGATGCGATGAGCGTAAACCGTCGTCGCATAAAAGTTTAATAACTTTCTTATTAGTTGACCAATATTAATGAATTTGGTAGCGATGGAAAGTGAAAGAATCAGTCTTTAAGACGATTAATAAATATTTTCAATAAAATTTGTAAATTACTATTTATTTAGCAACTTTTATGAGTCTGTACAATACAATTATGTTTTCTTTAATTAATAGATAACTATTCCTGGCAATTGATCAGCAAGTATGCAATTTTAAAAGTAAAAGGATGGCCCATCCAATGAGCCTATTGGTAGATTCGTGACGTAAGCTTTTCACCTAAAAAAGGTTTAATACTATGATATGATGCGATGCGATGAGCGTAAACCGTCGTCGCATAAAAGTTTAATAACTTTCTTATTATTGGACCAATATTAATGAATTTGGTAGCGATAGAAAGAATCATTCTTTAAGGCTATAAATAAATATTATCAACGAAGTTTGTGAATTATCATTTATTTAGCAATTTTTACAAATGGATACAATACAATCATATTTTTATATATATTTTATATCTCGATAACCGCTTAAGATAGAATAACATTCAATACGTCATTAGTTGCGTATTAAATTGCTCTTTCATAAGCATTAGTGAAAAAAAAGAAATTGTAACAGTTTTCCTGAAAATCGCGAAAAACCTAAAAATTACATCATTTTTGTCAAATATCTCGATAACCGCTTAAGATTGAATAACGTTCAATACGTCATAAGTTGCGTATTAAATTGCTCTTTCATAAGCATTAGTGAAAATTGAAGAAATTGTAACAGTTTTCCTGAAAATCGCGAAAAACCTAAAATTACATCATTTTTGTCAAATATCTCGATAAATGCTTAAGATTGAACAACGTGCAATACGTCATTAGTTGCGTATTAAATTGCTTTTTCATAAGCATTGGTGAAAATTGAAGAAATTGTAATAGTTTTCCTGAAAATCGCGAAAAACCTAAAAATTACATTATTTTTGTCAAATATCTCGATAACCGCTTAAGAGTGAATAACGTTCAATATGTCATTAGTTGCGTATTAAATTTCTCTTTCATAAGCATTAGTGAAAATTGAAGAAATTGTAACAGTTTTCCTGAAAATCGCGAAAAACCTAAAAATTACATAATTTTTGTCAAATATCTCGATAACCGCTTAAGATTGAATAATGTTCAATAGGTCATTAGTTGTGTATTAAATTGCTCTTTCATAAGCATTAGTTAAACTTGAAAAAATTGTAACAGTTTTCCTGCAAATTGCGGAAAACCTAAAAATTACATCATTTTTGTCAAATATCTCGATAACCGCTTAAGAGTGAATAACGCTCAATACGTCATTAGTTGCGTATTAAATTTCTCTTTCATAAACATTAGTGAAAAAAGAAGAAATTGTAATAGTTTTCCTGAAAATCGCAAAAAACCTAAAAATTACATCATTTTTGTCAAATATCTCGATAACCGCTTAAGATTGAATAACGTTCAATACGTTATTAGTTGCGTATTAAATTGCTCTTTCATAAGCATTAGTGAAAAAAGAAGAAATTGTAACAGTTTTCCTGAAAATCGCGAAAAACCTAAAAATTACATCATTTTTGTCAAATATCTCGATAACCGCTTAAGATTGAATAACGTTCAATACGTCATTAGTTGCGTATTAAATTGCTCTTTCATAAGCATTAGTTAAACTTGAAAAAATTGTAACAGTTTTCCTGCAAATCGCGAAAAACCTAAAAATTACATCATTTTTGTCAAATATCTCGATAACCGCTTAAGAATGAATAACGTTCAATACGTCATTAGTTGCGTATTAAATTACGCTTTCATAAGCATTAGTGAAAATTGAAAAAATTGTAACAGTTTTCCTGAAAATCGCGAAAAACCTAAAAATTACATCATTTTTGTCAAATATCTCGATAACCGTTTAAGATTGAATAACGATCAATACGTCATTAGTTGCGTATTCCAATGCTCTTTCATAAGCAGTTGAGAAAATTGCATAAAGTGTTACAGATTTCCTGAAAATTGCAAAAAACGAAAACTACGGTGCTAAAATTACGAAATTTTTGCTTATATCTCGCGAACCAGGTAAGATTGAATAATGATCAATACGTCATTAGTTGCGTATTCCAATGCTCTTTCATAAGCAGTTGAGAAAATTACATAAAGTGTTACGGTTTTCCTGAAAATTGCAAAAAACTAAAACTACGGTGCTAAAATTTATAGTGATTTTGCAAAAAATAAAAGTTAATAGGATTTGGCCAAACTCTTAATTTTCGCTTATAACTCGAGAACCAGATAAGATTAAATAACGATCAATACGGCATTAGTTGCGTATTCCATTGCTCTTTCATAAGCATTAGTGAAAATTAAAAAAATTGTAATAGTTTTCCTGAAAATCGCGAAAAATCTAAAAATTACATGATTTTTGTCAAATATCTCGATAACCGCTAAAGATTGAATAACGTTCAATACGTCATTAGTTGCGTATTCCATTGCTCTTTCATAAACATTATTGAAAATTGAAAAAATTGTAATACTTTTCCTGAAAATCGCGAAAAACCTAAAAATTACATGATTTTTGTCAAAAATCTCGATAACCGCTAAAGATTGAATAACGTGTAATACGTCTATAGTTGCGTATTCTATTGCTCTTTCATAAGCATTAGTGAAAATTGAAAAAATTGTAATACTTTTCCTGAAAATCGCGAAAAACCTAAAAATTACATCATTTTTGTCAAATATCTCGATAACCGCTAAAGATTGAATAATGTGCAATACGTCATTAGTTGCGTATTCCATTGCACTTTCATAAGCATTAGCGAAAATTAAAAAAATTGTAATACTTTTCCTGAAAATCGCGAAAAACCTAAAAATTACATCATTTTTGTCAAATATCTCGATAACCGCTAAAGATTGAATAACGTTCAATACGTCATTAGTTGCGTATTCCATTGCTCTTTCATAAGCATTAGTGAAAATTAAAAAGATTGTAATACTTTTCCTGAAAATCGCGAAAAACCTAAAAATTACATCATTTTTGTCAAATATCTCGATAACCGCTAAAGATTGAATAACGTTCAATATGCCATTAGTTGCGTATTCCATTGATCTTTCATAAGCATTAGTGAAAATTGGAAAAATTGTAATAGTTTTCCTAAAAATCGCGAAAAACCTAAAAATTACATCATTTTTGTCAAATATCTCGATAACCGCTTAAGATTGAATAACGTTCAATTCGTCATTAGTTGCGTATTCCATTGCTCTTTCATAAGCATTAGTGAAAATTTAAAAAATTGTAATAGTTTTCCTGAAAATCGCGAAAAACCTAAAAATTACATCATTTTTGTCAAATATCTCGATAACCGCTAAAGATTGAATAACGTTCAATACGTCGTTAGTTGCGTATTCCATTGCTCTTTCAGAAGCATTAGTGAGAATTAAAAAAATTGTAATAGTTTTCCTGAAAATCGCGAAAAACCTAAAAATTACATAATTTTTGTCAAATATCTCGATAACCGCTTAAGATTGAATAACGTGCAATACGTCATTAGTTGCGTATTCCATTGCTCTTTCATAAGCATTAGTGAAAATTTAAAAAATTGTAATAGTTTTCCTGAAAATCGCGAAAAACCTAAAAATTATATCATTTTTGTCAAATATCTCGATAACCGCTAAAGATTGAATAACGTTCAATACGTCATTAGTTGCGTATTCCATTGCTCTTTCATAAGCATTAGTGAAAATTGAAAAAATTGTAATAGTTTTCCTAAAAATCGCGAAAAACCTAAAAATTACATCATTTTTGTCAAATATCTCGATAACCGCTTAAGATTGAATAACGTTCAATTCGTCATTAGTTGCGTATTCCATTGCTCTTTCATAAGCATTAGTGAAAATTTAAAAAATTGTAATAGTTTTCCTGAAAATCGCGAAAAACCTAAAAATTACATCATTTTTGTCAAATATCTCGATAACCGCTAAAGATTGAATAACGTTCAATACGTCATTAGTTGCGTATTCTATTGCTCTTTCATAAGCATTAGTGAAAATTGAAGAAATTGTAATAGTTTTCCTGAAAATCGCGAAAAACATAAAAATTACATAATTTTTGTCAAATATCTCGATAACCGCTTAAGAGTGAATAACGCTCAATACGTCATTAGTTGCGTATTAAATTGCTCTTTCATAAACATTAGTGAAAAAAGAAGAAATTGTAATAGTTTTCCTGAAAATCGCGAAAAACCTAAAAATTACATCATTTTTGTCAAATATCTCGATAACCGCTTAAGATTGAATAACGTTCAATACGTCATTAGTTGTGTATTAAATTGCTCTTTCATAAGCATTAGTTAAACTTGAAAAAATTGTAACAGTTTTCCTGCAAATCGCGAAAAACCTAAAAATTACATCATTTTTGTCAAATATCTCGATAACCGCTTAAGAATGAATAACGTTCAATACGTCATTAGTTGCGTATTAAATTACGCTTTCATAAGCATTAGTGAAAATTGAAAAAATTGTAACAGTTTTCCTGAAAATCGCGAAAAACCTAAAAATTACATCATTTTTGTCAAATATCTCGATAACCGTTTAAGATTGAATAACGATCAATACGTCATTAGTTGCGTATTCCAATGCTCTTTCATAAGCAGTTGAGAAAATTGCATAAAGTGTTACAGTTTTCCTGAAAATTGCAAAAAACGAAAACTACGGTGCTAAAATTACGAAATTTTTGCTTATATCTCGCGAACCAGGTAAGATTGAATAACGATCAATACGTCATTAGTTGCGTATTCCAATGCTCTTTCATAAGCAGTTGAGAAAATTACATAAAGTCTTACGGTTTTCCTGAAAATTGCATAAAACGAAAAAAAAAAAAGTTAATAGGATTTAGCCAAACTCTTAATTTTCGCTAATATCTCGCGAACCAGGTAAGATTGAATAATGATCAATACGTCATTAGTTGCGTATTCCAATGCTCTTTCATAAGCAGTTGAGAAAATTACATAAAGTGTTACGGTTTTCCTGAAAATTGCAAAAAACTAAAACTACGGTGCTAAAATTTATAGTGATTTTGCAAAAAATAAAAGTTAATAGGATTTGGCCAAACTCTTAATTTTCGCTTATAACTCGAGAACCAGATAAGATTAAATAACGATCAATACGGCATTAGTTGCGTATTCCATTGCTCTTTCATAAGCATTAGTGAAAATTAAAAAAATTGTAATAGTTTTCCTGAAAATCGCGAAAAATCTAAAAATTACATGATTTTTGTCAAATATCTCGATAACCGCTAAAGATTGAATAACGTTCAATACGTCATTAGTTGCGTATTCCATTGCTCTTTCATAAACATTATTGAAAATTGAAAAAATTGTAATACTTTTCCTGAAAATCGCGAAAAACCTAAAAATTACATGATTTTTGTCAAAAATCTCGATAACCGCTAAAGATTGAATAACGTGTAATACGTCTATAGTTGCGTATTCTATTGCTCTTTCATAAGCATTAGTGAAAATTGAAAAAATTGTAATACTTTTCCTGAAAATCGCGAAAAACCTAAAAATTACATCATTTTTGTCAAATATCTCGATAACCGCTAAAGATTGAATAATGTGCAATACGTCATTAGTTGCGTATTCCATTGCACTTTCATAAGCATTAGCGAAAATTAAAAAAATTGTAATACTTTTCCTGAAAATCGCGAAAAACCTAAAAATTACATCATTTTTGTCAAATATCTCGATAACCGCTAAAGATTGAATAACGTTCAATACGTCATTAGTTGCGTATTCCATTGCTCTTTCATAAGCATTAGTGAAAATTAAAAAGATTGTAATACTTTTCCTGAAAATCGCGAAAAACCTAAAAATTACATCATTTTTGTCAAATATCTCGATAACCGCTAAAGATTGAATAACGTTCAATATGCCATTAGTTGCGTATTCCATTGATCTTTCATAAGCATTAGTGAAAATTGAAAAAATTGTAATAGTTTTCCTGAAAATCGCGAAAAACCTAAAAATTACATCATTTTTGTCAAATATCTCGATAACCGCTAAAGATTGAATAACGTTCAATACGTCGTTAGTTGCGTATTCCATTGCTCTTTCAGAAGCATTAGTGAGAATTAAAAAAATTGTAATAGTTTTCCTGAAAATCGCGAAAAACCTAAAAATTACATAATTTTTGTCAAATATCTCGATAACCGCTTAAGATTGAATAACGTGCAATACGTCATTAGTTGCGTATTCCATTGCTCTTTCATAAGCATTAGTGAAAATTTAAAAAATTGTAATAGTTTTCCTGAAAATCGCGAAAAACCTAAAAATTATATCATTTTTGTCAAATATCTCGATAACCGCTAAAGATTGAATAACGTTCAATACGTCATTAGTTGCGTATTCCATTGCTCTTTCATAAGCATTAGTGAAAATTGAAAAAATTGTAATAGTTTTCCTAAAAATCGCGAAAAACCTAAAAATTACATCATTTTTATCAAATATCTCGATAACCGCTTAAGATTGAATAACTTTCAATTCGTCATTAGTTGCGTATTCCATTGCTCTTTCATAAGCATTAGTGAAAATTTAAAAAATTGTAATAGTTTTCCTGAAAATCGCGAAAAACCTAAAAATTACATCATTTTTGTCAAATATCTCGATAACCGCTAAAGATTGAATAACGTTCAATACGTCATTAGTTGCGTATTCCATTGCTCTTTCAGAAGCATTAGTGAAAATTAAAAAAATTGTAATAGTTTTCCTGAAAATCGCGAAAAACCTAAAAATTACATAATTTTTGTCAAATATCTCGATAACCGCTTAAGATTGAATAACGTGCAATACGTCATTAGTTGCGTATTCCATTGCTCTTTCATAAGCATTAGTGAAAATTGAAAAAATTGTAATAGTTTTCCTGAAAATCGTGAAAAACCTAAAAATTACATCATTTTTGTCAAATATCTCGATAACCGCTTAAGATTGAATAACGTTCAATACGTCATTAGTTGCGTATTCCATTGCTCTTTCATAAGCATTAGTGAAAATTTAAAAAATTGTAATAGTTTTCCTGAAAATCGCGAAAAACCTAAAAATTACATCATTTTTGTCAAATATCTCGATAAGCGCTTAAGATTGAATAACGTGCAATACGTCATTAGTTGCGTATTTCATTGCTCTTTCATAAGCATTAGTGAAAATTTAAAAAATTGTAATACTTTTCCTGAAAATCGCGAAAAACCTAAAAATTACATCATTTTTGTCAAATATCTCGATAACCGCTAAAGATTGAATAACGTGCAATACGTCATTAGTTGCGTATTCCATTGCTCTTTCATAAGCATTAGTGAAAATTAAAAAAATTGTAATAGTTTCCCTGAAAATCGCGAAAAACCTAAAAATTACATCATTTTTGTCAAATATCTCGATAACCGTTTAAGATTGAATAACGATCAATACGTCATTAGTTGCGTATTCCAATGCTCTTTCATAAGCAGTTGAGAAAATTGCATAAAGTGTTACAGTTTTCCTGAAAATTGCAAAAAACGAAAACTACGGTGCTAAAATTACGAAATTTTCGCTTATATCTCGCGATCCAGGTAAGATTGAATAACGCTCAATACGTCATTAGTTGCGTATTCCAATGCTCTTTCATAAGCAGTTGAGAAAATTACATAAAGTCTTACGGTTTTCCTGAAAATTGCAAAAAACGAAAAAAAAAAAAGTTAATAGGATTTGGCCAAACTCTTAATTTTCGCTAATATCTCGCGAACCAGGTAAGATTGAATAATGATCAATACGTCATTAGTTGCGTATTCCAATACTCTTTCATAAGCAGTTGAGAAAATTAGATAAAGTGTTACGGTTTTCCTGAAAATTGCAAAAAACTAAAACTACGGTGCTAAAATTTATAGCGATTTTTCAAAAAATAAAAGTTAATAGGATTTGGCCAAACTCTTAATTTTCGCTTATAACTCGAGAACCAGGTAAGATTGAATAACGATCAATACGTCATTAGTTGCGTATTCCATTGCTCTTTCATAGGCATTAGTGAAAATTAAAAAAATTGTAATAGTTTTCCTGAAAATCGCGAAAAACCTAAAAATTACATCATTTTTGTCAAATATCTCGATAACCGCTTAAGATTGAATAACGATCAATACGTCATTAGTTGCGTATTCCAATGCTTTTTCATAAGCAGTTGAGAAAATTGCATAATGTGTTACAGTTTTCCTGAAAATTGCAAAAAACGAAAACTACGGTGCTAAAATTACGAAATTTTCGCTTATATCTCGCGAACCAGGTAAGATTGAATAACGCTCAATACGTCATTAGTTGCGTATTCCAATGCTCTTTCATAAGCAGTTGAGAAAATTACATAAAGTCTTACGGTTTTCCTGAAAATTGCAAAAAACGAAAAAAAAAAAAGTTAATAGGATTTGGCCAAACTCTTAATTTTCGCTAATATCTCGCGAACCAGGTAAGATTGAATAATGATCAATACGTCATTAGTTGCGTATTCCAATACTCTTTCATAAGCAGTTGAGAAAATTAGATAAAGTGTTACGGTTTTCCTGAAAATTGCAAAAAACTAAAACTACGGTGCTAAAATTTATAGCGATTTTTCAAAAAATAAAAGTTAATAGGATTTGGCCAAACTCTTAATTTTCGCTTATAACTCGAGAACCAGGTAAGATTGAATAACGATCAATACGTCATTAGTTGCGTATTCCATTGCTCTTTCATAGGCATTAGTGAAAATTAAAAAAATTGTAATAGTTTTCCTGAAAATCGCGAAAAACCTAAAAATTACATCATTTTTGTCAAATATCTCGATAACCGCTTAAGATTGAATAACGATCAATACGTCATTAGTTGCGTATTCCAATGCTTTTTCATAAGCAGTTGAGAAAATTGCATAATGTGTTACAGTTTTCCTGAAAATTGCAAAAAACGAAAACTACGGTGCTAAAATTACGAAATTTTCGCTTATATCTCGCGAACCAGGTAAGATTGAATAACGATCAATACATCATTAGTTGCGTATTCCAATGCTCTTTCATAAGCAGTTGAGAAAATTACATAAAGTCTTACGGTTTTCCTGAAAATTGCAAAAAACGAAAAAAAAAAAAGTTAATAGGATTTGGCCAAACTCTTAATTTTCGCTAATATCTCGCGAACCAGGTAAGATTGAATAATGATCAATACGTCATTAGTTGCGTATTCCAATGCTCTTTCATAAGGAGTTGAGAAAATTACATAAAGTCTTACGGTTTTCCTGAAAATTGCAAAAAACGGAAAAAAAAAAGTTAATAGAATTTGGCCAAACTCTTAATTTTCGCTAATATCTCGCGAACCAGGTAAGATTGAATAATGATCAATACGTCATTAGTTGCGTATTCCAATGCTCTTTCATAAGCAGTTGAGAAAATTACATAAAGTGTTACGGTTTACCTGAAAATTGCAAAAAACTAAAACTACGGTTCTAAAATTTATAGCGATTTTTGAAAAATCAAAAGTTAATAGGATTCGGCCAAAGTCTTGATTTTCGCTTATATCTCGAGAACCACACAAGATTGAATAACGATCAATACGTCATTAGTTGCGTATTCCAATGCTCTTTCATAAGCAAAAGAAAAAAAAAACTATTACAATTTTTTTATTTTTCACTAATGCTTATGAAAGAGCAATGGAATACGCAACTAATGACGTATTGAATGTTATTCAATCTTAAGCGGTTATCGAGATATTTGACAAAAATGATGTAATTTTTAGGTTTTTCGCGATTTTCAGGAAAAGTATTACAATTTTTTCAATTTTCACTAATGCTTATGAAAGAGCAATGGAGTACGCAACTAATGACGTATTGAACGTTATTCAATCTTAAGCGGTTATCGAGATATTGGACAAAAATGATGTAATTTTTAGGTTTTTCGCGATTTTCAGGAAAACTGTTACAATTTCTTCAATTTTCACTAATGTTTATGAAAGAGCAATGGAATACGCAACTAATGACGTATTGAACGTTATTCAATCTTAAGCGGTTATCGAGATATTTGACAAAAATGATGTAATTTTTAGGTTTTTCGCGATTTTGAGGTCGACGTTTAGCTGTCAGAGTGACAGTCACTATGCTAAACACGTGCTTCTGGCAGATGCAACCAAACATACACCTATGTGTATCAGGTTGCCTATAATAAAAGTTACGAATATGAATTTGTCTCAATAACTCGATAACCGAGCGAGGTAAATACATCATCTTATACTCAAATTAAAGCTAAATGTCTTAGCTTTCGAATTGTTACAGTAGCATGTTGTTGCTGCTACGCAATCGTCTGCTATGAACTGCCATAGTACCATTTCTCACTTTCAGTTTTTTATTTAATTTCAGGACAACCAATTAATATAATTACATAATTCAACAGGAATTATTTAAATGAAGTTTTTTCCTTTCGAATGAGACCATCCACGTAGCGCTAGCATCAATATTTCTATTTTGAGAGCACCTATAAATTGGTAAAATCTAGTAGGATTCGGGTATATCCGTGATTTTCTCTCAATAACTCGAGAAGCAAGTAGCTGGCAACTTGATGATGGTTGACCAATCATAGCGGGCTCATTGGAAAGAGGAGATTTTTGTCTTTAATTTGCATCTTTCATGATCTACTTATCTTGTGGTTGTTGTGTTATGCTAGAATGTAGAATCATTAATAAAGTCATATTTGGCTGATGGTGCTGTACTTTACTGATTACCATACTTTACATCAAAGAATAAGCATCAATATATTTATTTAAGTGTTGTTGGTTGTTCCTACAAAAATAAACAGTTTAAATCTGTCCCATTGGTAAAGATAAAAATTTACCATACTAATTTTCTCAAATTATGAATGCAACTTCTAAGGAACATGTAGGTGTCTCGGGTCATTCTAAAACTATCTGCAATTAAACTGAAAATTTACCTTTTTTCATATACTAAATGTATCTGGCAATCGTAATGCTATGCAGTCCGTAAGGATCGGGTGATAGTAACAATATATTCAAAATTGATGTAAATTGTTCCTTAAAGAAGTAACACATATAAACTCTATACTGTAATTGTAATACCTACAACAGATTACATTTAGAAAATGGTCCTTTCCGAAAGAAACTGAAGATTCGAAAGAAATGTTTGTATGCTAGGGAATAGCAGCAGAAAGCAGCGAAGGAGATTCTTATTCTGTCTGGAATCAGAAAATTGTAGAATTAAAAGCGAATGTAAAGAAAGCACCACAATTGTAAATCCTTGCAAGACATACCACCCAGTCGCCCCTATTGTCTGCAACCAAACATACATGAATTACGTTTCCTTAAAAATGTAATAATATAATTAAGGAAAATATTAAATTGAAGATGGGTAAACTCGAATAGTTTTACTTTAATAACCAAACTGAAATATTAATTACCTTGCAAGTTCGGAATGTGTTGAGCTTTGCAATCAATGCCATCTGATGAACAGTGGATAATCGATACTTATAAGTCGTGCACGTTGATGCTGCACAAAACCCATTTTCCTAACAACGTACTTATATATTTAAATAAATAGTTTATTTTGAATATTGATCAGTTCTAATTATAATTTTTCTACCGCTGAATGTAAATATTTATTATTTATCAAGTTATAAACATTTTAAGGAATTGAAACAGCGCCATCTTCCGTCCACTAGCGTAGCCCAAAATCGACAACGAATATCCAAACCTATTTTGGTGGACAACCAATGTTGATAGTTCAAGCGTTTTGGCGCTGTTCAAAACTCATTTCCTTAAAAACGCATAAAAATGATTAAACAATTATTGTGAGTTGAAGCTTATTTAATTCTAATTGTGGTAAACTTATCAACGAATATAAATATTAATTGGTTTACAAGATATGCACGCTTTAATTAATGAAATCAGCGCCATCCATTAGGAATTACAATATCTATAGTTTGTGCTCCATTTTCGTTACACCTGCTGGTTGGAAATGGAAGGTTATAGTTCAAGCATTTCTGCGCTGCTCAAAACTCGTTTCCTTAAAAACGCATAAAAATGATTAAACAATTATTGTTAGTTGAAGTTTATTTAATTCTAATTGTGGTAAACTTATCAACGAATATAAATATTAATTGGTTTGCAAGATATGCACGTTTTAATTAATGAAATCAGCGCCATCCATTAGCAATTACAATATCTATAGTTTGTGCTCCATTTTCGTTACACCTGCTTGTTGGAAATGGAAGGTTATAGTTCAAGCATTTCTGCGCTGTTCGAAATCCATTTCTTGAAAAACTATGATTTATATATAAAAGATAATCTAATTAATATTACATATTTGTATATTTTATAATGATGTATGTGGTTATGCAATCTGTTCATTAGTTAATGAGATATCTGCTTTTGAATATTTTCAATAATTGCCATCTAGTGTTATATTTACGTAATACTAATTTTAATTTGAATTTGTTTAAGTTTCATTAAATATTAATTAATTGAATGCTAATTATTGGACTAAATAATATTCATTACGTGTAACCACACAATCATTCTTATAAATACTCAAAATTTTCGAGTAGTTGAAAATAGAAAACGCCTAATATTTATTATATAACGAGTTATACGTTATTTGCTTAACTGAATATGCAATAAAATGTGATCAAGCGTTACGTAACTCAGAAATTACTAGTCAATTCAATACATTTGCTCGTGGATGTGGATATAGATGGGTACTGGTAATTAAAACTGCCAATTCAAATACAATTTGTTATAATATACAAACACGTTCTGTTGTCTTACTTGAAGTAACTTACTTCATTAATTATTGGAAGTTATCAGATTTTTTTAAATATTACTCTGTTTCATGTTTCTTGAAAATTCAAAAAACGAAAACTACGGTGCTAAAATTCTTAATTTTCGCTTATATGTCGCGAAACAGGTAAGATTGAATAACGATCAATACGTCATTAGAGAAAATTACATAAACTGTTACGGTTTCCCTGTCTAACAAGTTTCTCTTATTTTTGTCATTTTTTATTTAATGTCAAGATAACCACGCAAGATAATTACTTAATTCAACGTTAATTGTAATTAGAAGACTGCCTAATGGGTGCTCAGATATTTTTTTTAAAACACGTCTTGTTTTTCTTTATAATATATAAAAATAGCTTTATGTTAATGGTAATATAATAGTTAGTTGTTTGTAAGTAAATATATTCTACAGCTATCTCTTCAACATAAATCAAAGGCAGATGGTCGTTTCGGTACCAATTTACACACAACCATGATTAGGCATCGCATTATCTAAAGCGTTACTCTTCACTAACAGCCCAACAAACGCACGCATGTAGAATCCCACGGTGAAATTGGGCTAACATGCGATTTATTGTCAGTTGAAATTAATTCATAACATTACATTTCAGCTGCAGCGCTTAGTTACATAACAAGTTAATTAGTAGCTCGGTTCACTCGTCATACATTTTTTTTGAATTCAACATTTTTTTAGAATGCACATTAAAAATAATTTAGCTCTAACGAAAAACGTAGAAATAAATTATGTTTGTGCTTCGAGGAAACGAGAATTAACGAAACAAAAATAAAGAAAAATAAAATAAACGTGATTCCTGCAAAAATCTGTGCTGCTATTTTGAATGCAGACGGATTTAATTTTAACGCTCTCATGCAAATACTCAAAATATATTTTAATTAAATTTAATTTAATTGCATCACGCCCTATGGAGAGTGTTCGCTAATAAACAATGCAATTAAACGTCTATTAAAGTGAGTTTAATTCATTGTCCTGTGCAAATATTAGTTTCGTTAGTTTAAAATCGGATCTCTCCAAAAACATCGCTCTTGTTTATGACAGCCCATTTTGTGATGCAACAAAGTTGAAAAAACAATATATTTACAATGTATTTTATTAATTATTATAAAATGCAACAAAAATTCCGTTGTATTTCATTGAACTCTATGTATTGCATTATTTTCTCATTACCCCGACTGAAGCGGTTTCACGCTAATAATCATTACAGGTACATATACGAATTTGCGGTTTATTAAGAACATGGTGTCATTAATGTAACTTCATTACAGAGTCGGTGACCCGAATATGCAGTGAGGCATTGGCATTCCAATTACATTAAAATAATTAACCAAGAGGAGAAAACAGAAGTAATTACACTATACGCTCAAGCTTTATTAACAAGGTGACCCTTAATGGTGTTAAAATATCTAATATTACTATGTTACATCAACAAAAACGTATTTTTGACTGCAAAAAAATAAAATTAATTGTAATATATAATGGTGGATGCGCCGGGTTAGAGTTATTATAAAATATTTTTGTAAATAGTAATATAATAAAAATTGGCACTAAATAAATTAAATTGAAATAAAAGTTTAGAATACGTTGAATTAAGTTACAGCTACATAATAAATCGCTGTGATTATTTCCCTTATTTATAAAGCAGTTTTTTTTTTCGACTCATTTTTTCTAATTAAATCCTCCACCTACTCCTTTGCATGCAGCATTCAGTTAAGATGATTTATTATAATGCAATGCATAAAAGACTTCCATCTACCATTTTTATTACAAAAGCCTTTCAAAGCTATCTCAGAAGGAAGAAGGCAACAAAACCGGAGCGGGGGAGCCGCTTTTTTGTACGTTACATCCAGAAACAAATTGAGTTTAAACCAGACAGAAATTCAATTAAACATCTACTGTACACGCATTCATTCCACACCCGATGTGCCGTTATTGGAAATCCGGATTCAATACTCGTATGCATGCATCAATATATATACACTGTATTTTTTTATTTAGTTTCGTTTCATCTACAATGTCAATTACTTTATCCAGTGTCAAACTTGAAAATCTATAGCATTTATTAGCATTCCTGGAGGCGTTTTTCTGTTTCGCTGCGACGATAGCAAATGATGTAATTCGGATTCAGCATATATGAAACATAATTCTATGCAAATATTTACTGAAGAAGAGTTCATCTTTCGTTGTAGAGAGACGAGCGAAGGCGCAAGCATATTTATGCTGGAACAGAAAATGGGTTATCCAGGACGTTTTACAGAATTAATCGTCAACATCCTGCGGTCACTGAACAAATAATTATTCCTTTTATTATCATAACAATGATAATAATGATGAAAATATTACATTTATGTTATCTCTCAAGAAAAAAATGTAACTTAAACTTAAATATTTCATTTCATTTATTCAATTAAATATTTTGTAAAATGTGGTGTCTCAGAAGAACGAAGGTTGTTATGTTATTATTTTTGTAACTGGAGTTAACTAATAACAACAAAAAATTGAAAATAATAAAGAAAAACCAAAAAAGGTAGGTCCTGTACTCTACATTTTTTGTTGTTCTTTTCCAAGCAGGCTCCAATCAATATTTGTTTCTTGCAGCTTATTATTAAGCCCCGGGGGACTTTTGCTGGGAAAAAGTTTCGTATAATGGAAGACCAACGTGTATTCGCCTACGATTCCGAAGTCGAAAAATAAAAGATTAATTCCATTGAAGTGCTTAGAAAAAATGAAACAACAATTGTAATAAAAAAATAATGCAAAGAGCATCATCGTCTAACTGGAAGAAAGGAAAGTAGAAAGAAAATTGTCGGGTTTAAATTCGGTGTTAATGTATGAAAATTGCGTGTGCGTGAGCGGCGCCCAAGTAAATCCTGGGAATCTTCCATTTATTAGCATTAAATAATTCAGCCAGGTCAGCGCAAATTAAGCCTCCGCGGTAATCCTTTCTCACCCTATTAATCCCAGATCTAATTCATCAAGAAGCTTCCACTTAATAAATTTTACTTATTTCCATAAGATAAGCAGACGAAAAGAGCAATTTTGCTGTTAAAGAAATAAAAGCTGTTATAAAAAGTAAATTAGAAAATATTACATAAAACTATTAATTTTCATGAATTCTTAATTATTTTAATTTTCCTAATTACTACTTTTTCTATCAATTAAATTTCCAATATCGATACCAAGTTAAAAAAAATAAGATTGAAAATTTAAATTCAAAGCACGATTTTAATGGATCCGCAGTTGAATGTAGAGTTAAATATATATTGAAGATATCATTAAAAATGTAATGGTAACCGAAGCACAGACTTTCTCAATTAAAATGTAATTGAAAGGCTTCCGTTCCTTTTCCATTTATTTTCTTTTTATTTTATCCCATTTCGATATTAATGAATATAATATTAGGTAATAAAAAATATCCATCGTTGTTGTAATATTACGATCGGTAAAAGAAAATAATTATAAACTGTAATGTAATGAAAATAAAAAAAATATATTATTATAAAATTTATTAGATTTTTTTTTCGGTCGGTAAGGATTTGAAAATACGCAAATGGACAAAGAGTGGTAATCCCTTGCATATTAAATCTAAGGATTAGCAAATGGGTATTTTCTATAATAAAAAAAGCTAGTTTGTTAAAAGGTTTGACTTTAAGCATCAAAATCATGCAATTTTGAAGAGTATATATTGGGTGGATGCGCCGGGTAACATAAATAAATCTATCAGGTTTTGTTTAAATTCGTATTTGATGTTTGCAATCTTCTCTTCATCTTGCCTATACAATAGTTTCCCTTTTTCTATGATGTGTGGAAATCGGGGTAAAAGCGCGTGATGAGAATACGGAACATTGTAAAACCATGGGATTCGATTCCGGTTTACGAAAATAGTATAATGAATATCTAATTCCAATTTAAAATCTATTTTTAACGCTGCAACATTCTAAAATTGGGTTAACTGCTAATTCGATGTTTTTATTTAGATGAGTTCTATTAAGCGTTCATAATTAGTTAGTTTAAAAACGATTTATATTAAGGAAAACTCGTGTAAAAAGGTATTATAACGCGATTCGCGGAAATCTAGTGGAAGTGTTGGTGATCACCAGTAGTTTGGGTTTGTAATTAGCGCTGAGCGGATTCCTTTCCGAGAGTTTGGTTTTTCATAGCAGATTTCGCAGCCGGTGGAAAATTAGTAACGTAGAGCGAAGTGTGTTTTGAGGGATCCGTCTTTGAGTTCATGGAGTGCAGTTGAAACAAACACCTTTTAAGCGTCGTAATTGGAGAAGTTTCGGATTTATGAAAGTTAAACTCGAACCACCGCCGTTCAGCATTCGCGATGAAAGACCCGAGGGAACTGGTTTTTGAACTGAATTCACAAATTGAACTCGTATTTTTTTTAATAAATATTGTTTTCTTTCATTCTCTCTTTATATTCTTTTCATCACATTTATATTGTTATCAAAAAATTTAAAACGTTTACCCTGTATAACTTATATAATTATAACAAATGATTCTATTGAATAGTCTGGTGGTTAGAGTGAATCAAATCCGACGTGTAAATGATTTCTCGAAGCTTTGTGTTTGGGATCACAATGAGGGCGAAAAGGGCCCGAGATAATTTATTTTATAGACGTCCTCCAGACAAATAAATTAAACCGAATCCCACTTTCTCACTTATTTCACTCCCTTTTTTCTCGTGCACACTTTCATTCTTTCTTTTCCCCACAAACACCTCCAGTTAATACACTCTTTTTCTCTTGTTTTCTATCGAATTATTTGCCACCACCAACAGGCGGAATGCAAATTCATCAAATCCAAATGCTAATTGGCTTTCCTGTAAAATCCCACTTTCTTTTAATTGCCTCCGGAGCTCCGCAAACAAAGCCGAACAAGATTTAGCAAATCGCATTTGAAAGCCGCCGCAGACTACACAGATTTTGACCCAAAAAAAAAATGCAATTTGTTTTCACTGCTCGAATCAATTAACAGCATTAAGCGAGTTATTGTGTTTGCATCAACGAGAAGTTAAATGGTTATAGGATATATTTTGTTCAGGTTTCGAATATTCTCGTTCGATTTCGTCGAAGATGTTTCCGTCCTTAAGCCGTAAAATCTCTGGCCTCCGGCGATATTCAAAACCCTGCAAGTTTATCCAAAACATATCAAATACTTGCCTCGGCCACCAAACTTATCGCATTCAGAGCACTAAACTATTTTCGTAAATCTTACATGAGTCTTCTAATAAAATAAACATTACAGAGTTTCTTCGCATAATAATAGTAAACTTATATTAATAAGATTAATTTAATTAATTTGAAAAGTAATATATTTTTTTAATATTAAATAATAATTGTCTTATAAAGGGGATTTTTTGTTTGTTTTTCCTTAATTAGTATAAATTGCGGTGAAACTATGCGAGCAGACACATTAGTCCTCATAAAATCTAAAATTGAAGCTTTTTTCTTTTGAATGCTTAATTATGAATGGAGAAGCGGGAGATTTGAAAATGTGCTGCCTGCCTCGCTGTTCACGTCGCAAGTAGTGGTTGGAGCACATTCGAGCGGCCGGATTATACGTTGCGAATTTACATTCGCCAGAATTAATTAGCTTAAAATGTTGGCCGAAACAAAGCGAGAAATTAATCGATCGAGCAACACACAAACACACACGTTCCCCTGCTGCCACATTAACTGAGCAACCGACGTCTCCAAATCCCATACAAAATTATATAAACTACGCGCGATACACACTCTCAATGCATTCATGCTGTTTGTAGTAATTGCTACGTGCAAATGTAGGGCACATTAATACATTAAATTATATAAAGAATTTCTATTAATAATCAAATTGAAATAATTTGTACTTAAAATATAATTTTTTAATTTATTTAGTATAAAATTTGAAGCATCTAAATAATGCATTTTTAGACTGAATTTTTTTGGAAGCATGCGAACCTTAAAAAAAAATTTAACCCATATGAATTTGAATTCCATGCCATCCCTATACGTATTACGCATTTATGTTTTCATTCCACCAACTACGTGCATTATAAAAAAAATCCTGCAGTTAAATTTCGTTTTGGATTTATTTTAGGTGAACATGTTGCAATCTGCAGAAAGAACAATGTTTGTACAGAGTTGATGTAATATTATCCTAATAATCAATTTGTAGTTTTGGAGTTCAAAGGTTACTATATTAATTGAACGTGAAAATAAAAAAGTCAAGCAAGTGAGGTAATATTCATGTATGGTAATTTTATTCTTTTTCACCTCGGTTTTATGTGTTTAACTTTTTTTTTGCCTCACCTATTTCGTATTTATGTTCGGCTGTATGCAAATTCAATTAAAATTAACCCCAATTGATTTCTAAATATAATTCGCGTGACAATTTTTCACGTTTCCTTGAACATTTCATTCATTATTTGAGCCGATTTATTTATAGTACTCACCGCTCCTCAATCATATATTTATTTTATTATTTTATAGCAAAAATTTTATACTTTTGAATATAATAATGATTTTTTCTTTAATTTATTAGAAATGATAAAAATATTTTTGGTGGATGCGCCGGGTGAAATATTTTTTGCAAATATTAATTGTCACATTTTGTTTAAATTATTATTAAAGTTTTAATCGACGATACATTATTGTCACGTCGTTGCTGCTGCTGCGTCTGAGGATATGACGGAGTGCAGATTGTTGTTGTGCCTTGTTCTGGGAAACGAGGAGAATTAGAGTGTTTTGTTTTTAATGATGATGATGTCGGGGGGTTGGGGGGGGGGTGATGTACATGGACGAGGGGAAGAAGGACCAGCAGAGACATCCTTGGACCTGGATAACAGCGTCGTACCTTGTGTACAGGATGCAGGACCACCGGATTCTTCGGCGGTGAGAGCGAGCGAGATATGCAGTCCTGCGCCTAGTCCTGTCGCTTCAGTTGTGCTGCGGACGCGTTTCAGTTCGCTTCGGGCTCTCTCCTATCGCACCGCCCTCGACGATTCAAAAAAGTAAACAATAACAACAACAAAAAAAGTGACGGAAAGTTTCAGAAAGTTGATGCAGAATTATTAATTAAAAAAACTACAATTTGGTTTTCAATTTTTATTTGTTTGTTTCTTAAACTATACGTTAACTGTCCAATTGATGTCCTAAGAACAGAAAAATTATAAATAGGTAAACATTTTTTGTTACAAAATTATTTGTTCTAAAATTTATTTTTTTAAAATTTTAATTAATGTATTTATTTAAATATAACATTATTAAATAAAAATAATAATTTATTTATACAATTTTCTGTATTTTATTTGAAATACATAATAAAGGTAATTGTAATTGTCATTGCATAAATGGAAATTATTGAATTCGTATCTATTACAAACTGTGTATTGTCTAATTGAAAGCATTTAGCTTTCAAATAAACACAATTAAAAAGCAAATATTTACGTAATAAATATTTAACAAAAATGACTTGAATTGAACACGAATTTCGAAATAATGTCCAAAAGCGTAAACCTCGCTTTATTATTTGTTTTTAATTTATTGTGTGATTCGTAAAATACGCGTTCGTTTCATTAATTTAAAATATTGCAGCGATCAACAAACAATAGGAATAAATCAGGCGGAAAATGCACTATTTAATTATTATTTATTTAACTGTACTGCATTTCATTTAATTTAGAAAAAAACGTAATATTTTAATTAGCTTTCATAAATTATATTTTATTTATTTATTAAAATAAATATCCGAATGGAACTGATTTAATTTTTTTTTTTGGGTGACGATTTTCTATATGAAATATATTAATTAAAATTTATTATTGCACAATGAAAATAAAATATAATTTCAATGAAACGATTTATTGATTTATTTTATATTAAATTTTATTAAACTTTTCATGTTTGTATGGAAGAAAATGTTTGAAGTTACGTAAAAATGATTTGTTTGGGTAAGGAAATGAGCGTTGAGCCATCAAGACAAAAGCTTTTTTTATGTTTATATTCATGACTTGAAATATTATTATAAAACATTATTATGAAAGTAACAAAAAAGTATATAGAATAGATATGAAAAAATGAAACTTCTTGCGAAAGCAGCTGATAATATTTTATTCATCTGAAGAAACTTCAATAATTCAGAACCCAAGTCAGAGAATCAAATATGTCGAGAAGTTTTCTGCATGGAAATAGATATTTTTATAAAAGATTATGTTTTCCAGAAATAAAGACATGTTGTGTCATCGTGATGATATTCGATTATGTGATTTTAGTTAACTTGAGTTTATTTGATGTTTGATACTTGAGAGAACGGTAATAATATTAATAGTTCTTAAACAACTCGCGTCTTGCAAGTTTCAGAGGAAAGCTGTGTCTAAGAATTAAAGGATGTTGAAACATTAAACTGACTCGAAATTTAATATCTCAAAGGATGCGCCCTAATTGCTCTATATCTATGCTATCTAATAAATAGCAATAAAATAAAATCAATATTGATTTGAAAATGGTTTCTGCAAGACTTATTTATAATTGTTTTCTTAAACTATTTCAAAGTTTTCTACCAAGTATTTGTTTCTATATTGTAAAGTGGATCAAGGCTTCAAAGTTATTTCATTCACTTAGCGACTTTTTCCAATAATATTATTTTATATAAAAATTTTCGTACTTTTTACGTAATAAAAAAAATATATACTTGAATTGTAAATTGGCAATTAAAAAAAAAACATATTTTTTAAAATTGGTGGAAGCGCCGTTTAAATAATCTTAGTTTTTCAATATCTAATATTAATTTATTTCGGTAAATAATTAATGATTTTTATATTAAAAAAAAATATTGTTTTTACATAAACTGAATTTCTTTTATAATATTGCATAATTCTGGACTCGAGTTTGACCGTTCGCGGCTATTCAGCGAAGCGTCCAGGAAACAAAAGGAAACCGGAAATGGGATCCTCAGAGATTTAATAATTTTTCGAAAAAGCCGGACAAAACCTCATCAGAAGTGAACTTCATTTCCGCTCTTTCCTCTTCAAATTACGAACTGGACTCGCGCCTTGCGTAACACGGTTTTTCATAGCGCCAGACTGAATAATCCTTAGATTAAAATCAAAGAAATGAAGATTAATTGCCTCAGTCTAATCCGAAATCATCAGTTTACACGGTGCCACGTACGCAAGAATCTTTCTTTTTTTTATTATTCGTGGTTGTTCGCGTGGGAAAAATAATTAATGCAAAAATTGTCCTGAAAATGCAATTCACGTTCGAGCGTGAAAGGTAAGAGAGAACAAAAAAAAATCACCGATCAGAATAACAGCTTTATCACCTATATTCTGCGGCGTCAAATTTGTATATTTATCAATTCTATGCACGGATTATATATTGATCTTTTTAATCACATTTTTTTTTATAATTATTATTGTGTCAATAAATTTTAATTGAAATTTGATATATTTGTAAATTACTAAATAGATTTGCAGAAATGGAACAAATACAAGAAAATGATGTGTTTAAAATAATAAAAAGTGAAATTAATTATTTTAAGAAGATAATATTAGAATTGGAGTTTAATTTGCCAGAAATTCAGGTAGATTCCAGTGGAAACCTGTAATTTTGTGCCACAAGAAATAGAAAAGGAAGATGCTTAATATTTCGTTAGTAATGATGATGATATGAAATTATGAATGCAAATATTTTGCAGAACTTCCTTGTGTTCTGTAATAAAATTATTTTTATAAATCTGAATAATTTTAATGTATAGTTTTTGAGGTACGTGGATTATTTAATGTTTGCGTTTGGGTTATTTTCATGGTATTAGCAATTTGTTACGTATTGTGCTTGGAGCGAGGCGAACTATTATCTAATAAGGTAAATTTAACAAAAACAATGTAGGCATTTGGGCAACAGAAACCTGTGTATGGGCAGCATGTTTTCGATCGAGTTAGCCCGATGCATATTCATGTATGAGGTAATAAATATGTAGCATTACTTAACCGCATTAGCGAATGGTCGAAAAGGGTGAAATGGAAGGTAATAACGTCGGCTGTTTTAAATGCTATCAATAACACGTGAACCTTTTATTCGTGTTTTATCACATAGAAAAAAAAGGGAAATCGCTCGGCCCTTTGCACGGAAAACCCCGTCGCGTTTCCCATCGAAATCTCACCCCGAAAAAAATATATATGGAACACAATGAACGATCAAAAAGGAAAATCACAAGCGAAGATTACAGAAGAAAAAAAAAATGCGAACCTGAAGAAGAAATATAACAATTCGTTGCGTAACGCTCATCTCTTCGGAAGAGAAAAGGAAAAAGTCGGGACAAAAGTGAAAAATAATTTAATAAAGTGGAAAACAGGTCGAGGGAGTGAAAGAGATGAAAACTTATTGCGGATGCAGATTTATTCGGGCACGCGGAAAATTTTAAATGGAGTTTATTCGAATCGGATTACGCTTAATTCACTTTGTGTGTTTCTATCATGTTGATTTTCCTTGCTTTCTTAGCTACAACGAATTTTTCTTTCGCTTTCATAAATTCATAAATTCGATCAGTCTCCCTTTCAAACAATTCATATGTTTGCTTCTCTCTATCAAATGAAAATTATGGTTGGTTTTCTTTTAATAAAAAAAAAATGATATATTCTGTTTTGCTTTGTGTAATTTATTTAATTTAAATATTTAATTTCAGGTGTGAATAATGGATTAATTGCTGAAAAAGGTGAATCGTTTTAAAAGAGGAGCAGCAGTGCAAGTTTATCATGGATCCGACGGTCGAATTGGATGCATCCGATCTGACGGTGAGTTAAATCTGTCTGCATCCTTTTTTTGCTTCTGTTTACGTAACAAATTTTGAACGTATTAATTTGGAATAGTGCGATCGATGCGAAACGCGCTTGTTTGCCGATAATTAAATTATCGCTACCGCACAGCAAATCCTAGGATTATCGTTAAACGATGAGATGAGCGAAACATTGTTATTATTTATACACAAATCTAAATAGAAATTTTAAGTAAGTTGTTTTAGTTCTTATTCTATTTCTTATTACATCTAAGGGCGATGTAAAATTATATGAATTTACTTTAATCGTTGCATATTTTGATTAATAATTTACAGTTTTTTTTTGTATATTATATTTTATTTCTTAAAATAATCTATATATTTTTTGCGTATATATTTTCTATAAGATTTTTCTTTTTGGAGTGTGGTTCTATCAGTGTTCGTTGCCATTGGCAATTATGTGATTCGCGCCTTCTGAAGGTGTCGGAAGGGCCCCGAGGGGGAGGAAGTATCCCGGAGGCCGTTCATGGAATTTCAATGAAGCTGGGAGCAAGACTTAGGCTGTGCCCAAGGAAAAGGAAATGAAGATAAAATGGGTTGGAAAGGAGAAGGCGATTTATTGCGACACCGATTTCGCCACAGCCGCGACCCACATTTATATATATATATATATTTATACATACATATATATATAGCACATACATGCACCACATACGCATTGTACGGTGAGAAAGTGTATCCACTCCGTCATCCCTTGCAGATTATAATAAATATTAGAGGGAGAAATAGAAATAGCAGACGAGGAAGTCGTTGCTTCTTCATTTTGTTCACTCTATCTCACTCCTAGCACACACACACGTATTTGTGTGTTTTCTCTTCAGAATTCTGCCTACAACACTGACAAATCATACAGCCATAAGTGCACAGTAGGCCCTATCACATACAATGATCATACTCATAAATAACTTGTATTTTTGTCCAGTTTTCTATAAAAGCGTATGCATTATATTACAGTAATTTATCTAAGCCTTTAACTGTTTATGAAATTTTCCATTTTCATCTTCAAATTAAGAAAATTAAGAAAAGAAAATATCTTAAGTTTAAATCAAGATGAATTTAAACGATATTTTCTTTTTTTATTTTTATGTAGCACTTTCTATTAGTATTAAATTTTTCAAATTTCTTTCTGTTGACCAATAAAATTAAAGATAAATGAACAAAGTATCTACTAGTATAATTGAATCATTTTCACGTAATTTATTGTGAAACTTGAAGAAACATTTTTTTTGTAAGCTTCGAAAAGCAGTGTCTTTATATTTTTGTTTAAATTTCCAAAAGTATACAAGCCAATTTTATAGTTATCTAACTAACTTAAAAATAAATGTACAATCTTTAAAACGTCTCTAATTGCATCATTGAATCATTTGTAATTCTTACGAAATTAACTGTGAAACTTGAAGAAAAAAATTAGTAATATTCGAAGAAGCAGTGTCTTAACATTTTTGCTTATATCTCGAAAAGTATACACGTCAAACTCATTGTTGATCAACCAATTTAAAGATAAATGATCAGTCTTTAAAAAATGTTTAGATTTTATTTATTTTTTTTTATATTTCAAAAATAGTGTAAGAATTTGATGCTTTTGGTTAAATCATATTTATTATCTACATTATTCACATCTTTCGGTTAAAAATAAACCCAAGGTTAAGTTTGCCGAATACTATTAATAAAACACTTAATGGAAGGATGACTTGCATCTTCGGTTTTTTTTTGCAACTAATTTCCTCGAATTACAGCTGTCACACTAATGTACCGATGTCGAAGAAAAGCATTGATCGAGTACACACTTATTTTTAGTTATATAAAAAAATCTCAACAATGGTGATAATGTAATTTTAAGAATGAAAATAGATGTGACTGCAGCAGATAATATGAAAATGAATTACGCAATATTTCAATTCCGCTTCGCGTCCTTCCGCCCTTTCTACTGTCTCCTTCACTTCTCCGTTACAAATCACTTCAGTCCAATAACAATGCCGTCAAATTCAATCACGTTCGACCATCCATAAACACCTAATATATAAAACGCTTCAATCCTCAATAGTTTCTATAAACACATATATTTTCTTTACATTTCATTTTTAAAATTTAAAAAAAAATTAGTCATTAAATATTGTAATTGAAGAGAATTTTAATTTATATAGAAAGTTTTTGAATTATTAAAAAAATATTTCATTTTACATAATATTAATAAGACTGAACGTTATTATATAATTCATTTTACAACAATTCCAAATACTAAGAGGTATTAAATAAAATACCTAAAAATTCTGCGGAACAGCGAATTATATAGTTTAACCTTTATACCTGATAGTTATTTTGTGTTTCATTGTTATTTCCTTTGCGCATTGACGGCTACCTGATTTCGGGTCCCGGGAAAATCTCTTCTCGGAGTCATAAATGCGGGTATCAGCATCGGCAGATCCAATAGTCCTTCTAAGGGAATTCCGAAGGGAATTGCCTCGGCTCCAGACTTTGAGGATGCGAGAAAAGAGGTGTTAACTAAAAACCAAAATCCCGACCATCGCGTTATCATAAATAAATACAATTATCCTTAAATTTACATATATACAGGATCTATCATATCAATAATTATAATAGCAAGAATTATACTAATTGAGATAGTTTACATCAAACGTATACATACATCGATGATGTTCAAAGCTTAATTATATTCGATCTGGATTATTGGTAAACTCGATGTTTCGAAGACCTCGGTCGTTCGCGATTAGATTTACGTTTCGAATGCTGTTAGAAAAAATGCTTTAATTTTACCGCGCAGATTGCAATTTTCAATTAGTGCGTTTCCGATTGCGAACGCAAATTGAAATTAATAAATTCGATTTCGTTCGGCAAATGCGCGGTTCGGATACGTCATCCACGAAACAATTATTATTTAAATCCGGTTGTAATATTATTCACGTGCGCGCACCTATCACAATCAATGGGTTATTCGGAATAATAATTATTGTTTGAAATTCCCGATAATTAATATCATATCATATGGAATTTAGTTATGTATTAGAATTATTGATTAATAAATCCAACTGTAGACTATTATTATATTTAATTATATAATTATTGAATCAATTTTGGATTATCATTGTATTTTTTGGAAGGAAAACTATTGTTCGCAGTTTTGGAATTAAATTTAACCCAATTAACACTTAGGTCTGGGTAAGAGTTTACGTTTCAATTGAAACTTGGTAAGTCCGGCAAACTTTCAACAGGTTTTTTTTCGCTTTTCGTCCGGTGAATCCCCTGGGATTTTTCCGAGCCGAGCTTTTCTAGCGAAAAGCAACGTATCGGAAAATAATAACGATAATGGCACGCAATGCCCGCGGTGAACCTAATGAGTATTCCGAGATTAATTAATAAATTAGGCCATTACAGGTGATTGCGATTGTTCGTGGTCTGCACTAGTTCTCTCACTCGTTCACTCTCTGTGGAAGTCGGACTTGTGGGAGGTTAATAAACTCCTCTCGTCGATTATATACATACACAACTTAGGATTAAAGTTCATTTATGCATGGTGTAATGGAGGGCGGTTCGTACCTGCCGGAAAGTCAATATATTCACCTGGCTGGAAAATATTTTACATGAAAGAATCTTTTTGCAAGGGAAAAATATAAATCGTAAAAAATCGATGCGCGAAATGAAAGAACCCAACACGAATTCATTTATGTCCTCCTCTTACCAAAAATAAAAAAAAAACAGGTAAATAAACACACTTCGCCCATTTCTTCCGTGATTAATCGCGTTCGCACCTAATTTTACAAATGATATATATTTGCCTGACTTTCCAAAAAGGACACACAATTAATATCTTATTAATATAAACTTTTATCATTTATAATAGCTTAATTTATTTAAAAACATGTAATAAAAAAATGATTTACTGTATATTAAATCAATTAAAAACAGATCGCATGGTCACGTTAATGCCGTGCCAAAGCGAAATCCACCAACACTTTATTATTATACGATGCGGTTGGTGGCGGATGCGCCGGGTAATAACAATTTTTTATCCTCGATTTTTGTATTCACACGTGATATCTAACGGTGTTACCAATACAAAATCCCATTTGATTAAAAAATACTAAATTACAAAAAGATTAAAATATAATTGAATGAAAAATAGAAGATCCAGTATATTTTTTTATACAATCTATATCTATCAGTGTGTATCCGTTACGCACTAATCAGATGAATAAAAAAAAATTCTTCAGTGAATCGAAAAGGTTTTCACGTCTTTGAGTACGGGTTGGCGCGTATCTCGCAGAATCACACAAATTGCCTTACTTCCGCTTCCGCTTTATAGAATCGCTTTCGAAAATACGCCGCATACGTTTCGATTTTCCTTGGGGCCTGTGCGAAAGTAAAAAGGAGGAAAAATGAAAGAGAAAAACACTTGCGTTGAAGAGAAACGTATTGGAAATAAACCCCGGAAGCAAAGTGCATATAAAATATATTATTCGAATTATACTTTTTTTGTTGGGCCTGAGGGAAGATATATACTGCTTCATTTAGTTTCCTGTTTCTACTAATGGATATGTTCTTTATTTTTTAATAGTATTATGTAACTATTTATTATACATTAGTAAAAATGATTGAAAAATTAGAGTAGATTATGCATTTTTTGACTTGTTTCTATTAAAATTAATTCGGAAAGCTCTTCAGAAATAAAGATTCAATATACTTTGATACAATGTTAAGCGGCGTATGCAGCGATCACGTAATTTCTGGTTGCGGCTTAAATACAGCGCACGGAACTTGAACAGCACACGGTTCGGTTATAAATCAAAATCGGTTTAAGCGTTTCGGTCATTAACCAAAAACAAAAGCCCCTTTCGTCCTTCCGGTTTTGCGATTTATGTTCAGGTTTTACGCGACGAACGTAACGTCGCCCTGAGATCGAGTGAAAACCTGAAAAGAGAAAGAAAATATAAAGGAGAGTGCACAAAAAAAAGAGAGAATATAAACTGGATAAGAAAAAAACGTTATGGACCAGCGAAGGTGGAGGATCAACGGAAATGCGCTGTACGATGGTGTAAAAGTAATATCACTCCGGAGATGTCTGTGCCGTTATCTTCGTGTTGTCGTAATGAGCGGAACTTCGGCCCTTCGGGACCCTCTGGTGACCTCCGCGGAGGAAGCGCAAAAAACGAAGCGCATCTACGTCCCTTTAATTACAAATTGCTTAATTGGAATGCTCGGGTCTCTCTCTCTCTCTTTCTTCTAAAATCGATTGAATTTGTTGGTGGAGGGGTCGAAGGACATGCAAATTCTTATTCCAGGACCTGCACAATACCGTGCTCCTTGCATACGTAAATCCATCGATTTGGGCCTAATAAATAATACCTGCACGAACCGAATTACTCTTGGATTAATGCGATGTTATCGTGCATCGCTGCATCATAATTTAATTAACTTATAGACATGTGCTCATGATGGAAACGTATTACCGCAATTGCATGCTAAATACTGTACTTTAAAACTATCGATTTTATTGCCAATTTACTTAATTAACTAAGATTTTTGTTTAACTCCAGACTCTGATGGGATTTAATGGGGATTTGCTATGTATTACGAATTCTGATGGATTCAACCACGGCGCTTTCCTGGAAAGCTTATTAATATTACTACAAGGTTCATCGCTAATGCACGATGATGGGGACTTAGATAGAATCGTAAATGAGCCTTTGTTTCATTCATGAATTGTATCTAACAACAATAAATTATACCTAATTGTCATAAATTTTATTGCAAAACTTTCATAACTAATCTGAAAATGAACATTTTGTATTTTACAAATAAATTATAATACTAAATCGATCCAAAAAAATAAATATTACATGAATATCACCTGTATTTTATGGTGGATCGGTCGCATTAATCAAAAGAGAACAAAAAGTATAGTTTCAATCGACACGAAATGAGTAAATAACGATTTCGGCGTTCGCGAAACGATCAGCAATAAAAGTGTCATTTAAATGTTATAAATACGGCACCGACGAGGCGTCATTATTCTATTTATACTTGAAATCCATAAATCGCTTCAAATTCTATCACATTTTCCATTACATCAACATAATTCAAGTTTCGATATTCAATTCAATATTATATTACTTTTTTTTTCAGTTATTTTCGATCATCGCAAATCGATTAATAATATAAATTATAAATGAATTAAATAATGAAAACTGACTGAATATTGGTGAGGTTATGGATCTGGACATGGCTAGCGTATATGAAAGACACATGCTATGTGGTCTTTAATCTTTCAGGATCTTTCACCTTTTGCAGCGGAAATACGTGTAGTATATTGCAGGTCGTCACGTCTGGTGCCGCAATAATTCACAAATAAATAAATGTGAACTCTGCCAATATACGAGTATCCCATATTTTTCGCTCTCTCTTTCTCTCTTCAAACTCAACAACATCGCATAAACATGTCACGCATTTGCATGTAAAAAAATATTATAGCGTGGATGATGTTACAGTTTTTTTCCCTCATTTATTTTCCAGTTATTGCGAGCTTTGCTTCCTGCGTTTTACTCTTCGAATGATTAAAACCGGATCGAACTTTAATTTTATTCTAATCTATGCAACGGCTGTTACAAAAGCGATTTCCAGGTCAAAGAATCGAAACAAGTTAATAAACCAAATTCGAATTATTAATAAACAAATTGGAATTAGTTGTGGTTATTTTAACTTTCATTGTAATTAATACAATTAATTAGTGAAATCCTTCAAAATATTTTCTTCTTTTATAAAGTACTTAAGAACCATACTTCATAACGTGCCTCTGGGATAAAGAGGAGTGGAAAGATGAGGAGCGCACATTCTGTGTCGACGATTCAAAGAATTCTTTATGGATTGAAAAAGGAGGAGATCAAAGTCATGGTGTATGCAGTTTTTTATTAGTTGTTAACTGTATTCTTTATTGCGCGACTCGTTACATACTTTTTTATTTATTTTCAATTATTACATATTGCTATTATTAACATATTTTTCCAGAGTAATTTTCAGTTTATTCCAAATTTAGAGAGATTTTTAATTTAAAAGTAATTTAAAATGAAATTAATTCATATTTTAGCCCTTTTATAACATGAGGAAAAGCAAAAAAATATTTTCTAAAACATGGTTAATGTGTGCCAGTACGTTTTAAAACATTTTCATAATCCAATATTATTTTTTTTCATCTTCATCTCTCGAGTTATTTTTTTACTCCACGCATAAAGCGGTAGTAGTAGCCCTGAATATTTAAATCTCTCCCCTCTTCCTATATATATATATAATTCATGCGCTTCCGGAATTAGTTTCAATTTCTGTGCGGACGGATTTCTTTTCTTCCAAACGTTCGTCCGTTTTCCAAATCATTTTTTTTTCCCTTCGTTTTATTTCCTCGGCGAGATTATGCAATCGGTCGCGATTATTTCCGGAATTATATTTCCAATCCGCAGTAATAAAAGCGTATAGCGGAGGACAAGAAAGAGAGAAAAAAAGAGTGCAGATGCGAGGGATGAAATAGTGTTGGTGGTGGTGTTTCCGTGTATAAATTCGCGCCCGAACTTTTTAATCAAAAAACTTTCCGAAGCTCAGGGATATCCCGTAGTTCAGAAACACCACGCTAATGCTTCAGCATAGGCCCTTTTCATGCTTAATTTAACGACGCTTCTAAATAATAATAAAGCAGAAACAGATACCAGCAAATAAATTCAATATAATTCAAATCAAATATATAAAATATATTTGGTATATCTAATTAAATATAAAATATAGCGTTTATTTATATAATTAAGATTATTTACAAATAAATAAAAAATATTATAAATAAATTTATGTTTTTTTAATAAAAATTATAATTGGTGGATGCGCTGGGTAATTAATTATAAAATGAAATAATAATTTTTATGTAATGTAATGACTTTAAATATATAAATATAATTTTGGGTCCAGAATGTAAATTTAATTAATTAATTAATTATGAATTTTCTAAAATTTATATTTATCAGTTTTAATTGAACGCCGATCATTAAATATGATTTAATGTTTACTCATTTAGTCTTCGCCTTTCGTTGCGGTTTATATTAGGTAAGATGATGGAAGTGGGTCAATTGCAGGCTAGAATTTAACGACCAGGAAAACCGGCAGGTCGGGTCTGCATTTTCCGAGCGATTCGGTTTCGATTATATTTTTTTTATATAATGTGTAACCCGAGTTTTCACTCAAGATTATATAACGCTATTAATGTATATAAATAAATATATACAGACAAACACGAAGAGGTAAAAAGGCGAACGAAATCTGCTCGTCTGTATTAATGTTGATGGTAAAATAAATTCGGCTATATTTTATGGTCAAAAGGTCCTCCAGGTACGTCCCATGGGATCCTCGTCGTCGTCCGAGTCCGAGTCCGAGGAAACGAAACCCAGTTTCCACGTGTTTTTAACAAAGGATTTATTACGCGAAACGATCGTCCTGTTGCCCTCCGATATTGACCAAAACCGCATAAAACCCTCGACCCAAACGTCGACGCCGAAAAAGGAAAACAAAGAAACAAACAGAAAAAAATAATAAATAAAGCGTACTCTCTCTCCATTTCGGCCCTTTTGTTTTCCCGACGTTTCCTTTTTACTCGTTATTTTTGCTTGTTTCGTTCCCTTTTGATCATACCGATTTCGTTCTACGTGTCCAGCCACCAAATTTTCCTTATTTATTTATAGGGAATAAGATCCTATTTATGCATTGTCTCGGATAAATCCACTTGGTTTCTCAACAATACTAAAGTTTTCCTATATTATCGCCAACAATAAGAAATTACTGTTTCTAAGCTACAATTTATAAAATAGAAATACGTACGGTTCTACTTAATAAGCGACGATTTCTTGGATACGAGCCTATTAAGATAAATCGATCCGTAATGACGTAAATAATGGAGAGGCTATCAGCAATTTCTATGAAGTGATGCCTCGTTATTCTATTCGACAAGAAATACTTTAATCGATTATTTAAGACACACAAAAAAAACCAACAACATTTGCTTATGTCACAATGCGTAAAGATTGAATGAAGATCCCAAACTTCCCCGCAAGTATTTACTTTGTGCAACTCGAGAATTCCTTGCACGAGCAAGGATAAATATCATTCCGCATAGGAAAACTTCCAAGTGCCGCATCCGAGTTGAAATCTTACAAAAAAAATTGCGACAGCAATAATAAAAGCGCACGTTAAATCCACCGTTTGCCATAAATTGCGATTTAAAAAAGTTACATTTTTTCCCAACAACTGGGTTGCTTTTAGTATGCCTTTACCCTAATTTATTCCATTTATTAAAGCTCTCCGTTTACAATTTCATTAATTAATAAAAATCTTTTTTTAATTAACCCTCCAATTTTTTTTTGTATTTTCGCTCCCCATTTTTTTTTGTGAAATTATTATTGCGACTGAAAACGAGTTATAAAATAAATGCGTTACGCAAAACAAGCGAATTAGGCTAATTTCTACTTAAGTAAGTCTACCCGCTTTTTTTTATCCCTTCGGGAGTCCTGCATAAATTTCGAGGATTATCTGAAATTCCTGTGGGATTTGTTGTCAATTTGCAGTTCCTTACTGCAGCAAAGGGAATTTTACACCAATTTATTTTTACATCATTAATTGTAATTATCTGTGTAATTAATAAAATTTAAATTTTCAAATTTATAATAATTAATAATTTATAATAATTAATAACGAAAATATAGTTTAAATGAATATAAAAACATTTTTATGTGTACATAATATAAAAATGAGATGAAATGTTGTGCTTAAAACATCCCAGTTTTTAAACTTTTGTACGCATTTGTACGTTCCATGCATTCATTCCAATTCAGCACGAATCTCTATCGCTGCGTACATTTAATTAAAATGATATTGCAGATTACATAGAAATGATCACAGTTTATTTATAAATCATTCAGCATAAATTTGATTTGATTAAATAATTTATCCTCAATCTTTAAAGCAAAAAAAATTACATTTACGAATATTAAAGTTGTTATAAAACATATAAAAAATGTTTGCCAACGTTCAACAAAATATTCGCTTTAATATACATCCATATTATTACTTCATATCCTGCGTTTCATACGTATATATTTTTTTTATGTGTAGTTGTTTATTTTTTTCACGGATCCCTCAATGTTGCGAGTAAATAAAAATGGACAGTTCCCCTTTATACTTTTATGAAATGCTGAATAGTGTCTGGGCGTTATTTGCATGGACGAAAGTTCAAAATATTTATTCAGCGAGAGATGAAATTTCGCGTCGTAAATATAATAAGTCTGGTGATTTCGTGCAAAAAAAGGGAAATTGATACGTGGGGATTTGAAAATATACATTTTTTCGGTGCAAAGCTACAATGAGTTAACAGTAAATATAATAATCCATCAATCACGTAAACGCGATCATTTACTTGTTTTGACAGCTGTCAATGGGTGGCCGCATGAAAATCGCTGTGTCGTAATCGACTGCGGACTTTTCTGAAGATCCACCCACAATTTTATATTTAAAAATATTGATTTTATTTCAATTTATTATTAACTTAAATGATTAAATATCCTATTGGTGTTATTTATTGCGGTTTAGTGAAGGAGTAGGGTTTGGACTGCCGGAAAATACCAAGAAATTTACCTTCCCCTACCAGTTGCAGTGCATTGTAAGGGAAAGTGTACCGAGCTTTCCTTTTTCTCAAAGCGATATTTGAAAATCAGTTACTGCAAACCTACTGAGCACAAAGATTGAGTTGCATGCTGAAGCAGTTTTAAGTTTCTTTTTTTGAAAAATTTTCGTTTCTTTCGTTAAATTATAAGTTTGGTTAAAGTTTAATTTTCAATTCAAGTGCATCTATTTGTGAATATTGCGGTTTGTGCGGAGTGAAATCAGTGATATTATTATTATTATTGTAGAATAACGCAGTGCATTGTAAGGGAAAGTGTACCGAGCTTTTCTTTTTGTCAAAGTGATATTTGAAAATCATTTGCTTACTTATCTACTGATCACAAAGATTGGGTTGTATTAAGCGAAAAAAATAAGTTTTCATTTTCTCGATAAATTATAAGTTTGGTTAAAGTTCAATTCTCGTGTGTTATCATCAATCTATTTGTGAATATTGCGGTTTATTATAACCGTAACCATGGACAATCCTGGGCAAAGAAGAAGCAGGTCTCCACCCGTAAGAAGAACTCATCATTATGTTTTTAAAATTTATTAATTTTCTTTCTTCCTCATCTCAAGATTGCACGAAGACAAAGAAGAGTTGCAGTGCCCTACGAGAGAGCTCCGTACATGGAGTTTAGAGTTCGCGTCAACCTAATAGACAACAACAACAATAACCGATTCATGCCGGACAGGCATGAACTTCCGCCCGTGCAGCCAGAAAGGGCTCCTCCGAACGATCCCGGCATTCGCTTAGCGAATGGAGACTACAATAATAATGTAAGGGCGTAAAAGTCAGCGCCCTGGCAGAAGACGCACCACGCGTAGTGCCATCAATTACGTTCGGAATAGGTTATTATTAGATATTATTTTTTATCGAATAAGAATAGAAATGTCTGCAGTAAGAAACATTTGTAAAAGGATTTTTCAAAAAAAAAAAGTAGTTTTAAGGAATCATATTTCTATTCTTATTTGATGTTCAACGCCGTAGTAAAAAGCGCCGATTATTTTTTTGAGACATGAAATATTTCATTTCCCGAAGAGGCGCAAGATTTCCTTATTTAAAGTCTATATTTTCATTTATATTATTATATTTTTTTATCTTAATTTATCATAAGATAGATTATAAAAAAAATAGATGATGGATCAAAAAAAAAATGTAAAATTAAACAAAAATTGAAAGCAATTTCAGTTTTTAATTTTGTATTTTTTAATATCATTATTTTTTATTTCATAACTATCACTTATCTAAATGCAGCACCGCAGCAAGGAGACCTTTTGGCGCAAATTAGATGCATTTCCTTGCTGCGGTCCTGCCTAATATGTAGTAGATAAGTTACTTTTTATTTAATTTGTAAAAAAAAAATGTTAGTTTTTCTCTTGAAATGTTTTTAAATCTCATACTTTTTAATTTTATTTAAAAAAATTAAAATATGTGTGAATGTTTAAATATTGCGAGAAAAAAAAATATTTTTAAATTGGTATTTCAGCATAAAATTCATAAAATAAGTAAAATTCACCTAAATTTTCATAAAATGAATTTAATGCTGAAACAAATACTAATTTTAATTGGTTTATGTAATTATTGTGTGAATGCGTATTTTTTTTTGCTGAACTTTATATTGGTAACCGAAACTCCGCAAGAACGGATGGAATATTAGTTTCTGTAACAATTATTTTATATGGATTCCCAAGGGAGGATTATCATAATTCACCCCATCAAAGTTTTGATCACAACTATATTTTGTAACACAACTATATTTCAGTAATAAAATAACGCTATAATTAATATATTTTATTCTTAAAAAAAATATTTCAAATATAATAAATACATTGATTATATAATTTACTATTATGATATGTTAGTTTATTTATCCGATAAAGCATAGTAGAATTTGCTGTTATTACTACATGCTTAGCGCTGCGAGAATATAGAAGGGTCATATAATTGGATTAGTTTAAGTTTTTTTTTAAGTAACGGGCAACTGTCAAAAGCACAGAGTACACTACATGTTTGAAGCTTAATTAGTTGCCTCGACACCAACAGCTTGTCAACGTTTATGGCGGCGATAAAATCCGCGATTTAATAAGAAAATTCATAAAATATTTGTACTTATTAAAGAGCAGTGCCTTTTTTACGATCGAAAATATTCGAAGCACATGTGTCCGCACTTGAAATATTAATAATAACACTAAGCAAAATCATGGAATTATCTTATCCGCGATAAAAAAAAATATGTAAAAACCCTCCAAAATTATATAATAAAACTTCTACATTGAGCAGCATTGGTTTGTTGATGCCTAAAAAGCAGTACGTTTCCGTGTGCATAAACTAATCCTTTTAAACGGCGTTACAAATCGAGCGAATATTATATTTTTTGTAATAAAAGAAAAACTTTTTTTTGCCATTTACATTTTTCCTTTGCGTCCGATTCCTTTTCTGGTTTAAAGGAAAATTTTTAGAGCGATCGCATGCCGGAATAGTCGAATCCAGGATAATGTAATTTGCGTGCAAACGTTTATTTACGTATGAAATGCATTGCATTTATTGCCTTTGACGATTTCGTTTATTCAAAATTACTGAATTGAATAAAACTTTCACATAGAAATATCTTTTATTACATAAAAAAAATAACCTAGTTTAAAAGTTTTATTTATTTTACACAGTAGAATAATAATTTTAAAATTTTTATAAATAATATTTTTTTAACATAATTAATTTTCATACTGAACCCAAATATTAATTTATTATAAAAAAGTAATAAAAAAATTGTTTTAATTTGAAGTCGATTTAATGATAAATATTTGTGTACTATATATATTTAGATGGAGAATGTGGATCGGATTGTGTTTAATTTGGGATTTGCACAAACTATTTGACGAGGGTCGAACGGCAAACAAAATTGTAATTAACGAATCGAAACAATGCGAATCCTTCTCTCGTCTGGATGTTAACCAAAATTAAGGGCTCAATATTTACCTGCAGCCGTATGACTAAAACACAGTAATGAACTCAACAAGGTTTTTTTTTAATTGTACTTTAATTTAATTAAATTATAATATGATCCTTCATGTTCTACTTTATTATGATTATTGTAACCTAACCTAACATAAATAAGACATAACGTAAACCTAACCTAAAGTGTGTATGAATGACATAAGTTAAATTGCACGAAGCAAATGGATTTCGTGCGAAGGGAATTAATCAATGTCTCATAAAATTCGTAAAATTAATGACAACTTGTTGATGCACCTCCGACTGTGCAGCTTTTAGCTGCATGCAGTGCACTTTATTGTAGGCTATAAAGCAACAAAACTGAAAACAATCAACAAGTTTATTTAATCGCGATCGCAATATGCGCCTCGAAAATTATTAATTTCGTAATTAGTTTCTGAAGCTCGCACGTACATTTCAATTCAGCATTAATTACAATGTCCGAATTAACTTCGCAAAACTATACATACATTATATATTAATTAACGAAATATTTATTTGTCCAAAATTACAAATAATTAAAAAAATCAATCATTTTGATTTTGATTGGAATTTCAAATAATAATAATTAAAAAATTGGTTAAAAATCTTCTTCAACATCTTCAGTTGTGACAATTCTTGCCAGTTATTTTTTGTTTCGATGTTGGTAATTTTCTCTATAAATATTTGAGTTGGTACACCTTGCAAATCTTGGAAGTGCAATAAAATAATAAACTATTTTCTAGTTAAAATTTTTACGAATTGTAATAATATTATTTGCCCGTTTCTTGGAAAGCAATAAATTTGTGCACCTTCCGTAAACCTACGGATGTATGGAAAATCGTTTTTCACCTACGTTTCTATAGAAGCAGTAAATATTTATCACTTCCAATTTATTATTTTGGTCCCAAAACTGCTACCCACATAAACGGATTAAATTGTACGTTTTGAAAAATGTCGTTTTTGCAATAAAGAAATATCATTTTTCTTCAAATTTTACATTTTTCGAAATGGAAATTTGTTACAAAATGATCATAAATAATGGGATTTATTTATTTAAAACTATTGTCATTTGACATTTTTCCCATATTTTTACTAGTGGATGCATATATTTACGAGGGGCTTAGGTTCTTAAGCTAATAAAAACTAATTATTTCACTCGAATTTGAAGATTACCTACAGAAAAACATATTTTCAAATGCATATTTATGATGGCATTAGAAATTTGTATATTTAAGTACGTTTTGATTGAGGCAAAATTAAAAGGATGATTTATTGCTTATACCTGCGTTCAAAGCAATTATAAAATAATTAACGTTTTCAAAACATTTGATATTATTGAATTTTGGTAATTAATATTTTGTAAATTCAGTTTATTTAAAAAAAAAATTATTTATTCCTACAGAAAGATCTGCATGTTATTGATGATTTCATTGATAAAATAATAAACTTTTCAAGTTGATAATTGAAAATTTAATAATTTTAATTAGCGGTAGTATCGGTGTGTTCCATCTTCCTCTTAGTCTACTTTTTCGTACAAACGCTTTTCAACATTGAAGGTCTCATACTAAGGGCTTAGGATAATGCTCGAGAGGGCATAGCTCAAGAGTTCATTAGGTCTCCAGCGTCTCCTCCATCGTCGTCCTTTAAATGATTTAATAATCTTTCTTCAACTTCACGTTACAAGCACTTAGCTTAAACTCCGAACATTAAGTGCATTAATAAAAACAACATTTTAATTATGCGTTGATACTTCAAATTAATAAACCAATTAATAATGAGATTGTTTTATATCACATTCGATAATTATTTTATTCAATGCAATTATTGAGAGTGTTTGTTAAATACTATAGTGGGCAATAAATCATTCATAAAAACGTGCTGAACATTGATTTACGATTGAAATGCGTACAACCATAAACTGACACAATGCTCAGTTTTATGACAAAGGAATTTACGTTCAATTGGATAATTAAATATTATTATTGATTGAATAAATTCACATATTTAAATTAATTATAATTATTATGTTATTAAAGCTGATTCAATTACATGTTAACAGGATTATAACTAATCTAGTATTAAGTTTAATTAAGAAGAATATTGCATTAAGGGTAATACCGCAGATCAGGAGATTATCAAATATATACAATGCGTTGTTGCATCAATGCAATAATTATAATGCCGTGGCCCGTGCATGCACAATTCCCAAATGATTTTCCCGTTTGATGTGCCATAATGGTCCGCAGATCCTGCCGTGTCTTCGTGGACGTTATACCATCGCATTCAGAACACAGGCGTATTCAATTGCGTCCTGTGTTCCAATCCAAGCAAGTTCGCTGCCAAAAGCAATTTGAATAATACATTGTTCGATGGTAGAGGAAATTTAATTGTAAAATATGCGACGGTTTCGCTCGTCGATCAATAAATACAACAAATAGGACAAACCGAAACGAGATTGCAATTTCTAGGTGGAAAAATAAAGAACGGTGACGGAAACGTTTGCAATTAATTAATGAATATGCTTGTGACAAGCTAATTTTCTCTACGCTATTACGCATCTACTTTTTTTTTTGGCCCCCGCTTCCTTCTTCGTGATTTATGTAAGCGCGCAAAATGTAATTAAGCCTTCGCACTGATTCAGAAACTATAATTCATCGCGCCTAATTCTTTGATAAATGATCATCTTCCACTTACACGTAAAATACGCATATCATAAATAATGAGGAATCGCAGTTTTATTATATTTTAGAATTAATTTAAACAATTCAATTAATTAGTAAAAAGTTACTACTTTATTACACGGTGCAAAGATTGGGGTTGATTCATTTAATGAGTGTTTTGTATTAAGTTTGTTTGCGGTGAGAAATTGGACAAAGAGTTTCTTCTGCGGTGGTGAGGATGAGGATGTGGACCATAGGATCTCGAGTTGATTGGATCGCGAAAATTCCGCAAAGGACTAGATCGATCCAATCCCGTTCTCATCCCCTAATTTTATCGTGATCCTCGTGTCAAAGCAAATACTGCTTCCAATATCGTGGAAATTTAACGTATCAATTCGTTGCAATTTTTTTTCCTCTAAATTTAATTAAAACTCTTGCAAAAGTTTATTTTAATTAATTTACCTTTAAAGATTAATAATGAAAGCCATTAATTTGAGATATTCGTAATACTCGATCCAACTGCTTACACGAGATTCGGATTTATTATATAATACCACGGATATGGACGCAACTTAGAACGTAAATTCCATTCACGGAATTTCAATGCACCTGACCCGTATTATATACGATAATCTGATGAATTCTATGAGAGAATGAGAATATAATTTACTACATTAAATATTATATTGTAGTAAAGCATATTAATATTATTTTAGTATTTAATAATTCATAACTAAAGCTAACACAAATTACAACGAATTTCCATATTACAATATTTTATTCAATAGTAAAATTGTAATAATTATGTAATATTTTGTTCGAATAGTTGTAAACTCTTGTCAGTATTTGAAATTAAGTTAATTGTTCCGAACGATCATGTGGGTAATTGTGAAATTCGTGAGACGTTCCGAATGCTGAACATGACAGGTTTATGCCATTAAGCGTCTTGTAATATGAAACAAAGGAATCCATTCGGAGTTGAGAGACGATGAGGAGAACAGCAAAATCAATCAGTATTTCAGGACATCAGAACCAGATAGAATTTTTGCAAAACAAATCTAAAGTTTAGTTAATCAATTTATATTAATGAATGAATTAATGTGAATTTTTAAATAAATACATATATAAAGGAAGTACTTTGTACATCATATTTCAATAGTAATATAGTAATATGGATGCGGACTTTAATATATTCCGTTTTGATTAAAGGGCGCAAAGTGATGTATTGGGGGTGATCTAATTTAAGCATGAACCAATTAATGCCATAATGGCATGTACGAGGCAACAACAAAGGATCAAATGGAAGTGCTGGATGGAGAAGGAACAGGTGAAAAAAATTAATAAAAACATGTAGAAAATCCCGATGAGCGTAATCCGTGCAAATGCACCCTTCGGATGGGAATGATGCATGAAAAAGCCTTATTTAATGCTCGCCTCTAAATATGGATTACGATGAACGCATCCCGAGTCGCAGGACCACGGATTTATTTAACATCCATTGCGAAGATGAGAGAATCTCGGTAAAAATAAAAATAAAAAAAGTGATAGTTAAAAGAAACGTCACGATATAACGTTTGCGTATTTATTTTGCGACTGTTAAATAAATATCGTATGTATACATACGTACGTTGCGGATTTTCCTCTCCGGACTGGATGAAATCAGTAGGGGGATGTTTAAAGACGACGAGGACGTCGGCGTCGCAATCTCCCCTTCGTTAAATCGCCCCACGGCCGCACACAACTCTCCTCTCCTTTCCTCTCATCCTCTCCGGTAAGCAAATACTCGTCCTTGATAATGGAACGACTTGATTACAAATTGAAATAACACGTTTAAAATATCGCCTTACATAATCTTATATTTCTTAGCCAATTTATTTCTGCAACACTCATTATTCATGCACTTCGTTTTGTTTTCTCTTCAAGTATAATCATCGATCGCTACGTTTCGTTACATCATATTTATTTACACCACGTTGTTTTATCAATGCGCAACAATATTTGTGCATCCTCGACCACAATATTGAATAAACACTGGGTCTGGTAACATATTAACGTTACGCTCGGTTAGATAATCGACGTAAATCACCTATTGATTATTGAAACATCCAGAGATTTCAACTGGAAACTTTTCCACTAATTCCAACAGTTTTATATATGTAAAGCGAAATTAATCTCAAAATACGTAATTGCATTTATTAACTAAATTGAAGGTCTAAAATGATTTATGATTGATAATACTCAGAATTAACTTATCTATAATATAGATAAATAACAACTTGTTTTTATTATAATAATTGCAATAATCTCTAATAAATAAAATAAACATTGTATTTTTATTATATTAATAATATTTATTGTTACATCGAAAATAAATATATCAATAGTTTTATATGTATTTTTTTTTAAATAACATTGGAGTTTAAAAATATTCTTAACATTGTTGTAGAATGAAGGTTTTTTGTTACACGTATTTTTTGCAAAATAGTTAAAGAAAATGGAGTTATCCGGATCGTCGACAAAAAAGTAAGGGATGAAAAGGAAAACACAGACGGAATTAATGAATAAATAAAAAGGACAGACGACGTGGATGGAAAGGACAAAAAAAAAGAACAAAGTTAAGAAAGAAAGTAATGGAACGAGATGTATCTGAAGTGTACTTAATGTGCCTGATGCGAGGAGGACGAAATTAACGGTATCAGTAAATGCAACAACTGTATCGATTACAGATTTGGCTCTGAAACTTCTTGCAGAAGGACCTGTTGGATGGACAAAAATATACAGAAAAAAAAAGTCGTTTCGTGAGTTTGAGAGTGAAGGACGAAGGTAAAAGTTGGCGCACTTAAGGAAATTGTATTTATGCGAATACCGCGCGGACATAAATTACGCAGGAATGGACGGACGAGGGAGAAATCCCTACGTCGAGTAAATCTTAACGGAATTAAATTATCATCTCACGGTGAGGCTGGAGAAAAAAAAAGAGTGTATATAAGGAGAAACGAGAAATTGTGAAGGGCAGGTTTTGCGAGATGCGGAAGGAAAGTTTAATATAATTGTGGAACGAGTATAATTCATAATAATTTGCAGTTGGTGTAATTTGCAGGAGAACCATTTTATTCTTGTTGAGACAAACTTTGGTAAATTCAATTCGTCCTTTTCAATGAAATTACATCAGTTTTGTCATCCTATACAAATTCGATTACATGTGAAACTTTCCTTATCCTAACTTCATACAATTATTTAACACATCGAAAATATTAATAATATTTAGGTGTAAATCAGTTTATAATAAATAATTTTAAGTAAAAATTTAATTAGAATTTTCTTAAATTGGGAATTAGAACTCAAAGGAAATTCAATTGATAATTTCTACATTCAATGAATTTGGATTATTTTCTTAAATTACAAAACTTTTGCGTTTTGAAATTCATTAAATATAATTAATTCATTCATTCAATAAACACTCTTAAATTAAATAACTTTTAGTATTAAATAATTTGTAATTATATACAATTCTATAGAATTTGTTGTATTATGTAATAATACAAATTGATGTACGTCGAAATATTTTGACGTTCTTCTATGTGTTTTTTCTTTCTCTGAAGATGAACTTTGCGAATTCAATTTATCGTTCACAATGGGTTTATTTTTTTTTGTCAACGCATGCAAATTGGAACGGTTTTTTTCGGAGGTTACGTTAAATGTAATTGGGATCATTTTTTCTTTCTTTATTCACTCGTTTACTACAATTTCATTTTGCCTTAATCCTGTAATTTTGATCAATCTGAAAAATAAAAAAAATAATAATTGCAAATAGTTATTTATAATTAAGAAATTTGCAATAACAATTAATATTATTATATAATCGATTTTATATCCATCTCTGAATTATTTTTTTAAACATGATTTAAGAAAATTCAATTTTCTTATGATTGTAACTAAATTGAAAAAAGCCTTTCGGTGGTTAAAGTGTTTAATGTAATTGAAATCTTTTTTATCCGAGCTTTGATGTAATTCTTTGAGACTTTTTTAACAAGTATTATAAGTATAAAAACGAAGCAATTACAAATGTAAAAGACGACCATTTAAGTTAAAAGTAACATTTTTTAAATATAAGAAAAAATATGTATTTTAAGATTATTTTGATAAATTATATTACATTAATACATTGAAGAATTTTATCTCTGTTAAAGTTTTAGAGACATAATGGCATACTTTGTGCGGTTTCGAAATGTGAAACGGTTATGTCTACATGTTTTCGCGTGTAGAGATTCATTAGAGTACAAGTGTTTGCTCGTTTTAGGAAATTGCCACTTCGCTCCTCGTCTCGATATTTGCTCCACTCGATGAGACGACTAGCAGAATGAATTCCGTATACATAACCTTTTAGACGTAACAATAATAATACTGTAAACATTATGTTGTACCATTAACTATTACTAAGAGTACACGAAAATCAACAACATGAATATTAGAGTACACTCCAGTTTCAGGAAATCTTTGTATAGACGCTTTTCAGTAGAAATTTTCATGCAATATTAATTTAAATTAGTTTAAAATTGAATTAATGTTATTTTGTATAAAATGTAAATATTTAAATGTTACTTCATGAATTGAATTATGTAAAAAAATCAATATACTAAGTAGAAACGAAATGTTGAATGGAGACGTGAAAGTAAATACATTTAAAATTCAATGAAAGCAGTCCCTAATTTCAATTAAACGTACACATCTAACATACAAAAGCTGGAGACAGAGAAAAAAATAAATTAATGGAAATTGCCTTTTTTTTTTCCATTCCTTCACGGCTTATTATTTACTTTCCTTGAGGATGTCTGAAATGGTAAAAATCGAGGTTCTTGCCAAATCGCGGAATTAAATTACAGCCCTTGCGGAGGCGGCTTAATCCGATATAGATTGATTTATAATTTTTCAGGATTCAGAAGTGGGAAAAAGATGGAACGAAATTGGTTTTCGGCCCAATTCTAGTGTTATCTGGTTGAGCTGCGGTATCGGTATGCACTGCAGATGTTAGTTATGATGATGATGATGGTGGTTGTTTAACACATGTTGATTACGTCGTCGTCGCCTGTCGCAAATGCTGGCCTATATTTAATCGATACGCGGCGTAAAGTATTGACTATTCTATTTAAGGACCCCCACGGCACGTCGTGCCGAACGACCCCCCGGTTTCTACGCCACTGAGCAAATAATCGCCGCCCTTTAGGGGATTAGTAACGTGACACGCATCGGGATCTCCTCGTACATTTACACACACTATATACCGATACGTACTAACTCTCACAGGCAACGTATCAGGTCAAGTCTACTACACCCTCAACCTCACCTGTTAACCGATGCTCTTTTACGATCGCTTCCACGCTTAAAAACAACGTCACGTAAAATTAACAAGCATTATCAGTTACTTAGTTACAGCAACAGTGTAATTACAAAAAAAAAACAGCTGTTGCTTAGTTACAACATCTGCAAAGAATAATTAATTTGTTAAGTTTTGTACAGATTATTAGTGAAAATTTAATATTTACTTAACCTATTCATTAATCTTCCATACATCATCTTACCTTGTTTATGAACTTCAGGCATTAATCTTCCATCCATCTCCTACCTTAACCATAATTTTAGGTTCAAACTTTCAAACATATTCTTGAATGACATCGCAATTTTATTTGATTAATTAATTATACTTTACTAAATTTTAAATATTAATTTCCGCCCTTAAGTTATATTATTTATGATATTGAATTAAAAAAAAATCATAAAATTTAAATAAAATAAGTTTAAAATATTATATCTTCAATATCGTAATTCATATTGTAATTGGAAGAGATGTAACCGATCGTGTGAGCAAACATTTGCGGATATCTCCTGCGGCGTATCTGTTACGTATGCATATATAAATCTGGAAACGAAATTCCCATCATACCGCAAGGGATGAACAAGGGATGTGGGACGGCGACGAAGCTGTCTGGTGAAATATGGCGCATTTACAAAGAGCATTAGTTTGAGTGGTTTCTCAGTGTGTCTACGGATATGTCTACAAGAAGATGGATACAAGATGCGAAAAGAGAGCAAAAAATAAAGAGGAAAAAATAAAATAATGGAGATAGTACGGCAGTAATAACAATGTGGATTCGTCGGCATGCTTATAAATATTAAATGCATCCACTGTTTTTCGTCGCGCAGCATGAAATTGAATGAACAGAACTTATAAAAACTTAAAGAGATCTCAACCTCGGATGGAATGCGAAGGCGTATTCGGATTTGAGAAGCTAATGCAAAAGACATGTCATTTGATGCAAAATGTATGCATTCCAAATTGATCTTTAGTTTTTTTTTTTAATTTATTATTGCATGATTCAATTAAATTTTAAATTATAGTTGATTAAAAAGTAGATATGAATTAAATTGTGTAAAATCAATTAATAAAAGTTGTTTTATTTTTGAGGGTTTTTAAAATTGTTAAACGAGAAGTTTAAGTCTGGGAATAATTCGTGGCGCCGTCTGCGCTTCGATAATATTTACCCACGTAGCGAATCAGGAAGGTCAAGGGCGCAGCGTGTTGTTTCTCCACGGGAAGCGGATAAACCCCCATGTTATTGCTTGGAAATACCGAAGTGAATAAACGACATTTAAAGCAAACGAAACTTTTAAAATTACATTTAGAAACAATAATCGAACTACAGAATCTTACAATTACTTTGCATAACGTACCAACAACATCGCTTCACTATTAATATTATTATTATTTTTTTGTACGTTTTCTACTATATTTTTAATAACGTTTTATCTATCAAACGAGCTTTTTGATTCATCGTGCAATAAATAAAATCCCTCTGCAACACCCTAATGTTATTTCGCGCTTGACATTTTTATTCGAAATTTAATTTAACGCGTTCCATACGGCACCGTAATCCGTTCCGACCGGCAGCACAACGCAATATTAAAGCGAACATAATAATATTAATAAATAAAAAATATAACCGCTAGTTTCGATTTGGATCACCCTCAAAAATATATTGTTTCCAATTTCAATTATTGTTCTTCGCATATTGAATAAAGTTTGCAAATATGATTACGCTTTCACGTAAAAAAGTTATAATTTAAATTGAATTTCAACTGAAACTTCCTATCAATTTGGTTATTTCTCTTACATAATGAATCTGATGGTTTCATCAATAAAATTGTGATGCAGCTGTTAGAAAGTAGCAAAATAAAGCAATTATAAATTTATAGCGAAAATTAGGGCCATTTAAAACAATCCGAACTGAACCGATTAAAAATTAACGCGGATTTTGCGCCCTATTGCATTTTATGGGCTACTCCGCGCTGGGACCAATTTATTACAACCCTAAATTTATATATATATATATACACCTTCATCTCACTTTCCGCGCGGAAATAATTATTTTGTACTTTCCATCTCTTTTTTTTTCTTCTGGTGTCGACGTTGGGCGGAAAAATTGCGACAATAACTAATTGGTGGAGAGAAAGAAAAAATTAACAGAGACGTAAAGAAGATCGATAGATATTTTTTCGGTTTAATGAGGCGAACGAAGGGCCACTCGAAGCTGCTGTAAATTTAGGGTTGGAGCGGTGAAAAAAATATATACATTGAGTGAGAAAAATTACAGGCATACTTTCCTTTTTCGTTTTTCGCTATATTTTTTTTCTTGCATCTTCCAAACGAATCTTTCAATTAAGCACCGGATGTTTTCTCAAGTGTAAGATAATTCCACTTGAATCACCGCAATAAATTACAATTTTCAGATCAAAGATATAAATTTTATCAATTTGTCCCCAAATTTCAATTCAATTAATTTATATTTTATAAATTCTAATCTCTAAACATAATTTTTAATTTTTCTTCATTTTTCATTGCATTGTAAGAGAATGAATTCAATTTCAAAAAGTTTTCAAAATAATAATTTTATTTTATGGTGGATGCGCCGGGTAAAAAATAAATAAAATTGCTTTCATTTAAATTTTCGATAATAAATTATATTTTTCCGCATTAATAATACTAACAGCTTTTGTGAAAATGAGAGTTAGAAATGTTTAACTCGGATAAACATCAAATGTATTTGGAAAACTTGCTGAGTAATTCTTTAATTCTACTAAAACACTGCGGGTTATATATTTAATAGGGAACCTTCTGATACCGTCGATTCATAAAAGAAAACTATGTCACATAACCGTTTTCGTAATGAAGCTTTAGCCCAATTACCCCCGAACTCAGGAGTCGTCTGAAAAGCTATTAAACTCATCCTCCCCACCAAAAACATGGGAGTAACATAGGGTTTGTGAACAATATTATAAAAGCACGACGGAATTTCGATGTGCCCGTTGGAATTGTTAATTTTGCTAATTGCAATATTTTACGAGGAATTTGACATAAACGCATATGATTTATAACAGTTTACCTAACAAATAAATCGCCATTGTTCGCGCAATTATATTGTTCGCAGCGAGTAATTATTGTTTATTACATCATCGAATTATTTGTGCATGGAAATTACGAAATACAACATAACCGGACGGGATTATTAATAAACGAAAAACACTGTATTTAACCAGATAGATGTTTATGCATATATTTTATTAATCAAATAATTACGTAACACCAAAAAGGTGCAGTTACTTGTTTATAAAATCATTAATAACTAATAGAAATAAACAGAAAAACACCAAAAAATTTCATTTATAAATGTGCACAGTTTTTTTTTGTTATAAAAAATGCATTGTTTTCAAATAAATGAAAGCAGGCAAAAACAAAGGTTTTATTTGACTGACAACTTAATACGTTTGGATATTGCTTCAAAAAAAAAAACTGTCATACATCATATTTGAAACGTATGTTAAAACGTATTTCTGTTACATAACATTTGCGTGGTTGTACTTTTAATTCGGCATTCACTAATGGATTTGCATTCACGTTTCATTTGCATTTGTTCGCTCACAAATGTTGTAATTATTCTGGATTGTACTAGCGTTAAAGTACATAAAATATATTTTATAAAAAATTATAAAATAAATTAATCATTTTTGCAATAATTATAATCAAATATAATACAATGAAGTTATTGATGAAAAAATAAGTTAATATTAAAGTTCAGAAAAAAAATCATTTCATCAAAAAAGGATCGAACTTTGTAATACCATCAAAAGACATTAATTAAAACGAAAGCTTAATAACGAAGGAGGAGCAGAAATTGGAATGTTGCACCAATTACCCAAGATTTACATTTTTGTTTTCATTAAGCGTTTTACAAAATTTCACGTGACTTAATTAAAACGAAAAAAAAATAATGTCGTAGAAACTTCGACAATACTTTTCCTTTTGTTTGATCCTTTTGTTGCCACTTTTCCATCTTGTTTTTACCTCCTTTTCTTTTCATTAATTAGACGCAATTCCTGTCTTATTAAACTGGCAAATGGACTTGGACAACTTTATTGTTCCCAGGGTTACGCGGAGAACAAACGGATGCTTTGACGTAAACGAAATAATTGCAAATAATGGAATGCTTATTACGTGACACGTTTTGTTCGACAAATATTAAAAGTGATGAAATCTTCTTTAAAAATCCTTTGAATTCAATCGATTAACACATTTACAATTTTGTATACAATCTTTTAATTAAACCTAACAAAAGCGCTTATATTTTCAGTATTTATAATATAACATTTCTCATTCTTTTGTAATTTTTGTATTGAAATATTCACACAAAAAGGTTAATTTTACCCATTATTCCAAAATAATGAAATTAAATGGTTAAAAGCAAATTTTATGAATGAATTCGTTATTAATTTTAATTAATTAAATTAATCTATTTATTGTAACTGCAAATGAATAATAATTACAATTTAATTAAATAATTTCCTTCCATTTTCTTTTAAGTCAAAAATGTTAAAAGATATTTAGTTGGAATTTAATGATGAATTGTAGTTTGATATCAGATGACATAGAGCTGGAAGGCAAAACATGATATCTTGTACGTACCAATTAGTCTTGGCAAAAACGAATGCTCAGAAAAGTTGGAGTTATTTGTGTATTTCATTACTGTGACAGCATCTCATTAAAAAGACACTTGTTGTATAAATATAAATAATTATATAATAATTTTATTTAAAAAAATATTAAAATAATGAAATATTAAAAAAATATTTTTTTTTACAAAATGAAATCTGAATATTTGTAATAGAATTTCATAATCCTGCGGGGAAAAATGTGATGTTTGATATTCGCTTACTGAAATTTCATCAGGTTCGGACAAGGAATGCGGAAAGTTTTAAAAACCGCGGACGGGCGGTTACCCGGCGCCTCCGCCTCTTCCATTTCGTTTCGTTTCGCGCAACGTTTCTGAATAGTTTAATTAAACTGAGCAATTCCATATCACATTAAACATGCGCCGAATCCAATTTAAAACGCTCACCTCTCTATACAGAGATGATTATTAAATACGTTTTCCATCTACCATTCACGATTCCAGACGTTCGCGTTTCTCCTAATTATTACCGCTAATTAAATTCCACTTGTGATAAAAAAAATGTAATTAGCAAAACCTGCGAATTTAATTAACCTGAGAGGTGCCTTAAATGAACACTTGTGAACGTACATTTTTTTTTATTTAGCAAATAAAAATTTAATTAGTTTTGCATATATTAAAATAGTTTTATATAATTTTAATAATAATCTTATTTTGTAAACAAACTTTTTCCAATATATTTTTTTTATATTTAAATTATGTTCTCGTGATTTTTCGTGTAATATATTTTTTTGTGCCGTGGATTGACAGAATATTTTTGCGACTCGTCAGCCCTTGGGATTACGTGTGAGCATACTCGAAGAGGTTCGGCAACAGAAAAAAAAATGTATATTACATTATGCTTGTGCGTATATGAAATTGTGGAATCGCCGAAAGTGAAAATGTTAACGTTTGAAGAGCGATTCCATTAACTTTAACGAGCCCTTAGCGCCAAATATTCAGCGTAAATAAAACGCAAACCTGGCCATTTATTTATATATTTATTTCTATAGCTATATGTTTGTTGTAATATTATTGTTATAACGTCTTGTTATTATCCGGAGACGACAATAAAACGACCATTTGCGAAATGCCCTTCAATAGCAACACGTGTTACGAGGACGACCCTCAGCTGGATGTAATTTTAATTGAATTTACAAGATAATTGCTAAACAAGTGGGTGTAATGGATTTTCCTTTATCGTTTCCTTTTTTTAATTAGAACTGTGTTTGTTTACAATTTGTCGTTCACGAAATAATTATTGTTTTACACATGAAAATTCCATTTCCCAAAAAGGATGCGTACTTATTATACAATTAAACAAAAATCTAACATTTTCAGATAAAAATTTAGGTCGAATATTTGTATTCTAATAATTACGGGATTTCTTAATAAACTCTGCTGTGACTCTGCGAAGGAAATTCCATTCCCAGTATTCAATCGACCAGAAAATGGAATTTTCGGTCGAAATTCCTAGTGAAGTTAACGATCCCGCCAACGTATATATTTCGTCCCATAGAAAACACACATGCAGCAACTAATTGAATAATAATTGCTCAACCATTATTTTAGGAAATATGAACAATTTCTTAATACTATAAAAGAATTTTATGTAATGGAAAATTGTTGATATATTGAATAATTTTGCCTCGAGATGATCAGTATAACTAAGGGATTATTTTAATCTGAGCTTTAGTAATTTCATTGATGGTATTAATTATTTGAGGGTTAATTCAAAATTAATTAATTGCTACGGTTAATGGGAGTAGGTGTAAAATTACGCTTGCGTCTCGCTCGTAAATGGAGGGTTTCGAAAGAAATGGACGGGTTGTAATCCTGCGGGATGGTAATTTGTCGCGTACAACTGAATTAAAAATTCATAAACATGGATGCGGAATTTATAGTGGTTTTAAAAATATTTGCATTTTTTATAAAGCAACTTTCCCGACGATCGTGCTCATCCATCGTCCAACACGAGATTATTTTATCGAAATTATAAATATATCACAAAAGTTTTCAGCAATTTTAACAAGATAATGTATTTATAATTTATTTATAGCAAATAAGTGTACAAAATTATAAAAGTGAAAAATAAAAACGTTTAAAATAATTGATCAACGTTTCAAAACAGTATTTATATAAAAAAATTATATAATTAGAAAATATTTAAATAGTTTTATATCAGTTGAGTTGTGTAACAATAAAGATGTGAAGATTGTAAGCTAAGCTTTGTGTTGTGATGATCATGGTAGGATAATCATCTAGGTCAAATATTTGAGGAGGGAGGTTTTGTAAACGAGACCGATTTATATAATCTTAATGCATGCGTATGGATGTTTGCGTTCAGATACAAATCAGGATTCAATATAATTTAATGCATTCATTGGAGTGGAAATTATGAGTGAGCTGGATATGCCACGTATTTCCCAGCGGTGTCATTTCACCGGCGCCCTCAGGGATTAGAGTCCTTCGAAGCATAAAACCGCAATTAATTTCTTCACCATCTTCAACAACATTTAATAAAAGAAGCAAGAGATTTTATTCCCAAATTCGCTGTTTTTTGAAAATAAATAGAATGGACAGACGTGAAACCAGGATCGATACTAATTGAATTTCACCAAAAGAATGCTATCGTTTGTATCAAATTCTGTTATTTTTTTGTTGTTCATCATTTCATTTGTAAAACTAAACGCGGATTCGCAACAATGGGAATTGAAAAGTTCGCGGAAATCAGTTAATTAAAATGTTTTACTTTGCGGAGGGAAGAAAAAGAAAATAAAAGGAGGAGCAATACTAATAACAAGGATAACGCTAAACGTTGGGGTATAAATCCGTGGGGATTTTCTCTTAATTGTGTTGCCTCAACTTCTTTCGTTCCTCAACTTTTCTTTTATTCTATTACGTGTTTATTATTCAATTTGTTCTTTTGTCTGACAAACGTCTGCGGATGAGATTAGAGGGATAATTTCGGGAATTCCGTGACTTCAGATCACCATTAAATATCGAGAACTAATCCGAAGTTTAGAATTGTTCTCCAACTACAGCAGATAACTTAATCAATGTTTATCGAGTTCATCAATTATTCGCAAATGAATTAATTCTAAAATATTCATTAAATCTCGCCAAATTTTAATTAATGTGAAAATAAGAACTTGTTAGTTCTTTGAATGTAGTAGATGTGTTGTTTCTTTTTTTTTGTGGAGGTAAACTCTGACAAAGGACATTTCTGGCTGTGTTTGCTTGTAATTAGGATGGCTTTAGTGTCGCGTTAATTGGGGCCGCACGTAATTAGTTAAATTTCGTAATTGTTGAAATAATTTAAAGGGGTTTATACACATATACGTATACAGCGGAATGGTGCGGTCGGGCGAGGTGCTCCAACAATTCGAGGAATGTCTGCCAGCAGGCGACGTCCGAAGATGGGAAATTCCAATCTACATAGATTAATTGCAATTTGAAGTTTTCAGCGCGACGCGAATATTTATTTAGATTTCGATGATGAATGGCAGACGTGTCGCTTCAAAACATAAATTTGAAAACGCGCGCGCGGTTCGATTAGACGGGTTTCCGCCGGAAATGGTGCTTTATGCGCGCCGAAATAACCTCGCACCCGGAAATAACTAATACGGCGACAAATAAGCCGAAAACGCGGGATTTCGTTACGGCCCCAATTTCCAGACAAATTGTGTCACACTTTTTTTATTTTGCAAATTCGATTTGCATTTGCACAAACAAAACCAATTTACGGTGTTCACTTTTATGTTACGTTTCAAATTTAATTTACTACTTTTATAGTAATATAAATAATAATAATAATTATTTTATTATAAATTACAGAAAATACTATATTTAAAAATTAATAAATTATTTACTTAAAGTAATTTAAACTAACTGAAAGCATTAGCATAGTCTTCCCAAAACTGTGCCAAAATATCCTAAACTAACTCAAAACTAATGCAAAGTAAATCTAAACTATATACCGAACTAAATTATCTTGAACTAATTGAAACTGTCTTAAAATAAAAATAATAGATTTTTCGATGATCAAAAGAAGAATGTTGAAAATTTAGGAACTCGTTATCCCTCGTGAATCGCAATAAGAAGAAAGTAGAAAAAATAATCGATGGCAAGGAGTAGGAAAAAGGATAGACGACCGGCAATTTGCAACAATCATTTATTTTTTCTCGCCGGATTTCTACCTCTAATCCGAGCCGAAAGGTCCATCCGACAAGTTTTTTCTTCGTTGTTGTTCTTCTCATCCCTTCATCTTTCGTACACGAAGACTCGATGATGAAAATGTAGGGTGCAGAGAAAGCCAGCCGTCTGCGGGCTCGGAAAAGGCTCGTAAATCCCGGATGCGAGCCCTTAATCTTTTATTTTCTTTACGGAAACTCACCTGGAAATGCGCGAAATCCTTCAAGAGATGAATAGAAACAATTTAGCGAAATGCAATTTCAAAATTTACGAAAAGAAACGATAGTTTATAATCGGATTATAAACTATCGTTTCTTTTCGTGAATTTTGAAATTGTTGAATAATTTGATGCTATTCAAAATAATTATTGTTTTGGAGATAATTAACAAAATTGTGATTTAATGATGAAGCTTTTATACATTTAAGTACAAATAATGAGCTAATTGTTCAAGCGAAAGAAGTTTGTGGAAAAAAATGTATATAAATACAGAGAGAAGTTTTAATTTAAAATTGTGCGAGGGCGGAAAAGTTTCGCTATTAAACGGGCATTAGATGTGGAACTTTTCCTGGAGGCTGCAAAATTAAAGCAGCGAATGTCCCTTTTTTCCTCCCTAGTTCCACATTGTTTATCTTCTGTTTTGTTGCATTTCTGTCGACCTCGGTTTCTGCATGACAGAACACAATTTGTATTCTCGAATATTTTAAATTTCATCACAACAATGCATTGTTTTCTCTACTAGTTACATTAATATATATGTAGTTTTTTTTTGCAGAAATCTCCAAATTTAAATTTTGCACGTTTTCACTTAAATTATACGACGATATTGTAATTGTGTTTAAAGCAATATTCAAACATTTTGAATTTACGTAAACAATCTTAGTCCCTTTGATGCTTCACTTTGTAATAGTGAAAACGAGAAACTGTTAATATTCAATAATTACACTTTACATGCTTTTGTGAGAGAATTAATTGCTTTTTCTTATAATCCGCGCTTCATTATTTTTTCTTGTCTGTATATTGAAATGAACTAAAAATAACGTTTTCCTCCACCATAATTACTAATTTTCCTCAACGTCAATCAAAGTTTTTTTTGAATTAAGGTTCTTGAATATCAGTCAACTCCGCCACCCGTCGACTTTAATTCCTTTCTGTCTGGAAGGAAGAAAAGGGGGGACCGCAGAAAGAAAGAAGGAATACATCGCGGAAAACAACCCTCTTTATGAAATTTCTCCCTTTAGAATTTTAGGGCCGAAATCGGAGGATACAATGGGGCCAAGTCATTAAAATATTTTCGTTACCGCTTCATCCTTGGAGAGGAGAATGATGAGGATTAATATTATTCCGTCGGATGACTTTTTCTTTTCTGTGCCTAACATTTTTTCTTGTTGTTACGTATATTTTGATTTGCTGAGGAAAGATTAATGTATTTATGGCAGCAATGTTATTACGTTAATGCATTAAGAAGAAAAAATATAAAGAAAATTATTTTGTTATTACTAAGTTTAATACAGTTTTGTTAATTACATAATAATTAAAATAAATATGTTATGCAATAAATTGTATAATAATATTAATATTTGTTCAATTTTATCATGTATCACTTGAATAAACTGAAGTTTAATGGTAACTGCAACCGATTAACATTAAGTACAGTTGATAGAAACAATAGTTGTTGGGAGAAACTAATTAATGGATTATGAAAGGTCCGGTGATTGTTTGATGTTTGTAGGAGATTCAATTCCACAAATTTGAACCGAAATTAGTGTTAAGTCGATTTGGGAATATGTGAGAGTGCATTAAAATATGTTGGATAGGCAATAGTGCGTAGGATAGATAATAGAACCGCACATCCACGGCGCGTAACAGCGGTTTGAAGTGTGGTTAGGCCCATCCTGTGTTGCGGTCACCGCAGCACATCCTATCACAACACACGAAAGGGCATCCTGCAGGGAGAGTAGGGAGGTGGTCGAACCCATCATCATCCCCACAGCCCCGTCGCAATCTAAAACCAAATACCAACTAACGAAGCCCGAACAGAAAATCATCTCCGCCGATCCTGCTGCAACATCAATAGACTTTCTCCTCGTCTACATTAAGTAGCTTACTTAATACCGCACCGAGACCAATTAATGCATGATTACTACTGTAGTCCTGGGACTGGGGCTTTGATGGAGAATGCTCGGTAAAAATATCGAAATTCCGGACCATTCATATGTAAAATTGATGATGGCTGAGCGTTTTGTGTATAGGCGAGAGGAATTTCATTTCATGCACACGCGTTTGATAGTGGCTCCTATGTATAAGTGTGTGTGTATATATATATGTATGCTCCTGCGGCTTCTGAAGCTCTGCTCCAAATTTATGGATGGTCGTGTGTGTATCGGTTATCGACTCGACGAAGGGGAAGAACCGCGATATAAAAAGAAATCGCGCCACCCACAACCATCCTCCCGATAAAACATCCACCCAACATCCAACGACATCCTTATACTTAGAAGTATACTCTCAAAGGATAACAACTTGAAGCCACTCACCTTCTTAACTCACAAGACTTTTATAAATCATATTTTTAGAGACTTCAACATTCGCATAATTATTTCTATATAATTCACATAATCACAAAAACAATGACATTACATGTATTTAATACATTTTTAGTATTTGTATGTAGACTCATAAATTCTTAAACTTTTAACATTTTATATAAGAATTCTACTGACAATATATGTTATGAACAGTTTTCAAATTAATACTGAGTGAATGACAGTATCAAAAGCCCAGTAAACTGAACACACTTGACTTGAATAATGTTTGTAATATAGTTTGTAGAGTGTAGGAGCTTATTCACCGATGGCCGAGCACTATACAATCTCCCAAACTCTTGTCGAAGTTCAAACAGTACGTATTTTGTAACTTTATTAATATTGATAATAACAATATTATATAACAATTTCTTTACATATTGTATTAAACAAATTATTAATTGCGTCAAATAATATTTTAAATTATTGTGATGTGCACTTGCTTTCAAAATCTCAACCGATTTGGAATATAACGTCGATTAATTAGGCCTAAATCTATCAAAGAAGATCTTGAGGGTAATTAATTAATCGAGAGCGAAAAGTTTCGACTGGCTTAAATAAATATTTAATCTCGGTAATTAGTGTAATGCACGTTGCGCGAAAACAGATTAACGTTCGATAAGTGAAAATAATGCAATTCCGGTTAATCACTTATTTACACTAAAACTAAATCAGTCGGAAGTTGCGCAAAGATCCGGAAATGTTCCTTTTTCCAGCTGTAAGTTTGTAAAATCTATGAACTAATTCAATTATAAATTGATAAAGAATTCGTGGATGAACGACAAAAATAAGCTTTGAATTAATAATAGTGAAATGCTAATTCCAAAGTTTAATTAATATTAATTGTGTGCATTTGATGGAAACTAGAATTTTTTTGGAAAAACTGCCCGAAGTTTATTTTAAATAAAACATTAACTTGTGCCAAATGGCATATTCCGTTATTGACGTCGAGTGCAGACACGGAATCCACTTAATTGAATCAATTTACGGCTCTGAATTGAATTATTCCGGCGTTTTATATGCGGCCGCATATGCAAATGAGAGCGAGCGACACTCGCATCGAAAACCGCATAAAATCCACGAATTTATTAAGCGCAAACACAACAGAACTGCCACGGTTAATTACCGGCATCGCCTTTTGTTATAATTGCTGCAAAATAGTTGCGTAAATCAAAACGGTGCGCCGTTCGAAAGATTCGGAAAGCCCTCCACTAATTTACACGAAACCCCGTAAATATTATATGTATTCAATCCACAAAATTAATATTTATTCGTTGCCGTTCGATTTATTGCCGCAATTTATCACAGTTCACATTCATTACGTTTTGTAGATGGAAAACCCTCACAAATTTATCCTTAATATTAATTAAAATAAATTGGGATAAATCTGCATGAAAGTAATATCAATACTTTGATTGGGAAAATACGGTTTCCAAAAGAGACCATCTCTTTAATTCCTAAGATATTTGCATCTGGAGATGCTGTATCGATTCAATATTACGTTACCAAAGGAAAACGTCTTCGGCCTTCCCAAATACAAGCGTTCGAATTAAGTTAATGAAATTCTCGAATGGCTCCGGGAAATTCTAAAAGATTGCATAAGTTGTTCGAGCATTTCGAGGAACGGGGAAATATGCGGAATGGAGATTTCGAGTGCATTTCATTACGTGTTTTATCTTTTTTAAATTATATTAAGTAAAATATTATTTTTATTTAAAAAAATATTGAATTATTAAGAAATTGTTATAAATATTTCATAATCTATAAAATTCTGTGTTTTGTGTGCGAATTTTGAGAGACGTCCGCATAAATATTACGAAAGATATGCTATGTTTCAAATTGAAAGGACGTCTTTGTCCGCTTATAAATTTTCTCGATACAATCTCTCATTTCCTACCAACATTTCACTTCTGGAATCTTCCCTTTCGGCCGTCTTTATTTCCGCCTATATTATAAGAAAACGCCAATTTTATGATCATCCTCGGCACTTACGACGTTTTCCCAACGTCTCCTCATCTTCCCAATTTCCTTTATTCCATTCACATCGACACCAATTCCAATTTCGATCCATTGACAATATTTATGAGTTAAATAAAATAAAAGTTTATTTAATTTTTCAACACGATTTAAATGGAGTAGTCGACAAATAATGTGTCAATATTGAATAAACAGTGGATGCTGATAGAATAGAATTGAGCGTTCGGAATGACAAAGAAACGGTTTGTTAATTAAACAGTGGAATTGAATCGTGAAGAAACCGCTTTTAATGGGTACAGACAGCATTGATCTTCGATCGGAGGCCGCGTTTCGTTTTCTGTGTCTCCTCTCCGGTTTTGTACTTGTAGAAGATAGGGAGGAAAGAAGACAAATAGCAAACTCGAGTCGAACCGAAGGAACGAACAAAAAAAAAGTCAGAGCTCGGATTCTTTTGAAGATGAAAACGTTCAAGCGGTGGAGAGAATAAGGGAAGACATTTAATGGCATTTATTTATAATTAAGATGGAGAAGAGAGAAAGAGAGTATCTGCTATCTGTTGCGAACTTTGGTTGAAGATGAAGTTAAATTTCGTTTCGAACAAACCGAAACGCACATAAATTTTTGGGAGAGCGACCAAAACGAAAAGGAAGATACAGTTATATAATGCTCGCGGGGCGGAAATTTGCGACATCGACTGGATTTACTTTTAAAATGGACACGTCTCCGGGGCGCAGTAAACCATAAACTCACTGTTGCTTGTAGAAAATGGTACAGATTACGTTCGTGCGTGCATTTTATAACGCCCTTTCCCTTTGGGCTTTACACAGCTTTAGTGGACATGCAATTGTAAATTTACATATAAGGACAAACCAACAAAAAAAAAAAATTATTACTTTAAAGCACATAATACAACTAATAGTATGCAAAACAAATTATAAGATACATTTAAAAATAAACAAACAGAAAATAAATTATTTGTATTTTCAGTAAATTGTTGAGTATCGATTTCGGAATGTAAATACTAACATCATTGTATACCGTTTTCGTTGTAATTCCATTCACGAATTATTTACCAATTCCAAATTGCCATTTAACGAAATTGCTTTCCGAATGAAAATACGTCTCAAATTGCATTTCAACAATTTTCTTTTCTCTTCATAACAATTCCACTCCACCCAATTAAATATCATTTTATTTTGTTGACTTTAGCATCAGTAAATTATTATATTTAATATTACAATATTTATTTATGAATATGATTTTTGCTAATAATATTTTTTTTAATTAGAAGATTATAGTATTTTTGCTACTATTATAGCTGAAATGATAATGAACGTTATTATGCAAATGTTGTGTTCATTCCGAGTAAATTGGGTTGTATTTTTTCAAACATAATAGAATCACTGCACATTTCCCTCGGCCCTTTCCGACTTAATTTCTCATAAATAAAATTTGATATTCTTGTTTCCACAACGCTGCTAAAAATATAAAATTTTTATACTTATTTATTTTATTATATGGAAATCAGAAAATTATTTGTTACTAATCAATTAGATTCTTTTTGCTTCGTGTTTATTAATTCGGAAATTGCGTCATACCACACCCAACACAGAAGTCATGAGCAATCGATATCCAATCTTCTGGGAATCCGTCCGTTTAAAATCTCATTACCGACGACAGTTTAAAGTTCAAGCGTAAATTCGATACAAAAGCGAACTTTTCCATCAAGGCCCATATCGAACCTCCCCAATAAGCAAGCGAGAACGAAAGAACTAATGTAATTTATCCGGCAAGTGCGACCCGCCAATAAAGTGAAAATTGCATCATCGGAATAATTTGCACTCGAAAATTGCTCTGGTCTCTTTACCACGATCATCATCGTTAGTTGTCTGTTGTCCCGGATGCGATCAGTCGTAACCGGAAGCCCCGGAAGATTTATTAACCAGGAATCCATTTGCGGTTTATGAATGCCGCACGGTCGTAAATTGGTTATACCGAGTTTATCATCGCCAGACGAGAGGCGGTGGAAAATACAATAAAAAAAAAAACAGTTCGTCCGAGTTTCTTCCGCGGCGAAATTCTGTTATATCTGCTGGTTTAACGTATGCAGATTGTGGCTTTTGTGGATTCATCTCGAGTTGAAGTCGTCGCGTGCAAGAGATGAAGGAGAGAAAGAACGAACGAAACGAAACTAGTGAAAGAAACTTTATTGCTTTCCTCCGGGAGAAGAAAACTCGTGTTGGGACGCAATCCAATATTCAAAAGCGCACATACAAACACGCATGTATGTACACGCACACACACACACGCAAACGTAAACATACAAATAAACGTAATCACAGAATCACAACTGGAAGAAGGATTTTGCAAGGGGGAGAGCATTTTAAATTAGTTTTAAGAGGAGACGACAATCCTCGAGCTCCCATTAATAACCACTTATCACGAGCATCCTCGATTACGAGAAACTCCAGAAAAAAATAAATATACAAAAGCCACTTATTCCTTATTTATTTGCAGAAATAAATTTTTCATCAAATTAAATTCGAGAGAATAAAAATAAGAATGTTATGTTAAACAATAATAATAATTGTAAAAAGAAATCAATATCGTGCAGACAGAGAGAAATAAATTTAAATCAATCATGGAAAGAGTTCCACTGTGTGGGATTGATATTAATGGGGCATCAATTTTATTTACGACCTGTAAATCCCCGCCCGTAATTTGTATATGATTCCAACATTTTTTTAATTACAATGATAACGAGCGATGGAACCGAGAAAATGAAAAAAAAATATATATATTCATCATTTTCCGTGCGGAAATTAAAATTTTCCGAATGAATTGTTGCGTTACAATATATTTTTGGGTCACACTTAATTGCCACGATCATGCTCCGTTTATTTCCCTTTGTTTTTATTGCTTATGTTTAGTTGCAATTAAATTTAATATATTCATAGAGGTAAAAATGGGAATGTTATATAAAGCATCGTTGGTTTTTATAGATTTTTAAATTATTTATTGATATTTTAAGAATACATTTATGATGTCGAAGCATAAAATAAAAATATTTTAATTATTGTAATAAATGTTTAAAAATAATGAAAAAAGTTAATATAATTTCTCATATTTTATAAAATGAATGATAAATGTAAACTTTATAATTAACGTTGCGCATCGCATGTAGTTTTAATTAAAAAGTAATAACCGTGTTGATGACGAAAATAATGCAATGAAATGGATCCACGTTCGAAAGTTTTTCTAACACCAAACGAAAAAAGCAAATCCGGGAATTTCGGAATGCGCACATCAGGTGGATTAGCAATTATCGCATCGGCAATACGCGCATCATCGCAGATCGGAATATTGGCTATTAGTAATAATCCAATCTCCAACAGGTGACATTCGCAATTGCCATTTTCACGATTCAATTGCAGTCGAATTACGCACAGGAAATACGAGAACCGTTTTAAATTGAAAACAAATAACGAATAAAAACGACACGATATTAAATTCTTGGCAACGAGGTGAAGATAGTTCCATCAATCAAGCGAATTTTCTTTAAGAAAAAATAAAACAATCTGCATGAGGGTGTTCGAATTCCGGCAGTCCTTTTGGTGAGACCTGACGAAGGAAATAATATAAAAAATATATGAGAAAACGGAGGGAGAGGAGTCTGGCAAATTGACGGATCCGTCAAAACTCATTAGGCGATTGGCAGTGACGTTGAGCGAAAATCGTTTCGACAAAGATTGCATCCGACGTTTTAAAAACCCATCAATTTCTTCTACATCTGCAGAAATATTATTTTTTTTATTCGACTGTTGGAAATTGCATAGAAAGATCTTCATTGCAATATCACGTTTCAGAGTAATTAATTGAACGGTGAAATTCGAACTTCGTTAACCTTGCAAGCTCGAATTTCTCAGGTGAAAGGTTAAAACCGCATTGGAAAATAGTCATACGTACAAACTATTTGATTTATCTATTATTAATTACTGTCTATTAAGAAATTTCTAAATAAGTTCTTAATAATAAATTATGTAATATTAATTTTAATAATTAATTTTTTTCACGTGATTTTCAAGAAAATTTATGAATGTGCATAATTCTATACGAAAATTAATAGACTATTATTGCTAATACATTCCTTTCAAAGCAATTATGTAATAGCAATGTTCTTTGTTTCTTTAATGAAATTCCTTTCAAGCGTACAGTTACGTAACAGCAACAATTCATCATCATCTTCGTAGTGTTTGGATGCACTGGCGACGTGGAAATCCGCTTAACATATTCGCCTTACATAATGCAGACTCGTAAAACGCGAGCGTGCATGCAGATTCTTGTCTATTATACCATATTATTCAACTCCTTTTTGTTCGTTTTCCTTGCACTTCCCTCGGGATTATTGCTTTTATTCAGCATCGTCCGATTTCAGATGCGTTTTGATGGATTACAACGTCAATTACGAACGGCAACAATGCTAGTGTTATCTCCGCTCCATCACTGTCTTACATAATACAACGCCTTATTCAATTTACTTCTTTTGCAAAAATAAATTAGTTTAATTTTATTTTTCATTAGACTATAAATTCGAATTATGAAAGACGATAAACGTTTCGTATTTTTCGTTGAGAAAATCAATAGATGTAGTAAAATGTGCTTTGCCCTGTCTCCAATATCCTTCAAAGATTGTCAGGATTTAGTTGTTATAAAATATGATGTTTATTGACAAAACGTCAAGATCCATGCGTTCGCAATAAAATACTCTCACGATATATATTTGTAATATCAACCTTTCTCTTACAAAACTTATACATAAAATACTTTTACTTATTACTATTCATAAATCTATATTAAAAATAATAACTTACATACATTTCAACAACATTGTATTTATATACCCTAACGTAACAATGGTGGATGCGCCGGGTAGTATTGAATTTATATTCATTTTATTACCTCATTTTTATTACATAACTGTCAAATAAATACAAATATACGTATTAATAGATTATTAAAAATAAATAATTTACATGTATTTTATTATAAAAATGTATTTTTACTTATAATATTGATAAACGCATGGCGGATGCGCCGGGTATTTTTCAATTTTTGTTTGTAATAAACTAAAATATTTTATTTTCTATTAATAAAAATGCAATCTAATACAAGTAATAATATTTATTTCTAAATATTATATCTGCTAACAAAATTGGAAGAACGAAACGACGTTGCACTTCATTATTTCTATCATCTTTTCCTTTTTTCACCCTCGAAGTGACAATTTTCTAGGAAACTGAGGCGCCTCGCGTGCGGAGAGATTTCATCGAGTCATAAAATAAATTGAAAGAAGGTATATCAAGGACAACAGAATCTCAGCCGAAATGAAAACTGTTATCAATGTTACGCAAGAAGAAGTCTTTTAAATAAAAGTAATACAAAGCATTTTATATTTAATAAAAATTGTACAAAGATAAAATCTTAGCGAAATTTTTTATATTAATAATTACTGTATTAATCATTAAATTGTGTATAGATTATTTGTTATAAAATACTTTAATTAAAATGAATATTTTATGTATTTCGTATTTCTTTATGAAAATAAAATTTAAACAACGCAATTAATAGTTGTGTTTTTTTATAAAAGTAATAAAAAAAATAGGAGATAATTGCGTGACGATGAATCATCTGCAGCTGCGAGCATTAAACCAATCCTTATTTGGTTGAAAGTGCGTCTCGCACATTCAATAGAAAATGTTTATTATATTATTACGAAAACGCCCGATCTCATCAGCGAGTATTAAATCGTGTTTAGATTATTTGTTCTATAATATTTTAATTAAAAATAATATTTTATGTATTTCGAATTGCAAGATGAAAAAACGCAAATAATAGTCGTGTATTTTGAACAGTTTGTTGGTTTAGTAAAGAATAATAACAATAATATTTTCTCTTTGATTTCAAAATTATATATTGTATGAATGTCCCTAATTTCACCATAAAAATACAACCCTTGTTCAATGCTATTATTTCTATATAAAAAACAGTAGTTATTTTATTTTTTGTTGTGCATTTCGGCCGTTTTTCCAGGTGAACATACAATTTGAAAAAAATAAAAACGATTGCCCGTGCAACATCAAGCAAATAATTCACTACAATTTGAATTCGCTCCATGTTATTTTTTTGCGCATTGTTTAATTATACTTTCTATGCGTGTATGTGTATTTTGTATGTAACGTGATAAATAACTATTTTTTTTTTGAACATTTAAAATATTTTAGGTCATTGGCTAATATTTGTTTGCCGATGAAAATACGCGCTCATTTTTCTCTATTTTCTTAATTTTTCAAATTTAAAGTAATCTGTAGAAACCAAAATGGATTAATTCTAATTATTTATATTTCTAATTATTCGTATTAGTTAATTACGTGTAACGACTAAACTTTCTCAACTCGGTGAAACTGCAGAGTTTCGTGCAGTTTTCTGTTGTTGCATAAATGATTGGGGGATTTCCACGGATGTCACGTAAAGCACGAATTCGTTGTATCCAAACAGGAACGTTTACTGTACTCATTAGTTTATTTGTTCAAACTGTAGCAGTTTATGCAAATGCATTCACTTTGTGTGCGTCTGTCTGTCTGCCTGACGCGTTGCCTTGTTCCTACAGCATTCGCCGGAATGTTTACGTAATTGCAACCATCCGAATTACGTAACGACTAATTATGAAGAGACAGAGCAAAGATAATATTTTGATATTAATTGTTTCTACTCGCATAATATTAGCAGGAAATTTAATTTTTTTTTGTCATATTTCAACAATTAAAATAAATACCACACATTTTTTTATGACTTTCCAAGTTACGTGTTCAAATAGTGACCCTGAGCTGCTGCATTGTGTAACTTCAATTTAGGAAATCTAATATAATATAATAATTTATAGTAATTTTAATAGATTTCAATTGTAACGCACTACTTTTCATGCATAAATAAGAATTATGCAGCTAATGATTTATCGTGTTCGATTTTTATAAATAATCTAATTTTTATTACTATTTTATCGCAAAAATTTTATGTTAGAATTGTTGCAAATAAAAATGAATCAAATTAATATATAAAGCGATTTTTCGGAAATCTCACCATTTTTATTACTTTTCTATCATTTTATTATTTTTAATTGTAATTAAAATTTGTCAAAACTCTACAAATATTGAAATAAAATTGTTTAAATTAATACAACGTTTAATCGCATTCATTTTCAAGGCAACATTTTGCATTCTTATTTAATATTTAAATATTATATCACTTTTTCAAATTGAATATAAAATTTAATTTTAATAAACTATATTATTATATCAATTTTAATAATATTAGTTGTGTTATTTCTTTATAATCAAAGAATATTTTGAAATATCTTAACACATTAATATAAATAGACTAAATTTTAATATTCAAAAATAGGTTTATTGTTCGATATAATCAAATCAAAATTGAAATATTTTTCTATGTATCAAAATAATTGTTTTATTATTATTTTAAGAGATAAATAGTCCACGTGCCGACCCGATCGCGATAAAACCAATAGAATTGTTAATAACAAAAAATTCCGAGGATTGCCGAAACCTCGCTGTGATTTGCAAGTGCAGATGATTCATCGCAATACGCTAATAGGCAAAAACGTTTTCTAATTTAACACTTAAATGTTTTATTAGTTTTATTTGCATTAAAATTTAATATAAAAATTAATATTAAATTATATTAAATTAAAAAAAAATGTCACATTTACATGCAAATAACGAAACGTAAAGAAAAGTTAATAATTTATTTTAAAATAATGTATATTTTATATAAAAAGAAATAAAATTTAGTATTTTTGAGGAATTGAAAACGAATAAGTTTTAATAAAATCGTTTTGGTGATTAACACAATCGCCTAATTTTTATTGCTTTCTGCGAAACGCACTATTTTCGTGCCCAAATAAGGATTGTTTAAACGCAGCTGCAGTGCAGGTGTTCAATTTTTATAAATAATCTCATTTTTATTACTTTTTTATCGCAAAAATTTTATGTTGGAATTGTTGCAAATAAAAATTAACTAAATTAATATATAAAACGATTTTTCGGCAATCTCACAATTTTTATTACTTTTCTATAGTTTAATTATTTTCATTTGTAATTAAAATTTAGCGAAACAGTGCAATATAAATTAAATAAACCGTAAATATACGAAATCATTTATAATTTTTATTAATGAATTATAAATTACAATATTTACTATTTTATTTAATTACTTGCTAACTTTCTATAAGCGTTTAAATAGCTTATTTTTATTTCAACGAACGAGTACTTCTATAAGTCACTTGGCAATTTTGTAATTCTACCAAGTTAAATAATTTTAATATATAAAATGCGAATTGTTATTTAAAGAAATATTGAATAACATTAAAAAATTCACATTTACATTAATCAATGCAAGTAACCATAATGAAAAGTTATTAATTTATTTAAAAAAATGTAATAATATTTATATAAAAAGAAATACAAATTATTATTTTTGAGAAATTGAAAAATAATAAGTTTTAATAAAATAATTTTGGTGATTAGCGTTCGGCAATCGCTGCAGCTGCAAATGATTCACCCGCACAATCGACTAATTTTTATTGTTTTCTGCGAAACGCACTATTTTCGTGCCCAAATAAGGATTGTTTAAACGCAGCTGTAAGTGCAGGTGTTCAATTTTTATAAATAATCTCATTTTTATTACTTTTTTTATCGCATTAATTAAATGTTGGAATTGTTGCAAATAAAAATTAACTAAATTAATATATTAAGCGATATTTTGGAAATCTCACCATTTTTATTACTTTTCTATCGTTTTATTATTTTTATTTGTAATTAATATTTTTCGAAACAGTACAAAATGTGTAATTGAAATAGAATTGTTTAAATTAATACAACGTTTATTTTTTGATAAATATTTTATTATATTTTAATAAATTTTCCTATTTTGAATTCGCCGATAGGCCGAAACGTTTTCAAATTTAATACTTAAATCTTTTATCAGTTTTATTTGCATTAAAATTAAATATAAAATTTAATTTTAACAAACTGTTCAATTAAATAATCTCATTTTTATTACTTTTTTATCGCAAAAATTTTATGTTGGAATTGTTGCAAATAAAAATTAACTAAATTAATATATAAAACGATTTTTCGGCAATCTCACAATTTTTATTACTTTTCTATAGTTTAATTATTTTCATTTGTAATTAAAATTTAGCGAAACAGTGCAATATAAATTAAATAAACCGTAAATATACGAAATCATTTATAATTTTTATTAATGAATTATAAATTACAATATTTACTATTTTATTTAATTACTTGCTAACTTTCTATAAGCGTTTAAATAGCTTATTTTTATTTCAACGAACGAGTACTTCTATAAGTCACTTGGCAATTTTGTAATTCTACCAAGTTAAATAATTTTAATATATAAAATGCGAATTGTTATTTAAAGAAATATTGAATAACATTAAAAAATTCACATTTACATTAATCAATGCAAGTAACCATAATGAAAAGTTATTAATTTATTTAAAAAAATGTAATAATATTTATATAAAAAGAAATACAAATTATTATTTTTGAGAAATTGAAAAATAATAAGTTTTAATAAAATAATTTTGGTGATTAGCGTTCGGCAATCGCTGCAGCTGCAAATGATTCACCCGCACAATCGACTAATTTTTATTGTTTTCTGCGAAACGCACTATTTTCGTGCCCAAATAAGGATTGTTTAAACGCAGCTGTAAGTGCAGGTGTTCAATTTTTATAAATAATCTCATTTTTATTACTTTTTTTATCGCATTAATTAAATGTTGGAATTGTTGCAAATAAAAATTAACTAAATTAATATATTAAGCGATATTTTGGAAATCTCACCATTTTTATTACTTTTCTATCGTTTTATTATTTTTATTTGTAATTAATATTTTTCGAAACAGTACAAAATGTGTAATTGAAATAGAATTGTTTAAATTAATACAACGTTTATTTTTTGATAAATATTTTATTATATTTTAATAAATTTTCCTATTTTGAATTCGCCGATAGGCCGAAACGTTTTCAAATTTAATACTTAAATCTTTTATCAGTTTTATTTGCATTAAAATTAAATATAAAATTTAATTTTAACAAACTGTAATATTATATTAAGATTTATTAATTTATTATTTATGTTATTTCTTTCTCATCATAGAATATTTTGCAAATATTGTTCAAGAAATAGTTTATATTTAATGCTATAATAATCATGATATATCCATTAAATCTTATCAAATTAAATTATTTTTATAAATAAACTAAATTTTAATATATAGAAATTAGTTTATTGTTTAAAAATTATAAAATACATTTTTATATAGTAAAATTATTATATTATTATTTTAAATTGAATAATAATTCATTTTCATAAAGATTGTTTTTAAAATAGAATAGATTTCACTCAATAGATGCAGAAACTAAACGCAATCGAAAATCGTCAAGAAAATGATCCATTTTCAATTGGTTTAGCGCAGTAATTTTTGTTATTTTAAACAGCCATTTTATGATTGTATGCGTTAAGAAAAAGAACATTAGAGATAAGCAACCAATGGACTACGTGCCGACCCGAGCCATTGAACCAATAGAATTGTTAATAACGAAAAATTCCGGGGATCGCCGATCATTCGCTTAGCGATTGGCGATATTATTTGCAGGTGCAGATGATTCATCGCTATAATTTTATCAAATAACATTTTTGTCCAATAAAAATATAATTGTTTCAACAAATATAAAATTTAATTTTAACAAATTATAATATTATATTAATTTTAATTAGATAATTGTGTTATTTCTTCCTAATCAGAGAATATATTTCAAATATCGTTCAAGAAATAGTTTAAATTTAAGCAATGTGTAGTGCTTTAATTATAATATGTAATTAATCTTAACAAAATAAATGATTTTATTGACTAAAGACTAAAATATATTATTGTCAAATAGGTTTTCTAATTCAAAAAATTGTTCTAAAATAATTTAGTAATTTCAATTTATTCGAATCGAAACGCGTAAAATACACTTTTCATGCATTTCAAATATTTGTTTAATATTTATTACAATTCTTATCGTATGTTCGAAACGCACTATTTTCGTGCCCAAATAAGGATTGTTTAAACGCAGCTGCAAGTGCAGGTGTTCAATTTTTATAAATAATCTCATTTTTATTACTTTTTTATCGCATAAATTGTTCGATGTTCGAATTATTGCAAATAAAATAACTAAATTAATATTTATTAATATTTATTAATATTTATTATTTTAAATTGTAATTAAATTTTGTCGAAACAGTACAAAATATTTAAATGGAATAAAATTGTTTAAATTAGTAGAACGTTTAGTTTTTGATAAATATTTTATTATAATTTAATGAATTTTCCTATTTTAAATGTAAATAAAATATATAAATGTTTTCTCTCATAAATCTTGAAATAATAATTTTAATAAAAAATAATTTCAATAATATTTTAATATTATAATTATGTTATTTCTTTCTGATCATAGCATATTTTGTAAATATTATTAAAAAGTAAAGTTTATTAGATTTATTTTAATAAATTATAATATTTAAAAATAAGTTTATTGTTTGAAAAATTGCTTATAAAATAATTTATGAACAGATCAATATTTTTAAATCGAAATCGAAACACATTTTTATTTTTCAATATTATTGTAGTATTATTTTAAATTGTATAACAATTTATTTTCATAAATATTGCTTTTAAAATAGAGAAGATTTATTTTTCTATTTGGATGCATAAAAGAAAATGATCCATTTTCGATTGGTTTAGCGCTGACATTTTTTGTTATTTTAAACAACCATTTTATGATTGTATAAATTTATAAAAAGACTCGAGCGATTGAACCAATAGAATTATTAAGAACGAAAAATTCCGGGGATGTCCGATCACTCCTTTGGCGATTGGCGATAGATGCAGGTGCAAATGATTCATCGCGATAATTTTATCAAATAACTTATTTATCCAATAGAAATATAATTGTTGAAACCAATATAAAATTTAATTTCGTTTTCGTTTCCAAATAAAGCAATTTTTTATGTTTGATTTGTATAAATGAAAATATACAATTATATGTAAATTAATTTATAATTTAGAAAGTTTTTTAGCTAATAATAATATTATTTTACACTTTTCGAGATAAGCAAGAAAGGTCAACCCCTTATTATCCCTTTTGCAACAATAAACTTTCCATGTTACATTATATATAAAGTTGGAGGTTTTTTGCGGCTTTGGGTTGAATGTATATATTTTTACATTTATAATTATATTACATTTATTTATATTATTTACATACATGTTTGGTGGAGGATCTTAATACGATATCTTGACAGGCAAATATAATGGGATTTTGTTGTGTAACGTTATCGGGATGTTTGTATGTAAATGGGCAAAGCTCGAAACGGAATTCGTTCGTGCTTACCTGCCTTTGCGCGTGTGCTTATGTAAACCCCTTGTTGCTGCATCGTTTGCCATAATCCGTCGGACAAACAAACAAACTAACTAAAAGGACCGACGGGTGAAAATCCAGCGCGAAATTGTTCGCATTAATTATCTGCAAAATTACGTATAAATCCGTATTTGCATGCATTGTCCATAATCGACGTAACTATCATTCATTCATAAAGAACCGATCGAGAGCGATCATCTGCATCCATCGATCATAATTATATTGCATTGCACGAAATCCACCCTTGCGTTAAAATCCATTGTAATCCAACTTGGTAACAGTTTGACTTGAATCTGCATTTGCATAATCGTCTAGGTTGATCGGAATATTCAATATTCTCTAAAATACTTCTTCATATTAATGATAATTATATTTTTTAATTTGACTTAAATCTCATAATATATCAAAATATAAAAACTACTATTAGTAACTTTCCAAGTAATTAAAAAGTACTTGACGTGCATTGTGTAACTTCAATTTAGGAAATAATCTAATAAATATGTAAAATGTTATTTTAATCTATTTTATTGCAAAGCAATAAAATTGGGAAATAATTGAAATATTTGCTAAACAATAAACCAATCCTTATATGGTTACAAAAATGCACCTGTTTCACATTACGATTAATCATGTGCGCACAATTTTTATGCTTCTATATTTCCTATTAAGTTTCTTGTATTTAGCAGAATCGCTCGTTATTGCTAATTAATTCAACTAATTAAAACATATTTCTGAACAGATCTTAACCGAAATTACTATTGATTTTCGAATTAAATTATGTATAACAGTTTGAAGTGTTTATCTGCTCGTGCGGTAATTACCTGTGGCAAGAGTAGCAATTCCCTTTTGCAAAGCGGCGCATTGTAAACAATACGGAGGGGCCAAAATGTACATATAAAGTTGGAGAACTTGTTAACTCTGATGATGCTCTGTCGCCGAGGACACGAGTTCCCTCTTCTGCATATAACCTCTCTCTGCACACCTTTACAAACATCCCTCATTCAATCACTCGCTCTCCCTTACACCTTAACGCATCTCGCTAATTGCATCTCACTCTTTCACATTCTAACGCCCTTCTGTTGCTCCTGCTCCGTCCCCGCGTACAATGGAGAAATTTTGTTCATGACCTAGCAGGCAAACTTAATTAATTAATTTTAATTCATAAACGGAACAAAAGGCCCGATGTGTTCGCAGACGAATATTTGTACATTAAAATAATACAATACCAATTTTTACATTTATTCCTCAAGTTATTTAATTAATGTCAACTAAAATTACTTCAATAATTACACAGACAAATACTTCTATTAATATATTCGATAGCTTTAAGGATTGTTGAAAATTGCTTCAATAAATTATTGTATATTATGTAATGTAATTAAACGTGTCTTTTTTTTTTGTTACATTTAATATGTTAAAACAGATCTTAGCAATTGAATTGAATTGCCTTTTCTCGGCGCTCGGCGGAGGGATTTTGTTGCGTCTGGAATTCTCACGAAAATCTCTTTACATCGTAAGTCGTACTAAGAGGATTGTAGTTTTAGTATAGTAATTCCGTTCAATTGTTTCCTGCGGCGTAGGGATTCCAACAAGGAGGTAGCTGCCATACAACTTACTGATTATCATCGCTAGATTAAATTCAACGTTAAAATCTCGTATAGATTTTGTATTAATATTTATTATTACACTTGAATATAAAAATATAAAAATGTTATTTAAAATTGAAACTCATTTCTTATAATATGTAGAATAATTTAATATTTTCAATTTATTTTTCATTAATAAAAATCATCATTAATTGATGTTAGTTTTTTAATATTAAATTTATTAATTTGTTTTAATGTAACTGTAGTAACAGCTCACACAAAGTTAAATTGTAATAGGTTTGTGAATTATTTGAAGCGATCTATTACATAATTGAATGTAATTCCCATGCGTAAAATTAATTAAATAACAATGGGATCAAAGGTAATTAAAGGTAAATAGATGCGTTTTTGCGTAATACAAATAGTATGGTTCAATGGTGAAACGCGCATTGTTGCTATTTGGTATCTTGCGAGTATGAAGGATTGAGGGAAAGAATAGTGAGGGAAGGACGGAAGGAAATCCTCTAATAAAGGCTTTCTATATCAAAGGACATCTTTGCACCTTTGAGGAAACGCGCTGCGCCTTGCAATGAAAGCCAATTTTAATTAGAGCTTTGGTAAACTAAATACACACTATTTCCTTTAAAATAGGGCCTCGACAAAAGGACACAATGTACTTGCCTTAATTAACTATATTAGTGTTATGACCTTCATAAAATTTTCCTTTCGCTTTAATTATACCGCATTGAAGATGGGAAGAACATTTTTCATTTAGAAGCCACAAACCTTCATTATCCTTGAATAAACTGAGCTTATTATAATTTTTTTTATTTTAATAGGAAACAAAGACTTTTTTTTATTACACATCAAAAGTTTTTATAATGAAAATTACAATGTTAAAATTTTTATATTAAAAATAAAATTAATTAATTTTCAAATTTAGTTAAATAAAATATTATTTGTATTTTCTTTTGGTGAAATTACAAACTTCTATATAGTAAACTCAAGGGCATTCTTTATACAGCGTTCGTGTAATGCAAGCTACAATGCAACAATAGAATCCAATGGGAATTTACTTTGCGAAGACGATAAACGGTCTCGGAAGATAAAACATTTATTGGATTGGATCACACAAAACATTTACTCCTAGATAACGTGGCATAAGGGAAGCTATTTCTTCAAGGACGGAACGATCGAATAGAAAAGGATCTAAGTTCTAATTCTTTACGAATTCCTTATATTCTTCAAAATTTATGAATAAAAGTTTTATAATTTTAAATGTAGATTATAAATTTGAAGATAATTATGTAAATAATGATGTAATTATACTGTTGAAGCTATTAAACTAAATGTTGTAGCATGATGTAATTGAAGAAGTTCTAATTTTAACCAGTGTTTCTTGTAAAACTAGATGTTATAATTATTTGAGATTATGTAGTACGAGTGAAGTAATAGTTTTAGGAGGTCGAGTTATGATGTTTGATGGCTCAGATAATACCTGGAGCAAAATGAAGGAGACAGGAACCGCAACGTGGACGTAACAGACTTAATTCCATTATCCCTTAAGTATATTAACACTTGGAGCTCGGAGCCTTTCCCCGGCGTTTTGGGAATTTATGTGCCATATAATATTTATACACTTTTGCACGCACTCTCGAAGATGAAAGACAGCAGAAAATTCCTGCTCTCTCTCTCTCGTCTTTAATTAAAATTACTGCATTAATTCATATTATTAAATTATTTTCTTAATCCCTATAAATATATTGTAATATTAAATATGGAAAAGCAACGCTGGAAATAGAAGTTTTAATTATTCACCCTTTTCCGCGATATATTTTTTTTTATTTCATACATAAGGAGTTTATTTTACATAAAGTCGGATTAACCGAAAGTTTATTATCTTCAAGCAGTTCGTTGCAAAGTAGACGCGGATTGAATATTTCCCCGACTGCTGGAAATCGTAATTTCCCACCCAACTTTGCAATTGCTTTCAAGAATAATTGTTTAATTATGATACAGATCGTAACTCAACCCGAAACTTCGATCCATTCATATCCAATTTCTGTGCGTATTTCTGTAATTATAGTTTTAATTAATAACAAGCCACATTCGTATACATATAAATTGAAATCAATGTTTAATTTTCTAAATTAATAATAACAATAAAATAATACAAAAATTTAAACAAATAATTATTTTCAGCTCACAATAATACGACAGATTTTAATTAATATAATTCATAAATAAATACGACAAATTAAATTGGATTCGTTAATTAATTTAATTAATGCAATAATAATATTTATTGCAATAATTATATAATAAATAATAGTAATTTTTTCTATGAAAATCTAATATATTATTAGGATTTTGTTGTCGGTATCATCTGTTATTGGAAATATATCAGACGTTTCTCCAAATTGAAAACTATTTGAGAAACGTTTGGACTGTCAATCTTCTCGTTGGAATTGAAGCAACAGAACTGAAAGTGCCTAAAACCACTGGCATCGATTACGTGTCGAAAGATTTACAGTCTGCAATCTGTAGGCTTTTGTGCTAAGTAAAAAAAAAACAAGTTTGCAAGCAAACGTTTGTGTGTTCCAGTTGATTGGTGTTAATATATGCACGGAACGAAACTGAAATTTATTGTGGGACGGTTATTATTCATGCCCATGGTTGTGGGCTATGTGTGGAGACTTAAAAAGCACTTATGAAAATGATCCTTCGGGAATTTGCGAGTGTGTGTATGTTTGTACGTGGACGGGCGGCTGTAGTAGTTAGCCCGGATTTCGGATGAAAATCCAAATCCGTATTTATGTGCATATAAATTGAAATTTTCTAGTTAATACAATGGACGACCGCCGAAGAGACAATTTTCGTTTAGAAAAATAAGAAAAATTTATATGCACGCATAATGCGGAATATTTTTCTTTATTTTTTTTTAATATATTTTTAAACCAAAAATTCCTATATAACCAAGAGTGCTTTCTAAATACTTATTTTCTCGGTACATCAACTCCCATCATCGATTTTTTTTCTAGTGATTTTTATGTCTTTTTCTATTAATTATAATAATTTGCAATAGTGAATGCAAAATTAATGTAGAATAAATAAATAAAATAAATTTATTAAGAATATCAGAGCAAATATTGTTCAATGAAAGTAAGTGAAATTTATTGAGAAAAGGGGTATTATTATGTACCTTATAAATGTGTTTGCTTGTGTATAGAATGGTGAGCAGTCACGGAAGGTTAATCTACAAGGTTTTAATATTAACTAACGGATGGAAATACAGGAAATTAAACAATGGGAAATAACGTGGGAGGGGGGCGGGAAATTTAATTGTCGCGAGTGGGCGTAATGGGCTTAAGTGATTTCGGACGAGGTTTGACCGAAAAGTTTCATATTATGTAATACGTAGCATGTGTGTGTGTGTATGTCTACATTACACGGCACAAACTCAACTTAATTTATGAGTGTATTTACACGGCAAAGTTTCCAAACCAGAGTTTCCCCACACGGCCACTTCGATTTAAACTTCGGTCACCCTCGTCATTATTCCAACGAGACGACCTTTGTCCCTTTTGTTTCTTTGCATCGTTCAACTTCTTATTAATACGACTTGCTTGATGACCGTAATCGGATGTAAAGAACTTCTGCGGAAAGAGGCTTACACTCTCGCTTTTTTTTTCTCTCTCTCTCTCTCCACACACTTTCTCGACCTTTCGCTTAAGCTAAAAGGATTTGCGGTTTTCGTTTTTGGTTTCAGCATTAAGTGGTAGTTTCTGGGGCGCATCAAAACACTGAATGTTGAAGCGGTGGCTAATTCAGATCCGACAGTTAATAATGCAATTAATTGTGCAATTTGACGATCGTAATTGTAATCAATTTGGGAGATGATGATCGTACTTGGTTCCGTGCAGATTACACACGGACTGTGTTTAGTTTAATAGGGGTAGTTTCAATTGGCGGCCGCATTATGCACGAATTAATTGCGTATTGTCTGGAACTTATCAGCGCCTCCGCTTCAGCCCTGAATTCGAACCCTTTATGCGCATAAATATTCAGAAGCCGACCAGAGGTAATCCAGAGGTAATCCATCTGGATGCCGATGCGGATGATGAGGTAATCGAAGTTATCTGGTACACGCGCTCAAGTCGAGAGAGAGTTCGAGCTTTCCATCCATTCCATGGCAGGACGAATCCATTTGCATTTATTTGCGGATTTATGTGGGAATTTCCTGCGAGGTCCTTGTTCAGCAGGAAATTTCGTTTCGGCAATAATTCCGTTACAATTCTTCGCGCCGGAACTTTCCGCAATTACGGTATCTGCATTATTTATAAAGTCTACAAACTCGCTCTCTCTCACTGCGTGTCATCGACTATAATCGAAAAGGATCCCTCGCATTCCGATCCTTTCACAAAGAAGTTTGCAACTACTTCACAACACTTCTCAACCCCATACAAAATCCACTTAGTTTATAAATTATTAAATACCAATTATTTATTTAAATTAATACTAAATTATAATTTCTAAATAGTTCTCTTGTTCTTGTTCTTGCAACTTTCGGCCTCGATTTTGTAATATCCGCATTCTAAGTAAACAGCAGTTAAGTGGATTATTTCCGGCAGTTTGTGCAAGGAAAAGCCATGATTGTAGATCAAAATCTCATTATCTGCATAGTAAATTCGGTAACCCGATTATCCGCCCTCGATAAAAGCACTACGAATCTATTCCAATGTCACATCTACATCACCGAACGCAATTAACAGTTTCTTCTCCGACATTACGTAATTTTAACCGGTCTGCCTATATCGATCCACACTCTTGTAGCATTCGCCACCAGAAATCCACCACAAGATTAATTGTTCATCTAATATTCCCTTTTTATACAATTTAATTGCGTTTTCAATTATAAAAACAAATAAAACAAGTTACAAAAATGCATAATAAATATATATGTAACATACATATTTCAAATATAAATTAATTTTATGGTTATTACCAATTTATTTTTTTTGATAAATTTTAGTAAACTAATTTTAAAAATAAATTGGTTTTACGGATATTGCATTTTATGATTTATTTCAAATATTCGCTATAATTTTATTTAAAAAAAAACTATAAATAATAAAAAATAATGATATTTTTATGAAGATTAATTAATTGCGAATTGTTGTTTTCTTCTAGTTTCAAACGCAATTCATTTAATTTTCTTTTATTTTGGAAAATAAAATACATTGCTTTTTATCGACGTTGGAGCATGTTTCTGTTAAAAATAAACATAACAATAGTCAATTTGCATACAACAATCGAATGCGGAAATAGGTATAACCGGATGGAAAATTTCGTATTATTATTTTTGTTCTTTTGTGTAGATTTAGTATCTCATGAATTTCATTTTATTTTCCAGATCTCTGTAAACGACACCGTGGCCATAGCCGAAAATGGAAGCGAAGCGGAAAACCCGAATCCAGTGACAATGATGTCGATCCTCCTAGTAGGTACGTGTAACAAGTACATAAATCTTTCGCCATCCAATTTCGCGTGTGTGTACGAAACGGCGCATTTTAATGCGCATCTGGGATCCAAGCCAGGAAGATTTTGGTGAAGAAATGATTATTAAATGAAAATTGTTTAAACTGTGGAAAAGCGGTAATTGAAATCGCGAATGCAATTGAAGGAATCATATTGTTACATATGCGTTGTGTGCGTAGGGCAATCAAACTTTTTAATTATAACCGGAGGTTTGCGGATCGAAGCCTCGGGGCAATGAGGGGAAAGTAACGCAAAAAAAAAATAACGGAAAAGAAAATAGGGGATGGTTCGCGAAAAACAAGCAATTTATATGTTAATTTAATAAACGCCACTGAGGGATTAATATTGATTTAGTTAATTAAGACCGTATATTAAACTGAACCGGAACGTTTTATTTTCTTCGGTTTTTCTCTCTCGAATTTGACGTGGTTAATTGAGAGTCATCCGAATTGCACGTCGCCGCTCACATTTAGGGTTCTATTAATGTGTGTATTGCAATGGCAATTACTGCGAACTACTTAATACGTCTAATTGCCATCCAATCAAAGCCTCCGTATTGAACCGCTTAATACCCGTGTATCGTCATGTTAGTAAATTCTGGGTCGGTGTTAGTTAGCAGACGGATTATCCCAATATTTGGTCAACAACTTAATCCTCTCAAACAACACTCATTCATTAATAGCTAGTAAACATAGACATAATTATATGCTATTTTCTTGTAGTCATAATTGATAAAATTGACTTTATAATTTATACCACAATCTCGAAAAGTACACACGCCAAACTCATTTAAGTAGTGTCTTTACATTATTGGTTTTATCTCCAAAAGTATTCACGCCAAATTAATTCTTGAATAACCACTTTAAAGCTAAATCTTCAATCTTTAAAACGTGTATACTGGTATAGTTGTATCGATTGACATTTAGACGTAATTGTCCGCAATGCGGGGGTATTCGGGTTCTTGAATCATGACATTTTTAATATGGTCCTCCAAGCCAAACATTTTTTACTATTACTTATAAGTATAGTCTAATTCTATCGTTGTTATTAATTTCAGGAATTTTTCTGTCTGTGTTGATATTTCTTTCGGTTGCTGGTAACATTCTGGTGTGCGTTGCCATCTATACTGACAGAGGCCTCCGTCGGATAGGAAACCTATTCCTGGCCTCTCTGGCAATTGCAGACCTCTTCGTCGCATCTCTGGTGATGACGTTCGCTGGGGTTAACGATCTTCTCGGCTATTGGATTTTTGGGGCTCAATTCTGCGACACCTGGGTGGCATTCGACGTGATGTGCTCGACGGCCAGCATCCTCAATCTGTGCGCCATCTCCCTGGACAGGTACATCCACATCAAGGACCCGCTCAGGTGAGTTTCAATCTGCAATACATCAATTCGATCAGAAAGCATTCATTTGCGAACGTCAAATTACTAAACCCGTCGCAGGCGTTTACGTAAACATCATTAAATTTCACATCTAAATCGATTACAGCTCAACATCTTTGTCTTAATATGCAATCTGCTGTTAATCGTCGAAGAAAACAGTTTCTCAACGCATATTGCATTACAATTTTAAATATCTCAAAATAGAAATTCAGAATTCACTTCGGAATGGAGAGAATAAAAGTCATGGTTATAAATCACTATTATTTCGGCATACGTAATTGGGTGAATATTTTGCAATACTGAATCAAAAATATATGAAAGAGCGTATGGGGGCAGGATAAGATGAAAAAAAAAATGTAGGGGTTTTGAAATACGGGACCGTTATGCCTCCGGTTTCTGGAATAATATTGAGAAACAGTGGAATCCTTTCAGTTGGAAAATTTAAAGCAATTTAACTTGCTTCCCCGACTTCAGGAATCGATTCCCATATAATTTACGTACCCAGACCTAATGAAAATACTCTCGAAAAAAGAATCAAATAAAATAAACTATCTCCTCCATCTGTTTCACTTCTTTTATTCCTTTTCCTCAAAAAGCATTTCCGATCTCCGAACCGCAGTTAGATGAACCGGATTCTACTCTCACCAACATTATTCAATTCCCGTTCACATTTATATAACATTTGTAAAACGAAAACTCCAATTTATATTACAAACTACATTAATTTATTTTCGATTACAAACATTTATATTTTACAATCATTGAAATTAATAATAATTAAACTGCATTATTGCATTAAATATTATTATCAATAATAATAATGGAACAATCTGTATAATCATAATTTTGTAATATTCATGACATTGTAAATTAGCAAAATTATTGCGTGTATTTTGAAAGGATTTGTTGTTGAGAATTCCAATTCATTCCTCGTTCCAGTTTCCCGTTTTTCTTTAGTTGAATGTTTCACTCGTGAAACTCACCTCGATCTATCGAAACTGCAATTCTGAAGCGAGATGATTTCTGAATGGATAAATAGATTGGGTTTCAGCCGTTATCTGGCTTCAATATTGTTATTCGGGGTTGGATTCACGCGCGCCTTCTGCATTTGCACCTGAATAAAAATATTATTTTCGCGCGACTCTTTTTAGATACGGCCTCTTCCGATGTTTGCATGTGTTTCATGCATGTGTGTATGCCAACGTGTGTATAGATTCCGGATATATAGAGGGAGCTCCGGTGGATTCCTTTGAAATGGAAATTTCATCCGATCCAGTGAATTTGCTACGCTTTTACTTCGACGAGAAGAGTGAAAAAGAGAATTTACACACACACACACTCATAGACACGGCCATCCCCTGTGGGAATTCAAGTGCAAATACAAATCACATTCAATTTGCGCAAACGAATCGAATACTTTAGTTTCACCAATAATTTTTGCTAATTTTTTTAGACCATATTCATATTTTTTATAATCTCTTAATAAGTACACCAAAAGCATTATTATTATATATATTGGAGTGATTAAGTTAGCTTTAGTTTCAAGAGTATTAAATATCAATTAATAATTCTACATTAATTAATAAGCAAGAAGGGTATCGCATGTCTCGGTCTAATTTAGGTAACTAATTAATATAATTTATTACTTTTTTTTGTTAAGTTATTAATTATGAATATTATTATCATTATTATAAAATATGATCAATTATCTGTGATGATAACTCGGTCTATTTTTGAAGGGAAGTGTTTGAGTACCATTGAAATATGAATTATGGAAACTGAATTATGGATTATGGAAATCTATGGAATAGAATTGCAAAGGGGATCATAAAAAATAGTGGTGATGGGAAAAAAGAAATAGAAATAACTGTGAAGATGTAATAATTTAGGTTTTACAGAGACGTGACAATAAATCAGATGGAAACGTTCGAAGGTTGGGAATGGGATAGATAAAGTCTGCGCGTAACCTAGGTTTCGCAGCGCGATATATCATTAGGCATATTAATTAATTGTATAATTGCCGCTAATTAACTGGAGAGTCGTTGCTGATGTTGATGGATTGTGTGCAATTTCCATGGAAACATCGCATCTGCTGTAGGCATCCAACCACTGTCGATAGGTTTTATTTTTATTTTTTGTGGGAAAACTTCATTTTCTAACTTTGTAATTTATTTACCTCAACAGCCGAGCACACTTCGGGGAACTCGTGTATGAACGAAACAGTCGGATGCACTTACATTTCGTATGCATGCATATTATGTAACGGAAAGTTTTGGGGAAATGATGCAGTGTGTATATGTTTTGCTTTGTATATTATAACATTTCTTCAATTCCACTAGAGAGCTTCGGGCCACTAAAACTTACTTTGATAAATAACATCGTAACTATTTAATTATGGCTCTGCTGCATTTACATATATCTTCCAGTTCCATCTGAAGTTGAGGTGAACAAATAGTTGGAAATAGCAAGTTTAAATTAGTTTAGATAGATCAAATTTAATGAGATGTCCTGAAACAGCTACAGTTTTTGAAAATATTTTTATGGTAAGTTCTTAAATCATCCGAAAAATACTCAAATGGATGGATTTACCTCAGACAGCGAAGCACGTTATCCGATGTTATAACATCACCTATTCGCAAAGTTTAACAGGGAAAGACTTTATTATCTATAAAAGGCAACGTAAAGTTGCGGCGCTTCGTATTTTGCATAATAAAATGCAATTACTTACATCAAAAAAAAAAATACGACAACGTGGAAGAGGGTTGAAAAACTTACGTTTTAGTGCTTTCTGAACTCTAATTATTCGCGGCGATTGTCGCAAAGTCTCGTACTATAAATTAACAGCAAACTTTTCAAATTATCTCGAGAGCAGCATCAAAGATGCTCCGCTTCGGCGATTTAAGTGTTGAATAATTTGCTTTAAAATGTTGTGGTTTTAAAATTTTTGCAGATACGGTCGATGGGTTACGAGGAGGGTGGCCGTTGGATCGATAGCTACGATCTGGTTGCTGGCCGCTTTAATCTCTTTCGTTCCGATCTCTTTGGGATTGCATCGTCCGCCGCAGCCTTTCGTCGTCTCTTCCGGTGGTCAAAACTACCCGACGTGCGCTTTGGATTTGACTCCGACGTACGCGGTGGTCTCCAGCTGCATTTCGTTTTATTTCCCTTGCATCGTCATGATTGGTAATCTCTGCAAACTTATGTTAAAATTTAAAATGAATGTGTTTTTTTTTCTTGTGTGATTTAAGGTATATACTGTCGTCTTTACTGCTACGCTCAGAAGCACGTGAAGAATATTAGGGCCATCACGAGACCCATAGATCTTCCGGAAGGGACTATTAATAAGAAAAAGAGCATGAAGCAGGCTAAGAATAAGGCGCTTCACATCCATCTGCACAACCATCACAGCTCGCCTTACCACGTGAGCGATCACAAAGCAGCAATAACGGTTGGCATCATCATGGGTGTGTTTCTGATCTGCTGGGTGCCGTTCTTCTGCATCAACATCGTCGCTGCGTTCTGCAAGACCTGCATCCCCGATATCACATTCAAGATTTTGACCTGGTTGGGCTACTCGAACTCTGCTTTCAACCCGATCATCTACTCCATCTTCAACACGGAATTCCGCGAAGCCTTCAAGCGCATCCTCACCACCCATTATCCCGAATGCTGCAAGTGCGGTTACCAATCGGTATCTCTCAACACCAACGACAAATTCATCACTGATTACGGCACGAAGACGGTAATAGTTAACGCTCGACGGAACGGCTCCTTCGGAGAGTTCTCCAGCGAACATCTGAGCACCGAGTCCGTGCGGCAGACTCGCGTCAACTCTTCGGAGAAGGACATCTCCGAGGACATCGTATGACACGAGAACGATTACAGGGACACCATGGTTTAAGATTATGATGTTGATGATGATGATGAAGACCTGAATCTGAAGGTGCCCGATACCAATTTTTTCTCGTTCCACTTAACATATAACAAGAAAAGAATCAAGGCTGTGCGTATTTCTGTTTCTATTTGTTTCTCGTTTCGGAGTTGTCATATATTTATTTAGTCTACTTAGATGAAGGTGTCGAGTTACTCGTCGATATTTTCTCTCCTCGGGAGAGCGGCGAAGATGGAGATGTACTTAATGTGTTTGATATTCGAGACACTTTTCATTTGCGATGGATTCAAATGGATGCTTCGTTTCTCTCCAAAGAAACACTTATCTACTTCTTTTACGTACATCCCGTCACTCCCAATATGCTAATGATGACAATTTCATCTTTTCTTATTTCGTAGCTTTAAGACCACAGCATTTCACTTTCAATTCGATTGCATAATAGCTATGGATCAGCAATTTCAACATTCAATCAATATTTTGCGAAATTTCATCACAATCATCAGTATTAACGAATATCTACCATTATTGCATTTCGAATTAACGAAATGGACAAACTAACTAAAACGTGTATTTAAGTTTGAAAGGCTGCTCGAATCGATGGATGAATAAAGCTTTTCATTAGATCCACGTACAGAGTAAATATTTGTTGGCGGAGGCCAGGCTTTAAATGAAACAGTTTTGCGACCTGTTTCTATTTGTCTTCACCAACAATCGAGTTCGGCCCGCACGAATGTCGCAAAAAGACTAATAACGGCTTGTATTCCAATTTGTACCAAATTCATACAGACATACCTACAAACCGCAATTGCAATTCTAATTAATTTCAAAACCATTTCCATACACTTCATTTACTTAATCTAAAGAATTTTCTAATCATTGTCTAAGTATTTATAGGTAACCATTGGAAACCATGTTATTATATAAAGCCGCAAATTGCTAGACGCGCTGCAGCATTTCCAAAGTAAAATACAAACAGTAAACACAAGATAAATAATGTTCCAGCAGACTCCATAGCTATTAAATGCTACCCAAAATGTTTATCTTTCATAAGAGAAATAAATCGATTTATAAATACATATACATACATATAATAAAGTTATTTAGGATAAGAGAAATTACGTATTAACAATATAGAGTAAGTATTTATTAACTTAATGGATAAGAGATATTTTATTGTGATTTTTTTTAAGACTATTATATAAAACTAATACTAATATTGTCCAGTGTAAATGCATGTTACTTGATGTAAATATGTAGAATCGTTTGTTTATAATTATATTTTTAATTAATATTCACGTATTTTCTTATTATTTATATAATATTTGTTGTGATCTTCGATCTTGTAAGATATACTTGTAATATAATTCATGTGATCTCATTCATTCATATTGTACCAATGTCCTAGCAATGTCGGAATGGTAGCAAGTGCTCATCCATTGATTTGTACGTTTCGCCAAAGTTGAAGCAATATTAAGTACGTGAATATCCTTTCTCCGCTTCTTATTCTGTGATAGAAAAAAAAACTCATTTCAGTGTAAATAAAGTGTCATAACGCAAAGCACACAGGGTTCGTGTAATTAAAATATTGTTCATTTATGTTTTTCCGGAACAATCATGTTTACATATCTGTCTCATTAAGGATGTCTTAATGTTTGCTGTGTACATATAAAGAGAATGTAATAAGATTTAAGAGCAAATTTCAGAATAAATATATACATACAAGTATAGTTAATATATATATATATATTATATACAGTGAGAAAGAGGGAGGGATTATATGTGGGGTGAAAGTGTGAAAGGGTTTGTATATTCTTTTGGGGTGGACGAGGGGTGGCGGTCTAACGAATTTATTGGACGAAAAACCGCGATGTGGGATCTGAGCAAACCACAGAAACTCTTCGTCCTCCCTCGAAATAATCTTTATTTACTTGAAACTCAGAGAAAGAATAAATATTTAAAATCGGAGCGAGGCACGGTGAAAATGTTTTATACCCTCCTTTAAAACAGAATCAATGTAAAGTTATATATGTAAATAGGGTGAACAAAAAAAAAACGTAAATAAACGCTATAAAGTTCGAAAAAAACAACCTAATTTATTTACTAAACCGATCTCTACTTCTTCGCCCTAACTTTCTTATCCTCGCTCTTCTCCAATAAGATTCGCCTGAAGAGGATCGTCTTATCGTGAGCTAAAGGATTCGATTGGAATTCCTCGTCCTTCCAGGATAATTGCATCGTTGAAGACCACGTCTTTCTTACCTCCGGAACATTCATTTTATTTAAAAGGGTTTCAGATATGTTTGGTACCATCGGCGATAATATGATGCCGCACACCCGAAGACACTCCATCACGAGGTGAAGCACGACGTCAAGCTGAGGTAAGGTCGAAACATCGCGCTTCAATTCCCACGGTTTCAAAGTCTCGAAGAATAAATTAGCAATGTGAAGAGTCTTTATTGTCGCATCGGCCACCTTGTGGAAGGCGTAGCTCGAGTAATTCTCGTAGCAGATTTCTGAGAAATAGAAAACAAATTATTTTCTTTTTATTTTCATATTTGTTTCGTTCCATTAATGAACACTGAACGTGATACTACTCCCACATTTCATTTCAGAAAAAAAAAATACAATACGCCAAACATCGTAAATAGCTCGAGGCAATTATCGTACATCCATTTGGAGCGAAGCCACGGCTTCCAATTACATTATTTCATTTCATAATAATTCATTTGGAAATATCCCATAGAAACAACATTTCTTTAAGCGTAAAGTAAACTAAATTGTATTATAAAATTTTATAATTTTCATTAAAATTGCATTAAGAACGTTTAACTGAAATAGATCTTTAAGCTCTGGTGATAAAAGAAGTTTAAAAAAAGACCGGAAATTGCAATTTAATTCGCGATGGAAGCGGAATTGGATTAATACAAAATCTGGACCGGAGAATTCGTTCGTGCGTGATGATTGAATTAATTAATCAGTCACCTGGCAGCGTTTCAATGGCGTGGAGAAGGTTCTTCGTTACATCCAAAGAGGCTATGGCATCGAAAGCAGCTGTTTCGATTGCCGGGAACGTCTGTTGCGGATTCAAGGATCCTCCGGTGCATCGGCTTAAGAGATTACCAAGGGTATCGGCCAATTCGGAATTCAGGATGCGCAACACTTTGGTATCGCTGTAATCTGTGGTGGGCGAAAAGAAAAAAAAAGCGACATCAAAGCTGGTATCATCTGTTTGAGGTTTTCGATCACGTACTACCATCGCTGTGAGCTACGCCTTCGCGCAACAGGAAGTACCTCAGACCATCGGTGGTATACAGTTCGCTTCTTTCGAAAGGGCAAACGACGTTGTGCTTGGATTTGGACATTTTCTCGCCCTCCACCGTCCAATGGGAATGGCACAAGATGGATCGCGGTGGATCCATGTTGGCTGCCATCAGAAATGCTGGCCAATATATGCCGTGGAATCTGGTGATTCAAGAAATTTTTTAAAAAGTTTAATTCAATTAAGTAAATTTAATCAAGGACAATGTAGTAATTACTTCAGGATATCCTTGCCGATGACGTGGAGATCTGCGGGCCAGAAGTCCTTGTAACGTTTGTCAGGATAACCGGAAGCCGTCAGGTAATTAACTAAGGCGTCCAACCAAACGTAAATACTCTGCGCGTCGTCGTCGGGAACTCTAATGCCCCAATGCACTCTGCTAGATGGCCGAGACACTGAAACATCTGGCAGACCCTCCTCCAGCATGTCCATTAGGATTTTATGGAACTTCTTCGGCTTCACCACGCTCTCTGCAACATTAATAATGTAACCCGCTCAGTTCCTCCATTTACCCTCCGGCAACCGGCTTTAAACTTTACCATCCTTCAACCAATGTAACAAATCACCGTGCATCCCGCTCAATCTGAACATATAATTCTCCTCCTCCGTCCACTCGACCGGATGACCACTCTCAGCAGAGACTCTCACTTTCCGGCCGTCCTTTGAAACCACTTCATTTAATTGTGTCTCCACTAAAAAAGTCTCGTCCGACACACAATACCACCCGCTATATTTAGCCGAATATATGTGTCCATTCTCACTCAGTTTCCTCTGCAACAAGACACAAAAAAGGGGCAATGGGAAAAAGAAAATAGCGAGCATATTTCAGGACTTCTAACATGCAAGTTTCGCAATTAAAAAGTTTCGCGAAGGGCGAGAGCTTTCTCTAAGAACCGTATTTAATATGTAACGACAGAATTATTCCGCGCGCAGAAATTTTGAAATTAATGCTTCTTCTATCATTTACGTCCATGGAATACATGAGTACTGCTTGTTATAATTCACGTTTAATATCACATTCATTAGAAAAGTTTCTGTACTCCGACACCTGTCTTGATTATTACTTTTTGCAATATGTAGAGTTATTAATATAATTTATAAAGACATTTGCTTTAATTAATTATTGTTTTTCTTATAAAACACTATATTTAAAGAATAACAATATAACGTACATCCAGGGATCAGGAGCTGGAAATTAATTTTTGAAACACACGAAACTAAGCTCGTGTGCGGAATAAAAGTACAGAAAACGCTGCTAGCATTTTAATCGCAATCGATATTACGTAACAAAAATATTAAGTAAACCCCTTCTGAAGCTAAGTAATCATAATGATATAAAGCAAATTCTTCAAAAAAAAAATAATATTTTCACTTCATACTTTTCATATAAACTTTTCAAATACTTTGAAGCAGATCAAATCAAAGTCTTGTATGGAATAATAATTCATAATTACTATATTTTTAATCGATTAGATTGACGTTTAAAAGTTTTACCCAAAAATGCTTAACAGCTTGCTGATGTTTTTCATCGGTAGTCCTTATAAAATCAGTGTATCCTACGGAGAATTGATCCGAAAGGTTGCGATACTTTTGGGAGATGCTGTTGCAGTACTTATCTACAGATGTGTTGTTATTTATTGCAGCCTGTTGGATTTTTGTACCATGTTCATCGGTGCCTGTGGCAAATTTGACTTTTTCATTAGAGTGGGACAACTGGTGCCATCTACCAACGCAGTCTGCAATTACCGAGCTGTACAGGTGACCTATGTGCGGTGCTAAGAAAGTTGACGTTCGAAACAAGTGAGTTTAATTGAGTTTGTATTGGTTATAAAAGAAAAATACTTACTGGCATTCACATAGTAAATAGGCGTAGTAACATAGAAAGAGTTCCTAACATTGCATTTATTGAAAAGAGATCCAGATAAGCGCATTTTGTAAGTAAATAACTAGAGGATATCGAAGAAACACTACTGTAACTCCACTAACGAACAACGTTCATTCTAGGTTAAAACTGTCAAAGAGAGTGAACGTAACCTCAATTGCAGGAACGTAAACAAAATGTTTGATCAGAATGACGAAAAGAAGCTGGATTGGATGTACAAAGGAGCCAATTCCATGGTGGATAGGGAAGAGTACCTACTGGGCCGGAACATTGATAAATCTTTGGAACAATTGAATGCTGAGGAGAAGCAGAAGCAACTTGGTATTGTGCCACCAAAGAATCATGTCGAGCATGAATGCATCCCACCATCCATTCGTGACTACAAGCTGCAGCAGGCACTTGCAGAGCAGGTGGACCTCCAAGCGAAATTACAAGAAGACCCTTTGCTTTCTATTCAGAAAAAGGAGGAGGAGACACGCAGAAACTTCTTACAGAATCCTGTGCAACTCAAGAAACTTCAGAAAGCATTGAGCAAGCAGCAGAAGAAGTCCAAGAAAGGTAAACGTGAATTGGAGGAAAAATTAGAGTACTTGCAAGATAATCCGCTCGGGGTGGACAGGCAAAATAAGAAGAGTAAGAGAGACAAGGATTTAGATATAATTCTCATGCATAAATTTAATGCTATGAAAAGTAAATTGAGTGAGAAAGATTTGACTGATATTATGCAAGGGAACTTCACTGACACAGACTCTGATGATGATCCTGAGGAAGAATATGTGGAGTCTGAAGATGAGTACACTAAGTTTAAGAACAGAAAGCGGAATCAAGGCAGGGAAGTGGTGGAGAAGCCTAAAAAGAAGAAACCCAAGAAGAAGAAATACGAGAGTAGCGATGAGAGTTCTGATGAGGAGGAGGAGGTGAAGAAGAAGGCTGTGAAAAAGAAGAAAAGGAAGAAGCGTGAGAGCAGTAGTAGCGACGATTCAGATTCGAGTGATTCGGAAGACAAACCGAAGAAGAAGAAACGAAAGTCGAGTAAGAAAGAGAAACGTTCAAAGAGCAAGGACGCGAAGAAAAAGTCAAAAAAGAGCAGGAAGAAAAAGGAGAGTAGCAGCAGCGAAGAGAGCAGTAGTGAGAGCTCCAGCGATACTAGTAGTAGCAGCAGTGAAGAAGAGAAGAAGAGCAAACATTCAAAAAAACGGAGTGATAAAGGTAAAAAGAACACAGAGAATCAAAATAAAAAAGTGGATAAGCGTAAGCGAACATCGTTGAGCGCTGAAAAGGAAAAAGTTGACAGAAGGAATCGAAGCAGAAGTAGAGATGATTTGAAAGGACGAGATAATTCCAGGTATCAAAGAAGGAACCGGGATAACGATAGTCCAGAGAGGCGGAAGGCATTTAGACATGATAAAGGAGGCTACAGAAATAATCAACAGATGCACGAAGATGCTTATAAATCCGAGAGGAGAAACAGGAGTAGAAGCCGTGATAGAAGGAATTACGACAACGATAACAGAGGTAGATCATACAGAAACGAGAGAGGTCATTGGAATAGGGATTACGATAGGAAAAGAGATCAGCAAAACAACAGAAAGAAAAGCTATGAGAGAAAATGCGATGAATCTGTAAGAAGAGAAAGACGCAGATCTAGAAGCGGTCAAAGAAAATCTAGAAGCCCATCAAAAAGTAGGAATATTGAAAATCCTGGAGGAAACCAGAGGAGCGGAAGCATGGAGAAACTAGATAAATATAGAGAGTGCAGAAACCGTAGTAACAGTGTTGAACGTTGCCCTCCCAAGGAAGACGTTAAAAGGATTGTGGGTCCAGAACGACCTCCCGATTACCACTCTCAGTCTAATTCGGACGAAGAGGAGGCACCGAAAGTCAAGAATTGGGGTTTGGTAAAATGCGACGGTACAAAGATTCCCTTAGGTACGAGCACTCACAAAACGGTGATTGCCAAGAAGGAGGAAGCGGTTGAAGTACCCAAAGAGGTAACTGTTAAAAAAAAGAAATTGAGCGAGGAAGAGAAAGATAAGTTGAGGCGTGAAATGATGGAGAATGCGGCATGGAGAGATGAAGAGCGAGAGAAGAAAGTCAAAGCCTACAGAGAGAAAGATGCGAAGGACGAGGTGAAAGAATTCGATCCAGATTTCATGCATAAGGAGTTGGTGAAGAGCAGCGACAATAACACGACCGTTGAGGGCAGGATTCGCGAGAAGCTGAATACCATTCAGCGATCCGGAAGGGACATGAATTCGCACTTCCTAAAACGGTAGCATAAGACGAAACCACCAACCAAGCGAAAACGGCATTAATATGTACAAATATGTATGAGACATTGGAAATAATTTATTTTTAGATGCTCCAAACAAATATATTATTGAAAATAAATTGTATTGTATATTGAAAAAAATATATAAACACCGACTATTTTTCAATTATAAATATCATTTTTATTTTTCATTCACTTCATTTATACAAATCAAAAAATTAATAAACATTGTTTTTTCTTTCTCTAATACAAAATAAAACCAAACGAACAATAATGTCATGTACTTGTAAGCTCACATGAAAAAGCTTATAAATGTATCACAAAACGAGAATAGAAATGTGGATAAAAAGAAATGCAAATAATGTTACATTTAGGTAAAATTCGGAATAAATAAAAATAAAGGTAAGGAAGTTAGTTTGCGCGTAAAAAAAAACGGAAACTTACTATGTCATCTTTTCTAGGAAAAGAAAAAGGGGACGAGAGAAAGAATACAAAAAAAATAGGGATAGGAGACAAAAACAAATCGATTAAAAATAAATAAATACAACTAAGATCCTGCTATTTGGCCTAATAATAACATTAGTCGTGTAAATAATTGATATCAACCTTAATTAACTACAAGGAAGATTGATATATGACATGATGAGGTGACGGCGATGATGAAAATGATCAATTTCAATATTGAAAGGACGCAAGAAGCTTGAGAAGCCAAACTTGTGAGGGAAATATAAACGAATGAAACGTATTTGATTGAAACAAATTGTATTGCACAATTATTATATACGTGTAAATTTATATTCATAGAAAAAATATACTTTATGTATAAATATTATTATTATTTTTGTTCAATTACATTTAAAAATTTATCGTTTCCGACTTGATATAATTAAAATTCGTGGCTCAATTAGCGCACTTTCATTTATGTGAATTAATATTTTAAATAATTTCATTTGGTTTCTATTGTTCCCCATTCGATTATCAACAAGTGATTCGTTACGCAATTTGACAAAATCTGCTTTCTTAAAATATTGAAATTAATCAGTTCATCGTAATATTATTTTTTTTTTTTACTAATATACGCTACTTCATCAATTCGTATAAAATTGCATGGATTCACCATTTCGCGGAAGAAACAAAAAAATAATAATAAAATTCCCTTAACGAAAAGACAAGTAAATCCTCTCCGAGTGATTAAAAATTATAATTATAAGGTAGGTAAAAATGTATGTATATAAGTGTGTCTTGTATATCATAAAAATTGGCAGCATCATTATTTCATCAATGCAGAGAAATTAAGTTTCGTCTTCTTCATCGTTATTACTTGTTTGTCCTGTCTTCATAATTATTATATGTTTTCTTTTTTTGTTATATACGTGTTCTAAATAAATTAAACTCGACTGCCGTGGCGAGAGTTCGAAGGAACTCTCGTTTGGCAGCTAATCAGATCTCGTTCCTGGCCTAAACGCGTAAGATTTCTAATGACTTGTTATAGCAAATTGCGATCCAATCGGGCTGCGTCGCGCCCCATTGGATCTGATTGACCTCTCCCTCTGCAGCGGTATAAGCCAAGATCGGATCCTCTATGGCCCTTGGCATCTGCTGAATGTCCCATATGAGTGCCTGATGATCATCGCCCGCAGTACATATGTGACAACTAGAGTGCGGAGCCCAGGCTATACCATTGACGCAAGCCCTGTGATTGTTCAAACGCGCCACCGGTGTGCATGGAACCCTCACGTCCAAGATAATTACCTCGCAGGCGTCCATAGCAATAGTCGCTAGATAATTGGGATCCTGCTTGTTCCAAGCCAACCTCAGGAGCGGCGTGTGCGTTGGATCCTCGTAGATGATCGTCGAATGCTCTAAATGCCTCAAATCGAACATTCTAACAGACCCATCAGCTCCAACGGATGCAAACATGTCTCTACCACCGCCGGCTCTGGAGAAGGCTATATCATAAACCTCCTTGTCGTGCGCAATCAGCTGTGTCTTCACGTGTCCCGAAACGAGATTAGCCCGACCCAGAATCTGACCAGTCTCCAAACCCCATATCGTGCAAGTGGTATCTATCGACGATGTACCAACTAAATTCGGATCAACCTCGTTCCAATCGAAACTAGTCAGTGGTGCACAGAAATCTGAATTTTTATTATTATTCAGCACGCATTCTAAACGCGTGTCTGGTTCACCGGCTCTCCACACACGCAAATAATCACCACTAAAAAAATAATAATATTAATAATGACAACAAAAATAACAATTTACTATCATTAATACCTGGTTGCCAATAAATCTGGAAATACTCCTTTACTATCTGGTATCCACATAATTTTGGTGGTGGGATATGGATGATCAAATGTACTTTTAGCAGTGAACTCACTGTTATCCTCATCAAGAGAGACAATTTGAACTTTATTATTATATTCTTCAACGAAGCTCCCTAAAGCCAGCCTGAACCTCTTGTCGGGCCTGACTGACCAATTCATGCTGTACAACGGCCATGGCGCTATATACTTATATATCTCCTTACGTTTCCCTGCAGGTCCAACACCTGAGTGAGCCATTCCAAACACTGAAATTCCAAGAGGTACATTAAAAAGGAATTCTGTTGGATAAGCATTAATGATTTACTACTTGTTGTACCAGGCAACTTACCGATGAACGCTGTTCGAAACTTTGGTGGATTATAAACTCAACACTCGCTACTGTTATCCAAACTATCAGCAGATCCAAAAGTTTATATGGATAAACAAATAATACTCACGTTGTTTACACTCTGAACTATATGACATAAACTGTCAAACACTATCAAATGGCAGGTTAGTAAATCGGCGTTACCAATACACAAACTGAAACTTTAAACTTCAAAGTATTTCCCCCAGCTGGTTTGGAAATGTCAAATTGTGTTTTTGACTGGTGCATAAATAAATATTACGGTTGAAAACAGCGAAACACGTTAGTCTACTGTACCTGTGGTAACAATACTTAATCAGCGTTATTCGATTACGCAGCGAGAGAGCGAGCACCGAAGAACCGTTATCCATCCTTGTTTGGAAGAGTCCGAATGCACGCACATTACGACCGTTTATTGTGGAAATGTCAACTGTAGAAAGCAGCAACAATTCGTGCTAATGTGTGTTGCTTCCTGGAGAGGACCCGTCCGTGATGTTCGCACGACCGCTCGGATTCCAAATATAATGTAAAATGTTAAATTTCTTCAAAAAACCAGGTGAATTTCCTTCAATTTATTCATTACCTAAACGTAATTTTCGCTGAATCTGCAGGTCGCAGGAGTAAAGAGAGCCCTGAGTATGATGTAGCCAGTCCCACAGAAAAACCCTATGAACCGAGCAAGTGCAACAGTTCCGGGCCATTTGGTCCATTGGCTGTGTTCGAGGATGAAGGGCTTGACCTGAGTAAGTACAAAATCGCCTATCTATAAAACTTCAGATAAGCAAAATTCCACTCAATACATACTCCAAATTATCAGTTTGAATTGTATATAAAATAATTAAATGATAATCATTTATTTTAAGTGACTAGCCTTAAAACTGCGCAAAAGAACGAAACTCAAGGCGACTTTGATAAGAGGAAAAAATGTGTATTAATGGAAGTCATTTCCTCCAAAACTTGTTTCATTCTTGTTGCGTTTTATTTTGCAAGTCTCTTCTTAATACCATTGCATATTAGCCATGCAATTTGATTTTGTTCATTACGAATGATGAGCAACTATTTCGATTCTTCGTGAATCACTTTTTACGTGGCTAAAGTATATTTCTAAAAAGGAGTATCAATCAATAGCCTTGACCATCGCATTCCCGCCTACGCAATACTTATTCTATTTACCTCTTGTTTACAAATAAATATAAGCTATTTCCTTTTTAAAAAACTAATAATTTCGTATTTTAGCCTTTAATCACACGTATTAATTAAAAAATTAAATACTTATTATATATTAATTGAATTAGAAAATCGTAATTAGTTTTTCTTTCATAAATTTATGTTGATTCTTAACAATTCTGAGAATGTAGAGACAGAGAGTGATATTTATTAGTCATTAGTGGAAAGGTCATTGACACAAGAATTTGAGCCTATTAGAATTATGTGGGAACCATTACGTTTAATTTTAGTATTTTGATTTATATCTTTAGGAATACGTGTTTTATTTTAAAATAACTTGAGCTTCTTATATAAGAATGCGGAAGTTCAAACAATTTTGTAGATGTGCTTACTCTTAACTTTTGAGATACATTCCAAGAAAATTATTTTGATTACGTTGCTTGAATGCAGTTTGTTTTATTAATTATTCAAATTCGAGCGTATTTAATCAAAATTAATACAACTTTTAATAACTAAAAATTATATTAATACGCTTCAAATATCAAATTGGCTGCTTGTTTCGTAGATAGTTTAAGAGGTCAGTTTGCTGAGGTCATCTGCGTTTATATGTTATGTCATCAGAATTGCAATTTTTGGTAATTTAATTAAAGAAAATATGTTTTTAGCTAATTCATCGAAATATGTTTTCGTATTATTATTTATTTCATAAATATTACAAAATTTTGATTAAGACAAAGTTATTAAATATTGACTAATAATACTCATATTTCTGATGGTAATAGATGTTTGACGTGCATAAGCTATTACTAAATGTACGTAATATCAGTACAATATTCAATGTTTTCATACGTCAATTCTGTCCTAATTTATATAGGATACAATCATTGCTAGTCAATAAAAATGCAATTATTTATTATTGTTTCAATTCAATGAACTTTTTGAAGATTTATTTTTAAATGTTTATTTTTTTGAATTATTATTTTTTAAATAATTGCTTCACACTTATTGTGAAGTAAAAGATTATAAGATTAAATGTAAATTTCTTGCAAGGATTTTATAATTTGCATTTTATAAACGAAAACATTCATGTTGTTTATTGCTAATAATAATGAACTGGGAATTCCTGGAAATTGTTTGTTTATATGTTTTGCTTTTAATTTTAAGCGGAGCTGGAAACGAAGGATAAATCGCGGCTCTCGAAAACCCTAAGCGATGTTCTCGTCGATAAATCTGCTTTGGGTTATTTCATCCAGTTCTTGGAAAACAGGAATTCTCTGCATTTCATCCGATGTTGGTTGGATATTGAGAATTTCCAGACTGCTATCCTGCAGCACGAGGATACGGGCAAGGATACGAACAACCTCTCTTCATTCAGTACAAAGATCGATCACGATAGTTTATCGGTGAGCACGGATTGCGACTCTTATACTGCGGACTCAACGAGCATCTGTGACTTTAACGACGCGAAGACCGACAGGAGTAAAGTAGATTTAGTGAATAATTGTGATATTGAAACGGCTAGTCTTAAGCTAAATGAGCGGGAGCACCAGCTCGGCAAGGTCATGCAGGAGTTCACCGATGACGCGCTGAGGATCTTCAAGAAGTATATAGCCCTGGAGGCTCCGGAGAAGGTGAATTGTCCCGATGATATACGGAATCAGATCGTTGAGAACATCTGCTCCACGGACAACAAAATTATATCATCCAATTGCTTCAAGGATATCCAGAGCTTCGTTTTTAAGATTTTGGAGAAGGAGTATTTCGAGGCGTTCTTGAGCAGCGATTACTTTTGCAAGTATCAAATAGACGTGCTGACGAGCGGTTACGTCGTTTTGGAGGATATACTTTACAATGAAACGGCTCTCTTTTACTTTATGGAGTTCCTGGAGCAGGAAAGTTACCGGTCTATGCTGGAGTTTTGGTTGGCGGCGAGCAATTTCCATCAGCAGTTACAGGATCAGAAGGACTTCTTCGACCCTATCGAGGCTCAGAATGATGCAGTGATACTTTACGATAAGTACTTTTCGCTGCAGGCTCATTGCCCTTTAGGCTTCGGCGATAAAATTAGGTTCGCTGTTGAGCAGAACATTTGTGGCGAGAATGGATTGATGCACGACTGCTTCCATTTACCGATGAAAATCATAGAGCAGGTGCTAGACAAACATTACCTAAAGCCCTTCCTAGCCTCTCAGCTCTACTACAAGTACTTATCGGAGTTGATAAATACGGTGCAAAGTGTCGGGTATTGTATCTACGGTCGCACGAAGAGCATATCCTCGGAGTGCGGAAGCGAGAAGAGCTTCAGCACAACTAGCACTTTTTTAGCCCTAGAGAATCCCAATAAATTTAAAAAACGCGACAAGCAAACCGATATGAATATAGATACGCGCCAACTGTACGATCCCGATTCCCTATGGAAGCGAAAGAAATACCATCGATTGTCTTTCGGTAGGGTTACGGATATGGGGAAGTTCGTGAAGGATTTCGAGCCTGAGCCCGACAAAAGGGGAGAGTCTAAGCTGAAGAACGTTGTAAGGAAGTTCGTGAACTTGGAGGAGGATAAGAAGAAAGAGGAACTCGCTTGGCAAGTGGCCGAGATGATAGTCAAGGACATTACTAGTATTACCTTGAGCGAGCAGAAGACTTGATTGGTTTTTATAACTTTGTGTACGTAACATTTTGGATTTAATACGGCATTACAATATGAACAAAGAGGAGAACTGTTAGTTGCGTTTATCTCTCTATCACTTGTGTCTGATGATGAAGATGCACAGCCGTCGTTGGTATCTCTCTCTATTTCAATGGCTTTATCGATTTAGTTTTTAAGTCGCAACTTGTAAAATTTGTAGATACAAATGATTTTTAACATGTAAGGATGTAAATTTGTATAGTGAATGAAAGAGATTATATTATTACAATATTCATTGTATATTTGTATAGAAATTGTGAAACTTTACATATATATAAAGAGTAATTTTATTAATAAAATTTATTTATAATATTGTTATATAATTCATATAATTTCACTATAATCATCAAAAACAATTTGATTAATCGAAACCTGTAAAGATTGTCAACTTTTCAAAAGGCGATAAGGATTTGGGTTTCAGTAATCAAAAAGAAGAGTAATTCATTACATGAAACTTTATTTATTATATATTTTTCGATTATCATTTAGAAAAATTAGCAAAAATCGAATATGTACCCCAAAAATAAATATAAATTCTATTAATTAATTCGTTAAAGCTAAGCATTGTGTCTGTGTTTTAGAAAAATATGTTACCATTTGATATCCAATAATGATCCGTCCACATTTCGTAATCTGTACGAAAGAAACGATACATGATCAGCCTTTATCAAATCACTCTTTAATCTGCTGGAAGAACGCCATTGGACTGTAAGAGAACAGAGTGAAAATTGTGTCGGTCCATTCCGTATGCCAAGACGACTCGAGGCGATCCTGCATTCTGATCCTGGTTGCCTTGTGCAACTGATCCTGCAGCAGCAGCTTCTTATCGATGGTCATCTCTAGGTAGTTATTGTAAGTATATGCTTTGAATTCAGGTATAGGAATTTCAATGCTCTTGGATGTCGCGGTAAGCCAATTCATGGTGGTGCTATTCCACCAATCCCATCCTACGCTCTCTGTGTTTTCAGTATCGTTCGAATCGTAATTTGCACCGGATATGCTTGCAAGTATTATTCCAGTTTGTAGAATATCTACAGCATCTATTGGCTTCTTGTCGAAAACTGCTTCTGGTTCTTGTTCGAAGTTTTGTTGGCTGGATGGTACTTCGCTGCTCACCGGACTCAAGCAGTTTCCTGGTATGTGACTAACAATAAGCATGGAGCTTATTACTGTGAGTAGTCCGGCTGCGTAAGTCAGAGTAAGAACTGCCAAAACGGCAGTTAAGTATTGCGCCAACGCTCCAGCATCTATCACCGACAATAGGTTATTCAATTCCGTATAAGTAAAGAAGCCTCTGTTGTTGCCTTCATTTCTGCTTATAATACTTTCAATAGTTGACAGCTTGCTCCAGAATGTTTTATCGCTCACAAATATCTCCCATTCCTATTCCAAAAAATATTAATAATAATATGGTGAAATATTAACAAAAATAACTTACAATTGCATTTAAAAAATCCTTTTCTAAACTTATCAGTTCTTTGGCTGTCATACCACCAGAAGCAGCCCACTCGTCCAAATAAACTTCAGTGTCATCACCATAATCGTGCAAGAATTTAGTAGAGACCATCTGTAAAATATAAAAAATTAGTTTCTAAAAATTTATTACTGAAATGCAATTTACCAGTGAGACCAAGAACAATTCAGACGGAGCAACACATTGTAAATATTCAGGATTACACGATTTCAAACGTTCCAAGTACAGTACGGCCAAAACGAAGGAGCATGGTGAGACACAGGACTGCCTTGATATGTAAGCAGCATCCTTGCAATGGAGTCTGTCCAGTGATCTGCCAGTGTGAGGTTCGGAGAAGAGTTCAGATGCCAACTCTAAAAAAGGAATTGCAATTTGACAGCTCAATACAACATATTGTTTTTTTTTAATCGTATAACAAACCTGTTACAGGCAAACTGAGGCAATCTGCATTTGGTAAACGTCCATAGTATAAAGTTTTTTGGATTCGGTTTAAAAAACTTTCATGGTTACCCATGGTCTAGAAAAAGATAAAGCATAACATTACTCAATGTTATATACACAAATATGGTGAGCAGAAAAAATATGCTAAGTCAAAAGAAAAAAAACCACAAGGAATTTGGGTTAGTGGAGCTACAATCTCTATACTTACTTTGAGCTCTCTGGCTCGTTTCGATATCTTCGACATAGCTAACGACTAAACTAGAATCCGGATGATATTGTTTATATTCACGAGATTTTCGAAAACAAAACAAAATTCAGACGCAGATGAAATAACCTCACAACTTCACCTTCGATGACCGCACCGTACTTTCAAACGTCACGCCACCAGTTACTTCTTCTTAGTCTTCTCTATTTAAAACTATTGCAATCAAAATTGCATCATTTATGCAATTCACTTTATCTCTTCAATTAAAAAATGCGATAATTACGCACCAATAGTATATTACGATACAATAATATTATTTCTATAATCATCAATTAACAACTTTCTTCATTTTATTTAAATCTAGGCAGTCAACACAATATACTCCTACTTATGCAAAATTGCAAAACACATTTAGAGATTTAAAAAATAATTCAAATAATCTGCTATTATTGCTCACTCCGCAATCCAATTACATAATAGAGCACAAATCATAAACGTACAATTTCAAACTTAGAAATTACTAAGCATTTGAAAATTTGTGAAATTAATTTAAATACTCATCAACCATTAGCGCTATATAGATCATCAAATATTCAAATTAAAGAACAGAATCTCACGATTCCAAGAAGCTTACTGGCATCTTCATGCTTTCCTTTGGTTAAAAGCTATTGCAAATTTGAATTTGTTATGTATATAACGTAAGTTGTATTGCCTACATGTCAGGGGCAAATTCAAGATTTTTTGTAAATAATTATTTTACCATGTAATTATTACTTATTTAAACATTTTAAATTTGAATACTAATTCTAGGTAATAAACAAGATATTAACGGTATTAACACTTTAAAGTCTGTAGTTTTTTATGTTTATATATGTATTATATATAAATCAGTGCACGTTTTTCAAACGATTTTTTTTAACAACTTTTGAAAACATTACTTATTATATTAATTAATTAATTTAAATTAATTCGTATAATCATTTCAATGAAATATTATGTAAGTGATTTGTGGAATAAATAGAGAAATGTTTGATGTATTTGAATATTTATTTACTTCGTACATATCTTACATACAATATACATTCTACGCATACAATCTACTTTCCTAATTTTAAAAGGATTTTTAGTACTAAGGACTAGTACGCTTCTTATCTTTCTCTCGTCGAACATTTGCGAGGTGCATGCAAAACAAAAACAAAGAAATAACGAAGAACGCAGAATTGCTGCGATCGATTATAAATTACAGTAAAGCGATTACAATTGTAATGAAGAAATGAAATCGTAAAACTAAATAATAGAGGTAGTTTCTATGGATGATTTAAAAATCAAATCAAACTGATAAAGTAATGCGATGTGTACAAAAATAGAATTTTCTTAAAAACTAGGAAGGAGCACGAAATACTCATAGTAATAATAATAATACAAAAATAGACTATATAGAATAAACATTTGATTTGATTTTCAAGAATCTTAAATAGTTTTTGCAAATTAAATAATAGTTACTTAAATCTTAAATAATAAGTCTAGTGGTTAACTTAGTAAATCTTATTTTCGACTTAAATTCATTCACTGTATTCTCTAAATGTGTTGCGTCAATGATTGGTTAGCGGTGGTGGAGGAGTGATTGGAGGTAAATGGTTGCCGCAGGTCGGGAAGTTTGGTGGAACAGGTGGAAGATCGGCTTGAGTTCCGACGTGGACGATCAGGTTCATTCCGATGAGGATGTGCATGAGGAAATGGCAATGGAAGAGCCAGTATCCGGGATTGTCGGCTCTGAATCTGAAGATAACGTAACCGTTGTTGGGAACGGCAATGGTATCCTTAGATGGTGGCAAGTTGAACTGCCTGTTCAAGAGACCTCTTCTGTCCAAGTCCAGGGCGTGCTTCAAGTTGATTTTCTTAACATTCTGATCGGGGGATCGGCCAATACCGATCACGTTGAAGGCGTATCCGTGCAAGTGGAATGGATGCGACAAATTTGGAGATTGTACTGAAATTATTCAAAAAGTGTTAAAAGCTTATTTAATCTCCAATTACAATAACTATTACCTTCATCTACTAAAACTACTTCCACGATGGCGTTCAGAGGAATGTCGATCATGTGCGTGCACATGCAGTTCTTTCCGCAATCGGCTGGTCGGTTGTCACCATTACAGAATTGCTCTGGAGGAGTGTCTTCCAATTGGGATACAAGAGGAGCTGGAGGAGAGACGTGGGAGATTTCGTCGATCAAACTCAATACGTGATCTCCACCTGGTGCAGCTATAAAAATATTCAATTAATAACCCCAAGGCTCCAACAAATCTAAAAACAATTTACCCAAAAATCTGTTGTAAGTGTTCGGTCTGAACAAATCTTCGGGACGATAGACCAAGAATCTGAAGGGTAAAAAGATCTTAACGTCTGGACGTTCCTGCAACAACGCTCTGTCCACTTTCTTGGCGTTCCTAAGTTGATTCACACAAACGGCGTCACGTCTTGGGCGATTGCAAATAGCATCCAGCGGGTTCAAAACCTAAATCAATTCCAATACATTATATTAACAGCAATCCAAAAAAACAAACCTAATTAGTTTTTCTATACTTGGCTTTTTACATTTCGGCATTTTACAGGGAAATACCTACCTCCTCGACGTAATTTACACTATTTACATTAACTATACACTTTACAGCTACAAACTAGTATTTTTTTAAATATTAATTTTATATAACCATTATTTACAAACCTGATCTACAAACGTTGAAGCTATTTGTTTTGTACAATACTGCAAACTGAAAATCAATGTTAATATCTACACGTTTCTTTCTACTGAAGCCACTTTAATATTAGGATAATTCCATCTGGATGTAACACCTTAGTTATAATCAGATGAAATTATATATTTTTTAAAGAAATAAAACTAAATCAAGAAGCGTTTTTAGGGAAATTGCGGCGGATTAGGTTTTCATGCATTTTTTTTGTACACAAGACTATTTTTTTTACATATATTTTATACACATACTTAAACCTAAAAATATATAAAAATATAACAGTACCATAGACTATTGCTTTTTTTCTTCTTCTCTGTGTGTGTGTTGTGTATTTTTATACTTTAATCTAATTAAAATAATAATATTTTGTCCAGTTATTAAAGACTGTTATAGACTAGGACAATTGATTAATAACCTAAAGAATTTAGTTAGTGTTGGTAAACAGCTGGTTTCTGTTAATAGGAAGTAAGTATCGTATAATAAACGGTGTGGGAGGGAGGAAAAATGTTTTCTTTCTTTCTTTTTCATTTACAAAACAAAATAATAATTAAAGAAATAAGTAGAAATACTGACTGTAGTAACGTTAGAAGTAACAAACAAAAAAAATATTCTCAGCGTCTAGGTAATCGTAGAAAATAATAATAATAATAATATACATAAGTTATCTCCACAAATACTGAGACGTCGATCTATAATACAATATTATATGAAGCTCGTAAACTCAATCTAACTATTCAGATATTTACAGACAAACAAACAAAAAAATAATTATGTATTTAAGTGATTGTATATACAAAACATGAAAAAAATAGCACCGGAAGTAGAAGACAAATCAAGAGTGGAAAGAGGTGTGTATGAAAAGAAGACACATAAAAAATGGAACTATACAAATAGAGAAAGAGAGATAATTAAGAGACATTATGTAACTGCTTTATATACTTACCTAGATTATGGCGTAAAGTGTAACCATTTAGAGGATTTCATTTCTATCTCCTTTTTTTTTCTCATAAATTATAAAAACAAAACAAATTATTATAAATACAGAATACGAGTTAATAACTAGATAAACTTATTAAAAAAAAAAAAACAAAAATCTACGAGGAATTCATACGAATTCGAAAAGGGCTTTCAAAAGAACCGATAGGAAAATTTTACTGATGGTATCAGCTAAAGATTTGCTTGATGGCAAGATTTGGATAGATTATTGAACAAAATAAAGTCAAAAAAATAATTAGTGTTTTTTTTTTCCTAAGGGAATTATTGATTTAGATCGATTGTTTTGTTTTGATTATTAAATTGAGTTTTTTTTTCTCGTTTTAGAGTTTAAATCTTATTAACGTCTAGGGAGATTTCGGGGACGTGGTCTCCGCATGTAGGAAAGCCTGGTGGAACAGGCGGAAGATCGGCGTGGGTGCCGACCTGAAGAACAAGGTTCATGCCTATCACAATGTGGAAGAGGAAATGGCAATGGAACAGCCAGAAGCCGGGATTGTTCGCCCTGAATCTCAGAACTACGTAACCGTTATTTGGAACGGCGATGGTGTCCTTTGCTGGCGGCAAGTTGAATTGCCTGTGGAGAAGACCCTGTCTGTCAAGGTCCAAGGCGTGCTTCAGGTTGATCTTCTTCACGTTTCTGTCCGGCGATCTGCCGATACCGATGACGTTGAAGGCGTATCCGTGGAGATGGAACGGATGGCTCAAGTTGGTTTGTTGGACTAAGAGCGAGAAGAGGTCAGGGTTCATCCCTCTAAATAATGACCAAAAAAAGACTCACCTTCATCGACAAGGACGACCTCGACGACTGCGTTCAGCGGAATGTCGATCTTGTGGGTGCACATGCAGTTCTGGCCGCAGTTGGCAGGTCTATTGTCGCCGTTGCAGAACTGATCTGGATTGATATCGTCGTACTGCGAGAGCAGAGGCGTCGGCGGAGACATGTACGAGATCTCATCGATCAAACTAATTACGTGATCTCCGTTTGGAGCGACTGCAAACACGGACAAGTTTGAGTCAGAATAATGATCTGGTGGATCCGTGGACGCGCTCAAAAGACTTACTCAGATGTCTGTTGTAGGTGTTCGGTGCGAAGAGATCTTCGGGCGAGTAGACGTGGAATCGGAAAGGCAGGAAGATCTTGATATCGGGCCTTTCCTGCAGGATGCCGCGATCTATGTCCCTAGCATTTTTAAGCTGGTTCACGCAAATCGCGTCAGCCCTTTGCTCATTACACCTCGCGTCCAAAGGATTTAATACCTAACCAGGATCTCAATTTGAATCTCTTCCATACATACACAACAAATTTACAAATCGCGGCATATCTTGCAAATTATTTACAAAAAAAAAAAAATTAAACAAAAATTTTGATCAAATTTTCAAACCCAACCATCACCGGATAACTTTAAAATAATCGTATTTACATAACGAGTCGCTATTTTTTTATATATATATATACACAAATTTTGAAATTACTATCGATCATTGGGTTTTATGTACAATGACGCTTTAAATAATAAATGGATACATTGAGTATCGCGTGAAATTTTGAAGCCCAAATTTACACAGCTCTAAATTTTGTACACGAATTTTAACGGTTCAACTCTGATTAATCTCATTGTCTTCGCGCAGGATTAATACTTACAATACCCTGGGGAATGCCGACATCGTAGGTTGGAGCAGTGCTGCTTGGTTGGTATGGTCCTCTGGCGTAACGAAGGATGGCCAACTGCTGGGCCCTCCTGATTCCGCACTCTCCCAATCCACGCAATTGGATCCAGTAAGCTCCGGCGGTTTGATCGGCGTTAATCACGAAATCGTATCTTTCACCTGAATGATTTAAAAAGCAAATAAGAATAGAAGTGATTTGTTATAAAAATATAGAAATAATTATTTACCAGAGAAGGAAATGATCGTGTTCACTGTAACTGGATGAACGGGTTCACCGTCGGTGGCGATCAGCGTTAAATCGTGCCCTTGGATGGTGAGCTGAGCTGGACAAACTGAGGCGAAGGAGTTGATGACGCGGAATCTGTATCTCCTTCCTGGAGTAATGGTGAATACTTCCAAAGGAGTGTTTGTCATGAAACCGGTGTTGGGATCTCTGAATTGTCCTTTTCCGTTGATCAACATGCTTTCAGGATCTTGTCCGGTGTTGACGGCGAGCCTTCCTGGGAATCTTTCAGCGGCGTCTTCGTGAAGCCAATCGCTCAAGAGCATAACGTGCGTGGTCAGATCGTAATCGTAGAGATGGCTGTTCGGGTCCTTCGATGGAGCTTGCCTTACAATAACGCTACCGTAGAGACCGTCCATCTTCTGAAGACCGGTGTGAGCGTGCCAGAAGTGAGTACCGGCATTACCAGCAACCCATTGATATCTAACCAATATTTTAATATTTGTAATTTACTCCTAGTTTAAGTAATAGTATATAAATACCTGAAAGTGTTTCCCTGTTGGATCGGGCATTGAGTTACGAATGGTACACCATCGTAGTATTGGGATCCTCTCTGCCAGACTCCGTGCCAATGAAGAGTTACCTCCATACCTTCCAAATGGTTCTCAACATCGATGACTACCTTATCGCCTTCGCACACTTGAATACTTGGTCCGGGTACCATCCTGTTGGCGGTCAAAATACCTCTTTCCACACCATCAGCCAATACACATTGGCAATGAGACCAGACGGTGTTGGTTGCGTTCGGTGTGCAGACTTGGCAAGCCCTGAATTACGCAACAAATATATTTTAAAAATCTCTCTCCAATTTGAAATGAAAGCAATGCTTACGCTCCAAGAACTGTGTAGAATTCCAACGTGAAATGGTAATAGCAAATCCTTGGTGGTTCGCCTTCTCTGCAAGCTCTGGCGCACTCATCGGGAGCGGAAAGAGATGGATTCTTCCTCAATTCAGCTGTAGCCGAAGTCCTAAAATCCAAGTGCTTGAAAACGCTGGAACCGGTGTTGGGTCTCTTGCGGTTTCCGGCAGAGTACCGGACGGAACCAGAGTTCAAAGCCGGATGGGTCTGGGCCAATCCATGGGTGGAGGAGAAAAAGTCAGTTTGGTCACCGAGATCGGATGGGTTGATGGCGTCGTGCTGCCACCAGGATGCAGACGTCGATTGATCATTGACTGTAAAACCATAATTATTATTACTATTTGTTTTCAAATTATTATGTAGATGTATTCAGTAAGAGTCTGCAATGATGCACAAAGGAATTCTTGCAATGTCCACATCGATATTTTTTTAATTCTAATTGGAAAAAGCTGCATGGTTCAACTTCGGATCTTGAGGATATTTCGTAAACCGAAGCACACGACTCGCGCCTTTCGACGGAAATTGGTTTGCAAATCAATTAAACGGCAGCGCTTTGAGAGTCGGCTCGGTTTTATAGAAAGTCCAATATATTATATATGTACATATTAAGAGCACAATCCGGTATATAATGAGTTAATAAATAAAATTGAAAAATATTTATTTGCGTACAGCTCTCGCCTTTCATATTCACTTACCCATTTTGCATCTATCTACCTGCCAGATTATATCACCGAACAAACAATTGCAAATTTGTTCGATTCTAATTAGCCATTATATGCTGATTCCCAATCCTCCTCATCATCATCAACATTTCAACTCGTTGACGCAACTCGCATCATCGACGATTTCGTAACCACCATAATTGGCGCCAAATTATAAAAGGAAAGACTTTTCGCTATTTTTAAAACTAATCAATGAATAATTAAAAATTTAGTTTCAATGAAACAGCTCTAAATACGTATATATCAAATTATCTTGTTTTTGCAAGAAATGATTAAAAGTAATGTTATCAATGGATGGAAATGAATGCTCTCCTGAGAGAGATTCGAAATACGCTTTTTTGATGAACTTTCTACCGGTTGCTGGAAACGCTGGATTTCCTGGGACCCGCGTTTCCTATTTGGTGTGCTTCATTTGCTTATATAGGCTAACTGCCATTTGTATCGCAACGCTTTATGTAACAAGTCTTTTGCTTATAAAGGCACAAAGAAACTGGTTCCGAGTTGATCTGGTTTGGAATCGTTGCCCAATGCACGTACAGAATTCTATTAGAAATCAATAAACATTCTGGTCAAAGTAATAATACAAAAAAAAAAGAAGCAATCTGAGGAGCAGCAGAATTGTGCATTCGGCATGACTCCAATTTCTTTATCAATCATAGCAGAAACGAAAGTTTCACACATCGACGGTTTCTGCGGTTTTTGCAAATTTTACAATTTATTCCGAAAATTTCTTCCTATCACCATCTTTAATTATAATACCTCTTCATTTTTTTTTATCAATCTTAAACCGGATTGAAATTTGAACTTTTATATTTAACTCGACAGCAGCGAAAGTATCTCGGATTTCCTCGACGGCGGAAAGAGAAGTAAATATACAATAAATTAGAACATTTAAAGAGGCGTGCCTTCGGCCATTAATAGAAAAGTGAAAATGATTATGTGATTATTAAATGCACGGATGATTCCGTAATTAATAACTCTTAATGGATGGTTTTCGATCTGTCCGAAGCTTTCAAAGAAATCATCTATGAATATTAGTATTAAATTTACAATATTTAAATTACTTTCAGTTTCCAAATCATGACTCAAGAAAAATAAAGCAGGAAGAAAATCATTCCTTTTATTCAATTGCACTGCGAATTTTCCACCATTGTCAACTCGAACAACCACTTATAACAACACTTAACATCTTCTGGATTCTTGAAATTCTCCACAGTTATTTACTTTCTAAGTGCGTATCTGTTGCATAAACGACTAATCTTATACTCGATTATAACTGCTAGTGGATGTAAGCTCAATTGTAATCTTTACAGCAGGAAATATAAATAACAATTAAAATATTCAAATTAGCATTTTCTTTTTTAATTGTTTTGAAATTTAAATGAAATTGTTTAAACAATTGTATATTGTACGAAGTGCAGATTAGATTACATTTGTAATTGCACATTAATTGTTTCTTTTGTAATTGCTTAATGCTGGACAATGACCGTGAAGATCGTATTCCTCTTTCTATTAAATTTCGTACGTTTCGAATTACGTATAACATTACAGGATGGTCCTTCACTTCGCTTTGCTCTATTTATGAACCAAATGCATATTTCTAACACAAGTTCTGCAAATTGAAAATTGCTTTCATGCTATTAATCATTTTATCAGTAGATTATTCAAAATTATAAATTCTACAAAGCAAATAAAAAAAAGTGACGCTCAACGTGGGGCACCGGATTTAACGCTTTCTCGCACTTAATCGTTTTAGCAAATGATGATGTGTGACCCAAAATCAACACAATAAAACCATTAAGATTGAGGTTCGAAAGGAAATGCATCGAGGAGTATTCGCGATTAGATAGTAGAATGCAAATGTAATGACCTACCCATAGGCGTCGTAAATATTATGTATGAGCTCCTATGCGCGGTTTGTCTAGTTTTTTTTTTTCGCAATTAATTGAATGGACAAAAAAATGGAAGTGCGTGCGATATATTCATGACGCAGAGCCAAGGTCTGCCTTTAACAGTTGGCACCTTTCGAACCAAGAATAAGCACCGGCATTACCAGAAGGAATGTGCGAGTTAGAAGAAAGCGAAAAAAGCCCGAATAACTCTTTGCATTTGAATACTCGCCTCGCGCACCGCACGCCATCGTCTGAAACAACACGTGACATGCAACAAACACCTTCGAGATTTCCTATAAAAGTCGTTACGTGCAGATAAAAGTATTTCATTTATATTATATTTCTTTTTTGCGTGCAGCAACAATTTGCATTTTTTCTTTGCACCTCGTGCTCGTTTCAATGTGTACATAAAATTGGATTGGAAGCGCTCCCTGCACACGCACGCAACGAGCGAAAGAGAATCCGGAAGAGTCTCGTTCAAGCTGAAAGGAATATAAAGCGACGAAAGGAAATCTATTAAGAAAGTCTCGTTTGTTTACTTCCTACGCATATTTCACCTCCACAAAATTGGGATTTTTTGGAAAGGCGACTGCATTAGTTTTTTAATTTTTTTTTTGGTCGCAATCAATAACCGGAATTGCGTAAACTGCTCTCGAAATTGTGGGTGTTACATTTCACTTATAGCGTAAATAGGGTGAGTCACTGTATTATTATGAAGGTGGTAAAGATTTCTCAATTGCACAAAATCGTATGTAAATCAGATTTTGAAAGAGATTATTTTCCAATCAGTAATGGAAAGTGATCTTATAACAGTTTTGACTCATATTCTATGCTGTTTAAATTTGGATAAACCAACGTATAATTTAACGTATGTTTTCTATAAGAAATTCAGGAAACGCGACTCCCAAAAATGTTACCTTGAATGTATCATATAACTTATGTAATTCGACCTTTGCTATTACAGCCATTGTCTTGAGGTGCAAGTGAGTAAATGATCTCAACCGCATCGGAGTCATCCTCTCAGCAGAAGGTCTACGCAACAAAAACCTGTGTCTCTTTTGTAGAAGCCGCAGAACAAAAAGTCTGCATAGCATCTGCTGGAAATGTCGGCCTTCACACTAGTTAAGACTTATTGTGCATTTATCGGACGGAAGCTGATCTTGTTAGTGCAAACAAATAGAAATGACTCGGCGTTCGTACGCTCAAATCACCCGCCGTTGCATAATGCGCAAGAATTTAGGTTATGAACATGAAAAAAAGACAAAACATAAAAGCGACTTAATTGGCTCTCGGTTTTCCTCACATATTTATTTCCTTTACAAATCCATCGACAACGTCTGTTATATTTTCTTTTAAATTCTGTTCTTTCTTTGCACAATGGACACTAATTACGTGCCGCGACAAAAAGATCGCAAGATTGAGTCAAATTGATTGACTCGATGCAAGGAGAGATAAAGTCTTGTTCAGCCGAAAATCGGACGGCTCGATTTGCACATCAAAAAATGCAATCGCTTTCCCTTTGTTATCCACAAAAAAAAAACAAAAACGAAGCGAAAACAAAAGCATCAAAATATATATGCGCATTTAGGTCAGCCTGTTACATAATTGGTGAATTGCAAATTAGTCATTATCATTGCTTTAGTACACATTTCGCTAATTATCAAATATATTAATATTCGCTGCAACGCAACACCAATACTTTTATTTAATAATAACAAACATTTACTTGTGTTAATCATAGTTCTATTGTTAATTACATAAATTACCGAGAATTTTTTTCGCAAATTATTTGATTACGATCGAGCATAATTAAATAATTTATACGACTTGCTCTGTTAGTGCAAACTATTATACAATAACGCTCTAAATCGTTACAAATTAGACTCATTTACACGTTACGCAATCTTAACAAGAGATCTACTCAAAATATTTGAAAACAATAATTAATTATTAAAAAAAAATCAAATTTTCTTTTGGCATTGGTAAATAATTATTTTTCGCTCATTAATTCATAATTCCATACGGAAACCGCACGAGTGTAATTAAATATTTACATAGACAATTACAATTTTTTTTTTCAATTATAAATATTCCATAAATTATTGATAAACTTCTGCATTTTACTCAATAAAAACCATGTACGATTAATTAATTATTAATCAACGTGAGCGCGATTAACAAAGCCATTGTTTTGCATAGAAACCCAACGTTTCTATGGAATCAAAACAAAATATAATCATTTTAATGGTTTGTTATTTCGATTTCTACTTTTGTTGTTGGTTCATCCGGGAAATTAACGGTAGTTTTTTTTTTATTTTGGCACAGATTCGCACCCGATAATTTCACCTATATTATTAAATTTGCGCAAATTTGAACAAAAAAATATACGAATTGTCGCGCTTTCATTTCGAAAGAGTTATTTTTTTTTCCTGAAGTTCAATAGACTGAAGTAAATAAAGTGCATGTAATTAATATACGCTGCGTGGGATAATAAATAGACTTGAGTGTCCACTTCTTGTGAATTGTATCTAAATAGTACATCTCATTGAAACATTGTCAAGATTCTTTATTTCAATTTCAAATCACCGGATCTGTTTCATTGAAATTATGTAATCGGTGACCTAAATTAGTGCAATTAATTAATTAAATATCAATTTCCGTTTGGTAAAAAAGTTGATTCAAAATTGATCTCACAATAAAATCAATCAAGGTTCTCGAATAAACGAAAACTGTATCGACTAATTCTTGATATCCGATAATGGTATTTGATTGGAGTGAAGTGAAAATTGGAGTACAACATGCATTTTGTAATTACACGACACGCAACGATTTGCATACATTAGCGAGGAGAGCTCGCGTTTTCTATTTGAGAATATGCAAATGGCTTAATATATTTTCCTCTTCGTTTTTTTCCTTTTCATTCTCGTTCGCGGTTTCAAAACTCGTAGGGAATTGTCTATAATAATGTATGTGTTCTTGCCGTTTCAATTGCTTCCATAATGTATGCAAGTGCAGAAGAGAATGTTACGTATTTGTGTACAAAAAAAAAAAGAGAAGATTTCTCTACTCTTCGGGATCGAGGAGATGATGAGAGCTGATATCAAATAAGAAGTGAAAATTGCAACATGGTCTTTGAATATTTATATCAGATGAGCAATAAATTGATGTTACATAATCGAATTGGACTTATTTAAATTAGTTAATAGATGATTAAATCATTTGGTATATGAAATGCGTAAAATTGAAGTTACAATGAAAGAAATGTTTATAGATTTGTGTAATCTCGAGTAATTGCAAATGCACACTAATAGTTAGCAATCATGGACCATTACCATTGTTTATAGGAGAACCTTGATGCATTGTGTATCATCAAACGATGATTACTCTGATTTATTGCTGAACTGAATAAAAATTGATACAAACTTTCCACATTCTCCATCGATTACATCCATCTATAATTTCGATCCCGTTTCGCAATTTCAGAAGTTCTTCATTTTGCTTCGGATGGACGAAACGAAAAATAAATAAAGATCCAACATTGTCTTACATGTCCGGCCATTCTTGCACTATTTACTTTCTCCTTCGTACATAATGTATAACGTGTTACAGAAGTAATTACACCTCATTAATATAATTGTTGCTATCCCGGTCGCATTTAATACTAATAAAAGTAAAGCAAACATCGAATGCGACCATAGTGAAATCAATGATATGAAAGTACAGAGCGGAGCGTTTTCTAATCTGATCGCCCAATACCAATTAAAGCAATTAATTCATTACGAAAAACTTAAAATATGTATCAATCTCGGAACTGGAAAATTTCCTTATTTGTTTACATTTTTTAAAAATTATTATCTAACAAATTCATTAAATTTTGAAGCGAACTTGAGAATATTTTTAGTTAAACAATTAGTCATTTAATTGAATATATCAGTGCAAACTTTTATTTATGCAAAACTCATAACTGCTTTTTAATTATTTATTTATAGGAAACGACACTAATTGTTCACTTATACTAGTTTTTTTTTTGTTATTTATAAACGCGTGCACTTTTGATTTATCGTGATGAAATGTAAAATATTATTGATTTGTTAATCAATTTTTTTTAATAAATAAAAATCAATTAATTATTCCATCAATCATTTCTACTAATTTGAATATAAAAGTTCACAAAATTTCATTTTACGTAATATTGATTAGAATTAATAATAAATTGTTGTTTGTATCTTAATTGTGCATTAAAGTAATGAACAGCTCATTTTATTTATAAAATACTTGATTAAGGCATGTCACAGTTAATTATAGTGCAATAAGGATCATGTATTACAACCATGCTTAGTGCTTATTATCATCAATGATACATTTTTTTCAAAACTATATTTCTTAAGAACAATTTCTCCACTATCAACTTAATGTATTTATACATAAATAGTTCGAAGCAAATCAATGATATTCATAATTATCATAGCTATGTGTTTATTATTGAAATGCAATCCTTTCAATGCATTCGTTTAATAAATGAAAGAGAAGAAAAAAAAACTTTGTTAACATGCTAATCTTTCATTAAGCGCGGACATTTCTCTTGCATGAATGTCACCAGGTGAAACAGTAGGTTTTCTATCAATAGAAAAAAAACGTAAATAGAAAAGGCGAAATATATTTTTGCAGCTGTAAGGCTAATCTAGATAGCAGCAGCTTTTCTAAAGGTCTTTCGTTAACCTTAAAGACCGATCACGCATTGAAATGGTTTCGTTTCGACGCAGTTTCCATCCGATTTTCTTTAAAATACCTTTCCTTTTGGAAACCACAGAATATTCTTGAGACGTGGATTTTCCTTAATCGTATTTTTAAAACCATACATTGGTTTGTATTTCCCTTACGTTAGAAAGTGAAAAAATGGGCGAATCGCCTTGAATTCTCTCGTATACCCATGGGACGAAATCTAGTTAGGACCATTCCGTTGTCCTTTTTAAGGATTCGCATTGTTCGAACAAGAATCTGGGACGTAACAGCTTTAGGAATAAAGAACCATACTTTTAATCGTCCCACATGCTCTTCTTTGCAATAAGTTATGTAAATAACAAAAAAAAATGGGTTTAACACTTAGTATCTGAGAATTATAAATTAAATTTGTATTAATATTATTAATCTTGCATCAATAAATGTGTTTGTGAAATCTCGAATGCACGTGGCAGAAATGATAAATGAATTCGCGTTTTAATTGGAAATTATGTAATGGCGTTTCTGTAAATGGGTAGAAAAACGATTTTCCGAGTCGGATGGATATTCGAAATTGCGAAATGCGATTTGGAAAAGCCGTTTTATAATAATAATTAGCGCGGCGATTTTTCGCATCGACGGAAGTTTAATTAAAGCCGTAGCAATCCGAGATTTTGTAACCTCCATTCGATTTAATGGATGCAAGTAATTACGTTTGTCTGTTGCTAATAATAGTTTAGATTAAGTGATTCATATCTTGAATTTTTTCTCTATTCCATTACTTAATTATTATTAGATTATATTAAATTATATTTTGTTCTGAACTTGAACTTGATGCATTCCATCAATTCTACATTTTTTCTTTGATTAATAAATGAAATATGTGATCCACTTTCGACTGGTCCAAATGAACTTTAAAAATCTTGACTGGTTTCTGGCGCACCGCATTTCTGGCGAGTCAAGTTCAAGATTTCTGGAGAAAAAAATTCAAGATATATAAATAAATATGCGAAGTGTAAAAACGTGGCGGAAAGAAAGCTTATACATAAATCATGCAAGTTCGTTCAACTTGAATTTAAAATTTGAATTCGCTGTAATATAATTCGTAATTTCATCGAGTTGAAATTGCAAGAGCAATTCAAGTTAATTAATGAGTTATTCGTGTCATCGTGGTAAAGGTCAGAAAGAGCGAGATCTCGTTGTGTCTCCTGCGATTATAAATGAAAAAAGAAGTTATATTGCGAGACGCATTGGAAAATTCTTTTTCGCGAGAAGGTCAGGAGGGAATTCATACTCTCAAGGAAATAGTTTATCTTGAATTAAGTTGTAGTATTAATTGGAAAACCCTGATAACTACGAGTTTATCCTTATAAGAAGTTAACATATCTCTTCGACTTGTTAACGTAACGTGGGAATTCGTTCAACTAAAAATAAATAAATATTTTTTTTGAATGAATGAAAGTTGATTTATATATCGAGCTTAGACTGGTGAGTTATTAAGTTATTACAAATAATAACTAAGTGATTTATAGAAATTAAGTTTCTAACGATGAAACGAAAATAAAATGGAATATGCATGATTTCCGATTCGATTCGAAATTGCTTTCTTGCATGGCGGTGGGTGTATATGTCTGTAATTGCTGGCTTCAAGTTATTTACCATAATGGTATAAACCGTTCACAATGATGGCCTTTGGGGATCGTTCCGACGTTTTAACCAACTGCACCAGATTCTCGGCTTTCTTCAAACAAATAAACTTGCTCTGCACATTTCCACTCGTTTCCTCATAAATAATACGATATAATTCGATTAGGAATTCCAGCTAAATCATTAAAATCGAATCACTGTTTCTTCCAACTCAGGAACTTTCACGCCGTTGAATATATTAAGACGCATTAACGTCACCTAATTAAATCCAGATTTTAACATAAGTCACGCTCTTAGTTTTGATTCAATCATTGTATCAAATCAATTTACGTTATTATTATTCGCTGAATTTTTTAGGTGTTGATTAAATTACTCAAACTAATTGCTGTTTAGATTTTTTTTACAAGCAATTTAATAAGTTTTTTTTTGTTTCAATTTCATAACATGACAAGACTATCTCCTGCTAATAAATTACATTATGATTAATTAGTTTTTTTTTATTGTCATATCAAATTAAAGAAAAACATGTAATTAACTTTCGATTGGTATCTCAATTAATTTTATATTTTCTTCCTTAAAAAAAACTTAATTAATTTTGAGATGATTTAAACAATACTTTAGAAATTTTAAATTATAATTAATTAATTAAAAATAGAAAAGGATTTAATCTGTTTTAAGGAAAGATTAAATTTTGCATGATTAAAAATTGTCGTTTCAAAATGAGTGTACTTTGTTGTGTTGAGGTGTATTGGAGCGAGGAAATAAATGTTGGATGCAGTAAATTTGGAGCTGTAGGTTGTAAAGTACTATTGAGAAGATAAACATTTCGAACGTATTGTATAATAAGTCTGGTATCGTGACTGCGGACTTTATACCACTATATGCATGAGGTCTATGCAATGGGCGAGGTTGTGTTAATGTGCTGTGTGAGTGAAGGTAGATGGAAAGAGAGACTTCTAAGTTATTCCTGCCGCAGCCCGAGTGAAGGCTCTCCTCCAACTAACCAAGTTTCAATTATTATTTTATATATCGTGGGATATATTAATGATAATCGTTACAAAACGAGCAAAGAAACCATTTCAAAATCTATACAACACAAAGTGGTACACGGCAGATGCGCGAAAATCCATTCATCTCATTTCCACAATATTGCGACATCTCATTTTTTTTTTCCTTTCGAGTTTTCCCATTTACAAACGGATTCATTCGGAACGCGGATAACAGCGAAACGAATTAAAATTCTTTCATTCAATCAATTTCGTTTACGCAACACAACTTTGTTGTAGAAGCTAAAATAAGAGATTTTTTAATTACATTATTATTTCGCTGCTCAAAATCAATGAATTTGAAAATAACTTTTTGAATTGGATTTCGCTTTAGTGAAATTAATGCCGCTTGCAAGAAATTTCTTCTTGACGTGAAATCGTAATTGCTTACATATGTTGTTGTGTGTTAATCAGCGAAACGTTCGTAGAGAAGCGGCTTACCTGTAAAATAAGAGAAAAAATATATAAATAACGGTCATTAATGGAGATAATGCATAATTAAACATGGTACATGATAAAATTTAATAACTTTGGAAAAGCAAACAAAAGTGTTAATTCGTTGTAAAACTGTCGTATTTAAGTTTTTATTGAATACATTCCATCAAGTTTCACTGCTTCCTTTAAAAGAGACAAGCAGAAAAGTTAATAATTCAGCATTTAATTACTATTTGTGAACTTCTGTGATAAAATTGTTAAATAACGTGCATATTTCTCTTATTAATGATATGCGTTTCGTTTAGCCTTTATGCCGTGCAAAAAAAAAGCGTGCATTATGCAAGAACTGTGGGATTTCGTATGCACGCACCGCGATCTAAGCGGTTATGAGAAGTGGTGAACTGGAAATGAAATGACACACAAAAACAAAGCAAAACTGAATATGAAATAATAATAATACAATTTCGCTTTCGGTTATATAAGGAGTCGAATTGATCATGCGGCTCTCGGTTCTGCGATTGTGCGAGTAATGGGAACGAATTACGAAACAACATGATATGATTATTCTTTATCCATTTCTTTTTGCTTCAAATCGTACCAAAGTTTGTATAGAAAAAAATGGTTGCAAATGCCACGGTTTTCGATTAACGAAACTGTTCGCAACCGAACAAAGGGAAGCAATTTTGCGAGGGTTCAAAGGTCCGCATAATGTGAGTTCATTCACAACGCGTTGCAAAATTGTGTGGAAAACGTCTAATCGTTTCGCATTATGAATGTCACGAGATTGACTTTTATGAATTCGATACATTGTACGTAATGATTCTCTAAATACCATCTCGGTCGGAGACCATAAATTTGTTTGATCATAAACCGCGAAATTATGCACTTATGTAAGTAGTTTTATGGCTAAAATTATATTTTTTGCGGCTGCTGTAAAATTATAGAAATTTTTTTGCGAGTCAAAAGAAAGTATGCAAATTTTTATGATGTTGCGTTATAAACTTACATAAAATAACGTGAAACATGCATCATTTAATTGCTTATTTTTTTTCGTCTCTAAAGGACACGTTCATTCGCGGCAATTAATTTAGATAATTAAAAAATTTGGAGAAACTAAACATCAGATTTTTGTTGCATAAAATTAAAATTGTTGAAAAATTGAATTTGGTTAATATCGTTGAGTGTAAAGTAATCTTAACCCCAACAGTATAGTTAACAGTTTTGAGCGGAGATACGAGTAATATCGAAAAACATGTAATTACAGAAGGATTAAGCTTTTAAAATACCGTTTGTAATTAATCTTGTATATCGTGTAATTAAATTTCCATGTGTATCGCCCTGTATATAATTAATGAGTGCCGTGTATCGTATGTCTTTCAATTATTTCGTCTTTAGTTTCCATTTTAACCTTGACGCCGTGTTTATTATTAGTATAGTGCATGTGCATGCGTCTGTACAAGCTCGAAGAGAGAGATTGCAAAATAGTTTAATTGTTCTCATGATATTTGCCATTCGATTCCCGCTCAACATCCGAACGAATTGCTCTATAAAACGAGTAAATAATCGTAATAATACAGAAGAATTACCATCGAAATGCCAAATCGCAGCGAAATAAAATGAACGCAGTTAACTCAAAACATTATATTATTGTTACCGTTACGCAAATCGATTCAAAAAAATCATCTAAAATTCAAATATTGGATTATTTTGTTAATTTATGTTCATTTATTCACCGTTAGATAATTTTGGGTTAACTTCAAGTTAATGATAATTATCCGAACTTGCTTATGAAAACATTTCAATAATGCACGATGTCCAACATATGGTGTACAAAATAAATAAATTAGAAACGGTTTTTCACGCATCTGTTGACCCAATACCAATGTAAATTCGGAACTGGAAGCTGGCAGAAAAAAATTGGTCACGAAACGAATTTTCAAAGACATTCCAAAGTTTAAATAAAATGTATTTGTTTTATTAAGTTTATCTATTTCGTAGAAATTTGAATTTATAATATTTAACATTAAGATTATCTAATTTTGTTACAAAATATGATAAAAATGATAAATTTCTTGCAACATAATCGAAATTATTCGAAGATGACTCTTTAAAAACGAAATCCGTTACTCATCAAAAAATCTGCAAGGAATTGCATAATTTCACCAAGAAATGGAAATACCTAAAAAAATAATTGTTTGCGTAACTGATATTGATTTATATTTATGGAGAAGATCGAACGTTGGAAAAGTGGATTAATTAGCTTGCACCGAGGAAGATTCTTGCGTAATAAATAAATAAATAAATATATTTATTTTGAATAAAATATTTAAATGCGCTCGGTTATGCTTTCAACTCACTTTTATGTTTTGCTACATTAATTAGAGAGGAATTTTCAGTTGCTTCATATTTTCTGTAGAACCGTTTACCTTATGCAACAAATTAGTGTATGAGCAACAAAAAAAAATTATTTGTTTAACAAGGAGAAATCCTTGTTATTTTTTTTTATTGGTCCCGTTTTGCAGTTTCGTTTTCGGCCTCCGACATATGTCACATCGTAAAAGAAAAGAACGGAGGGTTTCACTCATCTGCCGTCCCAATAAAGGATGCATCACGACTTGAACTTTCGAAATTTCCTTTCTTGTTCGTTTTTTTTCTTCTTTCAACTGAAACGATGCAGTTTTCGGTTTACTTATTTGCATTTCTTTAGATAACAATCTCATAACTCACACTTTTTTATTGCCAATCCGACACCTTAAAGCAGTGAAAGTGGCCAAAAATTGCAGCTTCAGGCATTAATGAAATTAGAAACTATTTGCAGTTACGCAACAAATGCCAGTTTATATAAATTTTTATTTGTATAAACATTTTTTTTGGTAATTGCTATTTGAATGCGTGGATGCTTTTTTTTCAGTTCATTTCTAATTGCGTAATGCGACGATGACAGGGCAGATATGTAAGCTAAGGCTGATGCGAAACCGAAGAGAAAATGGTACGGTTAATTGTGGCGAGAGGCGATTAGACTTTCTTCGCATCCATCGACCGATAGGTAAATTATATGTACGCAGCTCGTAATAAATGTAATCCTTTAAGCGATTCTGTAACGTTTCATTATCCCTGCTGGATGGACACGGATGGAATGTCTACATATTTTTTTCTTGTAATCTCGTGCTTAATTCTTAATACTTTTTTTTTGTTGGAATGCAGAGCATTTATTCATATTTCGTGCAGCGATTTCAGTTCACTTTCGAATGACCTATAACCCCAACCTTGGTGTACCTTTAAACGCACCGTTTTTGCTCTCTCCCTCTCGAAGAATAACTAAAAAAAATATATAAATACGTTATGGAGATCGAGTCTTTCTAATTCGATTGCATAACTCGTCCGCTCACAATTGCACATTCGTGATTCCATGCGTATCAAAAACATCAACAAATCCTTTAAAAATCTGCTGTTCTGTTTACCAAGTTACGAAATAAATTAAACAGATATTTCAAAAGACAATAAAAAAATATCACAAATAATTAAATTTGAAAAATAATCAATATTACGAAATCTTTAATAAAATGTATAAGTTGGTCGTTAAAAAACCAGGTATTTTTATGCGCCAAAGAAATCGCTGAATTTCCTTGTATTCAATTATGCGGCAATTAGATTATAATAGATTATAATCGTATGCGGCCTTTGGATGAATTGAAACAGTGGGTAATCGTTGGTAATGAAGTAGAGGATAAGAAAAAGTGGCTGGAACTGTAAATAAAGTAAAGTAAAATAATCACACAATAAATCCTTTCTAAATTGGAAATATCTTTCCGAGTAAATAAAAGCAAAATGATAATAATATTAATTTGTTTGTGATTCGCTTGGAAAGCTGCTCCGTGCAGGAAATATCAGCGAAGAACCCACGTAAACTTAGTCATTGTTCCATGGACATAATCGAAACCGAATAAAAAAAAATGTTGTTGTTGTTGTAATTTATTATTTATTAGAGAAATAAATTAAACATTGAGTAAATTGATATAATATTTTAATACCAATTGTGAAATAACTGAAATTTGTGGTCGAATTAATCAATAATTGTTATTTAATTTTATAAATACAATTGCGAAAGAATAACATTTAAGGTTGGACGTATTAGTGGTTTAATTATTTGCTCGAGATTTATGAAATTGTTAACGAAATAATTACGTTCGGTTAAATAGGGCGATATTAAATAATGTCAACGTTTACGTTAGAAATCGATTAATAAAAGAAAAAAAGAATTTATAATGATATAAAGTGCGGTAAGTGCAAGCGAGATCAACGGCCGAGTAAGCGACTAACCTACATCGAAATCGCACTTTTTCTGCTGATATTTGCATGCAATAGTAAACAGATCGATTAATTTGGAAATGATTTCATAATTTATTAATACGAAAATTGAATTGAACGATTCGTTGAGTTAATCCGATTAATTATTGCTGCGTATGCAAATTAAAGAGAAAAAAAAAGTAACTGGTTTAATTTATGAATCCGGATTTTTGTTTTCCATGTGAGTAATGCGGATGCGGAATTACCGCTTATTCATTGATGATTCGTAACTGGATTAACGAAATTGATGGAGAAAAGTAAAAAAAAATAGATTAAGAAATGATTGAGGTGAGTTGAATTTATGGATAGATGTGGGCCTAGAAAGTGTAAAATGTTACAAAAATAAACGCCCGAGGGATTCGGGCAACCGAGTTATTTCTTTTCTTCTACTATTTTTTTTTCCTTCTATATGTATCAATCAATCGATCCAATTTAAACTAAATCCACTTTCATCTGAAACGGTTTCATTCTTTCTTTTTTTTTTAGTAATTCTCTTTCTCTCTTTTTTCTATTTTTGGGACCGCAAGAAGTGGAGCGCATTTTCGCCCGGAAAGGGCTTTTACTTTTTCGAAATATTCAAATCGTTTCACTTTCAGTTTCGAACGCATTTTCAGACCATAAACGCTGCGCTCCTTGAGTATTTATTTATTTATTTTTCTTCACTTGCAATTTGAAATTTGCATGTCCAAGTATCAATTAAGTTTTTCGCAATTGTCGTTAACAGCTCTGTCTTGCCACAGAATCTAACCCAAATCGATTTATTTATCATCGCTTCTTTTTTGGTATAGATATTATTAATTATTGTTATTATCTATACCGATTTTAATGGACGTTATGTAAATCCGAAGCGTTTCTAAAACGCACGCTCTCAGGAAACTATTATCCACATAACAAATCAATCATTTAACCGAACCGTGTCAAACGCTCCGAAGAGAACCGCTTCTATTACATCCATTCACATCTCTCCTCTTTCTTTACATTTTTTTTTTCGCTTTCGTAATTGCGCAGTTGTAACAATTCATTCAGCATTAAATACAAAATTACGCAAGAAAAATCCAATTTTTATTCAAATAAATAAACAACTTGTATTTACTATTTATAAATTTCAATAATTTGAGATTGTGTAATTTAAGTTATGAAAACTATCATTGATTTTACTTTCATTCATTCATAATAAATGTTAAATATTTAAAAGAATTAAATAGTGAACGATTTTATTTCCATTAGAAATTTAAATGGTTTATAAACCAGAGTAATAATATTGTGAGAGATTAATCTGAAAATTCAGGTATAATTAAACGGTTTCTAAACAATATGAGGCTGAGCAAGAATCTTGTCGATTTCACTGTTTGTGTCACGATCAGAATGTTCACTTTCCATATCACTACAGACGTTTACATTTTCTCTTTCAATACCAAAGCGATTAAAGTAATATCTGATTAGGCCATCTCGGCTTCTGCAAAACTGTTCAACTTCAATAGATTTCATATAGGTTTTAAAGATAGTGTTAAAACATGATGTGTTTATAGTAAAGATTAATTTATATTGTAATTATGAAAAATAATGATATAAAAGTGATGAAAATAAATGGAAGTTGTGCAGTAAGAAACGAAATTTGTAAAACGAAGTTTTGCTTTGTTTGCGAAAGGCATTCGCACATTAAACCCGAGACAATTGTTTCGGAAATACGCAATTATGATAATTGCATTTGTCGGTGTCGCCGTCGTCTCATTGTTTCCTCCGTGTAATGTTCCAAATTGATGCGAAAAACGAGATGATTACATGGACCAAGAGGTAACGTTCGAAATGACGCTGAAGACGTCCAGCTTATGGAAGCAGCGAAAACGAAGACGAGATCGTATGTAGAGTATGAAAAGCAACAAGCGAAACGTTCTTTTGTAACAGCGAAGGACTGTCTCGTTACATGCGGTTTCGTTGTATAACGGACATACCGAAAACAAGAAGGAAAGTTTGTTTATTTCTAGTTTTCTTTCGCGTCCGTGTATTTGTTTAATTTTTTTTTTCGCAAACATTTGGTGAAACCATGGTCGAATAAGCGCAAATTCCCCATAAAGACTTTACGACTTTTGCGTTATTACGCGGAAAATCTTGAACAATTTTTGTTGTTAAACTCCTCAATAAATCATTTTAATGTCTCCCAGAAAGCATTCGTTTTACTGCAACAATAATAACGTTTTTGGTTCGAAAACATCATGAATTAGCTTCTTAGGTGTAATAATTATATAATTATTTATATTGATTGAAGCATATGGAAGAGGACATACAATTATTTGAAAGTTTCTGGTAATAAATTTTATGTGAAACTATATAAAATCAGGATTTAATTAAGCAAAACAAGGGAATTAATTATAAAATGAAGGTTTAAGCTAAACGGGAGATTTAATGACTTACAATTTAATAGTTTTTACCCACAATTGGCTTTATTGTTAATAATATTTTATAGTCTTTTAATTTCCTAAATTTTATTTGTATACATCATTAATTAAGAAATTGTATTTAACGATTCCATAAAGCTACAAACTTTCTTTGATTGAAATCATTAAACTAATTAAAAAATATAATTTAACAAATGTAAAATTTAATATATTAGTTTAGATTTTTGTGCTAGTCATTAAGGAACAAAACATCGACGGTAATGAAGTCGATGAACTAGATCAGCAGTAAAGTGGACTAACTGTTATTAGGTTATCTAGTCGAAATGGAGAGAAAGAAATGGACGAAATTGCTTCAATTAACGTCTGCGGAAAAGAAAAGTTTAAAGTATAGAAAGATCGCTAAAAAAAGTAGATCATATAAATCATTTGGCTCGATTTCAAAAGAAATCAATCCGGTTAATTAACATATTTATTTGATCTGAATTCTATAGAAGAAAGGCATATTAATCATAGGATATAAATAATAATTAATTGTAAGGAAGTAAAGATTGTCGAAATATGATTTTAAAATAATTTAGAATTTTAGCTGAAAAATGTAGAAATGCAACCGAATTAGATTGTTTAATTACAATTTGATGAAATTAGCATGCACGAAAGTAATCTAGATGAATTTCGCAATGTGCGTGTATAATTTACATGAAGGAGACCGCTGAAAACGTGTAATTTGGCGACCGCAGATTCGTTTCTTCGGCGTATAATGCGGAGCTCTCGTTTCATAATCGAACCGGAGGACTTTCACCATTCGCAATGTTATGATTAGTGTCCTGAAGAAAGAAAGACCGTCGAGGGCTTCCGAGAGGAAAGAGCAACGAGGAACTGTGAAACATCTCAAGATTCCAATTAATCTAGCCTATTTGAATGATAAATAAATCCATGAGTAAGTTTCGCTTCTTTCGATTTTTTTTTATTGATTTCTGGTACATGGATCTCTTGTAATGGCCGGAAGCTAACGAATGAAAGTATCATTGCTATTCGTACCACGTGCGATTAATTTACTGATTGCAAGACTAAAACAAGAAATTCAATTGGTGAGTGAATGTCCAATCTGATAACGGTTTCAGCCGTTTCAATTGAAACTTTCAAAAACGGCCTCAAGCTAAATCCAACTTCCACAATAACCGCAGTTTATTTACGTAAGTGGATCAATTGTTGCTTCCCACAACAAAAAAAACAACAAATTTATACTCGAAATCCTGCAATTCAATTGATTCTCATTGGTAATTATTCTTTGACGAAAAAGCAATCGTTAACCCAGATTCAGAATTTGTTCTAATTAATTTTTACTCAAGGTTGAAATAAACCGACGGATTTGGTAATATTTCATTCTTGTTTTATCGCTAATTAATAACGCCCAAAAGAAAAAGTATAAAAGTGTTTTCATGTTTCCATTACCCAAATCTAACACGATTTAATCTAATTCTAAACGAATTAGTGAAAGTTCAATAATGGAATTAAAAAAAAAACATAATTTGAAATTAGATTAATCTATGATTAAGATTTCAATTTAAATGTCGTTCCATATTTTTCAAGAAATTCAACTCAAATCAATTTATTATATAATATAAAAGAATTTAATGAAATTAAACGAATAGAAAACAACTTGTTTTGATTATTAGCATACCGGAATTAGAAGGATATTGACCTAAGCTTTCGTTTTGCAAACACTCGAAATGTATAATTGTTTTATCGTAAAAAAGCAGTTTATTCGTTTCCTTTTTTTATTTCCTTAAACTGATATTAAAACAACAATGAAAGTTTAATTAAATTAGCAATAAAAGAGAAAAGTGCAAAAACGTGTTTTACGGTGAACGGAACTAAGGCGTCGGAATGTTCGGTTTTTCGGAGTTTCGCTCTATTTCAATGCAAATTAGCGACGATTTTTAATTGGATTGTTTCGACGAGGAAATATCCGTAACGGAATGCGTCATTTAATTAAAAAAAAATTATATATGTACTAACTAAGCGGAATTTGCATACAGGAATTTCTTTAATTTGCTCCGATTAGCAATTATTGTTAATTAGCTAATTGAATCAAGAATTACATATGCAATTGGTTTTCAAATTAACTTCTGTAAATTTACTTCTTGCAACCTATATAAATAATACTAATTAATACTAATTTCAATATATTTCTACCAAATACAAGCAATTTTATATGGAGACATCAATGCTTATAAAGACACGAACCCGAAATTTAAATAAGTAAATTTTATGTTAAATATATTTTTTTCGTGTTTTATTTAATTTTACTAATAAATCTGGTATTAAATTACATTTATTTATTTTAATAATAATATTTAATTGCAAATAGAGTTTATTTATTGAATTATGAAATGACCGGAAAATGATTTGTGAATAATTTGCAACCATTGGAGCGTTATACATTTAGTTGCAAATTATTGTAAATTTGCGATACGAGCCGGCTGGAAATGAAAGGAAAATATGGATGAAAGTGCGTTTTGTATACATTTAGATGGAGAAACGCATTAATATATTTTCCCCCTAGAAATTTTAATTGGAGAAAACATATTTTATTTCCTTTATTAATTATTTTTCAATTAATAATTTAATATGTTTTAATTAAATTATATTGATTTTCATACATTATTAGAATTTGTAGACAATTTTTGTTAAACTATTTTTAATTCTGTTAATTTATTTGATTTTTTTCTTTCATTCTTGAAGAAATACATAATATTTTGCATATGTAAAGTAGGAATTTTAAAAGATTCGTTTTGTTGAAAATAGGATTTTAATTTATATTTTGTAGCCGTCGGTAATAATTTTTGAATTTTAATAAACACTATTATTTATATTAAATAAGAGAATGAGTCGAGTATTTAAATAAATATGTAAATAAATTTTAACAGTTTTAAATATTTTATGTATACGCTTCTGTGTGTAAGATCGAAGGAATCCGGAAATTTTGCATGCAGCTCGAAACCGGGTTAAAGAATTGTAACGGAATCGAATTAGAGAATCTCCTGTAAGGAGTTCAGGAAAGTGTTGGACCAAAAGATGTAGCGAATAAAAGAATAAATTTGGAATAAGAAATAAATAAATAAATAAGAAACGGAATGGTAACGGTGTTTCCGAAGGATTTAATGAATTCGTCGTGGAAATTGAGAGGCAAGGATTAAAAAGCGGCGCGGCGAAGCGTATCCAGTTTTCTTTAGCGCTTGTAACTAGGATAAGTTGGCACTTGTCACGACACACTGACACACAGAGGAATTTGATTTTCTTTCGATTTTCTTTTGCTGCGGTACTTTGGATTTGTTATCGATCGACTTAAGATCTGGATGAGATCCCGGCCGTCGGGTCGCGAAATTTTCTGGAAATCCTTGACTCACCTTTCTTCTTTCCGCCCACGCGAACCGCGCCACCGTTTTCGATCAGGACCAGCAGGATCAGCGATACCGCCGCGGATACCGCAACCATCGACCTCTTCATCTTGATTATTGTAGATGATGAAGTCTTGATGTGTCTGGATGATGTTTGGTGTTGGTTGTGAATAGAGGTGTCTGTACGTGCACGGTCCAATTTAGAAGAACTGAGCACAACCGTTCTCGCGCAATCACCGCTTCGCACTGTCTGTCCGCCTTCTGCGTTGTCCTATATTTTCTACCACCTCGACTTCTCCGTCGAGCGTTCACCGGACTTAATAAAACCTTGTCTCCACCTCACCAGTATTTTATTGGCTCCTCAGGTGAGCGAAAAGTTTTTTTTTGGTGAGGGTGTCTACGTGCAGCGGCGATATCTCCAAGGTCGAAGGCCTTCCGGTATCTCTTGCGGAGCGGCGCGGCACGGCTCAACCAACAGTCGGATCCTTGCGGAACGCAAGGACGTTTTTTGGATAGACCAAAACCGTTTTCTTCTCTTCTACTTTGCAATTACTTTTATCCCTCCGAAACTCGAAGAGAAAGAGTCAAGGGCCGCCCAAAATATTTCAACATCTCATTGCCAAATTCTTAACAGTCAAAAATATTTTTAGAATGTCGATTCGTTCTAATTAATAATTTTATAAAAAATACTATAATAAATAAAGTAAACATTATTATTAAGAATTATTAAATATAATTATTAGTAAGAAGATATGAAATTTATAAATTTTTCTTTCCTTCATTAGATTTCTATTTTGCATCTCTTGGAAAAACTATTATTAAGAATTATTAATAGTGGATAAAATTTACCGAATATTTAAATTTTTAATTAATAAAATTTGCAAAATTTTAGTTATTTATGATACATGTAAATAAAATTTTTTAACTTAAATTTAAGAAACTAAGCTTCGGTTCTTCTTAATATTTACATTACATTAATTGAAAATAACTATTTTTTTATAAATATAATTCATCAAGCACTAAAAAAAATTGCAATTAAAATAAATGTATTGTTTGTATTATTATATCATAAATGAATTTTAATTATATTTTCCGCTATATATTTAATTAACACGCTTATTGACTCTTTACGAAATCACTTAATAATTAATAAAAAAAACGTGTTATAAAAAAATAATGATGATGAACGTGGACCGAACAGAAGAAAGCATCCATTTTTTTCTTTACTAAAAAATTAATTGATTAATTTGCATTAAAAAAAAATAAAACCATTCGAAAGGAACTGCATTAATTAAACCCAATTACTTATAAAATACTTAAGAACTATAATGTGTTCTAACTAATTAATTGCAATAAGTTAATTAATATTGAATTGTATAAAAATTTGTTGGTGTTAAACTAAATTAAGATGTTTTTAACGCAATACCAATCTTTGGCAATAGGTCATCATCAAGAGTTCTAATGGAATTATTTGCATAAAAAATATATTAATTTATAATAAAATTCAATCAAAAAAATTATTACACTTCTGTTACGTAAAAATGCAGCGTCGACGGCATAATTTCACCGATAATATTTCGGAATTCTATTGACACTGTGACATTTCCGGAGATAAATTTCACGTTGTGTGCAGTTTCATTAATAAATATTCATGATGAGATATAACGTTTTTTTTTTGTTTAATAGCTTCAATTTAATTAGAAATTATAGGTATGTGATTGGTGATCATGAACTGGAATTCGTGTAATTAATAATGTGGAATTGTAATGCGATAGGATTAATTGGAGTACGGAGATGAATCAATGTTGTGCAGTGAAGGTGAAGATATGGAGAAGAAAACGAGGCTGGGAAGGTGAAAGGAAACAAAAACGCGACAAAAAGTATGGAAAGTGAGATTTTTCATTTTTAAGAAGACTTCATTAACTCTTCATTAACTTGTAGCTATTAATTAATATTAAAAAATGCGGAGAAGATAGGAGCAGAAAAAAAACGTGTAATTTACCGTGTCTCCAAATGGAATAACAAGAAACGTTCAATTTGCACTGTCTCGAATTACGCAATGAATTTGCGAAAAGAAATTTATAATAGAAAACAGAGAGAAAGAACAACGGCGCAAAAAAAGCGTGAAATGAGTTACGTAAATGTGCATTTATTGATTTATTAGGTCCTCGTATATTATATGCAAATCGTTTGCAACTTTACACAGATTTTTACCGAATATGATTTTTTTCTTCTTCGACTTCGAATTGCATAATATTATATGATTAGTTTGAGATACGCTCGTTTATCGCGTCAAAATGTTTACGCAATTGCTATTACGTTCCAATTAGAATTAAATGCAGGAAACTTCATTAACATATTACAAATTCATATCAACAACTCAAAAATTAAATTAATTTATCAAAATATGTAAAAAAACATAATTACATTTAAAGTTAATTAAATTTATTTACGCATTGAAATTTAATAAAATCGAATGAATTCTAATTAAATAATCGATATTTGTAAATCAATTTTAAGTGATTTTGAAAATCCCTTGTTTACAATTTCAAATGAGGCATTAAAATTCTGCGCGCATTATTTCCCGTGGTTTTGTCAAATTGGTCATAAATTTAAATTGGTAACGATGACCGAATATTGATTTAACTAATTGCACGATTTCCTAATCGAACGGCGATTTCAGCGAAGGAATGACAACAGACAGGAAAAACGTTTACGCAATTTCCATAATCATTGGGCAAACTCATTCAAGTTAAATTATTTATTTATTTTATAATTAAATACGTTTTTCTCTTAATTCAAAATTGTCATTTTCATGAGGGAGATTAGAAATTAAGAGAAATCATAATTGAATGCTGCGGAATTTAAATCGAGTTTTAAAAATATTAAAAAGTAATAACTTAAATTGTGTAAAGTAAATTCGATGCAAAAGCGAGAAGAGCAGACTCATCATTCAGAATAGAAATTAAGTTGTACGCGATCTGCACTTAAGAGATTTCTCGTTGGAAAATATCTTCATGAGTGAAAAGCAATTACCATTTCTTTTGGGATCTTCACGAGATTTTCTTTTAAATGTTCATTTCAATCACCAATAAACATTTATCCACAAACGATCGAAATATAAACTACGATGATTATCGTAAAATGACAATTCTTGCAAATCTCCAACAACTTTCCACGATATATTCAATTTTCTCTGATGTAATTTTAATGTAACTTTAATAAATTTTCACTTCCTTATCCATCACATTTATACCATAATTTCCTGATCATTTTTCACTTTCATTCTAATAGCTGAAATTAATAGAAAATAAATAAAGAACAGAAACGTTGGACATGACCATTGAAGTAACGTTTATTTCTATTCCCTTTAGTGAAAACACTTATCTCATGGTTTTATTTGACATTATCATAATGAAATTGAATATTTATCCCGTAAATACAATAAGAATTGCCTTAAATGCTGAACATTTAGAATAAAATAAAATAAATAGTTCCAGTTTCCTAAAGAGTTTAAATGGAAAAATACTTAGAATTTCTCTAGTAATCTAATCAAAAAGTATATTCTACAATTGAAAGTATCTGATAATAATTTTATAAGACTAAGAAATATTTGAATAATTTTATTATAAAAGGTTAAAATAATTAAAATCTTAATTAGTGCCATAATCGGAGTAAGTAATCAATGATAATTTAATCATGCGAGTTATTTACTGGCGAAAGCCGCAGTCAATTCAATGTGATAAACTATTAAATAATCAAACTTACGTTACTATGAATTGTCATTCAACGCAATTTTTATTGTCTTTATTTGAATATGTATTTATGCAAAAAGTAAATCAAACATAAATAATTTTATTATTACATATAAAACGTTTCCTGTGCGGCCGCAAATTTATAATTGCATTAGAAAAAAAATTAGTTAATTGCTTAATGGTATAAAAAAATATGCTAATGCTAAATAATAATTTACTGTTGATTTATCTGGAAAGTAAGTTTGAAAATGTAACCGTACGTTAGTAATTTTTTTGCACTGAAAATCGATGAGGTCGTAAAGAGTGGAATTAAATGCGTTATTAAAATGCAATGAATATTTATGTAGAATCGTTTATTATTATCTGGATTGGTAGGAAAATCAAGAGAAATAGGCTGTGTTCTATGTGATTTAGATCACACGAAGCACGAGCGAAAATGGATTGTGGCTTGCATCAATAAATCGCCATTATTAGCGATTAGTAATTGGCAATGCCAAGAAAGAACGTTTACTAATAAACTGAATCAATCAATGCTCTTATCCCGGATTTAAAACATTACGCAATTTCGTTGTATTTATTATTTTTGGAATTCAAAAATTACAGTGTGAAATGATCCAGGATGTGCAGCGAAATTGCTTTGTTCCGTTTATGGGGATCTTCTATTTACACGCATATTTATTTACGCGAATCGCCTTTCTTTCGGTTCTGCTGGACTCCAATTACGGCTTTGGAAAACGCTCGGAGACGTTTCGCAAACGGGGAAAAATTCCGTGCGAGCCGGGGAAAGTGGAAAAACTTTCAATCTGCATCTAATCATCGGCAGCAGCACATGGCTTTGCATTCAAATATGTAATCATATCGAATTCATTGCAAATTGTACGTTTAACTGCGTTGGGTTTCAATGCGAGGTCGAGGCGCGAGCCCCGACTTGAATTAACTGAAGAATTGGAACAAACCTATTTGGCAATTACCACCGTTCATAATACTTCAATCATCAATAAATTTATTTTTTTTAGTCAAATTTCCTATTTTCTAAATATTTATTATTATAACATTAGGTCAAGACACAAAGCCAATCTTGAATTAACTAAAGAATTAGAACTAATTGGCAATAGTACATTCAATTTCCAACAAATACTTACTTAATTTTATTGAAAATTGTTATTTGAATTCGTATTTTCTTATGGTATTTATGTTTTCATGTTTTATTATTAATTTCATGTATTACATAAGCATTCAAATAAATAATCATACAGAAAAAATAATAATCAATTTAACTGCATTAGATTACAACGTTAGGTCAAGACACGAACCCACTCTTGAATTAACTAAAGAATTAGAACAAACCTATTGGCAATAGTACATTCAATTCTCAACAAATGTATTAGTCGTTTTTATGATCGGAAATCTCTTAAAATATGTACTTGATTTTAGTCAAAATTGTTATTTTAATTCGTATTTTCTTTTGGTATTTATGTTTTCATGTTTTATTATTAGTTCCATGTATTACATAATCATTCAAATAAGTAATCGCACAGAAAACATAACAAATAATCCATTTAACTGCATTAGATTACAACGCGAGGATACGACACGAACCCATACTTAAATTATCATAGAATTGGAACAAAGCTACAACCATTTATGATCAATGAATTATTAACAAATTACATTATTTATTCACAATAATTTTTAATAAAAAATGTAATTAAATATATGTGAAAAGAAAAGTTGGATAGTTAATAAATAACAATTAAAATTAATTAAAATGGAAAATGCGTATGGAAATTAACAATATAAAAGTGAAAAAAAATAAGTGTAAAGAAATTGAAACATAACTATTAGCAATGAAGAAAGCGAAATGGCAAACTTAATATTCAACGGGCGTAGAGAGGCCAGGATTTTTTCTCTCTTAATTTCTATTGCGAATACAATCATACGAGATACATTGTTTTTCTTCACCATCTTACGTTCTCTAAAATTTATTCGATTTCCGCAACAGATTAAAGTCTGCATGCATAATAAATTAACAAAGGCGAAAGAAGAAAAACACCGGCAACGAAATTTATAGTGCAAAACGTGTTCCAGTTTTTATTTTTTTCGAATACGTTGCATTCCTTTCTGCTTTTTTTTGTGTGTGTGTATCTATTTGGATTGTAAAGTAAAAATACAGTAATTTTACGACCAGTAATTTTAGGAAAAAAAAAATACATGCGAACGGAGAGAGTTTTGTAATTGAATTCCGAAATAATATTTTTTTTTTGTTATTAAAATTTGAGTTTCGTTTATTAAATTTCGTATGCTTTATAATTATGACATTTTTGATTAGTTTACATGCATGAAGAACAAGAAATTATTGAAAAGATTATGAAAATATAAAAAAAAATCGATTTTTTAAAGTAAATATTTTGAATAATTCTATAAATTTAAATTGTGAAATAATAATAATGTAAATATTGTTTGTTATTAAATTTTGATTTCTTAAGGGATAATGCTTCTATGAATATAATTATAAATGAGTTTATAGTAGAATTACGGTAAAGATTAAGTTAAATACCATCAAGGACGATGGAAATCAATGAATAATTGTGGATTAGCAGCAAGGACGTTAGATGTTTATCCGCGCCAGTCAACAAACCAGTGAAACGATACATAATACCATTGATTTGTTGAATTCACTATGGATTACAAGTACCCACTTGCATCCAAGGATAATGCTCGAGATTTCGTTTTGTCTTCTCTGCATCGATTTTAGGTCAAATCGATTTACCAAATCCAAATGGAATTCCACAACGTTTCTTTAGCAGAACTCTGATTATTTCCAATCCAATTTCCTCAGCAATTCATTTAACAAGTCCATGTCCAATTGCGAACAATTGCTTTCTTACAATAATTAGAAAATAATCTAATTATTACATTTTTTTAACCGTTTTCTTTTAATTTTGTATTGAATACAGTTAAAACTATTTTGCATGCCTTGAAAGTAGTAGATTCGGTAATTGCTTTGAATTATTGATGAAGCGCTAATTAACACCCTCGAACGATGCGCAATTAGTGCACGCACCGAAGATATTATAAGAGCTAGAAAGTTCACATATTTTTTTATGAATTATTATACGAAAATGCTTTCACAATTTGAGGCTTTTATTATATTTTTCTGCTTCGGTTTCCGTCACGATTTTTCTCCCAGAGCCTTTGACTTTGACATTTGTGATGTCTGCGAATACACACACTCGTTCTTCCATTCTTTTGCGCCGCGTAATTGCAGCGATAACTTTTTCAAAAGTTCAAAGTGCATGCAATTAAGTCGCATGTGTACAGAGAGAAAAAATAATTTGTGAAGCAGAGAAAACAAACATCGATTTAAAATAGAGATTTTCCTTTCTTCAATTTCAAACGAATAGAAAATATGTCATTAAAAGTTAATAATAAAAACGTGTGAATAATTTATTTTAAAAGAAGTAATATTATAAAAACAAGGTTTCACAAAGTGAATAACCTATTAATTTGTATAAATAAATGAGTAAATAGGATCAAATTACGCAATTTTGTAAAAAAAAAAAATTATTTTAATATGCAAACGCACGTTAATTAAATTAAATTTATGAGCTCAAATTTGGGAATTTTAGATTAATGTTACTTCAAAATTAATTACGCAAGGTTATTATCAAGGATGATAAAGGGTGAAACTGAAGTCCTTGAAATGTTTTCGCTTTTTATATATATTTGATTAAATTGTTTTCTTTCCTCAAACAGGTTTTCAACAAAAAAAAAAATAATTAAAGAAAAATGCCAATAACCTGCGATGACGAAAATAACATGAGATTGGATTTTAGGTGTAAATCAATTTTTATTATGATGAATATATATCTGGAATTTTGATAAAGCTTTCGCTTGGACGAGATGCGATCTGCGGTAACCTCTAAAAATTCGCCTCATGCATGCATTTTAAGTATCTAATTACGAAGAGCAACGGAATTTACATGGCATTACACATTATATTACAGTTACACATTTCACAAACAGAAAAATCGTACGTATCTCGTCGCGCAACTCACCTTGTGATATAAGCTGCACGTTACGTAATCGCCGGTGCGTACCAGAGTGACCATTGTCTTTCATATCATTTTTATCCCAAATTTTGTTGAAGAAAACACTTTCGTAATACTTTATTTTTGTGTTTCTCAAGCAATTTCTTAAGAAACTTTATTATATTATATAAAATTTCATTCATTTAGTTGAAAGATATTTGTAATTAAACAAATAGAATTATTTTAGCTTTTATTTTCTTTAATGGACTAATTTTAAAAGTATTATAACAGAAAAATAGTGAATATTATAAAATTAATAAAAACTAAAGGCTTGTCTTTAATTTGAATATTTAGTTATTTAATTAGTGAACAATTACAAATAATCTTGAATATGATAGTTTAATTGTAAATCGTCTAAATTATTTTTTTTTATAATTTCAAGGTTAGATTGGTCCGACAATAATAATCTATTAAGAAATGATTTTATTTTTCCTCTTCTGTCTCCGAAATTGCAGTAATTGCATAAATAATTTGATTATAGAAATAGTTGCACATAAAAAAGAGACTAAATGATATTGCAAAATTAAAGCTGCCTTCGAATGCCGAAGGAATGTCTTAAGGATATTAATTATTAATAAATCATGCGGCGATCGGCGTCCGATAATTCCGCACAGCCGAAAACGGAAATTTTACATTCACCGCAACAGATATATGACAAACACAATTAAACGTTGAGGTGTATATAACCAGTGTACGTGTGCACGCACACACACAGCCAAGAAATAAAGAAAGGAAAACGACGAAAAAAAAAATATTATGAAGGAGGAGGATAAAGAAAAAGGAGCGACGAATTTGCTGTTGTGGTATGTGTGGAACCTTGAGTGATTCAAACCTAGTCCAAAAACCCCAATTTCAGCGCGCCAATTACTCGTATCTGTTTGCACATAATACCATTTAGTTCTATTCTTGTTTCATTCGCTTATTCGACGAGAGATCGTTATGAAACTAAAGGCGGGCTGAAGCACAGAAAAAATTGTGTATATGGAAAGATATGAACGTAAAGCGGTAATTAAAACCGCTGAATAAAGTGCGTTCTGTGTAACTAATTCCAATTGCTGGTTGTACAATGAGTCTCAGTTTTATCTCTCTAACTACATTATTCCAATACCTCTTTTTGATCTGTATTCATTTATGTAAACGTGAAGTAATTAACTGCTTTTCAATATTTATGAAAACGATTACTTTTCTTCATGTTGTTGTTGTTGTTGTTATTATATTTCCTCGTCATCTCCACCCTCACGATTTACGAACAAAATGTTCGACCCGTTTCCTCAGCGTTTCGCAGTTCTTTAGAAACCGTTTTTTTTTTATTTGTGCAACTGTCTCACTGTTTGATTGTTCGTGTTCGGTTTTGCTATTTGTTTCAAATAATTAGTGCGCGTTCCGCTGCATGACTTATTGCACATCGACCTGGTGACATAATGTCGTCGAGGAATATTCAACATTTCCGCAAAATACGAAATCCACAAACTCGACAACATTCATTTTGAGCAAACAATTAATAATTTAAATTAACATTATTATTTCAAATTTGAATTTTTAATTTAATTATGACTTAAGTTAAGTTGATATTTTAGTAACTTAAGTTAAGTAATATTTAGAATTAATTTAGTTAAGTTAGCTTAGGTTCCATTGGGTTTGGATATGAAAGGTGTGGTTAGGTTATATTAGGTTAAGAATAGGTTAGAATAAGTTTAGAATTGGATTAGGTTATGTTATACTACTTTTGTAGGATTTTAACAAGAATTAAGTTAACTTTCGATTATATTACGTTTGATAAATTTGAATATTTTTTTGTGCAGTGAATTATTCAATGAAATGACTCAATTATTTTTTATAACCATTATTTATATTTATAATTTGCGAAGGACCTTCTTGCACAATGGTATTCGTCGTTTCCGGCGAAATGTCAGATGAAATTTGCGGGTATGCAAAAGTAATGAGATCTGCGAACTAACGTTGCAGTCGAGATGTGTTATGAAATTTGCGGTGCTTAACATGTGAAACTCTATCATTGTTTGCCTCGGGTCTGAGAGGTTCTCCATTTGTTCTGGACTTTATGTTTGTTTGTGTTATTGTCTAAACTAATTTTGGCAGAAACGCAAATGACACGTCAGATGGAACAACAAATAAATGAAATAAAACGAAAGTAACGCTCGCAACTATTACAAGTACGTACTTGTAAATGAAAAGTTTCTCAAGTGTTTGAATAAGATGTTAATGCTACACCATAAAAAAAAATGTATAATGTAATTTTTATAATTTATATTTTCACTTTTCGTCCGTTCTATGTTTGTTTTCTTATAATGATTTTATTTGCATTTCAAATATTATCAATTTTGATACGAAAATATATACATTTTTATTTATAATAAATTCAGAATATTAATGGTTTTTTATTATGCAAGTGTTATTAATTTCAATAAATCATTATGCTAAGTAGCAATTCGAATTTATTTAGAAACCAAAACTGATGATGATTCATGGAGATGCTAAAATGCGCTGATCTAATGAATTTACGTAATAGTTTATTGCTTAACGTAACAATAAATGTTGAAGTCAATACAAGTCAATTATTTTAAACAAGAAATAAAATTAATCTATTTAAGTTTTTTTTATTGGTTTCTTTAGTTTTTTATATGAGGTACAGCTTTTTTTATGTCACCGAATGACATGACCATAAACCATATTTCGCAAAGTCGTTGCGTGTCGTTGCACTTATCAAATTATCGAAGGGGCAATTTGCAGAATAATTGGGATCCAATTACTCTCTAAGAGTGCGCAGAAACACGCGCGTTTCGCCATATTTTTGAGCGTTGAACATCCTTTTTATTTAAATATATAATTGCTGGTTTAACTGCTTTACAAAATAAAATTGGAGAGATGAAAATGCAGCGGCAGCAGCGGTACACGAAAAGTCGATCATTAAATTTTTTCTGTGTCAGTGGTCCATCCACTTTCTCAGCAAATAATAATAATGTATATAAATCGAGTGGTGCCTTTCGAACGGATCAAAAAGTGCGGCTGTTACATATTTTATATGCATTTTGAAAGAGAGCAGGTAGGAGCAAAATGAATGAATTGAATGGGAATTATTTAATTCCGTTGCGCAAGAGGCTTTCAATAGAATAGCATGAAATAGATCTGGTGCGATCTAGGCCTTATACAGAATCCGGCCTGCACTGTTCTCCTCTACCTACTTACTTACATGCGCTGCGCTGAAATGCATGCATTCACGTTCTCCTCAAAAAGCGAAAGTGCATATTATACGCTCATTTGCTCAGGTGCGCTTAATTGAAACTTTTCACCCTCTTCCTAACCGATCGTAATCTCCGACAATTCGGAGCTCCTCTCTATCTCGACAGACAAAAATACTGGTATTAAATCAATTATCCTCGCCTACGACTCATAACCACTCTTCACTCAGTTTAACTACTTTTTTTTTAGCTCCATTTTGGATAAGATAAATACTACTTTCTACCAAAAACAATGGGTGGATTTACGGCGATCCGTGCGCAATCCATCCACGTCGCACTTCCTTTTCCCTATTTTCAATTTTAAATTCCTTTGTTTCCCAATTAAAACGGACACTTTCCAAACCGCAAAGCGCTTCCGATATCGATTCCTACTTTTAAACCAGACACAACAAACTTCCATTTACAAATAAGCAAAATTTATTTATTAATCAACATTTGCAGCAAATTATTAAAACTTATTAATTGTCTGTGGTTACTACACAAGGTGACTTATTTAACTCCAATAACATTTCATGTAAATAAAGAAATAAAATTGTGAACGTTCACATTTTTACATTCACAAGAAAAGGGAAAACCCTTCCATTATTATCGGAATTCACATCTCACTTTCTCCCCTGTGAGATAACTTTGAGTTTATTAAGTAAGCTTCTTACGTAAGTTTAATGCAGTTTAGTGTGAATTTAATGTACATTTTAGTTTCTGTTTTCATGCATCCATTGTATTCCGTATTTCCAATCCTCGGCTGTCAATGGCGAGATTTATTACGTAATTACCGGTTTTCGGATGAAAAGAAACGAAAGTTGTTGTTTTTTTTGTTGCAAGCAGATTCATCTTCGTAATTGATTGGTCGTTTATTTCGGCATTTCCGTTTGAACACTAAAGTTATTTAGCAAGGTAAACATTTACGAAATCAATCGGTGGTGTTAATGATTGAATTCATTAAGTCCAGGTGATTTATTGGTGGAAGATACGTGCAATTAAAACCGGTATCGTTTAAATTTATGAAGAAAATATGCATTATTTTTAAATCGTAAATTATGATCATAACATGCACATTTTTTATATAATCAAATATAATATAGTTTTTTGAAAAATCTTATGTAATTATAAAAAGTTTATAATTTTTTGGATTTATTCAATGAACTTCCAATTAGAATGCGTGGTTAAATGAAACATAAATAAACGATTTAGAATTAATTTTAATTTGCATGCAAATCATTTTTTCACGTCCGTTAACAAATCGCATTTACAATTAAAATGGTGAAACGTAAAATATGGATAATAGAAGTTTACGTTGAAAAAAAAATAAAACGAACTGTATGTCTTCTTGCTTTCCATAGAGGAAAAGAGATAAAGCGGTGATCGTCCAGTAAATTTCGAGTTAATTACGATCGTTATCAGGAAAATGTGAATGGGTTTCGTGCCTCCGGTCGACGTAATTGCGTAAAAATGTGCAGACCGAGCGGTATTTCAGTAGGAATAATTGCGATCGCGGTATGCAAATTAAGAGTCTTTAAAGGACCCGAACTGTCGGCGCGGATGGAAGGCCCGAAATTCCGGCCGCTCGAAATGACGATTGTAACTCACGATGCCACCTTAATTAATCCGAGAAAGGGAACGAAACAACAATTTCAACGCAATTATTTCATTGGATAATCTCGGGTTTGCGACTGCAGTAATTACCTTGAAAGTTGTGCCTAAGTGAGCGTTTGGTAATTTTCTTTTTTGGTGTTAAATATATAGCAAAAGTGTTGCAGAAAACAACTTAAGAATTAATTATTACTCACAAGTCTTAACATATTTATTTTGTTTAATTACTAGATTAAATTAATTTTATGGAAATTGTCGCGAATACAATTGAGAATTGGAAATACCCGTTTATTCATTTTAGAAAAAATATATTTGCATATTTTATAAATTAATCATGAAAACAATAGTCAAAAGTAATAATTATTTATTAACTGAAATATTGCGTATTCTCAAATTATTCAAACAATAAAAAAATGTAAGAATTGAGTATTGGTATTGCACGTAACTCGTTTTTATTTATTCTGTATTAATTACACACAATTTTTCTGTTTCTGACACAATCCGGAATTGCCACAGCTCGTTTGTATTTGCAACTATCAACGGATTTGTTGCTTGTCGAAGACAAAAATTTCATTAATTATTGGAATGGGAGAGAACCCAGTTTAATTGGCGCTTTTGTAATGACTTCGCTTTATGCATAAATAAAACCTTAATTGCCCATCGAAATTCCCATTGTTCATTCATTATTGAAAGACGGGAAACACAAAACCGCTTCGCATTTCGCTTCTGTCGACACGTTATTATTATTTGTTGTTGTTGTTGTTGTCGCTCTTCACGTAAAACTTTTTGATCAGTATTTCCATTGTCCCTTTCCTTCGTTCAATCCTTGTGGGAATTCTATTGATTTCGTACGTGTCCCATATATTTTCGTAATCTGGCTTAGTTCCTTAACAATTGTTGCATTGTCCTAAACGTTTTATTTCTTTACGTTTTTATTACATAAAAAGTTCAATCACATCTGATACAATTCCGCGGCAAGATAAAGACTTTCTTACATCGTGGCTATGATTAGTGGTCATTATTTAATCCAGGTATTTCTATTTTCTCTTAATTCGCTCGGAATCTATTGAACACGTGTGAAACTATTAATGAAAAAAATATAAATAGAGAAACAACAAACAACAAAGTTAATAACAATAATGGCGATGTCGGGTTGCGCAATACCATGAAATCCGCAATATGGAAGGAAAAAGAACGCAGCACGCAGCAATATGATTGCTTCTTATGGGCAAACATTTTCCTTTTCTCACCCAATTAGCGGATTAATTATGTCACACGTTCTCGGTACGCAATAAAGCCAATTATCAACGATGGACACATCCAGAAGTAGATATCCGTTTCTGCAGACCAGTTTTCCATTTAACACTAATAAATTAGATCATTACTTCCAAAACCATAAATGTAGATAATTCAGCAAATTATATAATTCTCAGGTATATTTTAAACTATAAAATCAATAAACTAAAGCTACATAAATTGTAGTAATTAAATGTTAAATAATCTTACTGCCGTTCGTCATATCTAGTTTTCATGATGTATTACGTATGCAAATACGCGTTAATAAAGATATTAATCTACACGTATTATTAATAAATGAATGAACGAAGTACAACTGTCATTGTAATGTTAAATGTCTTCGTGGGTGAGGACGTAAATGGGTAAATAATAATAATTCAATTAGATGGAGAGTCGTGCCGTGAATCTTAGATCTTAATGGGAAATTAATTGATTTAATTGCGCTCTGAATAAAATAGCAGAATTCGTCCGTTGTTTGCTCATTGAGTTATCCTTTTTATGAATGGAATAGCGAACGTTTCCCGCTTATTATTGTTATTATTATATAGCGATTTCGTATTGTGTTACACTCGAACACAGGCAACGAACCTCGGCTCAAGATGCTTATAACTTGCAATTATTAATAATTACAGGTAATAAAACGTGTGATTATATATAAGACGAGATAGTTTACATGTACAAAATCATAAAATTAACACAACTAAAGCAAAAAATTAAATAATTATTTCATATATTTTTAATAATTTGAGCCACAAATTTTATTAAAAAAAAAACAAATTAAATCTTTTCTTTTTTAAACTAACTGTTAGATTGATACTTATGAGATTAATGCTACCTGACAGTTAGTTTATATGTAAATATGATAAATAATAACAGTTAATTATCAATATTATGGGCATTCACAATTACATATTAATTTCCACAAAGTGGACGTTTATAGGTAATTACTTTGCAAATGGTTTTCACGTAGATCAAACAAATTCAAGTTGGAAATATCATGGATCTTGGACGCTTTCTAACCGGGATTAATTTCTGCATCAGATCGAATTAAATACCAGCAATAACTTACATTTATAGTGACACTAATAATCTACGAGAAATATCAGAATTTACTATTTAGAATCTAATACGACATTTAAAAAATGCCCACACATTTCGGAGACTTCACTTGCGCTTTCTTATTTCCAGCAAAATGTCATTCAATTTTCTATCAATTTTGCTATATTTTATTTAGAATTACAATTGTATAAATTTAATAATTTTTTTAAATTTATTGATGATTTATTTTGTTAAGAAAATATTTAAATTAGTTGAGTTAGTCAACATGTAAATATTTTTGGGTGGGTGAGGATTGTCGGGTCCTTTGAAACGGGAACGTTCGCTTTAATTATTACGCAAGAAATGGAAACGGGAAACCGCAGAGTCAGTGGTTTATGGACAAGACACGAATTTATATCAGTTTCGTATGCAAATGCATTCATATTTGCAGATTGGTGAAAGCAAAATAAATTATTATTGATTATCGATCTATTCTATCTCGCATATTTTATTTAATATTTATGAATAAAAAAAAATAATAAATTGATTTTGGTTTAAAAAAATAATTAAATTTATTACAAAATAATGATGATTTTTGTTTACAATTATTTAAGTTTTAATTATTTATTAGGAAGTTTTCAAATTTATTGTTGTAATTTATGTGCTAATTACCAAACAGTTCTGGGCCAGTTTTTATTTTATTTTGGATTAGGAAAGTCATGTTGTATAATAAATCTTTTTAAGGCATTCCATCATGTCGAACTTGAACCCCGAAATAACAGACAGCTTCCTTCTTCGCGTGGAACGTCCACACACAGAAAAATAACATGAGTGAAAGCAGTTTTATTTATTTATTTTTTGATTTACATTTACGCTCGCCAGTATTTATTTATATGATCCAGAAGAAACGGTGATTATTCTAGAAGACACTTGTCCGACATTTCACTTTCACTGAGGTCGTTCCAAATTTATGATGTCACATTAATGAATAGAAATTAATGTATCTCCGCAACTAGTTCAAATTATCAATAACTTTCTTGAAAACGAAAACATAAATTCCACATAAAAATTAAGAATTAATTACTACTCAGTAAGTTTTCACTTATGTTTTATAATTTAATTAATAATTCCATTCTCTAAATTTAGTTTACATTTTCCTGTAAAGCAATAATTAAATTTAACTAAAAAATAACATTTTTATATTTATATTAAGTAACTTAAAGTGGAATGAAGGAAGGAAAGGTAAGAATTTTAACGAGTTTATTAATAGACAATTAGCACATTTCTGCTTTTTTGCGACCCAAAACGAAACACGACAATTTTGTGTCGCAGCACTGGAAACTATTACGCAGCTGATGAAATTTTTTATGTATTTCAGCAACTTATACTTATATTAAAATTTAGAAATTAGTAAGTTTTCTTATTGTTTTAATGTCAAAACGACGTTGCCTCAGCGTCGCATCAATGTTGTGCAAAAACGTTACACATTATTGCTTAATGACTGGTGCCTAAACAATGCGTTTATTAAAGAATTTCACTCTCCGATGATCGTGTGTGCATTCGCATTGTTACATAACTAAAAGTTCGCGGAAAATTCGAAAACGAGTTGAGAAAACGATAAAGAAAGCAAAAGTTAAACGAATTAAAACTGAAGTAAAAGTCTTGATACGATTGTTATCGTCCTTATAATAATTATTATTATAATTGGTGTAATAATTTCACAATTCTCACCAACAATTATATCATGACTCACATAATAATAATAATTTTTTTCTTCATCACAAATTTGATTTCCTTTTGTCTTTAACTTCAATCATTTTATTGTAATTGCATGATTGATCGGGCAGGAAATTAATTCATGATTTTGCGTCTGTCGTGATAAAATCATTATTAATAACTTCGTTCTTTGTTCGAATTTTTAACCCATTCTGTTTCGATTTTAATTGAACATTTTCTTGCATTATGCCGATATAAATCAACAAATATTACGTAAATGTTTCTTTAATTGCTTCGAAGGCAAATGATATCGAAACGCTAACATTATGTGTAATTTCAGTTTAATGCAGGAAGAAATAGTCACTCTTTCGGTGTCAATCAGTTGTCAGAAGTAATTAGTAGGTCAAATGAGTGAAAGAAAGTCGCATACTAATGGTAGTTGACAAATTGCCAATACAGATTTGCTTGTTATAATCTCACTATGCAAATAAACAAAGCGTTATGTAATCGAAGTTATTAATGGAAATATGATTATATAAACTTAACTTTATTGTTGTGAAAAATAGTAGAAATAAGAAAAATGTATTGAGTTCGTGCAGAAAATGATGAAGCGAAAGTTTCTGGTAAATTTTGGTCCGAATAATGATGGGAAGAGAAAGAAATGTGAAGACATCTGCTTTATTTGCAGTAGCTGCAGGGCCCTTTCACGGTGGGTATCATTGAGTACAAAAACAGTTTTTGCAATTACTCAACCGTAATAAGTTGAAAATGCACGCAGAAAAATAAATAATAGTTATAATTTTATAAAAATTATCAATAAATCAAAATATTGCTTGTTATTGTGCAGAGTTGGTAAAAGTAATGCGAGTCAAAAGCCATTTGCATTAGCAATAAATATTGCTCGTAATTAATTTAATTATTTAAAAGCAATCAATTGTGTCTGCGTGCGAATGTTCCAGTTATTTGTTGTACTTGTTCAACGTTCTTTTTACTATTCACTACGCTCAGCTTAGATAACAAGTGAGCAATAAAGGAATTCCACCTGTAATGAAATTAAATGAGCCCAATCGAATGGAGAAACGCATATTATTTACTCCACATTTTAATGGGACAAGAGTATCCATTAAAACCGCACTTACGTAATTACCCGATCGAACGTAATTCGCCGGCCGTGATAACGTGACCGTTCGCACACTTATCCATTACATAAATCCGCCAAATTACTAACTACCGGTCTTAGGAATTCGCCTCAACTTCTATTATTTTCGTACGAAATAAACAATAATAGAAAAACACACGCTAATTGCGAAATTTGATTTCATACTAGAAAGTACCCAATTTTTATTATTACGTAAATACAATTGTTTTTTTCGTGTAAAAAACTTGTCGTTAATTTATTGCATATTTTTTAAGAAAATAATTTATTTCTAATTAGTTTAAATCATTGGAATAAGATTTGCTTTGTTAACATAACAAATTGCTGCAGGCTTTTCCGCGTTTGGAAGTTGTACGTGAGATTGTAACAATTAATAGATTTGCGAGTAACATTTCTTTCCATTCGCAAATGAATACGGAAAAGAGTTGGATTCTTTACGATCAATCAAAATTTATAATTGTTGAATAACAGATTATTGAGAAGTGAATCATTAATTAAAATTACGTAAAAGCAATTATATCAAAATATTCGTATCATAAATTATAAAAAGGATATTTTATCTTTAATATACATTTTTTAATTTCTAATTAGTAAAAGTAGTTTTTGAGTAATTAAATAAAATGTTAAGCTATATCTTAGTTATTAATTAATTTTGTGTAACAATTTAAATTAATATTAAAGTAATTAAAATATATTTTTATTTAATTAAAGAATTAATCTGAAAATGTTTTATTTTTCAGGTAATATTACAAAACTAAATCTAATGCATTATAAATGATATTGCAGTATAAGTAAACTGTGTAGGTGTAATTATTGTTGGTTTGATATGCAAGACAATGAAATCAATTAAACAATAATAAATTATCTGTGATAACTTCGTCAGCGCGAATTGTGCCGTGAATATTTATTACGTAATAAATCAAGCGATCGGACTTCTCTCTTCTGCTGGAGGATAGGAAGGTGTTCGCCATTCAAATTGGCTTTTCCTTGAGTGTCCCGTTGATTGAGTAATTATTGCAGCACATATTGGCATTCGCCAATGAGACGAAGAAAGAGTGGAAGGGAAAAAAAAATGGAAAACAATAAATCCTGCAATCACGCGAGCATGCTTACAATGTCAGCATTTGCCGCGGAAGGAAAGAGAGAGGAATTCAACACGCTTTAAAATATTTGAATGTGAACGACTGTAATGGAGCGAAGGCGACAGGACACGCTCGAATTGGCTTACGCTCTTAATTATAGGATTTTTCAAATGGAAAAATGAATGCAGTGTTGTGCCCTAATTGCCCACATCATGATGTAGAAAATTAGAAAGGCGTAATGCACGTACGTATCGAACGAGTGAAATTTTACACCGCTTAAGTACCAAATAATAACTCATTAAAATATTATATAAAATCTTATGCCATTCACGATTGTGCTCTTAATTACGCAGCAAAATTGATGCGAGCATTTATTTAATCATACGTTATGCTATAAATTCGATCCTCTACAATACGTGACTTAAGTAATCACTTAAATCTTTCATTATACTCTCGTCTACTTTAAATGCGTTTAATTTCCGTCTTATATTTACAAAATTTATTAATTTAAAAATTATATTTTTTTATATTTAAATTTATTGAAATATTTAATTATTTAAAAATCTAATAGGTAAGAAAAGTAAAACTTCGACTGATAAATATTTTGTTTAAATAAATAATAATTGAGAGATGAAATTTTTAAATTTGTCTTTAGAGATTTTCGGTAATAAATTTTATGTTAATATTATGTCAATTAGTAGCGTGTTCGAACGTGTTGCAGCAATGAATTTAAATGAAGTGAATACAATATAGTTATAGGTAGTATCCAATTATACGGACCGCCAAATTTGATTTATTCATCACCGAGAATCGAGATTAATGTTTGCCCCAGAATTATGATTCGAAGTTGCGCAAAAAAAAATAAGAAAAAAAATAAAAATCCTCATCTCGTTTTCGGCACTGATTGAAATTCAATTAATGCAATTTATAGTTACAGTTGTTACGCAACAGGGCGTACGCTACACCGAATTTGGTCCCAACGATAAGATCTTAAAAGATCCTTTTGTTTCCCAACAGCCTTTACCTTGGTTAACTAATAACCAATCAATGGATTGACCAACTCGCCGAAAATACACACACACACAATTCGTGAAAGCGTGTCAATTTAATTGTTCCTCTACTTTCCTACAAAAATTACTCCTTTTTACAAGAAACCACATATAATATAATAAAAAAAAATAATAATGTGTTTTTTTTTTATTTTGGGTAAGTGCAACTTTCCAATCTGCTTCTAATTATAATTAAATCACTTTAGAGAAAGAAAAAAATGGCTCGAACTCGATTAGGTGTGCGCATATTTTTCGGTCCAGATCAGCAGAAGTTAAACGGAGATCAAAAGAAGTTAAAGAAAGCGAGACAGAGATGATGGATGATTTATGTTGAATTTCGCTTTCTTCCAAGGAAATTTATGGAACTATATCAATGGGTTTATGTAAATTCTTAATAAGCGGTTCTAGTGCCGAAATCATATATATATATATATAAAAAAAATATGATGATTTGAAAGAAAGTTTCCGGATGACCGGAAATTCAAGTCTTCGGAATTGCAGGAAAATCCTGTTTGCTCTTCATATTTTCCTGACCGAGCACACGTGAACTTTCTCTGGTTCGGAGGTGGGTTTTGGACGGTGGTGGGAACAGAAAAAACGGTGTATAAAAATATCAATTTTTATATTCGACCGGTTTTATTACGCCTTATAACATACGCATATAAACCGCACGCATTTTACTTTCCTTCGCATGGCTCAAGAGCGACAATAAAAGCAACATCATCCGATGCTTCAAACCAGTCCGCAGACGGACGTTCCAATTGTGGAAAGCCTTTTCCTTTGTTTACAGTAGTATCCATATTCAAGGTAATCAGAGCATTGGGTTACCGTTACAAACTCTAACAAAAAAATCAACAAAAAGATCAGAAATTAATAGATTGCATAACGTAATTATTCAAACTGTTTTTTGAGAGTGCGTTTTCTTTATTATCCCAAGGCTCTGATCGGCTATGAATCACGTTTAATTGTTAGGGAGAAAAATGCGATTCGATCTCCATACATTCTCTACATAATCAATTTATTTGCATACCGTAATATCAATTATTGGGACAGTTTCCTTTTAATAACAAATTTATGTAATTTTAATTGGCTAATCTGAATCATAACTTAACGATTCGTTAAAAATAAATATTTGAAATTATACAAATTTATATTTTCTTTAGGAAATTTAATTCGCATTAATAAAAATAAATTATTTTTATTTTATGTAATCGTCAATTAACACTTGTTAACGCTTGCAATTAAGATCGGGTAATTTATGGAAAGCGTTCGGTATTCCGAGCAGCATTCTCGTTACAAACGATTATTTTTCACGAATGTGCACCACATAATGAGAGAGATTACGCTCCGAAACGGCTCTCTTTTCCTTCCTTCGGTTACGTACAGTTCTCGCACTCTTATCCGACTTTGCGCCTTGCCGTTTTACAATATTCGCAATCGTTTAATTCTAATCAGTACGAATAAAATGTAAGCCGTTCCGAATAAATCAAGTATAGAGAAAGGCTTTACTCGATCCTGAGAAACGGTTTACCAGGAAAATAATGATAGGAGAACATGACAAGGATTATTTTGTTGAAAAAGGAACAATTTCAGCTACAGTCGAAATGCGGAGGAATTAATACAAATAATTTAAATTATATAATAAACAAAGCTGCTGATAATCTACTGCAAATATTATAGGCAAATTATTGCATAACTGCTTGTTTTGCAATGTCTGCATATTGCAATTAATCTGCGTATTCATTTCTAACTTTTTTCAAAATTTATTTCAATCACATTCTTATATAGTTATTATGAAATAAAATAAACACAACTACTTATGTAATAAAAGCAATAATATATTTGTGTAATAGCAAAATTATTAATTTCTAATAAGTTTAATTATCGTTAAAATACATTTTTAAGCTTTAAATTAAATATATTAAAAATTGTTTAATTTCTAATAAATTACTGTAGTTTCAATTAAACTTTTCTAAAATGTGTTCGCATTCCGCTACCTCAATAATATTGGATAAGAAATCTTTTATATTATATACTTTTTTTGTACTTCGATTACTGTTCTAATGTCCCATTCTGTCGACGAGACACAGTAGCCTAATTTAACGTTTAAAAGCAGGTGTTAATCATGTTTCATAAGACAGATGTTCACATACAAAAAAAGAACTAAAAGATCCGAAGATTTATGCATTCAATCAACAGTTTACATGCAAAACGTGCACGTATAATATTAGCATCAAACGGAATTTAAATACTTTTTCTTTAAACTATTTTTATTTTTATTTTGTGTGTAAATTAATATTTTAATATTGATAATAAATTTCCTTGTTTACTTCTAATAACTTTTAATAAATTCATGTAGTTTACGCAATAATAAACTTGTTACAATTAGTTGGAAACTAAGATATTATTTATGTAACAAATTATTGTAAATTAATAAATTATTTTAAGAAAAACAACTAATTATAAATTTTACGTGATAATTAAATTAGTATTAAATTAGTAAATCGATTGGCTTGATTATTGTTATTTTTAACAGCAAATAAAATTAAAGAAAGTTAGAAGTGCGCAATTTATATGAGCTTAAATTACACGAAAAAAAAAGAACACTGTAAGTAACTACCCCGTACACCATATGCCGTGGAGTGAAAGCAGTTTGCAGAAGTCATTTTCGTTATTGTGCGTGTGTCACTTTCAATTTTATATTAATCTAATTTTGAGCTATTCCTAGGTGAAACTGAAACTATTAATTTAAGTAGATTTGTTTGAATAAAATAATAAATTGCAAAATGTTTTTATCTTATTTTTAGTCTTTCGATTATCGTAACAATGCGAACAATATTGCAACACGAATTCTTGATCTTGCCTCTTGCTACACACGTTAATTTCCACCGCGAAAGATGTTTATCTCGAAAAAAAGGTAAAAGAAAAATCTTATTGGAATGCCGCCGCGCGTAAAGCTATGATAAATATTGTGGTGGGCGTGCGTTGTCGGTGCACAACAGGATGCTGATAAAAAGGAAACAAGAAGTTTAACCGATTACAAAAGCTCCAAGCTACAAGGTGATATTCGCAGCAGAAAGATTTATTTCCATCGATTTGCCTTAATCGAACATTCGGCTTTCTTTTTTTTTGTATCTGCATCTATTATTTCATTCGCTTTTTCCAGCACGTAATTCGCGCAATTACGCAATTCGAGTAATTAAAATTTTAGCTCAGGAACATTAGTGTTGTTGGAGGAAACGATCTTTTCTTTTTCCGTCCTCATATTTGGTTTGCGTGCGAGAGACGGCATTCGGCCACGTGGACGGACACCCTATTATCCTAGATTTCTAATGTCCCGGCTATTTCCATTACCGGACATATAACTGCGTTTTAAATTAGTTAAATGCGAATTCTAGCGTGAAAATAAGTCAATCCGCGCGTTTTGCGTAACTTCCTTCTGCACTGCAACACAACAAAAAAAAAACATGGATGCGAAATGGTGCGCGCATAATGTGTATGATTCATCTCCAATTACTAGTCACGATCATCTCGAGCCGTTGATCTTGTTGAACTTGAACCAGTGCTCGAGAAGACGGAAGAGACCTCCGAAGAGGTCTCCTCTCCTCAACGCCGTGCGTTATGCAACGAGCGCGCTTCTCGCCAGAATCCTTGACCTTACCACAACCAAATATAATAATGGTATAATGCAATAACAACAAACAGCAACATCTTAAGAGATGCTCGGATGCAAACTGCACCATCATCATTGCCTGCACGATGTCTTCCAGATCAAGTTTAACTTACTTCCAGATAATACAAGTAATTAAAATTAAGTTTTATAAGTTTTAATTTATAATAATTCTTAAAAATTGAAATTAAATTTTATCAAAAATTTTGCAAAGAAAATTAAGATTTTTATAAATTTATTGTTACAAAATAATAATTTTTACAAAAATCTTACGTAATTATTCTATTATGCAACAACTAACAGCAATAACGTCTAAAACAAACAATGCAACGCTCGATTTTAAAATCATCTTTCTTATTGTCTGCACGATCTTTCAAAGATCAAATTTCACTAACTTCCACTATATTTTAAATTTCAATAATTCATCAACGCCTATTTTTCCATTAATTTCTCATTAGAATTTTGTCAATCAATAAATGATTTCTACTAATTAAGTTATACCATTAAAATAATTAAATGCTTTTTTTTTTCTCTTAATAATTAAAATTCTAATTTACTTTCGTTGTATTGTGAAATTAGTTGAACGTTCGAATTTTTTTTTTTTTTGATACATAAATTTATTAAATTTCTAGGCTATTTAAAATGCAATATGCAAATTAAATTTTATATAATTATTTTTACTTTTTTTTGGTACATTTTGATGCATAATTATTGAGCAACGTATCATGTAGGAAATTGTTACTTCATTACTCAATACTTAATCCGTATTATGTAATTCTTTTATAAACTTATTGAGACTGTAACTGCAATTAACCAAATTTCAAATTAATATGAAAAAAAATAATATTAAATTATAGATCGATTTTGATTAATGTGTAAAGGTAAGGTTAGGAGAGAAAGATTATAATTTATCTAGCTGCATTTGCATATGGAAACAGGGGAAACTTTCGCGTTCTCGAACTAAGAATATTGTAAAAAAAATAATTGGAATGCAGCTCGGATATGTGTGTCGATGGTAGAAACGGCTAAGAAGATTTAGCAAAGAACGAAAAAATTGGGTGAGACTAGGTAGGAAACAGATGGTGTGCAAAAAAAGGGAAACGACGAAACGTGGATGTCGTATAAACGTACGTGGGGGTGTCGCAACGGCGTTTTCTAAACGCGGATAATTCTAAAAGCCGACTCGAGCTCAGATCGTTTCGTAACAGCCCTCAGGTCAAAACCAATGTCGTGTGCCCAAGAAATTGTGTTACAGTTACGCAGTCAAAACGAGAGAGAAGGAGTGAGTACGATATAAGAAAGAGTAAGTTGGACTCTTCTGTTGGATAGGAAAAAAAAAAGTAACAACGAGAACGAAGAAAGAAACAAAAATTTGTTGGAATAAATAAATAAAATCGACGGTTGCGAAAGTCCCCTCTGGTACAATATATTAGCCAGGGAATGTGAATGTGCGTACTACAAATTTATGCCTCTATTCAGAGCACCTAACTATATATACCCCGTATTCCACGAGTGTTTACTTCTTTCCACATTTCTCGAACTACCTCAGCATTTTTTTTTATTCTTCTATCCTCCGCGAATTTCCCAACTACCATTGCATACAAGGATATTTCATTAACCATTTGAGCATTACTTAAATAAACACAACTGAAAATTAAATGCATAATAATATATTTATTCAAGCTTAGATTACAGCTTTGATAATATAAAGATTTACTTGATTTTATTATTTACTTAATAAATATACTCGTTACATAATTAGTCAAGTTTGTTTTGTAATTTATTAACTATAAATTTCTTAGTTTATAAACAATCAAAATTATCTTAATACTTAATTTTTTATAAATGAATATAGTTTCGAAAGTTGTTCAAATATTGAAAGTTTTTTTTGCTCCTCTGGGACCTTGAACCTCCCAACAATTACATCTATTATCCTGTCATTAAGTGTATGTGTGTCTATCCACCTACAAAACGTTTGGCCTCAGCGCTTTCTCTCTTACCAGATTATGCTCTCATAATCATAACCAAAATTAAATTGTTGCTCTCGCGATCAGCATCAGCATCGTCGAAAAAAATAATTTATATAACATTAGCTTCAAAAAAAACTTAAATTATTTAATAAAATTGATCTACTTTTGTCAATATTCATTATCCAAATTATTCAATGTTTCTTATGTAATCTTGAACTGTTCCTGATTTAGATATTAGAATGATCACAGTTATATAAGTTGATTTTGCACTCCAATTTAGATGAAGATATTAAAGTCGAAACATTATTATGATTTATATACATTATTACGTTATATGCATAAAAGAAAGTTATATCTTTTTTTTAATACTAAATCAAGATTAACATTTAGTTTGCACGAAAATATTTAATGCTTTACATGTACGTATTGTAAATATTATGAATCGATTATATAAGTATGCATAATCGTTTAAATAACATTTTACGTGATAATTACAATAGTTTTCTTTATTAAATAATGCGAGCAGATTTGTATCCATTAATACCGACCACAAAATGAATTTCCTTAATAAGTGTGTTCAATCGCTGCGAGCTTTGCATAAATAAGTCCACCTTCTCGGTGCTTTATTTTCGCGAACAATGCACGGAGCATACCTAGAATTTGCACGTAATTGTATAGGTTTTATTCATTGCGGATTAAAATAATGAAAATCGAGCCGAGTCATTATTGCTTCATTTTATTGAAATGTACCATTACATATAAAATTACACGTAATTCAAGGATACAAAAATAAAAATATTTTTTTTGTTAAATAATATATTGATTTAATACTAATATTGTTGTTAATTGAAATGTGGGTTTATGCATAATGCTCTAAAATAAGCGAAGCTGAAGGCTGGATTTATTGAAATTGAGTATGATTTAATTTTTGAATAGGAAATGTTATTATATAATTTATATAAGACTATCACTTGCTTTATAAACAGGAAATCGATCTGGTTTGGAAGTTCCTTAATATAATATAATTCGTTAAATTAAAGCACTTTTACGTATATTATTATTATTACGAATCTTTTCCGCGGTAAGCTTTCATTCGGTTGCACAATGTCCGAAAAAAGGAGAAGTTGAATTATATGTACGATTCGATTTTTTGTCTGCGATCTTAATTACCGTTTCGAAAGGAGGAGAATTGTTGTCGAAGTGATACAACTCGTACACATCCATAATATTTAAGTTTTTTTTTTGTTGTTGTTGCTGCTTTTCGTTTAAATTATATTTATTGTTTTCTCGACAATTTCGTTGTTTCCTGTTCGTTCAGAATTGGACGGAGATTGTTCGGAAACGAAATACGAACGTGCGCATGCAGAGATCGAAAATTTTACAATTACTTTCTACTTTGATCTATATGCGTGTCAACGTGGCAAAAATTATTGGTGCATATTTATTTATTCACTTATATATTAATATTGTGCAGTTCGACAAATTGAAAGCAACATTTTCAGTCGTTTTGCTTCCTGTTTTGCACGATTCGAAAGTGAATTTTCTCGCCTGCCCGAAAATTCGGATTGGTCACGTAACGTTAAAGTGTGACTGCTCCAAAACCAAACAGAATCCGTCCAAACTATGATTAACCATTTCAATTTCAACTGGGAAAGGTGCTGTACCGGAAAAAAATTACTTTTGACGACAAAAAATTAAGAGAAGATGATGTAATTTCAGGTGTGAAAGTGGGATTTTTCGGAGTCGAAATTTATGCTTTGGTGGCTGCACAAGAATCACTGAACACAGCTACAAGATATACAATTGACAACATCAAATACTGTACTTGTATCCCATCATTACAATTATGACATAATTTTTAATTTGAAATTTTTAAATTTTCAGCTGAAACAAGAATAATACCATAAGTATATAAACGTGTCTAAATATCTATTGTTGTTATTTCTTAACATATGAGATTTGCATTTGTGAGAGGTTTAATAACATTAAGAAAAGCAGAAAATAAAACTGAAAAATGGTGGTGTTATTATTTGCGAATAATAATAATATATTTTATAGCAATTTAGTGGTACATGCAGCCCATTAATATGTATCATGTAGTAAGTTCGCTCTAAATAATGCATTCGTGACTGTGTGCAAAATACTTACGTCCTGAGAGGGAGAAACGAACGTGCATTGTTGTTTCGAAATGGACGACGATATCTGTATTAAAAAAAAAATGTTTGTACACAATGCATTTGCATTGCGATCGAGCGCAATTAAATTAACATTTACTGGATTGCACAAATGCACATATATATTATGCAGAATTTTTATCGCATTTTAAATATTTATCTAATACATAGAATTTACAAAAGCAAATTTTCTGGTAATTTTTTAATTGCTTTCCATCATCACGAATTACTTAAAAATATATGAAAATTAATAATAAAATTCAGACCTTTCTAACGAGCCCTAAGGCATCATTGTGCTATCTTCCAGTGGAATGCTACGAACTGTCAAATGGGTCAAAGTTGAAAATGCAATATTTTCAGATTTTATTTAATTTCAGTATATTTAATAATTAAAAAAGTTTTATAATATAAACAATGATTAATTTAATGAAAGTAATAATTTTGAATTTTAGTTTTAATGAACTGATGTTTATGAGGAGCTGAGTCTATATTTACTAGAAAATACGGTAGAAGGTATCCGATTTACTGCGTGAATTACTGGACTTTTTATACCTACTTAAGTTAAGTTTATTTTTGTGCTTTTGCGTGCATTTAAGTAGAAATTACCCATCAATTACCGGTATGAAATATCATCCGTTATCGATTTCCTCTCTCTCTCTATCTCCGTGTTAAATTCTGTGCATCTGAGGTGAGAAAGAGGTTCGGACTCATCATCATCCTGTCAATTCTCCGTTTCTTTCCCCATCCGAACATGCACAGCTTCAGTTTGGACTGTGGCACGTACATTATAATATGATAATAAAATATGAAACAACCTGCAATTACGGAGACTTTCTCCGCTCAATTTGCCTGTCCGGCCGACATGACATTGGCCGGTCGCTTCGTTTAAATCACAATCCATGGAAACGAGTATTTATTTATCCTTTACCGCATTACAACGTAATTTATTGTTACATCTCACTTCATCATTTATAACACTTCTGAACAAAAATTGCAAACGTTCAGTCCACCTTCGATACAGCTTATTTATTCTTATCTTCAATTGAAAATCGCCAGCGGATTGTGAAAAATTATTGCAAGTGACGTGCATGCAATTTATTTCCAATTAATTAATTACATAAACGCAAATCTTGCAATAAACGTTTTCTTGCTACCGGATTATCAATATTCTGTACGTAATAATTATATAAAATAATAGCAAATGTTGTTTTATGAAAAACTAATAAAACGTCATTTTGACATATGTCATATAATTCCAGTAATTGTTAATTAATTAAGTATTTTCTTGCTACCGGATTGTCAATATTCTGTACGTAATAATTATATAAAATAATAGCAAATGTTTTGTTAATAATTGAAGAAGTAGATTATATAATAATTTTATGAAAAACGAATAAAACGTCATTTTGACATATGTCATATAATTCCAGTAATTGTTAATTAATTAAGTATTTTCTTGCTACCGGATTGTCAATATTCTGTACGTAATAATTATATAAAATAATAGCAAATGTTTTGTTAATAATTGAAGAAGTAGATTATATAATAATTTTATGAAAAACGAATAAAACGTCATTTTGACATATGTCATATAATTCCAGTAATTGTTAATTAATTAAGTATTTTCTTGCTACCGGATTGTCAATATTCTGTACGTAATAATTATATAAAATAATAGCAAATGTTTTGTTAATAATTGAAGAAGTAGATTATATAATAATTTTATGAAAAACGAATAAAACGTCATTTTGACATATGTCATATAATTCCAGTAATTGTTAATTAATTAAGTATTTTCTTGCTACCGGATTGTCAATATTCTGTACGTAATAATTATATAAAATAATAGCAAATGTTTTGTTAATAATTGAAGAAGTAGATTATATAATAATTTTATGAAAAACGAATAAAACGTCATTTTGACATATGTCATATAATTCCAGTAATTGTTAATTAATTAAGTATTTTCTTGCTACCGGATTATCAATATTCTGTACGTAATAATTATATAAAATAATAGCAAATGTTTTGTTAATAATTGAAGAAGTAGATTATATAATAATTTTATGAAAAACGAATAAAACGTCATTTTGACATATGTCATATAATTCCAGTAATTGTTAATTAATTAAGTATTTTCTTGCTACCGGATTGTCAATATTCTGTACGTAATAATTATATAAAATAATAGCAAATGTTTTGTTAATAATTGAAGAAGTAGATTATATAATAATTTTATGAAAAACGAATAAAACGTCATTTTGACATATGTCATATAATTCCAGTAATTGTTAATTAATTAAGTATTTTCTTGCTACCGGATTATCAATATTCTGTACGTAATAATTATATAAAATAATAGCAAATGTTTTGTTAATAATTGAAGAAGTAGATTATATAATAATTTTATGAAAAACGAATAAAACGTCATTTTGACATATGTCATATAGTTCCAGTAATTGTTAATTAATTGAGGTTTAAAAGTTAAAGAACAAATAATATGAAATCTAATACTTAAGCTGTGATAATGTTTGGATAGCAAACAAATTGTTAACAAAGGTTAAATGAGACATGAGATATTGCACATGAAATTATTATTGATCGCAATCTAAGTATTTGCGCAAACAATAAACGTATGGAATGTAAAAGATTTCAACAATTTCCACCACCCAAGCAGCGCGTTTCTTACCAAATATTTGCATCATAAATACGATTTATTTATTTTTTTTGTGAACAATCATATGTAAAACTAGACGCAGTGAATGGTGAAACAATAAATCCGGCCGTAATTTATGAGCACCATTAGGTGCAATAAAATTGCATGCAGAGCTTGACTAAAGCTTGTAGCCCAGTTGGTTAACAGCGCCGAGAAAAGGTCGAATTCTCCTATGAAATATTGGACAACAAGTACACACCTTTGCCATCAAGAATTTCAACTATTGTGCTAAAAAAAAAAATAATTACAGAAAAATCTTAATTGATAATTTTTTTTTGTGTGGTTTAAGATTCAACGGAAGAAATGTAATTTATATTTAATTCTTTCTTTTCTTCGCTCCGCGAAGAAACGCACATTAGTATTGATTTATATGCGTCAGGGATCGTTAAATCTATTCGTTTTCTTATAATCGTTTTCCTCCTGGTTGCAAGGAAACCGTTCAACGGAAGGAAAGAAGTGGAAATGGACAATCCATTAATGGGTTCGATGAAAGTTTTTAAGAGAACATTTGCATAGCTAACGGCCTATGGAAGTTACGATGATATTTGCTCGGAAGACGCTTTTCCACGGCTCGTAAGTATTCCCACGTTTATTTTTACGCATTTCTTGTTTGTACAAATTATCCCTTTCATATTACGAACATTTCAAGGCAACAACACATTTTGTTGTTATTGTTGTTATAATATAAAAACATTTAAAATTTCCGTTTCAGAAACTTGTAATGAAAAGATAAATTGACAAAGCTGAAAATGTAGTTTCACTGAATTTCAGGAAAATCACGTAAGATTATTACATAAATCTATACCAATTGTATTTTTACGCATTTCTTGTTTGTACAAATTATCCCTTTCATATTACGAACATTTCAAGGCAACAACACATTTTGTTGTTGTTGTTGTTGTTACAATATACAAATTTCCGTTTCAGAAACTTGAAATGAAGTGATAATAAATTGACAAAGCTGAAAAAGTATGTGAATATCGTTTCAGGAAAAACGCGCAATAATTCTATACCAATTGTAAACTGAGATTTACATAGAAAAAGGGTTGTTTCTTAAGTCGGATAATAACATGTGAATTCCTTACAAGCAATATTCTTGCGTACAGATTTTTTCTTCTTTTAAATGAAACAATTAACTCGTGGCATGAGCAAATATAAAGCCTACAAAATAATTGTTATGTTAATATCGCGCTTTTCTGCAACGGCCTGGGTGTGGCAAGCCTATAAATACGTGAAATATATTTATATTACAAATATAATATTAATAACGCGATTGAAAAGTGGAATAAAAGAAGGTGAAACGCATACAAAAAAAGAAAAAAGAAATAGCGAACGGAAAACGCGTATCCAATAATGATATCTGGATATACGATACAATTTTTTCATTGCTATCCACGAATGCAATATTCATACGGCTAACCGAGGAATGAGAATAGTAAAAGTGAACTCGATGACTGGTGGAAACTGCTTCTTTTGTTCCGAGCCTCTCCATGTGTGGGCGTCTCGTGCGGCCACCACATGAAAGAGAAGAAGGGGACACAAAACACCCTGCAGTAGTAATTACAATATCCCTAGGTATTCCATTATCCTCGACAACGAACTCATTAACAGGACTTTATATTATAAATACAAATCCTTCTTCGGGTTCGTTACGTTGCGATTGAGAGATAACAATTAAATGGATTGGATTGGACAGTGGCGAAACTTGCCAATGCCAAAGTATGGTAGTTTCTTTCCCTCACTCCTTTACCTTCAAACTGAAACGATTTAATGATCAGAAGAGAGAAGAATTTTAAATCGTGATTAATGGTCCTTAGGCGTGTGTAATTTGGGACTCATGCAGGAGTAGGTGTTAATGTGTGCTGTATCTACTACGAATCGTGTGCATTGTTCATGGATCCGTTCTAATTGTTCGAACAGGATGCTGTTTTGATTGGTCGTTCGATATTTATTGCCCATAAATCGATTTGTATCACGCACTCGCTCATCCGGTTTCTAACTTTATTTTTTTACATAATATTAAATATTAACATTCGAATTGGCGCAAACACGATCGAAATTTACAATTCAAATTTTTAATCAACTAATTACACAAGTTTTTAAATTGAAATCAATAAAACTAATTTGCTTTTGCAAAGATATGAAATATAAAAGTGATTTATTTCATCGTTAAATTTTGTCACAAACACTTCATAAATTCTACTTATTTAATGCTTCTATAATTATTATCACATTTTCAATTATATTTTTCTTCACTTTCAATAATACTATATAAATCTTAAATAAAATTAGAACAATTCATAAAAATGTAAATAAAAAATCCGTGCAAAACATTATTAAAAATTCATAAATATGCGAGGGTAACAATTAGAGGTGTTTTATAAAACACTTAAGTATTTATAAATAACACTTAAAACTCAAGGTAATAAATATAAATGAAGAATTTATACGAATTTGGAAAGAATTTAATTTGAATTAAAATTAGTTGAAAACAGATTAGCATTTAAATATATACGTTATAGTATTTTCAACGCATTTTTTGACAAATCAAAGTTTGTGAAATGCATTATATAATTGTTTTGGAAACGCGAGAATTTCAATTAAAATCAGCTAAATAAAATCGTGATTAATTCCAAGAATTTTTATATGATTAATTTAAAACATTTTCATCGCTTACATCGTCATCCATCATTCGAAATACACTTAACTTATGTTATGATCGAAATAGTTTAAAAAATTGATTAATTAAACGTTTATGTAATTAGCATAATATCGCGTTACGCGCGCCTGAATTACGTTTGTTTACATCCTTGTTTTTATCTTCCATCTAAGTAAAATAAAACCCAAAAAAAATTAAAATTAAATCCGTATACGAAACACTTAATTATGAATTTACCTTCATCGATCTTAATCTTAATTAATTTAGATTCGCCTTATTATGTGCCAGATAATGTTACATATTTATTTTTTTCAATGTATTTCTCGATGCGAAGGTTTGAAAGAAAAAAATCCTTGGACAGGATCATTTCTCCATTTTCTGGGTGCGTTTTATATATTATTTTTTTTGATCTCCTCACGAATTTATTCAATTTTGAAATTCGACGTGCGTAATATTATTTTAAATAGCGATTTGACAATAACCTTGCCAGAATGAAAAAGCAAAACGAAAGCGAAATTGTAAAGAGAGATACAAAATAAATAAATTTAAGTTCGCAGCGAATTTCGTTCCATTTAACGAAAGATATAATTCTTAACAGATTTTTCGCGCTTAACCGAATTTATAGGCGTTTTGAAGGAAATTTATGCGAATTTCGCAACCGTACTACAACCATGATTCACTCAATGGAATTTCATCGAAACTTGCGAAACGCTGCGCTAAAAAATAAAATAAAAAGCAATTAGCATTGAATTTAACACATAATTTTACTTTAAAGCAATTAAATTAAAAGGTTCTACAGATTTATTTTATTTTTGCTCTAAATGCTATTATTTTAATACATTTTTAACCGTCGTTTAATTGAATTAAGAATCTATTAAAAAAATAATCGTGGGATCTAGGTTTTCCCTGCGTCTCAACGCTATAATCATGAAACGACAAAATCTATAATTAACAATTAATTGCAAATATCAACAAAGCATTTGCATACGATCTGAATACATACAAGTATAATGACTCTTTCCATACAAACCTTTTATTCTTCATCGTGCAAAAAAAATACCCACTGATTTATTTCTTATTTTTACTTAACAATTTATTCATTCTTATCAATTAAATCATAATCTATAAATAAGCATGCAATAAGTAAATATTTCTATAAATTAATTATTTATTATCTAAAAGAAATTGAAATCCGTATTCGGATAAAATTTAAATTTCTTGTTACAACGTGCAAATTTCACTTCCGGGGATGATGTCTGCTTCCTGTTTAGGCGTTTCGGTTGAGGAAATCCCCATATACATACATAAACTCTTACTTTCAAACCGGAAGCTGCTTATCATTCAGTTATTTAAAGTTTTAAACCTTGATTTGCAATTATCATCGTGTTGATTAATAGAAGAAATAGAAGATTGGAATAATTAGTTTTACAGCTTTTATGCAATTAAACTTAAATATTACTTTTGATTATGTAATCTTGCAAATTGTAGAAATAACCTTTTTGCGTCTCTTCATCAAATGATTTATGGTTAGCAATATTTATTGCAATCCACAATACAACAATGAAAAAATCAATCATTTACAAGACAAAGCTCGAATGCAAATACCAAAAGCTATTGACCACTTCTGTAAATTTAACATTTTTTTAACGTGTAGAATTTGAGCGATTCCATAAAAAATTGTTGATTAGTTATGTAAACAGCATTATTCGAGATTTACTGAAGTGTACGTTCGAATAATTTTAAGTAAAAGTAAAATTGTAATAATAGTAAAACGAACACGACACAAACATATACTAATTTACTTTCAAAAATCCTTCGTTGAATTGAATTACGGCATGCACATTGATAAATGGATTTAAGCTGCTTTACAACAAACTGCATTTTTTTGTAAAATAAACATGTAAACACAAACAGCAAGAAACATGAATGAAGCTTATAAGGTATTGCTTATAATTACTTATCCTTTATATAGAATGAAGTGTAAATTGAATGGCTTTAAATAATATAATAATTTATTGGAGCTAAACTGAATAATTGAAAAGTGAAAATTTCACTTTACGCAGAATTTATTGAAATTCCGCACGGATTTTACTATTACCGATCCATAATGGCATTAACGTTTCGCGAATAATAATATAAATGTTTTGAACAAGAAAAAATAAACTGGAATTCGAAAAGAGCGATTAAATTAATTCAAGTCTACGCACAATTTCTATGTCTAGTTCACTTTCCAAATTGCACACAAAAAACAGAACTACATCTAGTAGAACAAACCAGTTATGTAAAATTTACTTTTGCTAATTATGTGATATTTTTTGTTAATCAAACTTTTTAATTTAGATGTTAACTAAAATTGAGGTTAAGTTTAATTAAGACCCCATTCCGTCATAATTCGCATTTGCACTCGAAGCACAATGGATTTGGTGCAATCGACGGTTCCCATGTAAGTATAAACGTTTTTTTTTTGTATTATTATTTTGTATATTTTCTTTGCATAATGCGATTTTCGAAACGCACAAAACATAATTGCAAAACGATTTTTTCTTGTGGAAAGAAGTATTTCGGAATGAGTTAAATTGATTATTAATCCGTTTATGAGTGTTCTCCGTAAAAGGAAGCGAGGGGCTTGGGTAAGCTCGAATTAAAATAGTCCATAATTGGTAAGAATACAAACGGTCTCTCGAGGAGAGAAAGATTCTTAATGAATCGGATTAGCAAGGGCAAGTTTAAGTACAGTAATCTTTTTCGATTGCGCAACCGTTTGCCAATCATCTGTGTCTGTGAGAACGACGAAATATTTTCGAAATGAGGCAACGTCCAATGTGTAGCACAGACGTTTGTAATGGGAATAAATCTGCAATTTCCTGTTGTTGACTTTTCCATTTGGCATGCGAAATAGTAAAAAAAAACTAACTATATACATTAATCACTTTTAAAAGCGTTCACAACTGAAGATACGTTTATTAACAGAAATAAATGTACAAGAAATAAATAACAGGATGTAGCAATTACATTTACTAAGTAACAGTTTTTTGGACTTAAACACTTAATGAGGATGATTTGGAAAGGTACAACTATACTCTCTTCCAGATTTTTTTTTTTAATAATGCGTATAATAAATTGATGTAATTTACAAATTAATTTTTGTAAGTAACCCAATTTTAATGCATACAGTTATCATTAAAAATTGGGTCAATATTAAATTAATTACATAATTTTTATTGTAATTTTTTTAAAATTATTTACAGTTACAAAAAGGAAGAAATGTTAATAATATAAATTAAATTTAAATATTTTTTTTGAATGAAATGATACAAAAAAACTATAGAATTTTCTATTGTTTTTATAAATTATAATATTTTAAGGATCTTTAACGTCAGTTTACGGATTTTCGAACATTAATTTACACTCGAACCAAAAGAAGAATTATCATATTTGAATAAAAAGTACATAAGTTAATAATGAACGGGATTCGACTTTCGTAACGTTAATGTATTCGCTTGCGATTTGGAATTCAAATATGTTGCTCGTATTTATTACGCATAAAATCCATTATTTTTTTTGTTGCTTTGTTTTAGGTGTATTTTGTATGTATTTGTCGCGAGGAAATTGACAGGTGGCAAGAACGAATCTATATGCAAATTCTCGACTTGGATTACCATAGGATTTGGGACTAAAATGATTACTTTTTTCGTTTTCTTTTCTTGGTCTGTGAGGCGTGTGTTAATAATAATGAAACGATTGTAGAACGCTCGTAGTAGTAGCCTTGGTGCACATGACATAACGCTCTTGGGTGGACCACCTAGGAAGGAGGTAGCAGCTCCACTGACAAAAATGTAGGGCTTTTTCAGTTCTAGATGCTTGATCTTGAGATACGGTGAAAGGAGTCAAAAGACAGACGCATTCTCGTACACACTGTTTTCAAGAGATACAAGACATTCACATTCACCGAATCAAGGACATTGCGTTACCAAATTACACGTATGGTATCTTGCATAGAACCACCTGTAACAATGGTGGAGAGAACTATGAGATATGGGCTGCACGCGCCTCCATTAATATATTTAATGGAACGTAGAAGAAGCATGAATGATTGGTGCTGCTGCTGCTGCTACATGATGAAATTGCAGCTGCGAATGCCAAATCGAAACCAATTTTCGAAATGAAAAAAGCAAACTATTAATTGTGTATTATTACGAGCGAATAATGATTATCTTTCATTCATTCATGAAGATTTCAATAATTCAAAATTTAACTAAGAAAATGTTAATTAAATTTAAATAATTGCATGTAATTTAAGTATTAAGGAAATGTTTCGGTCTTAGCAATTAACTCCTCCATGCTCATTACCTCCAATGTCAATTTACAAAAAAATATAATACAATTTACAAAAAAAAAAAACGCGATCATGAAATTCCTTTAGTTAAAAAAAAAATGCATTCGCTACTTATTAAGAGCCAAGGAAACCGAAAAGATACAATCGATAAAAATTAGATAATTATGAATTGCATTGGAATAATTCTATCTAGAGCAAATTTGCAGCTTCCATCTCAGTCACTTACATTAAATTTGTCTTCGTCTAATTATTATATTAATTTTATATGTAATTTCGGGTGTCCTTGCGTGGATAAAAACTGTTTAATTGAAATATGCAGTAAAATATAAGAGAAAAAAATAGTTACAAAAAAAAAATTATATGAATATAGAATATGATATGTATCGTGCGGCAGTAGGAAGTGGGCAGGTTACGTAAAACTTCGGCAAGGTAAGAAGTAATTAATATAATGAGTGGATAAATTGAGGAAAAATATTGTTTTTATGCGTATCAAGAGTGAAACCATTGTGCGGCGAATGAGAATGGATTGTTTTTGTTGCCCGGAGGGCTGTGGCCTTTCGCGAAAGCAATTGGTAATAAATATCAAAAAGGAAGCATTAAATATCTGCGAAAGAACAAGTGTCTAATCATTGTAAACACAACGATTTTGCTGATTTATTCTACCTTTGTTATTATTAGTATTAACTGAATTCTCTCAATTGACTAATCATTTTGATTTAATTAAATCTAATTTCAATCAAATATTTGATTATTCATCAATTTCTTAGTATATTGATAATTAAGTCCAAATGATTAATTTTATAGTAATGATTCACACTGATTCTAAAAACTTGTTTAATCATATAAATTTAATGTATTTTATATGTGCAATTAGTAAATAAACAATGTATTGCAAAATTAGTTTTTTTTTTGTAAATCTATTTGTTAAACAGGAAATTGTGGGAGTCAAGAGTCTCTCTTTCTAGAACGGCGCAAGGGCGTTCCAATAAATCCGGTAATTATCAATTATTTTCTTATTAGGATGGAGGAGTGTGCAATAGCAAAGACAATACTGTAATTTATGAACGTTTCGAAATTAATTGACTCGCTTTATTACAATATTATCGTGGAGAGAAAACGGATGCTGCTGCACTTCAATCGATTTCAAGTAAAGATTTAAGTGCGTCTGTGTCTGCTGCGACTGGATACATTCACGCGCAGCATCGGATCCGATCCGTTTGCGTAATCGCATCTCGATTCATTTTCAAGTTTAGTTTTATTGTTATTACGAAATTGAAGTTTTTCACACCATTTTCACAATGGACGTCGAGAATGAAATTGTATTGCGTCACGAGGAAACAGGGGGAAACATTCACACGAATTCAATAAAGTTAACTTCAATGGTCTTCAATGGACTTATTGTTGCAATGTAGTTTTTTTTTCACTAGATTAGTAAATAACGTTATAAAATTTATACAGTAACTACTTCTTGGTTTAAATAGTTATAAAGAAACATTTGATAATTCTCATCATTTTATAAGTTTAAGAAAACAGAATAAGAATAAAATATTAATTATTTTTCAAAATTCGCTATTTCATTTGATATAAATTTGACTATTGCCTATGAAAGTGCATTGGAATACGCAACTAATTACTTATTGAACGTTAGCAAGTCTTAAGCAGATCTCGAGATATTCGACGAAAATGAATTCGTGCTGTTACGCAATCGTCCGCAATGAGCTGTCAAAAATTGCGATTTTTCACCTTTTGGCTTTTATTTAATTTCAGGAGACCCACTAACAATAATTAAATAATTTAACAGGAATAGTGGCATGTTCGTGCTATTATGCAATTCTACGCTATGAGCTGTCAAAAAGTGCTATTCTTCTCCTTGCGGTTTTTATTCATTTTCACGATTTTTCTGAAAACTGTTCCACATTATATAACTTTGACTAATGCATATCAAAGAGCATTGGAATACGCAAAATTCTTGATTTTTCATAAAAATCCGCTTGTTTTCAGTCTTTGGAAACTAAAATATCGATACAAGCCAAGCATTCCCTATGTATTCATTCGTATGGTGGCAGTGTCCAGTTTGAATATAACTGTTAAATTTAGTTACATGCGTGTATGTTCGGTTGCCTGCATTTTAGGGGCAATACAAAGTATTAATAGACATATGTATATATTATTGTAATAATAATAACGATAATAATATACGTTACATAATTGTGTTATAGTCTATTTTAAAGATAAAACTATAAGCTTTTGAATGAGCCTACTTTTAATTTTGTGGTGTACACCGTTCTTCAGTTATAAACTGTCAAACATTAGGTTAAAAAAGAAGCGCCTGCATATTTTATTTAATTAATTTAATCACAATCTGCAATTTGAAATGAGACCAGTATCAGATTTTTTAGAATTTAGTTAAAAAAATTGTGGTCAATAAATACGTGAAATAAATAAAAAAATGAAATTGGTAAAGTTCGATGATTGCCAATTAAATAAACCTTTCAATAAGTTAATTGTAAATCTGATAAATGTGTTTAAATGTATGCGAAATTTATATTGTCAATTGTCAATGAATTATAATTGGTTTTTCAAATTATCGTTAACAAATTAGTAATAGGTGTTCCCTCGAAGGCGTGAACAGCCAGCGTTTATTCTTCAATTATGTCACTTCCTTTATAATGTTATTGCATTCCAAGCAATGGACTAATAACGCCACGATAATGGTTATTACATTTTCATTATTTTTCGTGAGTCACCACACTGCCGAGTGCATATTACAAGTATGATATTATTGTTAACTGTGTGTGTGTGTGCCAGCAGGAATCCGTATTCAAAGAGCCAGTTAAAACAATTTCGTGATTTTTCAAGGTTCCCCTCCAAACGAACATAATCATTATTACACATCTATTTAGCAATAAGAATTATATGTCCGAACGAATGCCCTGCCAACAATAAATAACAAATCAAGAACAAACAAAAACAAAAATTGCCATTTCGTGACCACATCGTTTTGCTACAGCTGTACTCGCCTATGTTCTCCGCACACACACGTAGATTATTAGTTCTTTTTTTTTGTTTTTGTTCACTTTATATTCATGGTCTTACTTTTAAGTGTCTGCATGAATGTTTGCTGCTTTTTTTTCCTCTCTTTTCAACGTTTAGATTCCTTTAGAGAAAAATAAAAGTTTGCACACTGAAATCAACCTTTGTTGACATTGAATTTGTGGGTGGGTGAGGCTGGAAATCGACGGCGATTTACTGACACTGACCTTTTTTTCTCTCCAACGACACGACTCGAAAAGAAACAAAAACAAAAGTGAAGCACGAAAATTCGAATCTGAATCGTCTATTTCCATAGTTCATGGTAATATTTGGAATTCTTGGAAATTCGATACATTGACATCATTATTATTTTTTCTCCTCTTAGCAATAATATAGTTTACTATTAACATTCTTACTTAATTAGAAGAAATATAAAACTATATAATATTTTGATATAAATAATAATGAGTCAATTAAGTTTTAATTAATTAAATAGAACTGACACATCCTAAATCTGAAAACTGAAGTTTTTATTTCAAATATTTTCACATTTTTCATAATCATTCAATTAATTAGATGATAGAATATGGAAATTAAATACAATATTATGAAATTTCTATGAAAATAACTATCATTTTTGTGGTGTAATGTAGTTAGAGATAAAAATTAGACGATTTAATCATAGTAATTATTATGTTTTTGTGTTGTTAAATGATCGGAGTTAACGCTCGTTGACCCCAAAAACCATGTAATCGGATTATGGAGCGAAATATGAAAAAGTAACAAATTATTAAATTATAATTAGCGAAAAAACAAATTCTTCGGTCGTTTGCTTGTGTATTCTGTTATATAATATTAATCATAAATAGAAAGTATTCTATTATAGTTAAACGCGTTTTGTTGAAATGATCTAGAAAATGTTGCGAATATACATTCCATTTGCGAGCGCTGAAAAATTTGATGAATTTAGGCCGATTGTACGTAGAGCGTTAATGGCACATATAAATGTATAAACTTTCATGCTAATGGAACCGATTCATTTATTTTTTTGCATGAAATTACGCAAAAAAGTATATAATTATTTATATTAATTGCTTCAATTACCATTATGCAATATCCTTCTTTTTTTAGCATATATACAATAAGTTACATAAAATAAATTAGCATAAATAAATATAAATTAAAATAAAGTCGAATATGTGTTAACACTTAATTGATTGATTTATAATGTTGTAATGCTATCTCGAACAACGATGATTTTATATATTTAAAAAAAAAAGGACAAAAGCGGCGTGAAATATGGTGCATGTAATGGGACAAGTCGTTCCACTTAAATTTGAGATTTTTCATTTGGTGAAAGTTCTGAACATAAGCGATTATGTGTGTTTTCTTTATTTCGGTTGAGTGATATTAATTTATCTCTGGCAGATTAATTATTTCGGTGACTCAAAAAAAAAAAAAAATCCGTCACCAGAATGAAGATGATACAATGAGATTGCGATGACTTTCGTATGCAGATACGAACTTTCTTCTGATATTCGTTTTTTAATAAAAAAAAATTGCACATTTTTTCGTTACGCAATGTTCAACATTTTTGGAATTTTGGGTGACGAATTCAAAATTAATCATTTGAAACTGCACCTTACATTCTATTAAATCTGAGTAACCGCAAGAGACATAAATGTTAAATTTAAGAATAAAGATTCTGTCTTTTACCAAATAATTTATTTTCAAGAAATGTTTTTAATCCTAATAAATTTATTCAATTTTTGTAAAAAAATATCTCTATATTTAAGCAAAAGCTGTAATTTAATTAAAATTCTTTATAGTAATTGCAATTTATTAAAAACAGTGTAAAACTCGTTAGTAACATGATACTGGAATTATTTATTTAAAACGATTTTTTTTCAAACATTAATTGCAACTTTGTTTATTTTCAGAACTGCAAACGATTATTATTAATAAACGCTAATAATAATTTAACGAACAATTGTCGTGGCCGACCTGTTTATCAACATCTATTTGGTTATTACACCGATTGTATTGTTAATATTATTATGACTAGACGTACAAGACGCATTGTCGGCGTCACTAGACGAATGTTATCCATTTCGAATAGGCATATCCTTTGTATATTTTTATTACGACCCTTACTAAGAAGTGTATCTGTTTGGCATTTACGACTACCCGAAATGCTTATCTTAAGGCGTGGGACTTTGTACACCCACGTAGTCAAAACTTACTTCCTTTCCCCACTCATCCCCTTTTTGAAATGAACAGATTTTTGTATAATATAAGTTAGTCTTAGTTTGAGGGCCAACTGAAGAAGTAGTCTTAGTTGGAGGGTCAACAGAAGAGGTTAGTCTTAGTACTACCTAATTATTAACTTTAAGAGACGAATTACCTCTTAGTTGATATACCTTGAGATCAACACTTGTCTAGTTGACTTCTCAATAAAAACCCTACTTTAAACAATAAAGTTATTTTAGAATATTTGTATTTAATATTCATAAACCCCTCTAAGACTCCACAACTACGTAATTACGAAATAATCCACGGTGTCCAGAGATTATTTAATCCCGGGACACGACATATTGAAAAACGGCGGCAGCGGTGGTCAAAATAGAAACATCCTGGAATTCAAATTCAAATTAAAATATACTGCAACATATTGAAAAATGGTGGCAGCGGCGTACGAACTCTCAGCGTGACCTAGCACCGTCATAAGTCAACTTTAAGAACCAGGATTGAAGCCAAAATCATTAGGAATCAACTCCAGGCGACAGAGCGGTCGAGTTACACAACCTTGGTCGAAGCCTACAACAGACGATTCAACCTCAGTTTCCGGTTCCTCCGAGTCTATTTTGCAGCAGAGGGCAAATCAACTCCAGAAACTACGTTGGTGCAGAAATCGACGGCGTAAACCGACGGGAAGGAAAATAAATATAAACAAATGTAAGTGGAATTTTTATTTCTAGTTATTGTAGTTGTGTTTGGCCAATTTTTTGTTAAATAAAAACAGTTTTCTGTTGAAATTTACTAGAAAATATAAAACAAAAACTATGATTGAAACGTAAAATAAACTAAATTTAGTTTCAAAAAATAGAAATTTTTTTTTTTGGTCAGTATAAAAATAAAATTTAATTAAAATTAAAATGGAGACACAAAATTTACAATTTTTCGTTCAAAAACTCAAATTAGAGAAAATATTAAATCATCAATATGATGGAAATTATGATACGATTGATAAATTCATTGAAGATTGTGAAATTTTATTTAAAGACAAGTCAATTTTAAACATCGAAGAACAACTTATTGTAAGTATATGTTCAAGCTTAAGAAATGAGGCAGAAATTTTAGTTAGAGGAAAAAAATATAAAACTTGGAATGAATTAAAACATTCATTATTATTTAAATTTGGACCAGTGATAGATATAGCCCATTGGAGAATTAAACTATATTTGTGTCATCAACAAGAAAACGAATCTGTATTTTCATATTACTACAGAATATATACAATTGCTGAAAATGTTAAAAATAGCATAAATCACACATTTAATTCAGACATAGCAGATAGGCATGATGAATTACTAAAATTAGAATTGTTGGAGTATTTTAAATTAGGACTTTTACCTCAAATTAGGGAATTTGTAACGGATAAAAATCCCGATTCAATAGAGACTGCATTAAAATTTGCAGAAAGTAAAGAAGATTTAATTAAAAAATATATTCGCCAGGATCAATTATACGGAGAATCAAGAACGTTTGAAAATATGCTTAATCAACCTAACAAAAACTTTTATCAGGAAGAATCAATTAATGAAAATTATTATGAAGAAGAATTGATGAATGAAAATGATTATCAGGAAGACTATATCAATACAAATAGAAATCAAAAGTATTGTCAAGTACATTTTATAAGTAAAGAAAGGAATATTAAAAAAGTTAAATGTTTTATTTGTGGTAAAACAAACCATAAAAGTAAAAACTGTTATTTTAGACACAATTTTAATATGTTAATTAAAAATAAAAATGATTGTGAAACTCATGATAGGAAAAATATTAAGAAATATATTCCAAGAAATTTTAAAATTAAAGATAATAAAAGTAAGAGACCATTTGTAAGACTTAAATTAAATATAAGCAATAAAAAGAAAAACAATTTTCTAATCGACACAGGATCCGACTTAACTATAATCAAGGAAAGTATATTAAATAAGTCATGTGAAATTAATAAAGATATTACTTCAACTGATAGCATGATAGGAAAATTTGAAACTATTGGCAGTTGTCAAGGTAATATACAAATAAATGGAAAATTATTTAAACACAATTTTATAGTAGTGCCAGATTCTATAAATTTAGAACAAGACGCGATATTAGGAATAGATTTTATGAATAAATATAACGGATATTTGAATTTTAAAGATAATATACTTTTAATAAATGAACACAGAATAAAAATGAATTTTTAAATTATAAATCTAGATAAAATGTATCAAAATTTATCGCCAAAATGAACACATCTACTATGAATAGAAATTGAGATTTCACATATGTGTATTTTATTGTATTATTGTTTTTTTTGTGTTAGCGACGAGGAACTACTATTGATAATTTAACCCAAAATAATGTTATGTGAATTTCAGGTGAAATAACTATAAACCATGTAGTATGTTTTTAACGAGAAAAATACTTATTCTTCGCATTTTTCTCTACTTTAAGGAAGGAGGTGTCGTGGCCGACCTGTTTATCAACATCTATTTGGTTATTACACCGATTGTATTGTTAATATTATTATGACTAGACGTACAAGACGCATTGTCGGCGTCACTAGACGAATGTTATCCATTTCGAATAGGCATATCCTTTGTATATTTTTATTACGACCCTTACTAAGAAGTGTATCTGTTTGGCATTTACGACTACCCGAAATGCTTATCTTAAGGCGTGGGACTTTGTACACCCACGTAGTCAAAACTTACTTCCTTTCCCCACTCATCCCCTTTTTGAAATGAACAGATTTTTGTATAATATAAGTTAGTCTTAGTTTGAGGGCCAACTGAAGAAGTAGTCTTAGTTGGAGGGCCAACAGAAGAGGTTAGTCTTAGTACTACCTAATTATTAACTTTAAGAGACGAATTACCTCTTAGTTGATATACCTTGAGATCAACACTTGTCTAGTTGACTTCTCAATAAAAACCCTACTTTAAACAATAAAGTTATTTTAGAATATTTGTATTTAATATTCATAAACCCCTCTAAGACTCCACAACTACGTAATTACGAAATAATCCACGGTGTCCAGAGATTATTTAATCCCGGGACACGACACAATCATGACCGACCTTCATTGCAGGCATGTAAAGTGTAGTATCCTTTAGATTGTAACGATTTCGAGCGCAACAATCGTTTCAGATGTGGGTTTTTCATTTAATAATCCCATTCAATTCTGTCTCATTAAGGAATAATTAAAGTCAGCAACGGTCGTGCAATAAACGTTCTGTTAAGCTCAGCGCTGTTTACACATTGGAATTAATAAATATTCTATAGTTCACATTAATTAGTTAATTTAATAATTTATTGTCTAAACTATTTTATTTAATTTGTGTGGTTTTGTAAATAATTATTTTGACAAAAATGTGTGAAATGAATAAAGTTTCCACTTTCTACGTGTAATTGAAGAAATTGTAATTATAGTTTTGTGTTTGGAATAGGTAAAATATTGTAAAAATTTAAAATATTTATGATTTTATTTAAAAAAAAAAAGCTTAATGTTGGAGATAAATCAATAAATGAAAGCGTTTTTGGAGACCTTGCGCAATTCCGAGATGAATGATCGCAGATCAAAACATAAATTCGACATATAAAAACCATACTTAATTTATTTATTGATTTATTTATTTATTTTACGTTAGAAAGTGCGAGTGCCTCGAACGAGCTGAATTATCCTCATCGCTTTTATTGATTAATATCGCGTCCGTAATTTACTGGTGAAAAGAAAGCGAAGAAATGGTATTTACCATTGGCGCACAGCATCGGATGGTGCAAGAAAGAAATTACTACACAATTTATTCTGATGCAACTTTCTGGTTCAGATCTTCGGAATTTCGTTCACGATTATCAAACTGAGAAAAATCCCGATCGGTTGCGCAATCCAAATCTTTTATTTTTCTATTTCTTGTTACCGCCATTGTTCTATCCTGGCCATTGTTGCAATTATGTAAATCTGCTCTCGAACGATAACCGAAATATCATTCGGTTAATTTATTTACGCCCACGAATCGCTCGGTGAATGATGAAAAGAATCGGTGGATTTATTGCATTCCCTTGTTACAATTTTCTCGCTCCCAACAGATTTGCATACAAAAAAATTACTATTTACGCACCGATTCCAATTCGTAGGAAGTGCAACGGCTTCGCTTGGAATTAGTTTTTTTTTTTTTTGGAGAGGTGATCACACACCCACTTTTAGCTTTTCGTTTTCTTTTGGCGGAAAGCAAAAAAATCTATTAAATTTCAATTAGTTCGTATCAAATAACCTTAGACACCACTTACAAATAAACAGAAATAAAAATGGAATAAGAGAACAGCGTGTAATTAGTGCTTTTACATCAAGGACTTGTCAGAATCGAACACGTTCGAAAAACTTATAAATAAATTAAATAAATTGTTGCAATAGAAATGTTTACGAAATACCTTAAGAAAATTTAGGACTTAAAGTTCTTTGTTAATTGTCGCTTTAAAAAATAATTTAAATTGACTAAGTAATGAGAGATTCGGTAATTTTTTATTATTATTTTCTACAGAAATTTTATAAATTTTATAGAAAAAATGTATAAATTAATAAAATATATGTCGGAGCACGCGTACACACCTGATCAAACATCTTATGTGTTGGTACACAAAGAGACAATACTATTGAAACCAAATATTATAATTCCTTTCAAATTATTTGCGGACCTCAGCGCGAGACAATACCATCGTTGTCAAACATCATTGTCTTCGCGCTGGGTCATGTTGATATTCCATCAGGATCACGTGAATATTTAGATCTGTCCAAACACCAGATATTTGCTTATTTGCTGTTCTTTTATAATAATTGCGACCCAATTGGGTCGCAGCTCAAGACAATAGGACGAGGATAGAAAGAACACTATTGTCTTCATTATTTGTTTATTAAGTACACGTGTCGAGGACACGCACACATTCGGGAATCTTCTAGAAGGTAGGGGATTCCTCTGGAATGAGTGTGAGGGAAACAAGGCAGCAGAAGGACCGGCATAGAGACATTCAGATAGAGACATTGAGAGAAGAATGATCGGAGAGTTGCCAGAAGGGTCGCTGGGCTTGGATCTCTAGTCCTAAATTTGTAACAATGACTTCTCCACACGCCTAAATCGGAATCTAATCCTGACGCTCCGACATATATAATTAGTCCTGAATATACAATTAACTAATCAATAGTAAAAAAATAGTAAAAATCAAAGATTTTATCAAAAAAAAAACTATAATTTAATGGAATATAGATCGTTCTTAATGAATAATTTTAAAGCACTTTTTGACCTCTAAAATAAATGTAAACAATTAAATTCAACGTTGATTAATTTTTTTTCTTAATGAATGTTATTTTCTAAAATTCATTCTATTTTAGGTGATGATTTAGAAATTTGCAAAACGTCGTGGAACTAAAAAAAAAAACAGGCAATAAATCACGCGTTGTATTTTGAATATTAATTAAAAATCGCTTAATTTTTTTGGAAATATATTTTAAATAAGTTATAACTAAAATTTCTATGGAATTAATTATTCTATTTAATTGATTTCTTATGGAAATTTATATTGACTTCTGAACTATTCCTAAAAATTATGAAAAAAATGTGATTCAATTAAAATTTGTAATTTTTTTTTTATAATTATTTTAATTAAGTTTTTGGTCTAGATAGAATTACCTTGAATAAGGAAGTTGAATTAAATCGATTATGCAAATTAAAGAGGTATAATTTGGCGCGTGCTTCAAGATTTATCGAAAAATCGACCGCAAACAAATCTTCCATCGCACGTGTTGCGTAAGCCTTCAAAGACACGAAGAAACGAACAAAAAAGAACCTGAGATGAAGAGAAGAAAAAAAAATATAGCAGGTGAAACGCAGATATTTGTGTTTGTTTTTAAACTGGAACAATTCGAAAGAGAGAAATATTTGCCTTAAAAACTTTCAAGGATGACTGAAATATTTCGTTTCGTTACATATAACGCAATAGAAATCTCATTAAAAACCCATAAAATCCCAGATACAATTGGTAAGCACACGACAAAATTAAAATAAAATTAAAAAAAATATTTATATGAATTCTACTTAAGATGAAAAATGACGTTAATTAATAGTCGATTTTTTGAGCTGAATAAATTAATTTCGTCTTACAAAACAATTATATCATTCTCTCGTTTTTCATCTATATTCTTTCTTCATCTACAAGTTATGTTTGTGTGGTTAGCATGTAATTAATGCTCACTCGCAGCAAGGAATTCATTAATTATTGTGTTAATACTAATTTCACGCTTTAATTAATTTTACAAGTTCAATTATGCTTGAGGATTAATCAAACACGACTTTCTTCATAATTGCAATTATCTATTTTTTTTTTCATATTCAATAATAATATTAGTTTTTTTTTTTGCATTATTTTCAATTACTTTAAGTGTATTAGAAATTCGCTTTCAAAATTTCCATTTGCATCGGTTTGTTTTGGTCGTTCGAGCAAATCCGAAACTCGTAATTTCATCCATCGAAAGGACGAAAAAAAAGGATAATCACATAAATCTGGTTAGTGATTTTAAGCAGATCAAAAGAAATAAATCATTCTTCTGTGTTTACTCTTTTTTTTTTGTTCGTTGTTAAACTGTATCAAATCGGTGACTTTCTCTTATAATTTTAAACTGTTCCAGATGATGGAGCATCAAGTAAAGTATTTTATAAAAACAGGCTTTGTTCGGTGCTCGGACGTATCAATTAGTGAAATTGATTTTTACCGAGAAAAAAAAAATAAGAAATAAAACAAACAGGAATGATTGACGTGTTTGTATTAAGAATAAAATTGTAATTTTTACGAATTTATTATGAAATTTATGCTGCAATCAATTTTAGTAATGTAAAGTAAGCATTTTTATTAATCTAATAATGCACGTTTATAAATGCTGTATGCAGATATACGACCGGTAGTAAAAGTTGTCAGCTTCTAAATAATTCATAGTTTTATTAAACTTGACTGCATCGTTATTGAATGTAATTGTCTATAAATTGAAACATGTAAATCGCATCTAGTAAAACCACACCCTTAACGCATTTCTCATAGTTTTACTACAAATCCAATTATTTATTACTCGTATATTTTGTTTACAACAAAAACTACATTAAAAATCGTAATTTTCGGCATTAAAGAATATATAATTAAAACACACATAAGTTTATATTAAATTAATCAATTTTTAAAAATTTCTCATTTTATTAAAAAAAAATGTTTTTTGACTAATTCTTAAAATAGCTTTAATTTTGTTTAATTTTTCTTAAAAAATAGAAAATTGCTAATTTTTAAATGAATTTAATAGCAAGACAAACAAGTGATGATGTGGCAATTCGAATTTCTATTATTTCCATCTTCCTGAATGAACAAATTCGTTCGAGTGATAAATACGATTGTGCAGAGTTCGGCTTTGTCTCCGCTTCGTTTTATTTTCGTCGTTGCCGCTTTTGTGATGCATTTTATGTAATGAACACGGAAACAAAAAGTATTTACGAGCCAATTATTTTCTAGCAGTCACGAATATTTAGAGCGTTATCTACGGTCCCTTTTTTTCTGCTCTTTTTCCACCGCCCGCAAAACAAAAGGACTTTTACTCCACTTACGTAATTAATCATTTGGAAACATGAAAATGCATTTCATATCGAGATCGGGTATTGAATATCGGCATGCATGCGGCTCGCACTGGACGTGCGCCGTTCGACATTACTGAAATTGTGAAACTTTGCTCGTTATACAATGTTAGAGCATACCCGAATGTTGCGCAATTCTGCGCGGGATTAATAATATTTATGGAATTTTGTGATCGCTTCGAACTTATAAGGATACATTTATCAAACTTATTTTCACCATATTTCACTTTAAACATTATTATACATAATTTTCATTTACAGATAAATATAATAGAATTATGTTCAACATAAAACAATTTATTTGATTATTGATAAAAACAATTATATGAAAAGTTGTAAAATTCTTATAAGATTAGTTTGAAAATAGTTTCATTAGAAATGTAATAGTTTTATCTTTAATTTTCATAATCGATAATCAAATTAATTGTAAAATAAATTAAAAATTTTCATAATTTTGTCATCATTTAAAATTAATTATAAAATTTTTTAAAATAATTTCTTATAAAAAATTATAAAATCTGAATGGATAAAAGTCTTCAATGTAGTTGCAATTATAAATAAATTATATGTAAAGCAATCTACAATGTAAAATTAATTGCTAATTTCATCAATTAAAGTGGATTTATATGGAATTCTGTGTAAGGTAATAATTTGTAGAGAATGAGAAAAAAACGTAACATTCTTTGGGTGGCTTCCATATATGAGAATACCCTATGGCGCCTATTGTTTTCAGTCGTAAAATAATAAGCACCAACCGCCTTATAATTACGTCTATAATTGATTAATACGATGTAACATGCAAATCACCAACCTTGTAGCATGCATTACTTTACTTTTCAATTGTATTGGAACAATTATTTTCTGTTTAGGCAGATTATAAATTATAAATTGTAGTTGGAAATTTTTGGAAAAAAATATGATGTAATTAGTTCAGAATAAATTGATAGATTATAGCTACACAAATGAATTGGAACTAATCTAAATTAGGTTTAGTTATCGAAACGGTTATGGATACGAAAAAAAAGCAACTGGCATCGATATTTAGAAAGTTCCAAACGGCTTCGACGAATAGAGTTGAACATTCTTGCAGTTCATTATTTGTATTTTCCCTCAGCATTATTTTCTTACCCTCTATTTTTTTTTTGTTAATTGCTAATGATTGCAAAATCGATTTCGTAATTAATATCGGTGGATGCGAATTGTTATTGCGGGCACAAAGTATTTATTGATCTCGAAGCGAAATTAAATACACGTAGTAGAGACAATATGACCCCGAACAAGAGGTTTGCTCTAAATATTTTCGCTCCTTTCACATACACACACACATTGATTGCACTGCGAGAAAGAGAGATGAGGGGCGAAGGAGAGGCGGGTATTCAACATCCGCATTTAATTAAACGGAAAGAAAATACGATGCAAAAAGAAAATACATATTCGCATCCGGATCCATTAATTAACTTTGAGCTTTCATTAAGGTTCTTGGCCTGAAGCACAACAATAACCAGATGGATATTAGCGCGGCGTTTAAATGGCGTAGCTTCCAGTTAACACGATCCGGCGATTATCGTTTGGAAGGAACGAAGGCCGATGCATGCAAATCGTGTGGATACGAGAAGACTTTATCGGAACCAGGAATGCGTTACAAATACAAATAAATAAAATCCGCTTACAAATGTGAGTTATGATGGATTCGTTACAACGCCAATTAACACGTTTATCGAACCAGATTCTTGTAAATCATTTTAATAGGGAAATAATAGAAAATTAACCGAGTATAAATTCATTATTATTTCTGTATACTCTTTTCATTTTTCATTAATTTTTAGTTACATTATGCAATACTTGCATCCAATGAAACAAATCAATTTGGAGAGTTATAATTTTATCAATTACATAAACTTTAGCTTCCCACACTCGTATTTCTCAATCATTTCCTCTTTAGTCTTTAGACTCTATGATATGTTAACTAAATGCACATTTAAATAAATTATTACCAGAATCCCATTCATTTCTTATTGATTATTTATTTAATAAACTTTAATATTATTTATTATTTCTTTTGCATATTTATTTTATTAATTAAATTAATTTGTATTTGAATTACAAAAAATGTATTTGTTTCTGTTTGCAAAAACTTTAATTAAAAATAACTATAATTCTTTAGTTAACGTACGCAATCATCCTAGAAATTCATATTAGATTAGAATGTTCAGCATTCATGCACATACACAGACTTTCTGCAGCCTAGGGAAAATCTACTTAATTAATATTAATTGATTTTGCATTTATTTAGTTTATTTTCTTTTTTTTTAACTACTGTTTTGTTCTTGCAATTTAGACCGTAATTGAGCATGAAGTAAAACCATCAAGAATAAATCAACTTCGATGATTTCTAAGGCTGAAACTAAATTAGAAATTTACCTGTCTGAAATTGTAATAATTTTTTATTTTTATAAATTTTATGATTATTTATTAGAAATGATTTAACTACTTTGTTTATATTGACGTAATACGTTTAAAGTAATAATTAGATATATCAAAAGATTGAAATTGTGCACTAACAGTGGTAAAACACATTCTAATTCATGTACAGCCGGAGGTGAGACCTTTCTGGAATGAGATCACCATATTTTGTAGTAAAATTAGAGAATAAAGTCGAACTGTGCTAAAACAGCCTAAAACGTTGCAGATTAGCGATGCAAATGATAAATACACTTTCTAAGCTGATATATTATTATATCGCACAGCCAGTTGCGTGAATTATCTCAACATATTTATGCCTTGCAATTCGAAATTAATTTTCTTGTACGTTCACCGATTGTGATAGAAATTAGGAAACGAGACACAAATCGATTTGAAATTTGCAATGCATTTTGCACTTTCACGGAAAAACGGACATGAGGTGCATTTCATTCGAAACATGTTTGCTTATAACAAAGTGCGTGGAAAATGCAATTTGCATACGGAAAACGGGAGGAATAAAAAGAAGGTGAGTCTCTGGATGGATGCCAGTAATTGGCTAATAATGAACGAGGTGTGGACACTCGGATAGCTGCTGTCACCACTAATTTACACGCTTTCTAACGCGCAGTCATTGAACATTTCGGGAAATTAGGAAAGTTGATATCTTTATATCAATTTTCATGTTTTCTTGCCTTCAACTGAATAAAACGTTGTGAAAAAGCAAGGATTTACTCATTATCCTGTAAGATCACAAAAGTGTTTTCAATTAAATTCAATGAGTGTTTATTTATTTTGATTTTTTTTCTCTAGTTACATCCACTTCCTGCCATTTATTTAATGATTACTAATTGAATGTGAATTGGAAACTACCATATAAAGACGCGTATTAAGATACGCCATATCCTGCACTGAAGTCTATATAGATTATATGCTAATCTTATTTAAGAGGCAAGTCATCATGACCTGTATTTCATAATAACATAAAAATTTAAAATAATTATTTCTTCAAATTCGTTACAATTCAAAAAGGAAATGATGGAATTTTGATATTTATAATTAATGAATTACGTAATTTCTGTAAAATAATTAATTTAAAAAAAATAAGCGATTGTTAATTAATATGTTGTAGTATTAATTTATTAAAGATAATAAATTTATTACTTAGCAATAATCGGACAGAACTCATTAATTATGATGTAGCCTTTTGAAAGCAAATCGTAAATAATAATATATCGCTTGTAAATTATGCAATATTTGAATTCCATTTATATGTTTCCTTCCGAATTGTTAAAATTAATATAGTTAACAAGTATTTATATTGTGTTTAGTTATTTGTAACATTTAGCCAATATTATGTAGGATTGCGTAAGCTGGAAGCGATTTTTAAAGCAAACACGCTTTTACTGTCATTATTTATGCGTGGAAAATGCGCTACGCACGTTTTTAAATTGTCTTTAATTAAGAAAGCAATAAGCAAAATAACATTTATGCATTACACGTGAATTTATTAGATTATATAATCGTTTATCCAATCATCATGGCTTTGAATTCTGAAACAAAAGAACAATTTCAGTTGGTTAATATAGGCAACTCAATATGCTTTCTTAATAGATTTTCTTTAATTTTGTTGCAATTATTAATGTTATTGTAATTATTTAATTATTAATTAAGTTTTTACCATCCCAATCAACGGTGCCTGAACCATCGGCGTCGATTTCTTCGATCATTTGCTCTAAATCGGAGGGGGTGATTTTATCATCCAATTCTTTGAGGATTTCTCTTAGCAAATCGGTTGAAATGTAACCCAAACCTGTAAGAAAGGCGCAATATCCTTCAATATACAAATAAAGTATACGAAAAAAGAAACTGTTTGATTAAGAATGTAATTGTGAGTAAAATATCGATAGTGATCGATCTACATTTTGTAAAGGCGATCGCTTGGGAAAATCTGGAAAGGCGCTTTGCTCATTACGCAATTGCACGGACCAAAGCGCACGCAATATAGGCCTTAGTGTGCATAAAGCACCTAGTTGAAAAAAAAATTATATCATGGCCAGGAAAAGGTCGCAGCGCGAACACAAAGATAATTGTTATCTAATAATAATAAATTTCTTACCTTCCTTATCGTACAATCTGAAGGCGTCTTTGAGTTCTCTTAAGATAGCCTCGGTGTCTTCCTCCTCTTCTCCCAAGAATCTGGAAGCCAGATGTGCGAATTCCTCGAAGCTCATCTCGCCGTTTCCATCGGAATCGATTTCTTTGACGATTTTCTAATAAAATTTGTTTGTATTAAAACTTAGGATTCATAAATTATTTTGTTAATCTCACGTTTAACTCGTCAGCTTTGACTTGATGACCTAACATGTCCAAAATTTGACCAATCATCTCGATGCCGATCGCACCTTTCTTGTCAATATCGAAAGCCTCGAATGTTGATTTTAACACTTAAACATTTCATTTTTGATAAAAAATAAATTAGATCTACTTTAATTACTCACTTCTCATTTGATCCTTGGAAATGTCGAGATTCTTCGCAAGCTCGAGATCGTCCTAAAACAGTGATAGAACGAAATTAAGTAACAAAAAATTGGTTCCATCTTCGAAGCGAACTTGCCATTGTTTATGATTAAGTTATCTGCACTTAGCACACTTTGCACTGGTCAGTGTTCCAATTCGGATCTGCCCTTTATAGAAAAGCCGGTATTTATAGACACGAAGGCGATATAACTAATTACCAGGTGCGAATAAAGCAAAACAAGCGAGTCAATCAAAACGACTACATGTTATTTATTATTTCTATTTATAGACTTTTTTCTCAAAACTCAATTCTTCTTATAGAACAATTACAAAAGGGAATAACAACTATGATTAGACTTCAATTAAACCTAGAATTAATACGTTTTTTTTTATCTACAATTTAACTTTTTTTAAATATAAAATTTTATAAATCAAAATATAAATATTAATTATTTCTTTAAATCTACATGTAAATAAATAATTTTTATTACAACTAGTTTCAAATTATTACTTTTCTAATATAGTTAATATTTATATAATAATTTTATGTCTGTGAACGTACAGAGATTTGCAATACATAAATCGCTTATGCAAGAATCGTTAATTTGAAACTAAATAAGTTTAATTAGTCAGATTAAGAAAATATGTTTTATTGGACGCATAAAATTATGTAATTAAACGATTCATATATCATGAAATTATTAGATAATTTTTCGTATAAAAACGTTGCCTTCGCTTCAGTTTATCCAATCATGACGGATTTAAATTCTGTGAAATAAATGTAAAAATAATTGAGATTAAGTCTTGATTCAAGTTTAGTTACCATCCCAATCGACTGTACCAGATCCGTCAGCATCGATTTCATCAATCATATTGTCCAAATCGTCGTCGCTCAATTTATCATCTAATTCCCTTAAAATCTCTCTTAATACATCAGTTGTGATAAAACCGTTACCTAATGAAAGATATAATTTTAGTTATACAATAATTAAATTTTAATAATTTAAAATTACCTTCTTTATCGTAAAGTCGAAAAGCTCCTTTCAATTCCAACTGAATAGCATCGGTGTCTTCGTCGTCTTCCACCAAGAATCTAGCTGCCATATTGGCAAATTCCACGAAGTTCACTTCTCCGTTTCCGTCTTCGTCTATTTCAGTAATTACAGACTGAAAAATTACAGTATTAAAATATGCATTCAGTATTCCAGATGAGCACTCTCATTGGCGGTGTTTGAACTCCTCGTGAATGGAACATTCTTTTTATGCATGCACGATCGACCGAAAATAGAAGACCCAGATTTTATAATTAAATTAATTGGTGCAGATACTTAATTAAATGCAAATGAGATTTAGTTCAAATTTTTTTATATTTCATTTTTTTTGTTGGATTTTGTATTAATTTTGCAAATTATTTTTACCTGTAATTCTTCTCCAATTAATTGCGTTCCAAGCATATCTAAAATTGTACCGATCATGTCAGTTCCAATATAACCTTTCCGATCGATATCGAAAGCATCGAAAGTGGATTTTAACACTGAAATAAATTATTATTTAATTGTGTAAATTATGTTTTTTTTTTTTTGTAAAATTAAGTGCACTAAGCTTACTAGACATCTGCTCCTTGTCTAGGTCATCCTGCAAATAGAAGTAATAAATAAATAAGGAAAGAAATTTTATATTATTTTATTATAATTTAATTTGTATCACAATTTTGATTAATTAATAAATTTACATATCACAAAATAAATTGATTACCATGTCTTTTTCTGTGAATCGGACAATTTTCGATTCTTTAGATGGGACAGCTCGATGCACTAATTCGCGAACGCGTTTCTGGACGTTGCGGTTACGTAAAGTTTTTTGGGATGCTGGAGGATGGAGCTCTGTTTATATAAGGTACATCTTACTGTGCGTGTGTGAGGTGGGGATGCTCCGATAGAACAAGATGAATAAAAAAACACTTTTACGTTTGATTGTTTGGTCATATTTTTGTTTCGGTCCGTTGTTGTCTTTCTTTCATTCGTTCCAGATCGGAACGGAAATAAATCGCATGCGACGTTTTTAAATGGAACGCACTATGCGAATATTTACTTAGAAAACTACAATCAAGAACAAAAATGAGCAAAACAGAGTTTCTACTATCCATATACAATATAGAGAGAAGTTACGAATACATATTTTGATTATTTTTTTTTACACAGGTACAGGGTTCATCTTTTTGGTAATTTCAATTAATTCTAATTCTTCAGGGTTGAATCAAGAAAAGGAAATTTAATCGTCTCCACCAGTCATAACTTCCATGAATTCTGAAAAAAAGAAAATGTAAATATTATCATAAAATATTTCAGACTTTTGAAAAGGAATAAAATTTATCGTTTTTAGAAAATATTATACAAAGAATAAATAATTCTTAGTTTTCAGTAATAAAATTTACAAAATTAATAAATTTAAAATAATTCATATAACATAATCTAAATATTTAAAAGTTTATGAAACTAAAAAAATATTTGTAATTTATATAAAATTGTTTTGATTATATTTTTTGATTATTTCGTGTAAGAAAATGAGAGTACGTAATTGAAAAATAAATTTAGATTTGGATTATGTAATAATCTGTCTATTATAATGATATTTGTAAATGCTTAAAATAAAGCGGATTATGTGAGTGAATTAAATGGATTATTTACCATCGAAGTCAACAGTTCCTGATCCATCGGAATCAATTTCTGCGATCATCATGTCCAATTCTTCGTTGGTGATTTTATCGTCCAATTCCTTCAAGATCTCTTTCAGAACACTGGTGGAGATGTAGCCGTTACCTAATCATCAACGTGTAAATATATAAATCAGCAATAGTTTCTTTATCGAAGAAATTTGAGTTGTACCTTCTTTATCGTAAAGACGGAAGGCTTCCTTGAGCTCAGCTTGCATGGCTTCAGCGTCTTCCTCAACCATGAATCTGGAGGCGAGGGTGACGAATTCATCGAATTCCAATTCACCGGATCCATCCTCGTCGACCTCGCTGATGATGTCGTTCAACATCTTCTCATCCAAAGAGATACTCAGCATGCCCAAAATGGTACCAATCATGACGGTACCAATGCTGCCCTTCTTTTCGACATCGAAGGTATCGAAGGCATTCTTGAGCACTGAATTCAATTAATTTAATATTAATTTTCAAGAAATTTATAAAAAAAATAATTAAATACTTACAAGCAATTTGTTCTTTATTCAGTTCTTCGGCCTATAAATCCAAACGTGAAAAAGAAACACGATTAATTCATGAAAATTAATAAATTTAGTAAAAATTTAATTACCATTTTAAATTGTTATTAGGTATCCTTTTGGTGTATAGATGAAAGATCGGTAAAAATCCGGGGATCACTAGTTCCGTACTCGACCAGAGATGCGCTAAAATTTTTCTGGTCCCTTTTAACGAATTGTTGGAATATAAGAGGGGACCGACACAGGAAACGTTTTTCCTCCTTTTTTTTTTCGTTCTTTTCTTTCTTTCTTCCATCGTCTTACACCTTTCCTCTCCGCCAAGCGTTTTCGGTTTCCACAATTATAGTTCTTTTCCAATTTTAATTACTATATCGTCGGTCCCGGTGCGAGCTTTACGAGCCGAAAATACATTTTTATTTATAAACGGAAACTATAGAAAATGCTACAAAATAATTAATTTTCCTTTGGGAACATAACGCGGCCAACAATAGACATTTACCACATGTTGTTTCTTCAATGTATGTACATAATTCTATTTTAATATTCAATAATATTATTTTAATATAAACAAATCAGTTATTAATCTATTTATTTATTAATAATTACATTTTTATTGAAAAAAATCTTCTGCAGTTAATTGTAATTAAAATGAGTTAACAGCAATAAATAAAGTAAGTTGTTATTGCTTTTATAAAGTTGAAATTAATAACATTTTATTTATATAATCATCAAAATTTAAATATGACATCATCATAAAACCATGAGCGGATTTGAATATTTTTTGGCAATCGGACTTTACTTACAGCAAATTTCATTTATATAAAATTTGTTTGAAAACAATTCTACATAATTTAACATTAAGTAAAATAAATAATAACAAAAATATTAAAAATAATCAATATAATTGCTTAAGAGTAATAAGTCAAAAGATGCTTAAATTTGTTATAAAAGAACACTTCTTATGTAATAATACAATATTTAATAACAAAGATTTTATTAGATTTTTCATTAATTTTTAGTTAATCCAAAAATGATTTTAACAATAAAATTATTTGAAACAGAAGATTGCTGCAAGAGTAAATTCCCAGACGTGAAGCAACGCAGACGATTTGTGCAATTAGAAGCGTATTTTTTTTTATAAATATATAGTCTGGGCATTGAGCAGCGGTCTTTCTTTATTTTATTCCTTTTGTTTTTGTTGTTTGGTTCACGTGTCGCGCAGTGTTATACCCGATTTCGAACGCCGTTTTGGCTCCTGTCCAAAACGATTTCGCTGCACGCCGAATGGACCCGCCATTGGCCGTTTATTTTCACCAGTGTAAACCACTGTAAAGACAAGGGAAAACGACAGCAAACAATAAACCGGACTGAGGTGTTTAGCAGAGCGAGAGAGAAAATGTGTTTGAAACTTTAGGTGGAAGCGGGATGAGCGTGGTGGGAAAAGCATCGACCTGCCAGGATATTTGGTATTATCTTATCGCTGCTAAATATAAACCAACAAATGATCATCAATTATTGAAAGCAAACGTAATTATTACTGCTAAAAATATTGATGAACTATATGAATATTGTATGTGGAACGTTATTGAAAATCCATTTGGGTATCGTCCAGAAAATCTATTTAAAAACGTTCGTCAATAAGTTTACAGAACGAATTCTAATAGATCAGTGAAACCTTATTAACGTTTCAAAATACTCGCTTATTGATGTGTTGATTGGTGGTAGTTTTACACACAAAAATTCAAAGGAAAATATAGATTAGATAATAAGTGTAATATTTGATAACAATATTATTTTTAATTAGATTCTCCAACATTTTTGTTTTTTTTTAATAAATATCTCAATTTCAAATGAATTTATGTAATAATTAAATTTTATGCACATTTGGTTGCATATAAGATATTTATTAATCTTATTAGGTAAGATTATTGAAGAAATACTAATAAATAACAAATACTATACATTTTGTGTTAAATTCTTTATATTGTGTTTATTCGATGATCTAATAACAGTTATAGATTAATTAAATAATGCATACAATTTAGAACTATATTGCGATGATTTAGAAAATGATTTATTTAACTGTGTGAAAACTGTTGGAATAAATAATCTGTTATGATGGATGAAAGGATGGAAATTTCTCGACACTTGAGTTAATCTATAGCTTTTAAGTAAGTGTCTTCGTATATATTTTGCTCTGCAGGATGACACGGTGGCAAAGGCGGCGGTAAATTAACGACCTCGTAGCAATTCAAGTTATCTATCCTATCAGATTTGGCCTCCTTCCAAGTGGACTTCCTAGTTGGAGGCTCGGCGTTAATATAACTCATGGCACTACCCACAGACATGCTGCGACTCCTGACGCTCGGCCTGGGCTTGATCTTGTCGTAGATAGGCTGAACGTAAGCAGCCTCTCTTCTCTCGAAGTCCTTAGGCATTATCATGGCATCCGTCCCTTTGCTGCCCACAATAATCACCCTTTTATTGCCCTTAATCAGATGCGGATGTTGCCGCACGCAGAAGAAAACGAGGAGACCGCACAATACCATCGAGAGCGCAAAAACTAGGATTGCAGCAGGGATTATAATAATCCTGTCCTCGTTCATAATCCAGGCGCTGTGCTCGTAATCCAGCCCGGTTTTCAGGCCGAAGCAGGAGAAAGGCGATACTTTAGATTCGTTCTTCGTGATGCAAAAAGTGTAATCGGTATTCAGCTCCAATTGCTCCAGAACCACGTGATTATGCAATCCGGTAAAGCAGTCCATGTTGTACCGATTCGCCGATTCGAAACCCAATAAGCTGTAATCCGTAATGTCACCATCGAATTTGATGTGCAGCTTCGTATTTTCAAAACTGAACTGAATTTGTATATGTATATCAGAAAGATTGATCACAGGGTGATTCTGTTGGAAAAAGTTCTCCGAATCAGATCTTGGAAACTTGCATCTGACGGGTACATAATGTTCCAATGGATCAACTGTCGTAACTTCAGATTCTTGCAAATTCGTAGTTGCTTTAGATAGCGTAGTTGCTATTGTCGTAGTCGTTGGTAACTTAGTAATAGTAGTTATATTTTCAGTAGTCGTAGGCTTTTCGGTAGTTGTAGTTGGTAACTTTGTAGTAGTTGAAGGTGTTTCGGTAGTTGTAGTTGGTAACTTTGTAGTAGTTGTAGGTGTTTCGGTAGTTGTAGTTGCTAACTTTGTAGTAGTTGTAGGTGTTTTAGTAGTTGGTTTCTTAGACGTTGTAGTTATTATCACTTCAGGACACTCCCCGAAATTTACGTCTTCAAAATTAATTTTACCGCAAAGCGGAGGTGACTCTTTACTTACAAAATTCGTGCTCAAAGTAAACACCTTAAACCAGTATAAATCGCAATTGCATTTCCAATAATTATCACCAGCCAATAAACCATTCGCTTCGAAATTTGCAAAATCAAAAATTCCATTCGATAAAGTTTTAATCTTGTTTTCGCTCAAATCCAGCCTTTTCAAACGTAACGGATGAAACGCTGTAACATCTATCAATTTAAGATCGTTTTTCGCTAAAATAAGATTCTCCAACCCATCGACGTTTTTAAAATTATAACCATCCAAATATTTAATATCATTTGAACTTAAATCAATATTTCTGACTGATGCCAGATTTTCATTACCATCGCCGAAGAGGTTTTTCACTTGCTTTTGATCGGTTAAGAAGTTGTTCATTTTAATCGTCGTTAACGAGTTTAATCCTTTAAACACTCCAGGATCAGCTTGGAAATGGTTTATGGTGTTTCTATATTGGAATTTAATAGTTAACGTTTGCAGAGAAACCAAATCGCTCAAAGTTTGCGCCTTCAAATGCTGAATTCTTCCATCGGTTATAGTCAGATCTGTTAAACCATTGAAACACTTGGCTTTGAAAGCTCCTATTTCTATAGTCGAAAAAGGGCACTCGTGGAATTTTAAGATCTTAATATTGACTTTAATCGAATTCAACCACATCTTTTTAATGGTTTGAAAAGCAAAATTGGTGTTCATTAAAAGCACGCTGATATCAGGGCAATTAGGCTGTAATTAATTGACGATATCGCATTAATCATTACGTAATTTATTTGCGGACTTACCGGTATAGCAGCATTAATTAATTCCTCGACTTTGGTCTCATCTAACGATTTGCATGTGATGTTACAACCATTCGCACTGCAGAAGCTATCATAGGTGGATACAGATTTCTTCTCACGTTTGGGGCAAACTTCGCACAGATGCGGTCCCGAATCGATGGTGAATATGATGACCGAAATCATGATTGCTGAAAATATGATGATTGCGACGCATCCGGCCAAAGTTCGATTGTGTATCTTGAACCACCTCTTGAAACTGAAAGAAACTCCTTCGATTATAACTTAACAAGCTTACGTTTATTCGTATTACCTGAAATGCTTCATGTCCTTCATGATCCGCGAATTATTCCGGTATGAGCCTGATATAATTTTTCGGGCTGAAGCGTTAATTTTTCCGCGCCATATGTTTTACAAATAATAACGCGAGATTATCTCTGTGTAATAATAATAATTATCATAATAACGGTGAAAGCTAATTGATGTATCGATTACAATTTAACTAAATATTATTATTATTACATCGCATTATCTATTTATATTTTTACGCATTTATTATTGAATATTTTGGGGAATTGGTAATGTTTTGGTAAATAAAATAATGGCAGTGTCTAGCATAGATTTATTATGTTTAATACACACATACATCTGATTTATTATTTTTTCTCTTATATTTTTGAAACATTGAATATAGTTGAATTTGAATATTTAGTAAATTACATTGTTAATAATTATGACACAATCAAAACAGCCACGGTTAGATAGTACACGTATTACGCAGCGCAAATTGAGTTGTTTGCAGTTGCGTAAAAAGTTTTGAAATCTTTCTTTTCCAAAACTGACAGATACAAAAGAAACGTAATCGTCAGCTGTTCGACTGTTGTGTTTTCCCCCAATAAAATTCTTAATCGATTAAATACAATGTTCTATATAAATATTGAAGAATATACATTTATTTATTTTAATATCATTAAAATTCAACGTTCGGAACGTTTTAAAATCGTTTAAAAATGTTTGGTTTTGCCGGCCCCCGCATCTTCGCGTTCCTACGCGATAACGACCTGACACTTGTACATAGATTTTATAGAAAAATATTTTAATCGAAGCATGGATTAAACATTACGTTTCTTCAAAATACTTGTTTGTTTGTTTATTTTTTATTTTTTTTCCAATTATTTCGTAGCAACGCGAAGTTTCGCCAGGGACCATCAGGCGGATATGTTTCGAAAATGGTCTAAGAGCTGCCCTGCTGGAGAATCAATAAAGAAAAATTAACCGAAAACAACGACAATTTTCAAAATTTCAAAATCGTCGTTCTTCGGTAAATTAATGGGCATTTCGGCGCTCTTCGTAAATATATTTAATATATATATAGTGTATGTATCTTCTCTTTTCTATGTATATATACTAAATGCCATTCATCAATTGCACCTCGCGAGTTAAACTTGATATTTTCTTAATTTTTTTTTCTTCAAATTTTGTTCCTCTATGTTCTTAGGTACGTGTATAGCAAACTCTGCTCATCTCCTAATCCGACTGCTTTCCAAAATTTTTTTTTCTCTTTCATCCTTTCCTTTAAAACACTTAATTTCGAGTGCATTGACAAATGTTTTAAACGCTAAATATATTTCATGTATAATATAATATCTTCTAACTACTAAATATCGTTTTTTTTTTAATATATATATATAATATAATCTCTGTATTTAACAATTAATGATATGAATGTTTGAAGCTCACAAAATCCTCCTTTTTTTTTCATCTTCTTAGTAAATACCTTAAATTTTAGTATATTAATTAACTACTAAAGCATGCGATATAATCCATTAGGTTAGTATTACAATATAGTTTTTTTTTTTTTGGTATATATTCTTTCGACGTTCTTCGTAATCCGTTTCCAGGGCAACGCGGTACCGCAGGGGATGGTAGCATCCCCCCTGTCTCGCGGCCCCCCTTGCCCTCAAGGGATTCATCCGGACGCGTCTTGATATACCATAAATTGATATGTTTATAGGCCCTACGTAGGGTGTCCCAAATCGCGTCCTCGACTTTATCTTTGTGCCCGTACAACTCGAAACTCAGAGTAGAACGGTTGAAAATAAAATGTTAAATATCTTTAAAATTATAATTATTAGCATATTCGAGAATGTGTAGGTGGCTTTTTTAAATTCTTTAATAGTTTTTTTTTTTTCAAACATCGAAGAGAGTAAAATCACAAACTATCCTAATTATACACTGCGGTTATAACTTTCGAGAGAGAAAAAATCTACTTTGGTGGACTTCTAACGCTACTTTCAGTCATAGTCTGATATGTTTCCATGTTCGCGAGGAGATCACGCGACTCCTCCGGTCCTCTGATATGTATTCTGATTTCCTATACCTCTTACATAATTGTTTTTTTTTTCTTCTCTACAACTTCTTCCTAAAAAAAGCGAAAAAAGCCCAGACAATTATTTTTCCACTAGCGTTTTCGTGAGAACAACATTAATAATAGTGCCTTACTGTTTACGTAATTATAGTGTGTGTGTATATATGTATATTATTAGTATTATATTTTAAAGGGTTAAAAGCTACCCAACAAACTAAAAATAGATAGATATGTGTGAGTGGATTTTTTTTTCATGCTAGCTCGGATGAGCAACCCTTCTTCTAGTAAATCATATACGTGAGTAGCAATAAGCCGACGGCCGATTGGGCTTTGAAGCCCACCGCTCTGCTCGTTCCCGGCTCGAAGGGCTTGATCACGCACTTCATCTTCTCCAGCGGGAGATTCTGCAGGCTGTACTCGCGGTGCTCGTGGTTCATCATGCAAACCGTGCGCTTCTTCTGCATCATCTCGTCATCCTTATCCCGCAGACTCTTCAACCAATTCTTATACCACTGCAGCTCGCAATCGCACATCAACGGATTATCTACAAACAACAACAATTTATGAATTAATTTTTCATCTTTTGATATAATTACCTTTAAATAATGTAATTTTATTTAATTAGAACTTTCGTATAAAATATTTCTGTTTAAATAATTTAATGACTACTAAATCGTAGATAATAATTTTGGATTCTGTTTAAATGAAGTTAAGCGTTTTTTTTTGTTGCAATTTTCAATTATATGTTTGATGAGTAGGAATAATGTGAAACGAAGAAGTTATTTAATTTAAATGTAGACTAGGCTAATGTAATCGAGTTCTATTTCAGGCGGCAAAATACCTTACCTCGGTATTCATGACGAAAGTTTTCAAATTATGTGTAAACTCTATACAGTTTTCGTGTTAAAAGGGATATGAAGTTTCTCGAACGCAATCTTCTATGCTTTAGACCACCGCGTTTCCAGTAAACACATTTCGTAGACGATTGCTCATTTAAATGCTGCTGCATTACTACTCGAGATTTCAAAAAATTGAAGTTATCTTCAACTTACCCATAATATCAACGACCCGTAAAGTATCGACGATCGGTTCCATAATTTCCTCCGGTATATGCATAAGCTTGTTATTCTGCAGGTTCAGGGTCTCCAGTGAATTGAGATTCTCGAAGGCGAGAGCTGGTAAACTTTTGATGCTGAAAAACGTAAACACATTTAATAGGAAAATTGAGCTGAAGCAAATGGAAACGTCCTTCTCCATCCTTTTTGCCTGACTCTCTCGCCTTATACATATATTTTTTTTTATAATACATATACATTCACTTCTTTTACTACGTGTGTACATTTGTGTGCAAATTTGTGTACGTTTCAGTATTCTGCGCTTCACTTACTCGTTTTTCTGCAAATTCAAGAAAGTAATGGAATCCCCGAAGCCGGCGAACGCGTCCTCCGCAATGAAGCTAATGTTATTCGAACGCAAATCCAAATGCCGCAGACGGTGCAATCTTCTCAGCGCATTCGTTGGGATCGTATGGATGTTGTTGTCTCCCAATCTCAAATACTGAAGATTTTCTATATTTACAAACAAACAAAAAAACATTAGAAACTTCAGAAAATTAAATGATTTTTATTATTAATTATACCATTGTTTTTTTTAAATATTATATAATAATTATAAAAAATTGGAATTTATTCCTGTAATTATCAACTGTCCAACGCAGAGCAGGCAACAACTTTTAATTGTTTTTTCGCTCAAAGTAAATTGAAAATTGAACGTTCCTTTGCTTTATTATTATTTTATTGCTTGAAAAAAATAATGAAATAATATAATATAAGCAGAGTAATTTAACAATTAAGAATCTCTTGCGAACAGTTTGCGTCGATGAATTATAATTTATTGCCGAATTATGCGATCGTAATTCGCGTGCAGTCATTCATTTAAGCTGCGCAAATTCGAATTTAGTATCGGTATTTATCAGCGATGACAGAAGGGCTCATGAATCGGGCGGAACACGCGAGCAAATTTCATCGAAAACCCTCTATTTTGCATAATAAGTCCATTCGCCACCAACAGCAACAAGAAGAAAGAAAAAACATCTCTTTCGCAGAAAAACTTGCACTTACAGTACACAAAAACTCCCCAATTCTTGTTATTTTCTACCCGCAAATAGTAATTTAAACGAGGTAAAATCTTTTTCACGGCATTAATTCATAATTTTCGTGATTCACGATCTCCACCATCCGAGTGGGTGTGTTTTAATAATCCACGGCGCAGTTTCAGAATTATTACACATATTTCATGGCTCCATTCCGCCCTTGGGAATACGTAATGTTTTTTTATTTCACTCTTTGTTGCTATTATTTTTTTTAATTACTTAGTTAATTGGTCTACATGAAAGTCGATATCGCATTCCAGCTGCATTTAGCGCAAGTGCGTTATGAAATATTTAATTGTTTTTAATAAATCTTTCCTTCCTTCACCTGCAGCCGTATTATTACCAACGTTCTTAATTGCGTGCTGCTATTTCTATTTTCTGCTTTAGATCATCCATCAAACCATTGCGTCATCAACTCATTATTTAATTTAAAAATATGAATATTTATCAATTATTTATTTAATAAAAACAAATTTTGAAATATTACCAAGTGAAATATTGCTTGAAAGTTCGTTGGAAAAATCGATGTTTTTAGAGTAGCTGTCTTCTTTTCTAAAGGAAATTGCAGAGAACATGACATCTGCAATGTAAGTGCATGGAACACTCTATGCAAAGTGCTTTATAAGCTGGATACACCCCTTAATGAACGTGAACTTTCGACCGAAGATATTTGCATTCGAAAGTTGTAAGACTCGCATTAAATTTCATAACGGAAAGTGTTTTTCCTATTCATTAAGGTTTTCCAATTAAACTTTGCTTTGTTTTCAACCTCCATTACTAATTCAGTTCAGAAATACAAGACAACTTCAGCTCGAGGTTAAATGCTTCCTCTTTACGTTTCCTAACAATTAACTATTTATTACAGGGTTTTTTTTGGGGGTAGCTTAATAAAAGGTCGAAATTGCCTTTTCTCCTCTCCGAATTAAAAGAGAAACGGGCAAAGTTTTTTTGGAAGGGCGTAAAAAATTGAGGTGCGCTCATAAGTCTCGCGTCTGGAAGTTTGAAATTGAATTGCGATAGTTTTATGTCGTCCTTAATTGAGTTGCTTCGATATGAGCGCAAAAGTCGTGCAGATATGAAATTCAATTTAACCTTTAGTTAATTCAATATTTGCTACAGGTATAGTTTCGTTTTACCTTCGAGTCCTGCGAAAGCGTCCTCATCGATGTACACGATGCTGTTACCATCCATTTCGAGCGAGTTGAGGAGACTGAGGTGCGAGAAGACTCTGGAAGGGACCTCGGTCAATTTGTTGTGGGCCAAGCCGAGGGAATCCAAGTTCCTGAGACCTAAAGGAAAGAGAACGTAACAGAAGAGATTTTAGACGATGCTGTTGCGCCAAGTTCGAGAATTGCGAACAGCTCATGAAGGAACGGCTGCAATTTGCATATTCCAACAATGGCCCTTAAGCTTTACGGGCCGCCACGCCGGGGCCCCGAAAGGGCCTTAATCCGCGCAGCTTAATGATTCTAATTATATCCGCGACGGCCGCTGCACACCACTTGCGCAATTAACAGTTTTCTTTGGTTTCCTCCTCCAATACAACGTAAATAATTTGTACAGCAATTACAAAAATATCTTATTTAGAAACTTATACTTCTCTAATTATCACATTACAAGAAAAACATCTTGAATATATAAATTACAAGTTTTATTCTCACCACCAAGCTGCGAATTAATTCAATGCGCTTCTTAGTATTGTATTTTCATTATACATAATTCATACGGCGAGAGGAGTTTCCAAGTTTCTTTCTTTTCTTCTTTTTTATTATTAATGATTTTGCAAATTGCAAAGTTTCTAAAGCGTCCCCCGTTTGTCTAGGGGATGACAAAAGTTTAAATGAGTTCTTTCTCTCCTAATTCGTGCTGACACAAAAGCTGATGGTTCCATTTCGGTAAACGTGAAAAGCGTTTCCGGAACACATATTTCCCATTTCTTCTTTTCCAAAACGAATTGAAAAACACACATGCATAAAAATAGAAATAATAATACATTATTATAAAAATAATTAGGAAAAAAACGTGTACTTATTACAAAAGTCCACAAAAATATAAATGTGATAGATTAAAAATGAGTTAACGGATATCAATAAAAAAATCATCATTAAAGTTATTCGAAAAACGCTTAATAAATTATTTAATAATGAGTATTGTTATCGAAATGTTCTTTCATGTTTGTCTCATTTATTATTCATTATTTATCAATATTTTATGCTGTACGAATTATTATGATTCCAAAATATGAAAATATAATTTTGTATAAATAAGAAAGAAAAGGCAGATGGGAATGGTTGTTAAAAAATTCATGTGAATGGATTGCCTTCCAGAATGTAGAAGCTCGATTTTGTATTCTAATATCCTTTACATTGTGGTATTTTATCATCCAAATGGGACTACTCCAGTTATTATTCATTGGGATATCGAGCGGAGATAACATGTTATTTTACTCAATTTCACGATTTAATATTGAAAGTATGGAAATAAAAATTGTATTTACCTTCGAAGTCACCTTCCCTGATTTCGGTCAGGCGATTCTCTTGCATCTCGAGTTTCTTCAGGGTGTCCAAGATGGAAAGGGACTTTTGCGGTACAGATGTGAGCCCGTTGCCTCCTAAATTCAATCGCTTCAGTTTCCTGAAATATTCAAAAGGGTTTATGAATATATGGAAATTGGAAGAGGTTTGATCTCACTTTTCCAAGCCGGAGAATGCTTCAGCGTCGATCGAAGTGATCTTGTTCTCGTATAGAGTGAGTATTTCTAACGTGTCCAAGCCTTCGAACGCCTTCGCATGCAAACTTCCGATCTTGTTGTGGTTCATGTTCAGGATGAGGAGCTGATGTAGATTCTTGTAGGCCGCCGATGGAACCGAGGTCAGGCTGTTTTGCGAGACGTCCAGTTGCGTAAGCATTTTACCTATTTAAAATGAAACATGGTAAGGTTAGATCGATGACTTCCGATTTGGGAATGGTTACCGATGGAGCTTAGAGATGCCTCCTCCACAACGGATAAGCTGCTGTTGTGGATGGTCAAGTGGCGGATGTCGAGGCCCAAGAAGACGAAGCCCGGCAGCTTCCGCAGGTTGTTGTGCCGCAATTTAAGATAGAAAATGACGAGGGACTTTCCCTTCAGCACTCCCATCGCGTTCGAGATGTGCTGCTGGTCCGTGAACTCGCACAGTATGTCCAATCCATTCTTCTTCACGGAACATTGGCACGGAGATATCTCCGCCCTCGGTGGACATTGCTGCTGAATCTGGAACGAGCAAGTTAATGGACCAAATTATTCTCCAAACCTCACACAATCTTTTTCTGCACCTTCTATTAGGTGTCTTTTACAAAAAAAAATCTCCCCCAACTTTATAAATTGGATTATCCACCTCTCTTTCTCTCTTCCCTTACGAATCAACAGCAAAAAAAAATGATAAATAGTGCTGCAAGCACTTTTGCGCTCTACACCTTTGGTTAACCTATGCTTTTGGGTTGGACGTAATTCCTGACGCAACACGGTTTCATACATCACAGATTCCAACCCGAAAATGTATAACTCACTTGCAAATCCCGTCGATTCGGCTAAGGCTTAGCTTTAACTCGTCGATTCAGGAGCGCCCGGCAACAACGATAAATCATCCCACCTCAACGATTCCGCCTCATCCCACAAATAAACCCCACAACCGCTGCGAAATGCAAAATCCGTTTGAACAACAGATTTCCAAACTGTATCCCACTTTAACTTCAACGCGGATAAAGGAAATCGCATTTCCAAAACAATCTTTCAATATTATAGATTCCAAATTTTACATTTATAATCATTAAAATAAATAAAATCTTAATATGGTAAAACATCCAAGATCCATTAAATCCCTCAGATTATCAAATTTAATGAACGATCTTATTGTCTCTGTTTTAATTCCCCGTTGGGTATAAATGTTTTTCCAGAAAAGGTCGTGCGAGTTTCAGGGGATAAGAATAAGTCATAACGGCCTTAAACGACGTTAATTTTAATTACCACACTTTTATGACACTCTTGCTTTCCAACCTTTGTTCTCATGTCACTATATATGTGTGTTTTCCAGGATTAAACCCATTTCCATGGTACTTACACTAGCTACACAAAATCCTAAGCAAAATTATGAATTTAACCAATCTTTTCAGTTATTTTTTTCACTTTTTTTTTATTACTTCAAACATAATTAAGTTAAGGATAAAGTTGCAGTTTGAAAAAAGTTGGAATATTAACAGGAAACTCAATTATAAAGTAATTTGCGTTTGAAATTATCTCGGATCGATGAAATATCGAAACTGTGTTTACGGCTTGTTGGTTGTTGCATCGATTGCTTTCGTTTTTAAAAAGAAATATTTTTTTAGCTTTTACGAACCTGTCGCATCGGGAAAGTCTGCAAATTGACAAGCGGAAGCTTCGACCCGATCGATATTTCTTCCCTTCACGATTTAAAACCACCTTGGAATTTTATGATCTTCACCTCAATTCTATTAAATTTATAATATTTACTTTTTGAATTATTATTTAAATAATATTTTCATACATTTTTCAGTTATATTTTCATAAATAGAAATTTAATTGCTTAAAATAGAAAAAAGAAACAAAGCTAAATCTGTATAGAAATCTATTATTACTACTTTCAAAAGGTTCTTTTCGGTTTGATTCCAGATAATAAACTCAAGCACAATAGTTCTCTGTTCGATACAACAGTTAATTTCAGGTGATTATTACTACTTTTATATACTGTGGTTGCCAATTTTCACAAACCAACAGTTGTTACGTTCTTTCGAGGAAACCCTCATGCAATTACGAGAAGAGCAATTTTTCCATGCGTGTTTGCATACGTTTCCTGATAAATACTCGAAAGGCATTTGCTGTGCGCTCGACCTTTCAGAGTTTCAAATCTTTTGTGCTATTATAAAACATGACAGGTTTAACGAGAAAATCAATGCCACCGGCAGCATTTTCCGCGTGACCTTTTCTTCTCTTCGCACGATTTCCGAACATCAATTAAAATCCGAGGTAAATTAATTATTGATCTGCGTAATCTTTCATCAATCCAACGAAAATGAAAACGAAAAGACGGAAATTTCAAAAAATGCCACGGCTGTAAAAGATTGATGTGGGTCTGAAATACATTTTCGTTACGTCACACGCACAGTGCCTTTTCATTACGCGTTTGTCCGAACGAATCAATACCATTATCATCGCATCGCATCCAAAGGTTGATATATATCTGCTCTGCTCTCTCATCAGCCCCTATTAATGATACAGCCGTTTGATGCACGTAACAGAAAAACTACACAATCGGGTATTTCCAAACTGAAGGTGGAGCGACAAGCCCTTAAATTAACTTGCCATACCCTTATCAAATCCATATTCAAATTCGTTCGTCGCACAACCACAATTTCATAACTTCTCTACTAAAATAACCAGCAGTATTATCCTAACTTCATAAATACATTTATTCAAATTATTCAGATTTTAGTTAGTCTATTTCTTGATTAACATTCGTCATAATTAAATAAAAATTACTAAAGTTTCATAACTATTAACAGTTAAATAATGAAGCAATACTGCAATCTATAGTTGTGGTTCCGCAATTGGCGCATCAGTCATCATATTCATGTAAACCCGTTGTGTTTTCGATGTAATTCAATAGTGCGAAAATTGATATTTGTAAATTTGATGAACCGAACGCTTTCGCATGATAAAACATTTGTATTCGGACACGCAAATTGGTGATTCCAATAGCAATTTAATCTGTTTGTTCAGTTTAAAAAAAAAAAATCTATTTCATTTAAATATTTTGAAATTTAATGAAAAATCGTAGATTTTAATTAGATTAGACAACATTTAAACATGTATTTCTTTCTTTCTTTCATATTATTTTGTTGCAAACATAAAATCTACCATAAAAACCGACCCTCCTATATGCACAGAGCGTAACTGTAGTTACGGCGTCTGCAATCCGCTTCGAAATTGTTGTCCACATCCAACAATCTCCATTTCATTTATTGCCGGAGATGCTCGGAGTCGTAACAATTTTTTTTTATTCATCCCTTGCGTAAATATTTTATAAATTCCACATTGATTCACGAAACGGCATCCCGTAAAGCTCAGAACTGCCAGACAACAATAAAAGAAACTTAGTCTCCCAGTACAAAAAAGAGAAGCAAAAATTCTATAAATTATTTCAATTTTAACGCAAATAAAATAAATATTTTTGATTGTGTTTCAATGAATTAATTATATCGAATTGGTAATAAAAAAAAGTGATGATGTTAATAAATTATCGTTGATTGATTTACCATTAATCATACTAATACATGTCCTTTGTCACCTGTACGATGATGCACAGTTCTAATTCGGATTACGTGGCTCGCATGTGACCAAATAAAAAAAAAATACTCGCCAGACATGGAAATCCCCGAAGAGTCGGGGATATAAATTGCATGGAGACCTGAACGCTGTTTACTTAATTTCCCGGTCAGCGACATTCCTTTTGCGATTGCGTAACATTTTATTTTTTCCCTTTTTATTAGTTACGCAGTAAATCACCTGGACTTTATTCATTGCTCCGATAAATCGCGAAATGTTGGAGAACAAACATTAAAGTTTTTAAGGTAATTTATCATATATTATTATTATTCAGCAGATAATTTTAGAGCTCGGAGAATAATTTCGCAGACTTTTAACGACTCCAGTTTCGCTTAATGATCCGTTAAATATATAAAAATCGTTCGTTACAATTACGACACTAACGTTTTAAAATAATAAACTTTTGAAATCTATGCGATAATTTAACGCGTTTGTTGAAATTACATCATAAAAATATACAAACTTTTGATGCTCGTATAAAATAATTCTATTTTTCATATTTTATCATCATTGAAATTATAAATAATTGTAGATTGTTATTCCGAGGTATTTTTCTAGTTTATTTTATTTAAGCTTGTTGTGTAAATAATGCATGTTGATGCTTCGTTGAATCAAGGGCTTTTCTCTTATTTAGGTCAGTATAAATGACGTCCATTTATCACAACCTACTGCAAAATGAATCCTGCTTCCACCGAGTTACATCCACAGGTTTTCAGATCGTTTTAGGATGTTCTAATCTTCTTAAATTCAGTTGGAAATAATTGCAAAAAATGGACTTTCAAAACCTCTTGTAAATATTAGTAAATAATTTAAATTTAATATGCTTTCTACTAGAATTATATAAAAAATTATAAGTATGAAGATTTTGTTGGTTTCTTACCTCGCACGTGGCCAGAGCGCACAGCCCAGCCAACACAGCCCACGCCCATCTGACCACCCGCACTCTGGCCATGCTCTCTGGGTCTTTGGCCTCGGGCTATGCCATCACACCAATCCGTCTTTACAATCTGAAAATAAAGAGAAAAATAGTTACAAAACTAAAATAAGATGAAAAGTTTAAAAGATGCGAAGCTGAGGAAATAAGGGCATATCCCTTACATTTATAAAATTAAATTTGCTGCTGCATGACGAAACACAATTTCCTTCCATTCGATTCCTGTTCACGAAAATTGAATTGCCTACATCCTAGACACGAATATCATCCAACTCAACCTTATGCAATAAAACATTCACATTTTTCATTTGCTACAAAAGAATCCAATTTTAGGAAAACGAAAGCATTAATAATTAAGAGACACATTTAAAAAAATAAACAGAATCTGTCTTGTTGTCACAATGTGATTGTGTTTGGCTTGTAAACTAATTTTTTACCCCAGTTTGGTTTGGTGGCCTCAGGGGCGGAAATATAATTAGGGTGGATCCATTAGGTTTCAATATTTAATGCGAATGACGAAGGGTCGATGACATTTTGCGATGGGCATAAATATTGTACAGTTTCATTAAAATTGAATCTGGTATTACTTTGATTACCTCCGTCGCTGATCTATTTTAGATTATATTTAAGTACACGATTAATCATCAAGAATTTCGCTAACAGGAAACCCACACGTAATATTATATTATATTTTTATATAAATCTACCTAAAATATTAAAAATAATTAATCTGAATTAAATTAAGTTAATTCAGAAACATTGTAATAAATGTTTGTGTAAAAATTATTAGGAATTATCTAAGAATACATATTTTTTGTACATGTTTATTGGAGGTGAAATCAGAAGTGAAATATGTACAATGATTAGTATCAGATTATGAATTGTGCTTTGGCCAATTCACCTGAATATTGCCTTCCTCGTAAACAGAGATAAACATCATATTCTATGGTGGAATGAGGGAAAAAAATCATCATGCGGTAAAAATCGTGCGCGTTCCCACACAAATCATGATGATGTCGTAATCAAAATTACCACTCACAATTTTAATATAGAACTAGCCATTAACTTGGTACTCCAATTCGTGTTTCATGTGAGTAAATAATAAAATAAATTTGTTATGCAACAACAATATTTTAATTATAAAATATCTTTTAAATATTAAGTAAAAAATAAACCGAAATGCAACAATTGTTTAAATTTTCAGAGTAAGTGAAATGTGTTTTATTGCGCTTCGGATTTTGGAAATTGTAACAACAATGTTATCATCCATCTATATTGATGATGGCTTTAACTGTTTTGGGCTTCAGTTTTCATCGGAATTTCAGATGAACGATCGCAATCAATCGACATGGATATTTCCCGCATTCGGAAATTGTGCGCGAAGGGTCTTGTGCATCATTTCCATGCTTATCGAGCTCTCGCAGCCCATCCCGAAATCGGCTTCGCCCATCGGCAAAACACATAAATTTCAACGGCGTGTCCATTATTAAGTTCGCAAAGTGTAGCCCATTAATTCGAAATGCGAACGCGAAACCCATTTCAGTTTCATCCCCCTTCTTTCACCTATTTTCTTCCGTTTTTTTCCATTCACGCTCGCCCTTCCACAATCCATTAATCACCCTCAGCACACACACACACACAAATATCAACTTCGGACAAAACATAAACATTTTTCAGTTTTACTGTAATTGTTATAATGAATAAATCCATAATTACTTGACAAATACTAAGAAAAGCTTAAAGTTTTCAGAGCTGAAAATTATATTTTTCAATATACTTCAACATCAATAAATTCTCATGTAAGTTAATGTTAGCCAAAGATATATGAACTACGTGTTTGGAAAAGTGAACAGTAAAAGTGTAGGCAATATATTATCGTTTAGTCCGCAATTGTGGAAATTGAAACTGGAGAGAGTTCCAATAACAAAAAAAGCTCTTGGGGATCTGAATGAAAGTGGCTCGAGGCTGAGAGAAAAAGGTAAGAATATAAACTGAAATTGACAGTGAAAACGGTGCAGAGATTCTCCGACGAAGCATGGAATTACAGAATGATTTCGAAAAAGAGTAAAATATTATCGACAGAAAAATCAATAAACTTACCAGAATTTTGAAAATATTATGTAACTTATAAATCAATCAAATGCAACAAACTGTGCAATATCGATATAAACTGGGTGACAAATTCAATTAAAAAACTGTATATATTTTAATTAACGAAGCGCACTTTGCGGTAATTGGAATTGTTTAATTGAAAATTGGAATGGAATTTTTTGGTCGTAACTGCATTGCAACGAGAATCGGACTGCAATAAAAATAATAAATAAATAAATGATTGGATTCGCAGTAAACAAGTCTGAAGTCATCATTTGCATTACAAATTACATGATTGTATGCATCTTCACAACTCCGTGAAATTAATATTGAAGACGTCGTTGTTTGTTCACTTTTTGCTTAAGAAAAATGTTGTGTAATATTTTTTTTCTAGTTGTGAAATTGAATTCTAGTTGAAGCGTAATTCATTGTAATTCCCATCAAATCAATTTATCACATTGAAGCTAGTGAAATTGGTACAGCTGAGCAATTAATATATGTAGAATGGAATGTATGGAAATTAATGTAAATTTCAAATGAACTTCCGTGTTCTCACTGATAATCGAAGTTTAAGTTAAGAAAATTTGTTTAATTTAATGCACATTAATTTATAAATTTTGTTTGTTTCTTTTTTAGATAATGAAACTAATATTTTAAATGTAAATTGAAGTAAAAAAAAAACAATTAATTTAATTGTGTTTTTCTTTTTTAATTTAAATGGAAGTTTCACCTATTTTCGGATGCGCGTCGGGAATACCTGAGGATGAAGCAATAAATTCCGAGTGGGTTGATTAATTTGCAAGAGTGACTCGAAACGTGCGCAATAAATTAGGAATTCCGGAAGCGACACGGAAAAGTGCAGCGAATGCTAAAGTTGCAAGTGGAAAATAAAATAAAAATCTGTTTTAAGAATCCGACCGCGGCTTTGTGTTTTTTTTGGGAACAAGTGCTCAACTGGGGATTAAGAAAGAATGTAAATAACGATAGAGATCACGTATTGAGGGGATGAAGAAGCAAAGAAGAATTAGGGTGAAGGAAAACTCTGGCTTGAAACGAATCGATACGTCGTTGTAGGTGGATTTTCAAAGAGCTGAATTTACTTTGAGAATTACGAAATGTTTATTTAACGTAACCGCAGTCCGAGAAAAAACATGTTTACCATTCGGATAATTAAATAAAATTGCCAGAACTACTTTTTTTTAATATAATTGGGTAAAATCTTGAGAAATTTCAATAAAAATTAAATTCAGTGAAGTGTCTCAATTAATTGAATATATTTTCAATATTCGGATTTATCCAATTATAAAAAGATGTTTAAAGTAACGATTTTAGCAAATAAGGGTTGTTGAAACTTTTTTAACTTTCTTTTATAATATTTGTTTTCAATGAATATGAACTAAAATGTAACTTTCAGTTTGAAATGGAATGGAGTAACGCGTGTTTATAGCAGATAAAGTTATATAAACATACGTAGAGATTATGCATTAATAATTTATAAATTATACATTATGATGTATTCTTGTTTACAAGCGATTCGCTCAAAACATGTTTTGTTTACATTTATTACAAAAAGTAATTAAAACTACTTTTTTTTTTAAACTTATATTTAATCAACATTTTAATTTGTGTATAGAAAATTTATTATTAGATTTATTTTTTACATGAACAGGATGTTATTACGTAATATTTGTTTATTTTAATTTATGTTTTGAAATGATTTGCAAACATAATGATGAAAACGTTTAGATTGGGTATTTCTGAATCGGATGTTTAAATGCTTGGGGCTAACAGATTTTTTTTTAATGGGATAAAGCAAATACAGCCGAAAGGCAAACAACATCCATCGGATCGTGATTATATGAGTCGCGAAGCAGCGGCCGGAAGGGAGACCCATTGGTCGGAATTAATTACTTAACAAATGCCCGGAGGGGAATTCCCTATGGGACGTTAAGTAACTCTGGCCGGACGATTCCTCCTCACCTGAACCGTCCTCGTACGTTACGTTTCGGACTTCGAGTAGTGCAAATCGATGGATTAACGTTATCCTCGGATTAAACGAAAAAAATTGAATCGCACTCGCACACACACACCAGTCGACGTTCACTTTTAATGTCGGATTAGGAGCTGCACTTGGATTATTTACACTTGAATCACTTCATGTTTTTTTTTTGGTTTTCTTTTCGTTTTACGTAAAATGGAATCGCGATTGGATTGTTGTTGCGTGGAACGGTGTAACCTTGATCGGAGCGCTCGGATAAAATGTGGTTTCGGGGCATGAATGGCGGCTTGGCTTTCAGTAATGGATGATTTCCTGTCTAGGGATGTGTCAAAACTGGCCATGATTAACCCTTTTATTATATGGCCATTGTTATACATTCTCACACATCGCACTCTCTTCTCTATGATCAAACGTGCATCCATTTACGAGCGGTGCGCGCAGCAAAGGCGTGTACCAAATCGCAAATGTGGAACGCTCCAAAACCATCATCATCATCATCATCACAATAATCCCGATGATTTCAAAAGGAAACAAAGAAAATCATCCAAAATCCACATGTGTAGATACGTGACCGAAACACGTTCATCTGCAACGATTCCCATACCAATCGTCACGTCTCATTTTCGATCGTGATCGCATTTATTTGTTAATTGATGCACCTAATCCGTTGCATCAATTTCCAGTGTTTTACTCAAATTTTAATTTAATTTTATTAATATTTTCTCTGCCCGATGCTTTGATTCATTACTGAACGCTCGCTCCACTCTATTCTTAGATAATCGAGCCATTCATGTCAACAACACGCAGTCTATTATTTATTTCCTACGTGATGAATAACACAACGCAAGCAACAACTCTTCATGCCTGTTACTCAAACATTCATTTAAGGTGAAGCGCATCGATTTTCCGGAAAATCGGAAATAGGTCGCTTCATAATTACAGTTACCAATCCCTTTGTCTGCACATAATTCAATGTTCAATTATCTAACTTAAACTTTCCTTCATCCATCTTCAAATAATATTTACATAATCAAATTCCCTATTCAACTAGTTTCATCGAAATTCCTTAAGCAAATATAATCTTCATCAATTTTAACTTTAAATTTTATATTATGTTATTTTTTATAAAGAATTGTTAGCAATGAAAGGGTAAAAGTAATATATAATAGTAAGCTGCGAGTAACAAAGTAGATGAGAGCGTTGCGATATGAAAAATAGTAATCTCGAAGCAAAGAAACGCGTCCTAATGAAGATATGCCGTGCTCTGGAAATAAAATTATTTGCTACATAATAAAAAAAAACAAGCAAACAATGGAACGGCTCATTAAAAGCGTAACACTGAAAAATATATTTTTTAACTACGAAAATTTGGAGATTTTATCCGGAAAATGGATTAAAAATTATTCATAATATACCCGTGTGTGTTTCGCATGTAATTAACTAAGTCAAAGTGTCAGATCGGTGCTAAGATATGATTTTTCACCTTGCACGATTTAATTAAGTTTGGAAAATTGTTATTTTTAGTTTGCACGGAAATTTTCTGTAAAAGTTGATGCAGAATTTGTATGGGGCCACTTGTGGAAAAAAACTGCATAAGTCATTAAAAATAAAGTTTTCTATCGTGAAACTGCATTAATTCTTTCTCCCGCTGCTTCATTCCGTTTCGCTTTGTAAATTCAACTTTTCAACTAGTTAAGAATTGCTATTTTTTGTTCGCGTTTTGTTTCTTTTCTTTTACGGCAGTTTAATTTAATTATAGGCAATTGTGAATTTCTACAGTATGAAAACGTGCGGAAAGAAAATATTTATTAATTGAATGGAAAACAAGGGATAATTGGATTGAAATATAAAAAATTGTGCGAAAATTTTATTGCAACTAACAAATAAAAATATTTGGAAAACTTCCAATCAAGTCTTCACGTTCCACCCGTTGGCAGTTCGTTATTGAATTACAGTGGATTGTCGCCTAGCATTTTCCCGCTCCGACTGCTAATGGAAATTTCCCGGAGCTAATGGAAAAACACGTCGATACTTCACCTTCATCTACATAGGTGTTTTCCCGACGACCTGTGCATCGTCGTATGCAGATTTTGTTAATATTCCAGCGAAAAAAAAACTGGATTTTATTAATGTAGAATTTCCTTTCCTCTCTGAAAATCTTAACTTAATCCGCGCAGCGAATCTTCTGCCAAAGGAAGCAACGTTCATACATATTACATGCTCGAAGATGGAAAATCCTTGATGACTGCGAAAAGGTAAATAACGTTTTGTAATTCGTGGATATGCAAAGCGGAAGCTCGAGCCATTTCGAGATGCTTTTGCTCCATGATTTATGGGACTTTGCGTATGCAAAACATCGTACATTCGTACATGTAAAATAAACGAAGATGTATCGTATAAATTTTGCTCGAGTTGATGTTATTTCTCCATTTCAAAATGTTGTACTTTCTTTTTTCTTTTATAAATTAAATTTATTGCTTCAAATATATATATATATATAATTCGTGTACGAAAGTTCGTCAATACTGCATGTAAAATATATAACTTGGGGTCATTGAAACCTTTATTGGAATTTCCGTATGCTCATCCTGTTTATAGCAATATTCTAAATAAATTAACTTAAATCAATCAAAATGTAACAAAGCAATAATAATTACAAAAATTTATATAAACTTTAACTTATTTAATATTAATTACAACTTACAAAAATGTATTAAAATATGTGAGTAAGTTTATAGTTTACTATTCATTTAAAATTTTTAATGTAATTTGTTCTGAAATTGTTGATCAAACATTTACTTAGAAAGTGGACTTTGTCATTTTTCAGACTGTTCCGTTTTCAATTAATGAACTTAAATTGCGCCAGGTGAAACTTGTGAATGACAGGTAAGATGATTGACAGAATTTAGAAATTGTAAAGCCTCGATTAATCTGCATGTGTCGCATTAATTATCCCAAGATGATTATCGTCCTTCGATAAAGCATTAACAACAAAGCCTTTGTGAAGAAAACGGTAACGTTTTGTGTGTGCAACGAGCGTTTTGTGTCGCAATCGCATTTGATGGAAGAGAGGAAAACGGAAATATATGCTTCTCTCCTCTAAAATAGAATCTCTAAAGCCATTGTGGAATAAATCACGAGCGACGCCTGGGATAGAGGAAAGTCCTTTCAACAGGCGAAACATTTAAATAAACCACTCGTTTATTATCATCGTGGCCAGAAGGCGTAAACAAGAAAAAAGCACTTAAATCTGTAAAACTTGAGAGCGATGGAAAAGAAAATTGTGAATGCGCCGGGTTAAAAATCGATTTATTTTATTGTATAATAGGTGGTCACATAATGAGCTGCGTCGCAGCGGCACGCTTTTAAATGCAAATCAGTTTCTTGGGGGACGTTTAAAGTTTAATTGCCGCCTCCGACTTCCGGCCCCTTTCAAGACTGTGCGTGCTGTTCTAAGTGTATTATGTGTACATTAAATAAAGAGAAAAGAAAGAATGAGGCACGTGTCGGTGGTTCTTTTTTTCCAAGAAATTAAACGAGAAAATTACCCGTCCTCCTTTCAAAAATAATGGTTCACCTCCATAAAATAATGTTTTATGTTATATTTTTGCGTTGAAAAGGGTTCATTGTATATTTTTATGCAATTTATATAAATATTCACACAAAAGAGTTTCAATATAAATAAAATAAAAATTAAGTTTCGTATTGAATTTATATTTGTTTTCTTAAAATAAAGACGTTTGATCTATATTTATTTTCATAATAAAGGTCTGCACAAAATAAATTGTTGGAAGCGAAGTTCTGACAATATTGGAATTATTCATGTAAAATCAACGAATACGGTTGTGCGACATATACAATTTTTTTTAAAAGTATGTGTAACGTAGAGATGATTGTTGGGAAATCATTTCTGGTTCGATGAATGCATTTTTAGGAAGAGAATTGTATGGATGCAAATAGTTTTTCATTCGAAAAAGGGTTTGCATATATTTGAAAATGGTTTTCTGTGTGTGTACGTATTTTCGGTTTGGTTCGCAGCAGCAAGCATATTGTTTCGCAAAGTTTGTTTCCCTTCAGCTACAGCATCTCTTTTATTAAGATAACTAAATTACAGACTCCTCCCGCCCCGGTGCAGAGCACAAAAGGAAATATGAGAGGGATGGAGGTGGCCCAGGGAAGTCTCGCAGCGGGGGGGAATTTTCCTTCCAGAACTCCGCAGAAGGGACAGGATAATTGTGTTTCCTTTTCCTTGACAATATAAAGGAACATTTTCAATGATGCGTATATATATACATAGAAGGTATACCAATCCATTTCCTATGGGACAACCAACATGTTTTCACGTTTCCAAGACGCTAATGAAATTCAAATTAAACACGTCTTTCTTCCCTTTGCGCATCTTCACCTCGGGGGGGATCTTCGCAGCATTTGCTACGACTGTTATTGGGAAGTCGTGGAGCCTAAGGAGGTCTTTCCGTGAGTCGAGAATTGCGAGTTGCAATTGATTGGAATAGGGCTAGTACTGTACCGCCACCTCTTCTAACCCAATTTTCCTTTCGCCCTTCTTCCAAACAAACACCCGTGCCTTTGTTTGCGCAATCAATAAGCACCATCTTGGCTGTCCTCTTAACTCCCGCCTCTAAAAATAAAGCCTCGGACTTGGCGAAAATATTGACCTAGAAATATTGCTTGCTCTCCAACAACTGCACTTTTACCCTTGCAAACATAAATTGATTAACTTCTATAGATTTTTACTTATATCCTCTACAAAAAAAATATCAAATTCCTTATCAATAGCTAAATAAATAAATATATTTATAGTGAGTTAATAAATATGAGATGTCTGCAATTGAAAGCTTACATAAATGATATAAGCTCTTTATGGAATAAATGCCAGACTCGGATGTTCACCCAGTGTTTTCACAATCCGATTACATCGAATTTATTCCATTCACAAATAAATTTGCATAAAAAACTTTAACATAATAAAAAAGGGTGATTATATAAGTAAACTTTGCATCTAATTGTATCAAACACTTTCAAATTGTACAGAAACGAACTTTAAGAATATAAAAAGAATACCTTAATTGCATAACCTTTTATTACGCTGAACCGGAAACTACTTCCGGTCTAATCAACGTCGGAAACAATTTTCTTTTAATTAAAATAAAAGCACTTTCTATAAGAATTTATTCGCGTAGTTAAAGAGTCTTAGTCTATTCCTTGGGGATACATTTGCTTAGGGGAATCCCCGATTGGCCAATTCGTATGTCGTCCATCCAGAGGCTTCACGCAAAATGCTTTAAACCAAATATTTAAAAAAAATCTAATTGGATCAATTAAAAATTTGATAAGATAATGGAAAAACGGAAGAAAGGAAGAACCATTTCGCTTTAGGGTCTCTCGAGATTCATCACAATTCAGAATAAAATGAGAAAGGGGACGAATAAAGTGAATAAATTTTGGAGAGATTTTAATCCTATACTTCTTCTTGTATATTTTTCATTATTATTATTATGATGATGCTCTTTGAGTTTGATTCAATTAATGGATGAGAGATTCGAACGCTTTGACCTAGAAAATGTGGAAGGTCTTTGAATCAAAGATAATTTTGCTCGGTTTTATTAGTTAGAGTACACTCGCAAACCCACAAACACACACATCTCTTCCATTAATTCTAAACGTGCCGTCCCACCGAACTTTTATTGCGAAACACGTCCACTTTCATGTAGGTAAGCCGATCGCTGCACGCAAGGGCTTCCAATTAATTGCGAATCCCATAAATTGTATTTTCCTTACCCGATTTCAACCCACCACAAACACTTTCCCTATACAAAGATTTCCTATAAATTTCCCGACTCGACATTCTAAATCTCTTGCACAGTAAACCCGATCAGCTGTACGACTTCTGAAGAGTTAAGTTTCATGCTGTATCATCAATGTATAAAGATAGATTTTTTATTATGTAACTTTTTTTAATGTAAATTGTATGTTTTTTTTTTGTTTATATAGAATGATGTTATTAGAAATTAAATTGTAAATGTTCTCGTTACATTTATCCAAGCTCGAGCAACGGAAAGTTTTGTTTGGAAACGCGAAGTTTATTGTAAAATGTACACATTCACCGATGTTTGCAACGAAAACACCAAATGCAAATGCGAGCGGGAAAGACCAAAAGCTGGCAGTTCAATCCATTCAATCTGCACAAAGGATTGTTCGTAGATCCATTCAACACTTATCGAATGCAAAACGGTTTCGATGATAAATTCTGGAAATGAATTGAAACTGGAAGCATTCGTGACCCAGATCTAATTCAAACATCAACACCTAATGCACAATATATGTAATATTACAGAACACGTCACAAAACTAATTCATACAAATCCTGAAACGTAATCAAAATTTCTCTAAATTATTTCAGCAGCTTTATTTTAATAAAAGTAATTTAACTTTAATGAAACTGCATTTTACCTATGCTTTTCATAATTTTCTAGTGAAATGTGGAGTGTCTCTCTAATGAATATTCCCCTTTTTCATATATAAATGTGTTCCATTTCATACTGAATAATGCGGATTCTCGGGAGAGTTTAAAGCGAAATCGAGGAAACGGCCTCATCTTCCCCCTGGAGAGCTATAAATTCGGAGCCCGAAAATTTCAACCCAGCGGATTCCTTTAGAACGTCGCAAATCCAATATTTTAACATGAGATATTAAGGTAATAAACCTGCTTATTTTCATGATAATAACTTTCACAAAAATCTCAATTAAAATTAAATTTAAAATATTGTATTTTATATTATCTAAAAATATTCAACATGAAGTTTATATACCGAAAACTGAGATGAATACAGGAAAGTTTTGAAATAGAAAACAATTCTGAAAGTTTCTCATTTTCCTGCAGTTCCAACTTAAACTTCGTTTATGTATTTTTTTTCTTTGGAAATATTCGTTTTTTGTCTGTTTGTTTCTTTGTTGTTTATCAAATATGCTGGCTCGGTTCGACTAACTTGTAATTACAAAGTGAGTGGGTAATTAATTATAAAGTGCTTTATGAAAACCTATACAGGACGACGCTCATCCTCTCTTATTCCTTTGCTACTCGGATGGAATATAATTAGAAGACTTTTAAACTTTCGGAATTACGAAGTGCCGTTAGAGAAAGAAGAGGAAAATTAAGAAAAAAGAGATGGATAGTCTTTCGCTGCAGAGGAATATTGTGTGTTCGTGCGAACGCATTAAGGACGAGCGAGAGCGCGGGAAACTTAAACCGTCCGTGTAATTTACTCCGTTCGAGGAAGAAAAAGAGAAAAAGTTTCCTTTAGATTAAGGTCAAAGCGGAGCAATTGCTTTAATTAATATCGCACAACATAATTATTTTTGCTGTTGAAATATCTATTAGTTTTCAGAAAAATTATATAACAGCTTACATAGTACAGAATCATTACAAACAGGTATTACGGCTATGCATGAACGTAATAACACCGTGAATTTTTTATTAGATGTGACATCATAAAACATGATGATGTATAATCACCATAAAATGTTGAATATAGCTCATTTAATAGATCACAATTAATAATTTAAATTTAAACAAATTTAATTTTTTAATATAATATTAATACGTAAATTAAAAATAATCAGATTTAATAAATAAGAAATTTTCTATAATTAAAAATAATGTGGGAGATTGTCGGATATGGCTTTAATTTGCATGTTATCTGATCAGCACATAAATATAAGCATTACGTAACGATTTTTACGATGGAGAGAGAAAAAGCTTGGGTGTATTTGGGTCGGAAGATAATTCTTGCTGCGGGTAAAAAATGCTGTGTAAATTTCGTTATGTAAATTTTGAAATGCGACACCTGCGGTCCATTCGTGCCTTTTTTCCTGCTGCGTTGGCCCATTTTTTTTTTGTTCTTCGTCTTTTGGAATAAGGATACGTTCAGACTGCTCTTATATAAATTGACACGCACATAAAACGAAATGCGCCCATACCGCCGCCGCCCCCTCCTTACACTCCCCTTTTTGGAAGTGGGGCCCTTGGGAGGTCTCAGGTGCGCAGGGCCGTACATAAATCCCTTAGAAATGGGTCCTGCAGGACCTCCGGGCTCAAGGATTAACTGGAGCGCCATATACATGAGCCCCTTCTAAACACAATGGCCCGAAGGATGGGGTTCTATTGTTGTACCTCAATTTACACAAATATTTGTTTAAACAAAAAGCGAAAACACGTGTATATATTGTATATACGTATATAGATATAGGTATAAATGTATTCATAATCCCGCCGATATTCGGTCTGGCACTGAAACAATGTTATTCCAATCCGATACGACGTAATTTCCTCCGGGAAATTTAATTAATACTCGCCTATATAATATGCAAACGAAAATATTATTTTTCCACTAACGTTGAAGCCGTTTTTGCATTTAAATTGTTTCTGGAATAACCGAGCCGACGTTTATCCGCTCTATTTTTTTTTTTGCCTTTCTGGACACGAAGCTGGAACGAAACGAAATACAAAGAGCTTCCTTTGTCATCATCGGAATGCATGCATTTTTATGCAAATACTTTACGAAAATATTATTTTTAAAAACGCACACGTGGAATATCGAAAGGTGGAAAATGGTCATATATTTCGGAAGGAAATGCGAGAGTCCTCTAGTAATTGAATTTTAATTGCAATCATTACTTTGACATTAGTTTATGGATACCGTTATTATAGACACATATAATATGCAAACGTCGGAATATTCCGTAGGGAACACTCAATAAATTAGATGTTTCCGAAGTTATAGTTATCCCATTCCAACTATTGATTTACCAAAAAAACATTTATTCTTTTTACAGCAATTCTATTATACAATAATACAAATAATTATAAATTTTAAAAAATAACAACGTAATTTTCAATTTTCCATGAGTTATACAAGGTTTGTTTGCATTTTAAATATGTACGTCTTTCAGAGTCGAAATTACAAATAAATTATACATATTTACATTAATTTCAATGAGAAAATTAATAAATTATTTTTTAATTAATTTATATTTACCTAATAATGTTTTTTTTTCTATGATTCTAATATTTTTTTGTAATTATTTAATTTTGTTTGAGTTATGAATATGCTAACATGACTTGGTAAAATTTAGTTCATAGCAACAGTTGGTGTTTAAGCTTGGCACGTGTTGAATCTCATTTCAATTCAATGATTTTCCGGAAAGGTGATCTTCTTTTCAACATTTTTAATCATGAATCATCGAATCGGATCGATAAGCACAGCCCATTGGGAAATTTCCTGCAGTTCTCTGTTTACGTCTTCATCAATTTTTGTCGCATCGTCGTAACATTTTTGTAGAATTGTCATAACCTCCCCAAGGTTTTGACGTGTATCATCCACATCATTTTTTATTTCATTTTTACGTTATCAATTTTTTTTTATAATAAAATATTACAAATTACATATGTCATTTTACATGTCAAAATTAATTAAACGTCAAGATCAGAATATATCAATAATTATTGTCTGTGTCATTTTATATGTCAAAATTAAGTAAATATCATAATGAGTAAATTGTAATAATAATTTTGTATCGTTTTTGTCTTATATAAATAATAAGATGTGTCATTTAATAAGTCGAAATTAATAATTGTCAAACAGCTGTTCACTTACGTCACACGGATATTGGAGTGAATGTATTTTTAGTTGTGAGCTGTGTTAAATTTTGTGGAAACTTGTTACACTTTTTGGGAAGGGCGAAGGTCCCGGAAATCAATAGAGTCGAAATTGACATCGGCCGCAGCGAACACATACACCCACGCAAACCATTCACCTGGAATGGGGTAAATCGAATTACCAAATCACTAAACCAAATATCGGAACCAAGTCGAGTAAAAATCAATTTGCCCCTAGGAACAGAAAGAATCGAACATTAAAACCTTCAACCTTTTCCCCTCTTTCTTCACGGTTTGTTGCTGCATCCTTTCAGCAAATTGAAATAAAAAAAAACCCTCAGAATTTACCGCAAACCCAAACACGATTTAACTTTATATAATAATTATGTAATATTCTATTTATTAATCAATTTATTTGATTTAATCATTTAATATTTAAGTAGGCTGTATATAATATTGACATCTGTCATTTTAGATTAATATTTGATATATTAAATGTCATATATGTCATTATGTGAGTGGTTCGTTATAATTGTTTGTTGGAAGTAGCACTTCTTAGTCAGGTATGTTAATCGGATGGTAATGCAGTGGATGAACGTGGACAAGTGTCGTAGGTGCTGCAAGGACCTTTTGAGGTGAGATCCTGTTGCTTTCCGCTTCATGTATTCAACGGTCTCGCAGACCTTCCACATACGCTGCACGTAATTTACTACCCTTAACAGCTGTAAACTCCCAATGCTAATATTGCACAAACACAGAGGGGACCCGGCTCCAGCAAATTAACGTTTGCAAGGGCGCTAACGAATCCACCGCCGACCAACCAACCAACCAACCCCCTTGTGCAATTTCCAACTCGACCCTCGCATTATCCTTTTTTGTATATCCATAAAACTCGCTGCTACTGCTGCTGCAGAGTAAATTCGCGAAATATATTCACTTTGCTTGGCTAATTCCGTGTACGTACATTTTCGAAATTATTCCCATTTACAAATTTTCTTTTTTCTTCCGGTTTACATGGAAACGTTTGCTTTTCATACGTCTGTTTGCTCTGTTTGTGTACTTCCATTTTTGCGACGGGATTAACCGCTGGGAAATAACTCTCATGATGTTTCATTTTTCCAACCGGAAAAAAAACTTTTACTATTTACATTTTAATTAAAATATTTTTTAGACCATTTTATATGCAATTTATAATTAACAAATCACCAATTTAATAATGTACCTAAAAATAAATTAATTAATTTATTTACTCAATCAGCGTAATAATGAATGAAAATAGTAAAGGAATTCAATAAAACTATTTAGAAAAAATAGGCTAGACATCGATATAATTTATACAGTTATTTTATTACCGTTCCTCATTGTTACCTGGAATAAATTATTTTTATCTTATCGTCTAGACCCGAGACGGAATTTTCTACACACATGTTTTTGCGTTTTTTACTACGTTCATTCACTTGTTCATTGATAACGAGTATTTCTGAGAATCGCTGCGTATTTTTTTGCCCCATTCCTTTACGCTCGTCGAATATAGTATTTTTTTGCCAAATTTATTTTTACATTAATGAATTCATTCATTATTTTGCACGTTGATTGCATAACTTACATTTTTTCTTTAATTTTTAATTAAATATAATAATTTTATTTATATTTTAATACCTTAATAATTTATGCATAGAAAAATAAGATTTTCAATTTAATTATTTTATGCAAATCAATTAAAAATGCTTAATTATTTATTTACTTGAAAATAAAACATTCCTGAAAAATAAACAAATAAATATGTATTCTGTTTATTTGCTTTTGAATATTTTTTATTAAATTTATACAAATATTTTGCATATTTTTTTACGAATTCATTAGTTATTATTTTTCACAAATAATGTATTTCAATGTTATGTAATATGCACGTAAAATTGATTGTATATAAAATAAATCAAAAATATTATTTATACGCATAAATGTTTTACATTTTATTTATTCAATAATATTCGTTTATGTCCGATTGTTGAAATGTTTTTTTTTTATTATTAAAGTACAGGAAAATATGCAAATTGCTAATATTAACATTAAATGAAATTTATTTATTCAGAAAATGCAGATTGTTTAAACAAACATACAAATAATATTATTTATTTGATCTTTTTGTTCAACTAATGAACCAAATACGCGAATTCCATTAGGGTTGTGTTGTTGTTTTTTATTATTATTTCTATACGGAAAATATATCGAATTATGTAATATGGGAAAAAAAGATATGTTGAATGCCCTGCGCATCCACCGGTGAATAAAGCCTGCAGGAAAAACAAACACGTTGGGAAATGTAATTGAAAACTTCAATGATAACTTCGAAACAAAAAAAAACAAATATGCGTAAAATAATAGACCACAGACAAACATTGATATTTAAAACAGCTATGTTTTTTTTTGTTCATCGGTGAAATGAAAATATTCGCGCAAAAAAATGCATATTCCGTCACTGTTTCGAATGGATCGTTGAATACATTTCATTATTTGCAAGAATTAATGTATTGAAAATTTGTAAATATTTAATTTACAGTAAAATTTCTCATTTATGTTAATGCACGGCTAATAATTCTAGAAAAATCAAAATTCTTATTAAAGTCGTAAAAGTAATTTGTGAAATTTTTAATGAATAAATAATACTTGTCAAGTGGCATGTAAAGTATTTTTTAGTATTTAAAGAAATAGTTAGTTTCTTAAATAACAGTTTTCCGACTAAGTAAGATGAAAATCGAGTGAATAATTGCTGTGATTCCGTCATCTCGTATTAAATCAGTCCGTAATTATTTCTTCTCCATTTTCACTCGGTAATTACTAGGTTTAATTATATTTAGTGTGAGTTGTTTCTGTGTGAGGTTGGGGGTTGCGCGAGGGAATTGCCTTAATAATGGATTATTCCGCCGGTCCGAGGCTGACACGTAGAAAGGGCGCGGCGGCAATTTTCATTACTATTAATGTAAAAATAAAACCCTCGGTTTTTCCGCCGCGTATTTTCCTCACCCGAAATGAAGAGATTCCGAAGACCCGGAATTGGAATAATGGAAATGCAGAAGCACGACGAAGTAATATTGCGTAAAGAGATTTCCGGCACATCGTCGGGGCATTAGGACGAAGGTAATACAGGAACAAAAGTACAGAAAAAAAAAAGGGGAGAACGACGGAACAATGGGGGAAAGGTAAACTCGTGTGGAACGGACGAACGTTGGTAAATGAATTTGCTGGGAAAGGAACCGAATTAAACTTAATTAAATTTACCTGCTATTTCAGTTGGGCTGGAAATCTTTCTTTCTCTCTGTTATAATTAAGAATACAATACATTAATTATATAATAAATGATGAATATATTTCATAGTTCTATTTTATCATTCATATAATTCATTGCTTGTTAAGAAGTAATATTTTCAGTAATTTTTATTAAAATTAAATGTTATTTTTTAAAATTTAGACTTTGAAGAAATACAATAATATTGTTTAAAATAATGTATTTTGATGACGAATCATTTTGAATACTAATTGCAAGGCGTGAGGTTCTACATTTTCTGTTTATTTTTTTTTCAGTTTAGTGAGTAAAGTGAAATATTTAAATGAGACTTCATTCGTATTCAAAGCGAATGGATGTGATGAGGATTCAGGTGTATTGAGATCATTTGAATAATCCACGCCCTTTATTTAAAAAAAAAATCCAATTACTCTTTTAATGAATCCGCTTCACGTCTCAAGAATTAATTATAACTTTCATAGTTTGGATAATAATTGAAACGCTTCAAACTACTGCATTATTGATTATATAATTATAAATGAGATAATTTGGTGTACAAATTGATGTTTTCCTAAATAAATAACTTATGGATAACAATTAGATCGGAAATGTGAATCGACTCGTTCCCGTTTGGATTTGCGCTAATGCATTCCACCTAGGCAATTATAAATCCGCAAACCGACGGAACGCATAAAATAATTTCCAGCCATTCAGGCTTATCGATTAGAGCTTCCTCATTCTCTCCGCATCTCTCGCTTGCACACGTATAATACAGCCTGTCTTTCAACCTAACGCGGCCTTCCGGCATCCTACTTTCCACCCCTCATCGCTAATTCCCTATAAATTATTGAAAACCCATACACCGGGTCACGTCCATCAAATATGTATACGAATTCCCATCCGTTCGAAGGGTGGCGTCGATACAACGAAAATTAATCAATAATTTAGAACTTCTTCCACAGCTAAACCATTTTTTAAAAAAATATTATTTGCGCTATTTCCAATAAAATATTTTATTTTATTTAATAATAATTTCCTAATTGAATATAAGTGTTGTTATTTAATTGCAAAGCAAATTTCAATTATGTTTATGCTTTAAATAAACATAAATTTATTCGAACAATTTAAATTTATTTTTCAGCTTATTTTTGTTGCTGCATTATAAATAATTAATTAATTTTAGCCTGCAACCATTTAATTAATAATTAATATTTAAATAATTTTGATATGTATTTCGCAATTTTCCAATAAATATTAATTATATTCTTTAGTCAACTATAAAATGATTTCATAGTTAATAAATCTTTTAATAATTATATAAATACAATCATTAAAATTATAAATATTTTATTAATATTTGTACATATGATGTAATATATTTGTTCTTGAAGAAAACGAGAATGTTTATTTTTTTGGTTCATCATTTGCTGGGTTACCTGAGATGTGGGAAGATGAGCTGAAATTACGATTATTTTTCCTCCCTCGTTATCTTTCCTCCCACGAAACTTCCACATGCTACAAACATGCGGTTTTTTGCGCCCCCGCAGAAATGTGGTCTGCTATTACGTTGCAGGAAAAAAAGAAAAAAAAAAGGGAGCAGTGAAATATGAATGTAATTACAATTAGGGTGGAAAATGATGAAAAATTGCAGAACATTACATGGAAATAGATCTTTTGAAGCGTGTTTATTGTTGTTCTTATTGCGCGAACTGTATTTGCCAGACATTCTGTTTGCGTTTCGGATCGCGCGAAGTTAAATTTACGCAACAACATCATCTGGCATGTAAAAAATAAATCAAATGATAATGCGTTGGGGGATGAAAAGCGGAGCGATATAAATCTGGATTAAAAAGTTTGTACAGTTCCCAATGAAATTCATATTTGCTTGTTTGCTTGTTTTGCAAAAACAGTTCAGAGAATTTGGAGTTATATAACATATACATTTACTCAGATTTTAACCTAGAAGAATAATTTTAAAAATACTTGCTTAGAAATGAAAATAAATATCAATATTAATATTATTAAAATATATTTCGTAAAGTATTAAATGTATATTAAAAATGTATGTTGAGTTCTGAGTTCTTGAACTTCATTTGGTCCGAATAAAAAGAATTGTAAAGTTTACGTGAATACTGCGAAAACTAAGTTAATTTCGTTGATGAAATATTAAATTGGTGCGAAGTTTATATGGAAGTGGCGCAGGGATTCGATAAAAGATAATAAGAGTGGAAAGAAGGACTCGAAACACGGAGAGAACAAGCCGTGCGTGAGTGTTCCCATGGCCCATTACAACGTCCTCACGTTCATGCCCCTCCGTACTTTTATTACGGAAAATAACAATAACATCGTGCGAAGTTTTTCATCTCCTTACATAATCATTGTTATTATTATTATTACTCGCGCTGCGTAAACTGAGAGAAATCGATAATTGCGGAATAATTTCGAATGAAAATATTCTCAAGAAAAAAGAAAGAAAGAAAGAACACCCTCTCCGCAAATTATGCAGATGTACCGATAACAAAGTTGCTTCCCTACGCGGTCCAAATCTCGTTGCATAATTCAGCAGTTAATGAAAGAAGGAGTCGAAGAAAAACTGGGAAAGAAGGAAGAGAAGAGTCCGTTTTAAATTTAAATTATGTTATTGTGATGGATGCGCCTTATTATCCTTGCATTAACCGAGGCGCCGCAGAGTGCTCTGATATTTCATCCTGCGGCTGCGAAGAAAAAAAAGGAGCAACTCGGGAGAGGTGGATGCGCCGGGTATAAAGTATGTGTGTGTGTGTTGTAACTTTATATAATAAAGCGCCCCGTGGAGACGTTTCTTATACGAAGATCTGATTAATTCCACGACCGCTATAACTTCCGCGCGATCTTAGATTAATAACAAACATTGCGGGTGGTTGTTTTCGCCGGACGTATTTGAATACATGCAAAATTGTGCGGAGATTATGCCTGTTTTTGCTTGGTTTAATCCACCAGATTGATGGGTTTATCTTAACGGTAATTTTAATTTAATATTTCCCAAACCTAGTTAATCGCAAAATCTCATTTATACACACTACAAAACATTTATTAAGTACCTCCGATTTTAGAAACTTGATTAAAAACATTAGCAAGAAAACTTACATAAATAAAATTAATTTAATTATAATTACATTTACAGCAATGTAACGTTTTATATTTAAATTTATGAAATTACAAAAACTCGAGTATAATTAATGAAATGTGAAGGCAAAAAAACAATATTTACCTTTGATCTTATTTGATAAAAAAATAATTAATATATTCCCAGTTTATTAGAAAACTGGTGCGTTTTCTTTTTGATCATGTTTTAAGTATATAGCAAACATCATTATTTTTTTGGTAGAATTATAAATAAACTGAAATCTATAGGTTTTATTTTTTGTTTTTGATTGAATAATTTTGCAGGATTTATTTTCTATATTCTTTTCGAGCTCTTGGAATCTTACGAGATTGAAGAGAAAAGTTCAAGTCATAATCCTGAATGATACTTTTCCCTTTTTTAGCTGATTGCACTTAGCCAAAAAACCATCTAAACCTGAGATGCTTTTCGTGTTTCCATCGACGCAAAGAATAAAAAATATATATATTTGAAAGGAGTACTTTCAATTACGAAGAGTCAAGCTCGTTAAGTAAATGCAATGGTTGGAATTGGTGACCCAGGGGATATTTGGTTGGAAGAAATTACAGGACTGGTGTGTTCGCCTTGTATTTATGTTTACTCTTTGATCGAATTCATTTACTTGCAGTTGGTAATTTGCTTGGAACGTGATCCGCTATTTCTCTCTGTCTATATCGATTTCTGTATTTTCGAATCATCGATTGAGGATTTCCGGAAACTTTCGTTAATGTGGGAAAACGACATGCAGTTTGAATTATTCAATAGAAAATTATGAAAAAAAAAAAAACAATTCGACATTTGCCTTTTCATTTACTTATTAATTTAAACTGCATTTTCTACATAATTTTTCTTGTTATTTATAAATGTTACAAATAAATGTAGAATCTGTTTACTGTATTATAGATTTTCCGATTGCAAATCTCGTCGTATCAGCGTCATCTCAAGGACGTCGGAGGCGTAGCGTGAAATGAGCTTTTTGATAATGTAAGGCCCATATTCCTTCCTCCGAGATGCGTCTCCTATTTACGTATTCCACCTTAATACAGCATTGATCCCGAAACCCATTTGCACCAATCTTCGAACCCTTGAACAACTCCGCACCACCATTTACACCAACATCAAACAATACCTCCATTAATCAAATAATTATTCAAATTGTTTTTATTTTGCATTGATCCGAAAATCCATTTGCATCAAACACAAGCAGCATTTGAACAAATATAAAACATTGCAGAATATTTTTAGATATAGATATAATAATTTATATTGAATTGAGTGCTAGAAATGTAAATTATTATATCGTGTTTGAATAATCCATTTTATTTCCAACCAATAAACAGACAGTTCGACGACGGAAAACGCCTTTATTAATACACTTAATGGTTATATAAATACGCCCTCGACGTATGTATAAAGTGCAAATCGATATGTCGGCTCACAATTCGATTAATTGGAGTATTGTTCCTCCGTGTAATAACCAACCCATTCAAGTAATCACCCTCCATTTTCGTTTGAATACTTCCGTTACATACAAAATTGAATAAGTGTTGCATAATGTGTACTTTATCCTAATGTCTAAATATTTGTGTAAATGAGTAATTTTCTAGTACCACAAATGAATGATTTACAAGCAGCATTATCTAAACAACATTTATTTTATTGTGATAATATTTTATTGAATAATAAAGTTACTCACAAAAATCAGTAAGTATTTATAATAAGCTAAAATAAATTTAGATAAAAGAAAATCATTATAATGCTTACATGTAATTATGAAGTTTTAAACTTGTCAAATGATGTGGATTGGATTAGTTTCCATGGTTTTTCACAATTTATAAAATATTTAAATTAATTTATAGAATAAATTATAATTGAAAACTTTTATTCACTTAATGTAAAGGCTGGAGCAAATTTTGAGTTTGTTGGTGGAACCGCCTAGGCTTAATGTTGATCACTAACTGAGACCTAGGCAGTGAACATGTGGGTGGAGCAGGTACGTATCTGGTAGCTTATGGTATTTCGGCGCAGGATTTTCGAATGTCCTCCCAACCTTCACCAAAACTTCTCATGGTTTACGCGCAGGAAATTCACTATCGGATTACACGCGGCGATGACATAATTATTTTGGCGACGTTACTTGAATTGTGATGGAAAATCAAGCGGAATTTACGTAAAACGATCTTGTGTGCACTTAATTCTACATATACGTTACAAATTGGCGATATTATTACGAAACTGAATGAAAGATGAAACGTTATGTAACATTTAATTACTTAATTCAAATCGATAAAGAGAGAACTTACTTCAACTAGATTTTTTAAATAAATTGCAGCTAATTATAATTAGCGGCGAAATTCAGCCACAATCTGAATTGCACGGAAGCTGCGCTAATTAGCATCGCTCCGCAATATGCGATATGTTTATTTCTATGAAGGACGTTACAACTTTTTCTTTTTATTGAATCCGCAACAACAAACAGGAATTCACGGGTAATTCCATTACAAACTGTATTACGCTTTTATTACTTCCTTTATCCAACGTATTGTTATTATTAAATTTTATGTGCAACTCGGAAATAAATGTAAAAAATTATATAACATCGCATTTTCATACAAAATTCGGTTACGGTTGCGCAATCGGAATTACGCCGTAAAAAGTCATTCGATTTCCCTGGAAACGGCGTTTGATTATCCTCCAGTTTATATCCAGACTGTGTACATGCCAGCCAGTTAATACAATGCTAATATAAAATATGCTATTCGTTATATACGCATTTTTTTTTATTGTTCATTCGAATTTATTGCGTTTCGGTTATTTGTTCCGAGCGGAAAATGCCGTTACGTATCGATTTTCAGTTAAGCTTCTTTTTTTTTGCAGTTCGTGATTTATTCCCATGCTTTTATTCAATTGTAGATAAAAATTTCATAACTCGATCCTCGTCAAAAAAAAATGATAATCGAATCACCGTTTTGGAATAACGAGCAATTAGTGTAATTTTGAAAATTAAATTATTGAACAAATTTCACTAGTTTTTCATTTAAAAATATAAGTTTCATATTTATTTCTTTACCAATTATTTCTCTTAATGCAGAATGTTGAAAAATAATTCTCTTGTGTTTTCCAGTTCAAAAAAATATAGTTCCGGTTCAGTGAGCGTTTTGAGGCGTAAAGACACAAAGAAATGAATGAAACAAGCAAACCTGTGTGAATTCAATTTGCGGATGCGGCGAAATCGTTTTGAAAGGCTGCAAATGAATTGTAAATTTCTCTAACTGGAAAAAGCGGCGGCTGAAATCGAACAGCAATTTTTGCGGTCATATTACTGTTTCATCCAGAGAGTTCGTGAAAACAGGAGTTTAAAAAAGTGTAGGGATCGATTTAAATTCAAGGACTTTAATCCTTGGCGAGAAATTGCGACAATATTTGATTTGGGATTTGGGAAATGTCCTTGCGCTTGATTATTAAATTGTGAACGGAGAAGGACGATTGAAATGTTGGGTCGAGTGGGTGGATGCGCCGGGTTTTATACTTTCTTGGATGTATTGAAAAATTCCGCTCCGAAGGATTTCATTTTTCTCGAGTGCACATACATCCGCGGTATCAAAGTCCTGCACAATTTTTATGGCGAAAAATTCACGGATGCATCGCATTTTCCCACCGAAGGAAAACATATTCTTGGAAGCCAATTTTTCTCCATGTTTTTAACAATAAATTTCATTTTTCATATAAAGAAATAATTGAATTTTTATAAATAAATTTTATTAATTTCATTTGATGAAAATTGATTACAGTGAATTTATTATCTAAGGTTAATACTAAATTGGTAGCTTTGCGTCGACGAATGAATTGACTCTAATGAATACCGGTAATTGAAGTTAATGCTTTTCAAAGTTCAGAAGAACCGGGATGAATGCTGAAGCGATAAATGTGAAAAAAATAATCACCTTAACAAATTCAATATATATTATCTTATATAATTTATAAACTTAGCTTAAAAAATTATTAATAAAGTTAATTTTCTTTGTGAATTGAAAAAAAAATGTTGAAGCAAATGTATATAAATAATTCTCGCCGGGTTAATCGAAGATAACACAAGAAGTTCCATAAGAAACGTTGTCGAAACTTATAGAAAGGCTGCAGGAAGTTGGGAACTTTGGGAAGTGCGACTTTTCCAGAAAACACAACAAACTCGATCACCCGAAATTACCCAGCAGCACAGGCCATTAACGTTATGTATTGCCTCACTTCACATTTTTTGTTCATTACGTTAAAGCTATATCGATTCTATAAAAGTGCTTTCTTCTATATTAAATAAATGAAATATTGAATTAGTATAGAATTATTTATATAGATTCACCACTTACAGCGATATTAATAATTATTTATTAATGAAACATAAATAAATCATATTTTTTCTATAATTTTATTTTATGAAATATTAATATTGTATTTAGAAAATTGGGTCACAATCGTAATAATTAACATAGATATCTGACACCACATTACAGGTTTGCAAAGTGTGGAATAATGCGATCTCGTTATTATAATTAAAAAGTGTTTGCGGATAGCAGAATCGTTTAGAAAATGGAAGATTGCGTGCGAATACAAGCACTCCTCACTCTGTTTGCAAAGTGGAAAAACGAATAGAAAAAAAAGGGAAATTTGCTGTTAACCGGCGGTTAAGAGAGTAAATGTTTTAAAAACACTCTGCCAAAAAATTTCATACAGATTTCTTAAAAATTTAAATACGTATTTATTTATTATTTTTTATCAAATAAATTAAATAAATTAAAGGAAAATATTTATTATAGAAATCTGAATATAAAAATAATTAAGTAAACAATAAATAATAATAGTTTTATATTTTACTCTAAATTAAAGCAATTAAATGAGAAAATAAAATTTCTTATTGATTTTTATTTTATTGCATAATACATACTTAACATTATCTTACACCTAAAGTTGGGTCTTAGCCCTAAGAGCTAAAAAAATAAATTAAATATATATTTTTCAAAGAAATTTTGTTTCAAGTATTATTTTTTATGACTAATCTGAAAATTATTAAATATACTATTAGATTACATTACTTTTTCGACTTCATTTAATTATTTTGTGAAGAAAGTTAAATTTTGAAAGTAAACTTCTTTTTTGTTAACTAAATTGAAACTTTTTAAATAAATTGGTTTAAGGATTTTATTGTTGGTTTAATTAAATTAATTGTAAAAGTTTACAAAGAAATTTCAAGTTTGGTGGTGGTATACTTTTTTTTTTCTGCAGATGAAAATAAAGTTTGTTGAATTTAGGTGACTTACCAGTTGAATTCGGGAGCCGCCGCTGCACAGCTTGTGAAAGGCATATCTACACGGTGTTGGATCGACGCCGACTGACGCTTGGCGCCGTTCGACGTCCTGCGACGCCAGCGCCAGGCGATCCGGGTGCGGGGACGCTTCCAAATGCGACTGGGTCAATACTACGGAACGGCGCCGTTCCCGCTTTCACCTGCGGATCACCGAAAAACCAACCAACGCCATCGACGGCCGTCACGAGCGGAGGTGGCGGAATTGGCGGAGGCGGTAGAATTGGTGGAGGCGCCGGGGACTCGGCCAAGCCCTACGGCATCGACGTGCGTCCTTCAGCAACAGGATAATAAAGACCTTATGTGTGTGTGTGTGTGCCTTCAACAGGCTGATGATGATCCTTCGGGCGTATATGAGCCACCAAATATTTACAGCTTCGAAATGCAGGGAGAAATAGAGAGGACTGAAAAAAATCACCCTCCACTGAATCTATTTTGCATTTCGTTTCATCTCCCTATTTCCACGCGTATTGAGTCTTTCATGTTTCCTGTTTACATTCCTTCATGCACATCCCAATTCCAGTTCGCACCGAAGCGTGATTCCCATTCTCACACGTATAATGGTGCAAATATTGGATTGCTTTTGCGTCTGCATCCACCAAGAACTCATTCATAGTTTTAAACATTTACATTTTAAATTTACAATACAAACAATAAAAAGATGAAATATAGACATAAGAAAAGTAAAATCTTTTACTTTTGAGAAGTAACGTAAAAAGGGACTAATGAACAAAGATATTGAATTACGGTGGGTCCACTGGATAACTTACAGAGATCAAAGGAAGAAAGCAAAGAGGAAAAAAAATCACAGGAAATTTAAAGAAAACTTGAAGTATGTGAGGAAGAGCAACGAAAAAAACTCGATTTAATAAAAATACGATTTATGTATATAATATACAAAATCTTTTTTTTTTGTACTTGAGTTATAGAGCAATATTTTCCATGCAAATAATTTACGTAATAAATAAAAATTAAACATAATAATAAAACTAATAATTATTTTTATGAATGGGGAATTTATGTCGATTATGGTGTTATGCAATTAGAAGTTATTATATTAATGGGGATAATCTGCAAGGTGCAATTCAAGGATCACAATTCACAGTTGCTACCTCAAGCTAGTCACGTATTTAATCATTAGATTAATGTGTATGTACACATTATATATACATTCACATCAAACTCGGAATTAACTATATTGTAGATCGTCTATTGTGATGTCGAATACGTTGTTAAATTAATTATTTCTAATTTAATACAATTAATTAGTTTAGTAATTCTAAATGCGATTTTTGAATCCATCAATAAAATATTGTTATGTAACATTTTTGTTTAATTTAAAAAACTGAATTAATTTTAAATTATTTCTGAACTATAATTTTTTCTTAACTGAACCAATAAGAAAGGTGTTTTGTAATTTCAAGATTAGCCGAGAGGATCATAAAGCGTAACAAAGTCTGATTACAACGGAGAGCCGTAATATCTACGTGGTTTGGGTCGGATTACAAAGGAATTGTTTATCATAAGCTGCAAGCAGCAAGAAGGATATTCTGCAAGTTCTAAAACTTATCGCATCCAATTAATTAAGATTTTGGATGAAAAACTACCCTTAAAATCGTTGCATTTCAAATATGAAAAACGTTAAACGATCGCAGCGCAATTAAGAGACAAAGTAAATGATTTTGTATAGACAATAAATTTTGGTTAAATGAATTTTGCAATATCTTAATGTGGGGATGAAATTTGAAAAATCGATTTGCGTGGGGGTTGGAAACAGGCATTAAAATGCATAATTTATATTGTCCATAAATGGAGGAAACTCACGATTTGCGGGATTGCCGTTTATTTGCATGCAAATGCTGTGCAAAGGTTTCGCAGAATGAGGACGAATTTAATCAATCTCCGGGACTTACAGCGATGGCAAAAAAAAGATTGAAGGAAAAACAAAGCGACAAAATGGAAGACGCAATTAAAAATGAATGCGAGAAGGGCTTAATGCAAATGCATTTTTTACCTGCTAAATATTTCATAGTCTTTCTAAATTGTAAAGCAAAAATAATAAAATCGCAGTAATATTGTTAACCAGGAAATAAAATGAACTAAAAATTAATGATGCAACTGGTTGCTTTGGGTCGAGCAAAAAGGAAGGGAAATAAGGCCTTCCGTGTCCGGCCTTCCTCTCCATTTACCAGCTGTTAACCTGATTCCTGCTGATCTTTCCTCTTTTTTCTCGCACCGCCCATCATTACCGTTGTTTCGATGAATGGGCAAAGATAATTCATCCGGATGTAATAAAACGGCGATCGACGGTCCGAAGAAATCGGTTCCCTAAGAATGATCATCATTTATCATTCAGGATCCACTCGCGGCACCGAGGATCACCTCTGATTTATGGTACAGAAATTGCAGCCGGCGTGAACAAATACACAAGGCACGCACAAAAACGAAATTAATTTTCGTTATTCCCATCAGACGTTGAGTATATGTGTGCGCTTCAGGATGCAGCGTTTTCAATATCCGGATTAGCTTTCAGCAACAACAAAGGAATTTCAGGCGATGTACGGTAAGAAGATGAGAAACTTAACGTTGACTACGGAAGCATGAAAAGAAAATACAACTAACTCGTTTTTGATCAGTACTCATTATTAAAATATTCCTTTAAAGCACAAATATTTTAATAATTCTATTATATTTATAATCTTAATGAATTAAGTTGAAAAATTGGTTTGGTTTAATTTGAATTTTAACTGTAAAATATTTAATTTCTCCGGCTAATCGATTTTTCCTTTCTATTCTCGTTCAACTTATTACGTGTTTTCTTTCTCTCTCCGAATGGGAAATTGAGTTTTCTATTCTTAGCCGCAAATTATATGTTTTATTCAGTACCTTTGGGTATAGTTATTTTCTCCACTAAAAAAAAATAAAACTTTTGCGACTAACTGGATACGGGTTAATCTGATTTTCACATGTCAATATTTACTCTTTGCTCTCGGTTCCTTTGATTACCTAATAATAGTATTTTTCTTTCAAATTACTTTCCTCCGATGTTTAATTTTATACAAACTCAACCACAAAGGGTAGGTATTATTAATTTGATGAAATATATTAAAGGAATATAAAATAAGCAATTATATCCGATAAAAAAATGTAATTATATAAGAAAAAATATAAATTTAATAACTCAATTATTGTAACAAAAAATTTACATATTTTACATAAAAACGCTCAGATTATAAAGAAAAAACGTACCTATTTTTAACGATTTTATATAATAATATAGTCAATATATTACATTAAAAAAATAATAATATTTAATTAACAAAAATATAATTAATATTACGTTATATTTTGACAAGGTTGATAATCATGAGGATTAAAATTTACGAAACCTTGGGATAAGGATTAACTTCCGACTATATTATATATTATGCTATGCTTTATGATTTATGCTTTATGAGATAGTCAAGATTGTAGTAACAAATTATGCGCGCGGTTTTATTTATATTTTAATATAATCTTGTTTAATCATTCAACATAAATCATAATAGTTTCTAATTTACTTTACTCTAATGATTTATACGTAATTTTAATGTTTAATCAATTAAATAAATATAAATCTTTTTGGATTAAAAAGTTTGTAAAAAAAATCAAGGTCCGAAAATAGGTGCAGAAATCTTAAAGAATCTTGGTGATAAATGATATGATTGTGAAAAATCTTCCAAGTACTACCCTAAAGATCTTGTCTTTTGAAATTGGCTATCAGTTGAAGATGTCGATGTTCAAAGACAAGAATAAATAAATGTAACTAATTTATCAAAATTTAGACATAATATACAATTTTGAAAATGTGACTACAACGTTAAAATGATTAAGTTTATTATATAATTACATCAGTTTAAATCTCTTCAAATCATAGATTTACTATCAATTTTCCTGTATCTATTCCCATAAAACGTAGATTTTACTGGCTGTATCCGGATAACAAAATGCATCAATTAATAAAACAGTTTACTTCTTCTGTCTCCCTTTTAAAACAAAGCATATTTATTCGGTTCGATCGTGTACACCACACCAAACACACCTACACCTATCTGTGCATCTAGCTCCGTCCTGTGCACTGGAAATTTATGTATCCCATTACGAGGACCGAGAGCAAAAAGGGAGAAAAACAAGGGCACCAAAATCGCTATCGATTTTATGCTAAAAGGTTTTCGCGTTCCTCTCTCTCTCTCATTACGCCAGAGGGGCCCACGAATTTTTTTTAATGATGAAGCCATTAGCGAAGGACCCCCTTTTCCCCATGTTCTTTTTCTATTATTAAAGTTATCTCTCTCCAGTTTATTTTATTTTTTAATTTTTGGTCTAATTTAATTGGGACGTAATCCAGTACAAACAAAAACCATAATCCTTTATCATCTCAACTCATGCAATTTTTCTCTTAATTTTATGATATTATTATATCATTTTATTACACAATCCTTAATTATGATATAATTAATTTTAATTAGAGTTAAATAAATTTCCGAGTTAAAAAGGACGAACAATGATATTAATATATAAAAAAGTGCAACGAATATGGATGGGGAAAGCGTTATAATAAATATATATGAAGGGAAAAAGCAGAGAGAGAAAAAATATGATGTTGCAAAAATGCGTGGGTTGAATTCAGGACGCGTGCGGATGCGGAGGATTTGTATTCAGAAGGGCCACGGCAATTTATACTTTCTTTCTTTCTCTCCTCTATTTTTCCCTTCTTCATACTTTTCTTTTCTCTTCTGCGGCCCGAACTGTTTCCGTTGTCTTCTTTTGTCTTCCTGCTTTTCACCTCTCTCCCTTTTTTTTTCTTGTATTCTGTCATTACTTTTTTTTTCGGATCTCTTCCTGCTATCGATTGCACTTGATGGCTGTGCACAGCCCGAAAAGACCATTCGAATTGATTTTAATCGTCATCCAATATTTTTCACAGTGATCGAATTACCAATTTGTATCCAAAAAAATAACCCGAAGGGGATGAGAATTGTGAAAACAGACACACACAAAAATATATACAAACCCCCAGTTTTAGCTTACGTTAATAGTTATCATCAAGTAAATCTTTATATTAACGTTACTCAATGATTTTATACAAAATTATATAATATTTTGTATATTTTATCTTCGTTATTGATTATTGACTCACCGTGTTAGAAGTACTTTCCAACTTTAACAAAAAGAAAAACCCCCAGATAAGAACTTTTGGACTATAAATACTTCTGAAATATATGAGACTTTTACTTGGAAAACTTTTCTGCAATCTTCGTTTTCTTGAGGTCTCTGCATTGACCTGAGGTTATTTACGTTCCAAGTTCTTTCTAAATATTAAATCCAAAATTGTATCTTCAAGATTTATCAGACCGAAACACAATTTGAATTTTGTATGCTTTATATTAAACAAAATTGAAATTTATTGTGATTTTCAAAATTTTAATAAATTAATTCATTGTGAATTTCTATCAATTATGTAATGTTTTTTTTTATATTTATGTTATAATAATGAGAAATTTATTTTGCAAAATTTCAAAATATTCTAAAATCTGGTGCAAATTATAATAAATTATAATATTAATTTATTTAATTTATATTTTTTTTTAATTATTGATTTATTTGTAATCTGCCACACTCTGGCAATAAACAAATATGTATGAGAAAATTAAACAAATAAAAATAACCTGAACGGAAAGATTTCCAATCGGCAATTTTCCAAATTAAAATATATCCAATGCGATCCGCCACAATTTTTGTATAAAACAGGTGCGACCTCGAGAAGGTAAATGTGTACGGTCTTGCATCATATCAGAGGCTGTGTATTGCGCTTGAAATGATACCTGGTTACCGTCTTCGAAGAAAGATGACATACCTTTAATTAGCACCTGGATATCCGGCCACGTGGAAATCGCTGCTTCCATTCACAGCAAATGAAAGCAAACGCATGACCGCACACCCGGAAAGAAAATAAGGAATGTTTAGGATTAAAGGAAATGCTGTGACCTAAAGGGTGATTAGTAACAACACAATGATTAGTAACAACAAAATTATATCAAACCTGAAACAGAACACAAATAACACATATAAAATAAAATATACATCAACAATTATAATAAAAATTAATTGCATTACGTAGTAACATTATATAAATTTATGGAGAAGAATAATTGTTTTCTTTTTTCACTCTCATCTTTTCTCATGTTTTTATTTTTTATTATTGTTATTTTCTTTTTTTTTGTATATATTTATATTTTTTTTCGTCTATTTTTACATAATAATTTTTATATTTTATAACATATATTTTCTTTTATTTATATATTTTTCAATTTTTTCAATATGTAATGCAATGCAGCACAATATAGGCTAATTGTGCATGTTCATTAGCAATCCGGCATTATGAAATTGTATTTGTATCATATTATGACTACTCTATAGACTCTGAGCAGCTGCCGAACGCTTTTACAACAATCTACAAATATAAATAAATTACAACCCATTTAATTCCTCAAATTTTGGGGCACAATAAGGATATAGAAAGGAATATAGGGATAAGTCGAACCGGAGACTCGCGATTCTTGGAGGGGACGGAGAGTCCTCGGATTAGGTATGTTTTTTTTGTGAGTGGGTGTAAACTTAAAACTAGGAGGAATATTGACAAAATGGGCGCATTACAAATAAAACTAAAACTATTCTAAACCTAAAGAGAACGAACTATTATAGTAAATTGCACTCTACTGTATTAATTAGTTCTCTGGCAATGATATTATCCTAACTGCCTAATTGGACATTTATGATAATCAATTGCAAAACTTATTAAGTATTAAGTATTTATTGTTTATGGTTTTTGCTGTGTAATTCTATTGTTTGATCCACCTCTGAAGTGCCCGACCCAGCAGCAAGACCTGAACATTCACAGCAAAAATGAACAGATCGAGCGCAACAGTCCAGAGGTGAATTTTATCTGCTGAAAGAAAAACACGTGAGGATACGTTAGATCCCCACAGACATGGATTAGTACAAACGACATATATAGTAAATAGGATAGGAGAATCACTCGAAATAATATAAAGCAACAAAAATGAATTGGAGTGAATCGTGAGCCAAGCAAAAGCTCATTCGATCCATACTAAATACTAAATGCCTAAACTTAACCAGGAAGTCCAAATGAAGTTAATAGCAAACTTCGCCCGAGCGAAGAGAATTCTAAAGTATTGAAATGGCAAATGGTTAGAGGATGAAGGAAGGTGTTGGGACCGGCAGAGACCCTGTCAGTAAACTGACTAGTCTGCGGAAGTACCGGCACCCCCAAAATAGTCATAGCAACAGTTAAGGGGGGACTCGCGGCGGACGGGCGGAGTGAAGGGAACCAAATGCCAATCGAATACTAAAGATTTCTTTAAGAAAAATTGAAGTTACTTTAACAACAAACTTAATGCAAATATAAACGATTGAATTGAAGACACGGAGGGCTGAGGGTGGATCGTGAAAGTGTGCAACCATCTCACGATCCCGGGGATATTTCATTATCAAAAACTAAGTAAACCTCGAGATAAGCTCGAAGGGGATGGGCGAGGGTACTGAAACGTCCTCTATTTAATACAAATCTATAATCGTGCAGAGAGAGTCTACCAACATTTCTTGTTGAATTAAGACTGCTAAAGACAAGTCTCTTTCTGCACGACTTTCGAGTGATTTTCGGGCACGGTGGATCCATTTAGATCCAGCTGAAAGCAAAAACATATAAAAACCGACAAATACGTTAGATTTGCCACTAACTACTCATGCTTATTAATCGCGAGGCGACACAAAATCACCATTGACATTGGAGAAAATTTAAAATTAATACATTAATAATATCTAGTAATGAAAAGCTAATAAATAGAAATTGATCATACTGATACAATATGATAATTTCCATTATTAACAAAATAATAAACGATTAAAAATTAATTTGAAAGTGTGATCTGAAATAACAAATGTTTAATTAATTTTGAGAAATTAATAATAGATGAAACTAAATCAATTATAGTTCAAGAATTCTAATTAAGTACCAAAAAACAAATTCAAAATGTTAAAGAAGATTTAACATTTTCTAAAAACCTATCGACATCTCAGCACAATCATAACAGCAGCAACGTACAATCACTCAAATCATCCAAAATCAAATACTAAATCGAAACACTTTTGCTCATACATGCATACACAGACAAACAATTGCGAGCTCGCTTTCATTCATACCAAAAACGATACACACTTACATACAATGTTCAGATATTGGAAATATGAGAAACTTTCCAAAAACTGTTAAAAATCTAATTAGCTTTAGGGTGGCCTACCCTAATTATAGAATTTCCTGAACTAAAATATTTTAAGTAATAAAATAAGAAGGATGTAACATAAAATATTTTTAAAAACATTTGTTATTTTTGATTAATTAGGTGAGCAGCGATGTTTCAAAACAATAATAATTAAGCAATTTTGATTCAGTCTACAATGAGTAAAGTATATTGAAGTCATTACAACTTCAATATAAATAACACATATGTAGAGCAAAAATCAATTAACAAAATTATCATAATTATGAAACTAATGAGAAAAGACATTTAGCAAAAACGTGTAAATAATTAAATAGGTAAAGCAAATGATATTAAGATCTTCTCCAAATCAATAGTAATTTAATGCAACCTAAACTAAAACATCTCACATTATGTAAGTGGATGTAAAGAAAACGGTATTACGGATAAGAACAAATGGAATCAAATAATTAATAAATTTGAATAGGCGCAGTGATAATTAAAAATATAAAAACTTATAAACAAATTAAATGAATTTAAGAAATTGATGCAAAATGAATTAAATGAAATAGTTAAATTGTAATTTAAAGAATGAAAAAGCTGAAATCAATTGAAAAATATATTTAGGTTGAGGTGGGAGGGCTTGTTGTGAATCCCGTGTGGTATAAAATCACTTACTACTTCGATGTTTTTATCACCATCATCTGATCTCTCCATCTCAGCCATCACCTACATCTCTGCCATCTCGTTGTTGGCACTCACTCACGAACACTCGCGATTATTTAGCAAAAATACGCACTAAACTCCCGGAATTTTAACACTCCCGTGATTCTAATATAATTAATAATAAATTTATAGCAAATTGAGTAACGTGAATTTAAATTAACTGCAAACACTACCGGTTGAAGAACAAGAGCCGAAGCCTTAAACTTGTCTTCAAAATAATACACAAACACTTCACTACAGAATGTAAGACTAAGTTTGGTCAAAACTTTTCTTAACGACATCCGTCGCGATAGAAAAATTGAAATTTCGGGGAAACGCGAGCCCCTAGATCCGCTGTGATCTGGCGGTTGATTGCTCGTATATTCGAATACGAACAACCACCTCAACGGATGCACCTCGAGAAGGTTTTAGCACAGACGGTCTTGCCATCCCATGCGTATCACTGCGGACGTGATAAACGCATAGATTGACCTGGTATTTATAATACCTTGCATCCATATAATAACACACAAGTATACATGTATCAGTGTTTAGGTTATGTTCAATAAACGCCAAAATCGTGCCAACTTCACTCAACAAAATATTTTTTTGCAATAAAAACGCGTTCTCTTATCTGCAACGAACAAACGAACATCTGGTCGACAAAAAATGGAAAAAAGTAGCGTCGCTCCGCCATTTTGAATTCGTCGCAATTTCTAATTCTCATCTTATTTAACCGCACATATTAACACAATTAAAATATTAATCAACACATAAATATAGACGAATTAATTACGAATTGAGCAGCTTACACCGAGAGAAAATTTCGGTCAAAAAAATTGAATTACTCACGTAAATTTGCCAAAAACCAATTGGATTTCATTCCCGATGATGGATTTCACTGATCGCAAGATATTTCATCGAATTTGAATGGATTACACAACAATTTTGAATATTCAAAACGCTAATGCACGCAGACGTATCCAACACCGGAGCACGACTCACCCCCAATTCACGTACCCGCGCAGACGCATAGAGTGATACCAACTGATACCGTTTCAAATTCAAAACTTTTCCAAAACTGTCTCCCTCTCGCGCTTGAATTGAGAAACATATTAGCGCACTTACACATTGAAACCATATTTATTAATTTATTATATAACATTATATAACAATTAATTTCAGAACTTTCATGTAATTCTGACCACGAATTTTTCAATCGCTTGAATTCAGAATTTATCAATTTAAAATTGAAATTTAATTTCAATCTAAATTTGTTGTTATTCTCATTAAAATAATGATTGAATAACATAAATTTCTAACATATTCATCACATTTTCAAATGGGGTTCTAGACTGGCAACTCCACGTGGAAGGCAGCTATTGAAAACAATACGTTGCAATAATTTAGACTATATATCTACTGGAGAACCAACATACTGGCCTACAGATAGGAGAAAAATCCCGGACATACTAGACATCTGTATTACCAAGGGAATCTCGAGGAAGTACATACAGGCCAAGTCATGTTTGGATCTCTCCTCTGATAATTTATATAATGTTTTTTTTTATATTTACTAATTAGCAAACGTTATAATAATAATAATGAGGACGTGGACCAGTTCAAAGAGTTTTATGCACAAGTGAATCAAGTGCGGTGAAGTGAGTAAGTGAAATTAAAATTACATTGCTTGCACGGATGAGCAGCAATTGTGGACGTGGTTTTGGGATACATGGAGGAATGCGCATCGAAATTGCAACTAAAATTTAGTTATAATTATGATTGCGAATGTTATATAATATTCGAACCTCATTCCAAAACTGCCAATAATCATATTTATTTGGTAAATCGAAAAACTAGTTAACTATAGTTATAGATATAATGAATGTCAATAGATTAGATAAGTGAATTAGGAGAAGTTCAGAAGAGTTTCAGGTGAGACTTTCTTATGCAACAGTTGGAAATTGAGATGCGGTCGATGCATGCACTTTATTCGAGTAGTCTAAAAGCTATATCTATAGGCTCTTGGTAAGTTGCTTACAACGTCTATAGATAATGATTATTATTTGTATAATAAAAGTCTTGTTTGTGTAAGAAGTTTTGGTAAAGTTAAATAAAATATGTGTTTATCAAAGTATGAAGTGAAGGAGGTTTCTCGTATTTCATAAATTAGTAGACTTCAGTTGAATGGCGTAACGGCAATTGTACACGACACTTGGCTCTTTGTCGAGTAGGGATTGTATTAAGATTGGTAATGGCTTATAGAGGGATGCAGATGAGGAGCCGTAATTGCAAAGCGAACTCCTTTGATGTTTCATTCTTGGTGCTTAACTAGGATGCTCCAAACGTACCAACACACATGCACTATTTATACTCTAAGAGTTGATTTAGTAATTGGATACAATTAACGGCGTAGATAATTCACCATCTAAATATTAACCATTTTCACATTATTGAATAATTACGACCCAATTTCTACCCCACCCTGGAATCCATCGTGAAAACTCTGTAAATTGTTAATAAATACAACACAACACTACAGTGCACTTTGCGGTCGACCACGTATAAACAGTTTTCAACTGCAATTTTTGCCAACATCATTTATATTATTTTTTTTTTCACGCCGTTTCTGGCATTCTGACCATTCGTTATTTATTAACCCGGCATTTGCATGGCTCAAGCGCAAATCGATTTTCAAACCCCTAAATGATTCACTTTCATCCCCTTTTACGTATTACATACTTTTCCTCCGATATTACATCTTCCGAACGTGGAGACATTTATTGAAAAGCCAAGAGCGATGATGCATCATCCATTTTATTTTCTCACATTCATAACATAAAGTAACTCGTATTTTTTGAAGTCTTTTTATTTATTTTTTTTAAATTTTAAAACACAATTATTTATTCATACTTTTTCGCCAATAAATCAATTTAGTTTCATATTTTCATCCGACGTTAAAATATCAGCTTACATAATGTAGTAACATCGATCAAATCAAAAGTTTACATTTTTTATGTAAATATCAAATATTTTGATATTTCTGAATAATTTACTTTATTGTTCATAAATGCTTTTTCTTGAATTTATAAATTATTCACCAATAAAATTACAAACTCGACTATTGAATTTCAAAGAATTTCAATTATTTAGGAAAATTGCTTTCTTTTTTGCAACTTATAAAATCAATTTAAATATTTGAAATACCCATGCGACGGATAAAACCGAGCCCCGATAAATGCTTTCCCTTATTAATGCAAGCGACCGCAAAAATAAATTCTCGCAGCTCTGCACTTTTCTCCTCATATTTTTTTACTTCTTCGTTACGTGTTCACTTCTTCCTATTTCTTTATATTTTTTTTGCCCACTCGTTCGGTTGTTCTTTAGCCTCTGGTATTTCTTTAGTTTCGTTTCTCCTTTTATTTTCTTCCTGTTTTGTTCCGCATTTGTTTGTGGATGGATGCTGCCTGAAATGAAAGGGTCGGATCGTGTTTGAGGGCTGAAAACGCGGCGCGCTGAAAATAAAACTTGTTGAATTTATTTGCACTCGGGGAGAATTCTTCGAAAAGGGAAAAAAGGGACGTTTCCTCTTAATCGACATTCAGAGAGCACAAAAAAAGGAGGGTTGGATGGGAGGATGCTGGCGATTCGGGAAAGGAGCAGCAATTAAATCTGCGTCCACCGAGCATAATAATTACAATTAATTAAGCTCTGTTTGACCTATCTGGTAGATGTTCTTTTTATAAAACTTTTTCTACATTTTTTTTAAATTAATACGCTCCGATTTGCTTATAAATTGAATCAATATTATATGAATTTTCTTATAAAAAATTGTAAATTTATTACATAATTTTATTATTAAAAAGGTAAAGTTTTAATCAAGATTATTAATATTTACAGTATAGGAGATTCTTTAAATATAGATTTTTTTTAACTAAATAAAGTAAAGTTGGATTTATCTGTTTGTTTCAGTATTTTACAAATAATTCTTCTTTTAAAGCAAATATTTTTGGATTAAAAGCTGTTGATTTCCCACAGAGAATCCCACTCAAAATCTTTTCTCAAACAGACTTTAGGTACGGATATCGCTGAGCAAACAATACGAAATACTATATGAATGTTTGATCAGGAATTGGAAGGGTTTGGTCGCCCTTTATATATATTTTTTTTGGTCTGTCGCCGATTCAATCCGAACCATCTGAATAATTCAAGCAGGAGAAGCGACTGACCCGGATCCGGTGCTGCTTCGTTGTTATTGTTTCAGGTCGAATCCTTTTTAAATAAAGGATACGTTTTTCGCTGAGTTTTAATTACACACGTGTAAAAGTAAATCCTGCGAGCGAAGATGGGATTTCTGATCGTCAAACGGCAGACATGCAAATTAAATGTTCGTTGTTAATTAAACTAATTAAAATTTAAACGGCATCAATTAGGTGCGCACTTTATGTTCGCCCACGACGATGGAAAGGATTATCCTACCCGAAACAATCCTTCCTACGCTAGATTTTATCTACCCATTTTCTCTCCTTTTTTTTATATCCTTTCGACCCTCGGTAAATCCGAGCCAGGAGACGGAAAATAACAACAAAACGTATTGAAGGGGCTTCCTCGGTGATGTAATTAAAAGTTTCGTAACTATGGAAACTTGTCATCTGGCCTGTAAAGTATAATTGTTTAGTTACATGGAACGCATCAAGTTTATAGTCGGGACGAAATTAATATGAAACTAGACGTAATGCACATTTACATAATATGTTTGCATAATGATATTATACAAAAAATATTTGTTGTAAACATTGATTGGAAAGCAATTTAATTTGACTAGAGAAACTTAGTTTGAATGGTTATGAAGAGGGTTTTATTAGGGTGTCTCATTTTGATGAGGATTCTAAGAGCAGAACATTTGTTTGAGGCTTTTATGAAAATGGTTTTGGCATTCAAAAAGGATGAAAAATCCATATTTGCATCAATATTTCAAATGAGCGAAATTAATTACTTTTTGAAATGAATGAATGTTTCAACTCACGTAAAGGTGTGTAAAGGAACAACAACAAAATTAATTGAATTTGAAAGAAAGGTAAAGTAAATCTGATGTAGTATTTTATCGGAGGATGGAAACATAAAGAAATCGTTTCCCCCGTTGGATTTTAGCATGTGAATGTCGTGTCATCGTGGAAGCGAGGGTGAGACAAGCAGAACTGGAGAAGAACCCCTCGGAAACGTTCTGCAAAACCGCATCAAATTATCATAACCATAAGCAAAAGGAGGGTGGGTTTTAGAGCGCAAATGGCGGAGCTCGTGTGATGAGCATACGGAAAGTTAAAGAACTTCGAATAATCCTGAGGATCTTACATCCCTTCACGATTCAGTGGAGCGCTCCAATTGTGATTTTATTAGTAATTCGTACAAAATCAATATGAATTTGCTAAATTCAATAGTTATATAAAACCTAAAAGTTTTATAAAATTTAAGTTTTGTATAAAATACTCAACTCATCCGAAAAGTTACTCGCCCTATGTTAATTCAACAGCGAAAGTCACTTTGCATTCACACTATACGCATTAATATGCATATATTTTTTATCAACAAAAGAAAAAAAATATAACGTGGAAAAGTTTTACATTTCATATTTCATAACGAAAGAAAAGATAAAAAAAATAATACAAAAATTTAAATCAGCTCTGCAAACTCGATGATTCGAGTTTATAAAATTATGTTTTCTGTTTCATAATTACTTTAGAATAAAAAGAATAATAATAAGTTTCAGAAAAATTCTAACGAAATTGCAGCGGAAATTGAAGCGTGCGTGAAAATTAACTTTCATACAGTATTCTGATTAAAACCGAATTAATTAATAATTAAATTACAATCTTAATTGAATCCGGAAATAGCATTCATATAATTTTGTTAAAAGTATGTTTTTATTATATAAACGCTTTGTTTAGCAGTTGAATAAAGAAGGACTTTGTGAATCAAGAACTATTAGAAAGATCTTAGATTTGTCTTTAATTTTCTTATTTGAAATGAGTTAAAATGTTGAAGTTATCGTATTAAAAATTAAGTAATTCGTTGATTGAGTAATGAATATATGAAACTGGGAATAATTAAAATGTGTATTATCATAATATTCGTGATACAGGCCACAAATGTTTATCAAAATTTAATTAGAACAGGTTCGAATAGATTAAACTGTCCAATATTCATGTAGTGTAGGCAAATTCAATTAACTTTTTCTGTCCTGTGTGAATGTGTTTGCAGTAGGAATTGTACCAAACGCAGTAATCAATCTCGTGGGTCCGAGATATTAGTTGGAAACAGAGTTGCAGTTGCAAATGCAATGCCGATGTAATCGATTGGTCATCGGCGATGAGTTAATTATATAATACGGCCGAATACTAATGGCATTTTGGTAGGGCGGACGGCGCAAATTGCCAATAAATTTTAATTTTGTACCATGCTTTTTGGGTGTGGACGTGCGTTGTGGAGACACGAAATTATGGGAAGCCGATAGAGGAACGCGCTGTATCCAATTATCTGAGATGATATTAATAAGATTCTCGATTAGATGGGGGACACGGCAAAGCAGACGATGGCAAGGCGAGCGAGGGCGGAAAGGAAATTATTAATGGATCCTGTTTACACGGATATCGGGAATTTGGCGCATGTGAGCTTAATTTCGATTCCGAAACCGCGACCGATTATAATCATCATCCCTTGCAATTTCCCTATATTATACACGTTCCGTTTTCTACCTACATTCGCTCACTAAACTTAATACCATCGAGATTTTACTAAAAAAAATAATAATTCATAGTTTCACATAATTAAACCTAATTAGTGCGAGATACGGCAATAATAAATATTAATTAAAACTTTTAATTACGAATACTTCCCAAAAATAATAAATTGCAACCGATTTACCGTTTCCCAAAGTTGTCCGGTTTCATAAATTGTGATTTATTCAAGAACATTTATAAAAGAAAAGGATTTCCTTCTTTTACTTATTTTTTTCTTCTTTTCAACCTTACACTTTTGTTCTCTCCTGCGTCAGTTCACTCTCGCTTTGACTTTGGTACCGAATTTCCTGCAGTAAATCGCTTTACGTAAACGATACAATAAACAGAATAAAAAGCAACCGAACTGTAAATATTTTTTTTCTAATTTCTAAACAAAATTATGTAATTTGAGAATGTATGAAATAAACATATGTAATAATCATATTAATTAGTAAGTAGACATAATTTGGTCATCTAATGAATCCATCTAGATCTTCGATAAAGCGGAATAATAAGTATCGTTTACATAATTCCCCTATTCGGTGTAATAAATTTTAAACTTGGGGGCTGCTGCATTTCGTTTAATTTCATTTCATTAGATTAGTGACACGCAGACTGGGGAAAAGTTTCGTGACAACGGCCACAACGGACGGTGTATATTTTAAATGCAAAAAGGGGTGAATATTTGCAAGAAAAATGCTTTTCACATCAAAGTAAAAATCACGAGATCATCTTCAGTTAGCGAGGCACTTTGTATTCCACTCGGCTTCATTGTCGTCACCTCTTCAAGAATGAAGCAGAATATTGGAGGGAGAGGGAATAGTGAATGTGAAGGAGGAATCGTTGTCAATCTCTTCTACAATTCCTCATCTCGCACTCCAATTTCATTCATCCACGCACATGTGCCAACTACCTTCTGGAAATAGCGGCAATAGCACTTGAGGGTCTTTAAGAGATTGCCCGAACCCGAAAATTGAGGAAAGAAAGCGAAAGCAAAAGAAAAAAGAATATACTTGGTAATAAAAATCTATGGGGCAGTGGTGGTTCGTGCACTTACATTTTAAGAGTATCTAACACAATTCAGAATTAAAGTATTCAATACTTTTATGTAATAATTGTTTTGTTAAAGAAATAAAACATTAATAATCGAAAATTAAGCTTTGAAACGTTTGTGTTATGGTAATATTTGAGAGGAGTGTAAAGCTGCTGCAGTTCTCCGCCACTGGAAGCGAGGGCGGTCATAATCCTGGGAGCCTTCGTGTCCAGATTAGGATCCTCCGCGTCGTGGAGACGTGTGTGGGGGGACGGCAATGGTGGCGGGGAAGGACCTCTGGTCGATAAGATAAGAAAATGAATTTTTAATTAAACTATTTGCGATCGCGGACCCGAGTCACGTAAGTGTCCAAAACCTGCTGCAGGCCATTAAATCCTCCCTCCACCTCCACCTCCCCTTTAGAAATCGGCTCCCCAATTTCAACCCCCCGAAACGAAACGTCCCCTTAATCCCGACAGCATCAGAAGTTCAGACGTTCAGACGCGAATTCCTTCCGGATTACGTAAACCGGCATCCCCGAAAACCACGGGCGACGTGCATCGAATCATTAAAATAATAAAAACACACACACACACAAACACATCTCTCTTCAGTTTCAGTTCGTTTTTGTGTGCAGGTATCACATCGTCATTTGGGCAAATGGTCCATCAACAATGTTGCGAATTGGCAATGTTTTATGACTGATACTAATGCGTTTTCCGGGTAAGTGAAATACTTTTATCGCCTCCGGTGCTCGGGGACCTCCACATACACCTATTTTATCTTCGTATCTGGCTGGGAGCTGCACAACCGACAATATTGCCTGCAAAATTATATCGTTCTACAAACATCTCACCTCATTCCGAATCGAGTCGAATGTGCGTTTTATAATAAACATGCATGATTTGTAGCACGACATCGAACATATAATAAAAATCCATATTTCTGGATCCAAGAATTACAAAATAAAATTTATAAAAGGATAAATACTAAGACATAATTTCAATTGTAAACTTGTTTTGCGTTGTGTAATGTGAAATAAATTTATTGTAAATGCAGCTCATTGTTCATATTACTGTTTGTCTTTTTTGCTGTTCGCAAATTGTTTATAAATCTATCAAGTAAATTGATTTAAAGTGCGGCATTGTAACGAGAGTATTGCTAGCTAAATCATACATAATAATGAAAATTAGTTATGTTGGGATAGCAAAGGGAGGACCGAAACGAAATTGAATTTATCTTTTGGTCGTGGCGGAGGGACGAGGCGAATAATCAATTTTCGGCGCTTTTGTATGCAGATGAATAGGTGCCAGAGGGTGTTAATTAGACTCATAACTGTCCGCACCGTGGATCTAATTAATCTGAAACCGAGTTGCTGCCCTTCAGCCCTTTTCCAAAATTGCCGCCTACACCCAACTAAATTATAACGCACAATAATTCACGTACGCCACTTTTCGAACGTACACATTCTATATAATATTTTTTTTATCTGCTCTCCCTTCTAAATAGTCCGAATCGTCCAGGGGTCGTACAGTTACGGCAGGAAAGGAAAAAATTCCACGACGGGATAATGCGATTTAACCCTGCCAAACTCCACTCTTTCCCCCCGCAACCCCAACTTCCGGACACACACGCACACATATCCGCAGACTGTTTGATCTAATTTCACCCTCCCTTTTCATAGTCGACCATAAAAAAAGGGAATTCTCTCACTCCCTCTCTGTATGTGTCCGCTTTTTATGTACTCTATTTTACGGTTGCGAAATCGAGTTAATAACAGGTCCCTGCGAAATAATATAAAATAAAATAAAATACTTGAGGCCATTTCGGAAACATGAACTTTCAAATGCGTTTCTTTGATAATATGCAATTGCATTACGTACAAAGTGAATTTTAAGACGCGCGAATTGCTACCAGACTTTCGTCTTCCTGCATTTATTCCTTTTTAGTTGCATAATAATTTCCTCGTGCATGTGCATTTGACTTGAAGGGGAAACGACTTTTCTAATTGAACGTGGAAAACGCAAATTCTCAGCGAACGACAAAAATTCTAAAATAAATTTATTTTATACTTAAAAATTGTAAATAAACACAAAACAAACGTTTATCTTTATTTATCATAATAGTAATAATACAGATTTAATTAAATACAATTACTTTTGTTAGTATTAATAAAGTATAAATAATACATTAACTTTGTGTGGTTGAACTACGGCAATTTGAGTCGAAAGCATGTGAATCTTAGTAATAATTTTGGATGACGAAACGGAAAATGAATAATCAAAATTGTATTTATTTCCACGGTCATCCGTACAATATGTATGTATATATATATACACATATTGTGTACGTGTTTTGTGTATTCACTGTGCATACGCAAATAATTCAGGATTATAACTGGAATGGATAATAAATATTTATGCGCTATTAATGCGAACATTAAAAATATAAATTTTTAGCGAAGGGGGTACGCAACGCTCTCAATCCAGCCCCCCCCGCAAATCGTCCCATAAATTAAATTCTGCAGTGAACGAAAATAACTTTTGTTCGGATAAAAAATAAAGGATCAAATGAAAGCTGAAAAAAAAAAATATATATGAAGCGGAGGTCATTTGATTTTCTCCCTTTTTCTGTTTTTCATATAAATGTGTATGTATTTTGTTGCTGTTGGTTGGGTATCATTTGTACCGTTGTGTAATGCATATGGATGAGAGGTTGTGCACATGAACGGATATTTTAATCTGGGGGATCGGAAATCCCGCATTCATTATTTATAAAAACGAGATAAAGGAGAGGAAAAACGAACGCGTCGGGGTTGGGGGCGAAAACGCTTTATCGAAGCCCGACGTTATTTGTTGTTTGTTGGTATGACTGGCCTTCCGAAATTGGAAACAACGTAGGTAAAAATATATGAAATAAAAGTAAAAATTGGATGGTTTGGATCGAATCCAATGGACGCGCACTCACCAGCAGCAATACGTTACGTAAATGTGATTGTATGAATATAGAAAAAAAAAAGTGTATACGTAGAGTATGCAGGATAAACGTGTAACGGTTATGCAATTTCGGTTAAGCGGACTCCGAGATGCCGTCGCTCTCCATCATTCCGAGTCCCGAAGCTGTGCTTTCTGATATCAGGAGACCAGTTTGCTTATCTCTTATCGAAATTCTACGCTGCTTTATCTGCGGCTTGAGACCGTTGAGGAAGTTCTACCATGGAAGAAGACAGAAAGGATGAGTACAAAAAAAATGTTACGAGTCCTAATGGATCCCTAACCTCCGCTATCGATCCCGGGCCTGCGATGCAATAGTAAATGGCGTAAATGGGAACCCAAACCATCGAGGAAAGACTTATGCAGAAACCTATGATGTTGGCCCATTGAGGGTAGACGTAATCGCCGCCGTAGACCAAAGGCTGGAACTGCACGCATTGGAAAATGAAGATCGCCTAAAAAATATACAATAAAAAAAATTAATACAATTAAAGCTTTTATATAACAGAGAATTATTATATATGATAAATGTTGTAAGTTCAATAAACTATAATTTATCTTCAATTGCAAGGATAAATATAAATCTTGCACAAGTTTTTCCTAGTTCGTTTGTCCCTTACTATCATCACAAATGGAGCGCAGTATTTCCAGCAAACAGTCCAGAACTTGTTGGGCCTTTCTCCTATCATTTGTTCGATGCACTCGCTCAATTTGTCCACGCCGAATATCCAGGAAATTGCGACGGTCTGGAAGAAGCAGACCCACAGCAGGGACATGCCGCTCGCAGAGTAATAGTCCATCAGTTGGAAAATGTACATGCCACCCTTCGAAATAGGAAAACACAAATGAACGAAATACAAAGAAACGTGTACAAAACAAACATTGAAATTGTTAAATGGAGAAACGGAATGAAAAAATAAATAGATACAAATGCAAAATGCATGTTCTATTAATCTGTAACAATAATTTATAAATTTTACTACTAAATAATATATTTTCTTATAAAATATTGGTAAGTGAAGAATAAAGAGCTTTATTTTTTCTAAGATGTGAATATTATCTGAAAGTGTTTGCTTTCTCCATTACAGCACTCACGAACATTCTGTCTGCGAAAATATTGAGTTTGAATATTTGGTCTGCACCTTTAGCGTAATGTATTTACATTATATTTGATTACGTTTGTTAAAGTGTAAACAGTTTCATATAATTGATACAAATTGTTGTACATTATTGATTTCTGCTCGAATAATTAATATCGGACTAAATAGTATTTATTACAGTTACGTAATTTACCAAAGCAATTACTTTTAATTTGACTAAAAATTTATTAACTCTTTTCCAAAAAATCGATTACCAAATTTGTGATATTTGCAAAGTTGAGCCGTAAATTATACTTATTTTTTGTAAAAGCAATGAATAAATGAATTTTTAGAAAAAATCTTATATATAAAAAAAGGATACTGTGCATATCCTTATTAAATTATATAATTTATACTTGATTAAAAGTTTGGTATCGATATTAAAGGGCGTGAGGGAAGGAAATGAATTTTAGTTTTCCGCCCTTGTTTTCGCATCCAGTCTGAGTGAGTCGAGAGAGTAAAAGCGGAAAATGAAAGCAGACTATGGCGTGGCCATATTTCATAATAAAAGGCAAACGCAACAGAATATAGTCCCGGGTTTTATAACTGGGGATGGGGATGTTTGGTGGAAGTTGCATGGCAGGAAAAAAATACGATGAAGAAGAAAATAGCGAAGAAGTAAATGTAACGGGGAGACGAGCGGAAAGCTTCATATTAATAAGACGACCCCCGGCGGGGTGGTGGTTGTTTGCTCCGGTTGGTCGGGTTTTGACATTGCCCGGGAAATTGTGAGTATTCCGAGGGCACGTCTAAAATTGCGAATGCAGAGCTAAAGCCGCCCCCCGTTCTTCTTCTGCTACTTCCGCCGCGACGCACGGAAATCGAATCAGAAGTTTCGAGTTTAAAACTTACATGTGTAACCATAGGAACTCCTAAAAGGAACATCACGATGCAAATTACCACGGTGAACTTGTTCCTGTGAGGTCTCAAAGTCTCCGACCAATTATCCACGACGCCCGTTATGAAGGATTCGACCAAACAGAACTCGCTGTCGATGCCCAGCATCTGCAAAACGCAATTACGGCATTAATTTGGCTCACCGAGATCCTCCCTTGATCCCAAACAGCGCATCCTCTTGCAGCGACCGTACAAAATCCTGATATCCATCATGTATATAATGCATCATACATTTACTAATTATAAACTTAATTAAACCTGCCATCATTAAATTACGTAATACCAAAAATTTTCTCTCAAAATACAAATTATTAAATACAAAAAAAAAACAACTATAGATTTACTTAAATAATATGTCAACATGTTAGGATCAGAATTGTAGCGTGCATGTAAGAGGGTTTACAGTGTTATAAAAAGTGATGGGTATTGGGAGAAGTGGAATAACATGTTCTTAGAGGAAACATAAAACTGGTTTAGAGGAAGTGGATGAGATTTGGGTAGGATATATTTTTTTTTTATATTTCTAAAGCTTCAACGAAAGCTGGATAATATAACAATCATAATCCTTGCTGACACAATTATTAATTAAATCTTAATTTTGATCATTTCAGAATAAAGTTCTTTCAACTACTTGTGACTATGATCTGAATATCAACTAGGTATGTAATCTAATCCGAAAGTTTCTGAGGTCGGTGCAAACTTTAAGGACTCACCTCGACAAATATAAATATGTAAAGATTTGAAAATTGCCCATCGGTGCGTCACTTACGATTAGCATCATAAAGAAAATTCCGGCCCAGAGCGGAGCGCCAGGAAGTTTGAGGACGACTTCCGGGTACGTGAGGAAGACGAGGCCGGGACCATTCTTAACTACATCCCCGACACCGGCGTCGTGCTCGAGCGCTATGTGCCCCAGAATCGAGAAGGTCACGCATCCGGCCAACAGAGATGTGAACGTGTTTATGATGCAGGTGATGACCGCATCTCTGGAACAAAAACGGGATCAAAACTATAATTAAGCGCATCGTGACAGATGCTAAAGCGTACGTCTTCCTTCCGACTGCCAGAGGTTAATTACATCCAACCCTTACGAGAGATAGAGAGAACAAGCTCTTCCGCCGCCCCCCAAAAACTAATTCTAATCGGGTTTATTAGGATGATTAAATTTCGCTACTGGAGAGGCTTTGTATTTGTTTAACACTGCGGATTAATTTTATGACACGGCGCTAATGAAATTGCCGGAACGGACGACAGAATGAATTCCGTTTTGAAAACCCCTTGCTCGCAGCAAAACGACGATTAAGCCGGAACCGGGGGGAGGTGCAAAAAAAAAATGGGAGAGAGAGAGAGAGAAAAGCACGAAGCTCACGGCATCAACACGACATGGCATACCGTTATTAAAACGTCAAATTTGCAGAACTGTTTAGCGCACTTCGTTAACAAGTCTAGGGCAAATATAGACAAACGCCGTTGCTTGCATTATTCATAAACATCTTCTCGCTTATTTCGCACAATAAATACATTGTTTAATCATTGGAGGAAATAGCAAAGAAATCGATCGCTTTAAATATAGAAAGCACGATGCGAAATGTACAACTCCGAATTCTCTGACATATTGAGACCGTGCACTCACATATTCGTGATTTACGACTACATCGATACCACCTGGTTTATATATGAGAGAACACATGAATACGCTCGAAATTTACAATTCTTGAAATCCAAGAAATTCTAGCAAAAGCAAACGTTTATAAAATTATTAAAACTTATTCCATATCTAAAATTTAAAAAGAATATACTATGCTACAAAAAAATAATAGAGTGCATGACTTTTGCAAAGTGCAGCAAAACATTCTTCGCGATTCCATAAATCTGAAAGATTTACTCAAAGGGAATATTCATACGTAATTACTCAAGAACTTGCTGAAACAGTTCTAACATTAGAAGCAAATATGAATCAGATGATAATCTTTACAAAAATTAAAAAATCATTTTAATTGATAAAATACACTTTTCAGTGATAAAATTTTATAAATTAAAAAATAATAATCAATGATTGGTATAACCGTGAACGTTTTGCATTGCAAATACGCAACAGATCGCCAGTTGCAAAGTGTAATTACGGAATTGCCATGGGGTTTTAATGCGGAAATAATAATTGCTTTTCGAACGTTAATTTTATTCGAAATAACCGCAGCTTCGTTACGTGCCGAAACGATGTCCAAACGAAGTTTTTAATTATTTTTTTTTATAAATAATCGTCAGTAACAATTACATAATATATATTTGAATACGCAGATCCGATTAGTCGCCGAGTGCGAGAGAATGTTATAATTAATAATGAAAATTAATTAAATTTAAACCGCAACTAATCAACTGATTTTATGCATTTCGGAATTTAATTACAAAATAAATTAAATTTAAATTTTATTTTATTTTTAGAATATAACGTAATTGTAATCTATCGAAGTTTCTATTAAGTTCATTGCAAAATTTATCTGTGCACGAATATCTCTTAGAATCGATCGAAATTTGCATCTCTATATTGCAAAGCGCATAATTTAAATTGGATCCAATTCCGAATGCTGCATTCCCTAATTGGCGTCGCAAATATTGATATAAAGCATAAAAGTTATAAATGTTTACAATATTCACTAATTATTTACATGCATGAAATCAACTTTTGCGATTATAGCGAGTGTTTTCAAAGCTCTGTGAAATCAACAGGAAGCATTATCGTCCTACTTTTAGTGCGAGGCTGTTGCAGATGGCATCGATTAAGCTGTATGCAAAATGGAAACACGTTCCGGTCTAATTGGCACCGTTTTGGCCTCTGGAGAGACTGTGTAAATGGGCCCATTCTAGGGGGGTTATGCGTACGCGGAAACTCACTTATAGCAGTTATGATGAAACTTGTTGTAGGATCCGAGGGCTGGAAGGGCGCCGCAACCGATGCTGTAAGCGAAGAATATCTGCGTGGCGCCATCCATCCATGGTACAGGGCTCAGCAGCTCTTCCCATCTGGGAGTTATGTAGTAAAGTAAACCATCGCCGGCGCCCTCCAGCGTAACGGCTCTCGCCAACAGGATCAGAAGGACCACGTAGGGAAATATCGCTGAAAACCAGATGATCTGAAACGAAGTATGAATATCAAATTTATTTTTTTTATAAAATCCACCTTTAGGGCACTTTTCTGTACCTATTTTAATTAGTTTTTACAAAATAAAGCAATATTTGTTGACATCCACGATAAGTAGTAATTTTGGAGTCTTAAAAACTCAACAACTTAATTAATTGATAAATAATGAATAAGTCCTTGACATTTTCACGTATGTTAATTATATCAAATATATATAAGAAGCACTTAAATGGAGAATGATTACTATCCAATTTAATTATAAATAATTTAAGTACAAAAGCAATTATTTTTTATTGTAACAAAAACAACATTCCAATTACGTTCCTAATAATTTAGTTACCTTGAAGATGGCAAATGAAACATTGTGTTAATAGTTAATAAAACTAAAGAGAAAAGAAAAACATTTTCAAGTTTTCTTTACGCGATAGAGAAAATTAATGAAATTCATCATAGGCAACCAAACAATCATCGTGTTTTAAATGCACTTTTATGATGTGCAGTTTTTTAAATAAGTTTAAACTTTATGGATTGAGATTAACAATTTTAAAGTAGATGCAATTAGAAATTTAAGTCTATGATTGTAAAGTGTAAAACGAATGAGATTTATACATACTTTACCACTCTGATGTAATCCTTTTCTGATGATGGCATAGATTAAGATCCAGCCGATGACGAGACAGGCGAAGAGGGCCCATTGAAGGCCTCCAATGTCCTCGATTCCGGTAGAAATACCTAAGACCTTGTGACTGAAAGTGTATTAAATAAAAATTGCAATAAATTTATTTAATCCTGAAAAACAAAATCAAGACAACATCCCTTTATAAGAATTTCAATTGCGCGAAGAGTAAGTTAGAAAAAAAAAATAATAATTTTGTGTTGGTTGTGAACTTGAACTTACTCGAAATATTCTTCGACCGGTGAAGTCGATTTCCTGAGGAGAGTCTTGTTGGTGTACGAGTCCGAAAAATTATCGAAACATTCTTTCGTGTTCCATCTGTTATCTGAAATGCATAAGATGAAAATGAATATGTATATTTAGTTATTATGTTATAATTAGCAATACAGTTTATATCAAAAGTGATTGGCGCTAAGGTCAAAGTTTTAAATTTCCCTATTTGATTATGGGGTTTTACCGTAACAATAATAACAATATTTTGTGCAGAAGTGATTAGATAAGTTTAAGAAAAAGGAAGAACATTTCGAGTATATATTGATGCTCAAGCTATGTTCGCATCAGTCTTGAGACGCTTGACAATCATGAAATTCTGTGTTTTCGCTTTATTCCTGTTGACTGGTAAGTGGTTGCTTTAAAATGTGTTGAATTTTATAAAAATATATCTTGTCTTTAGGGTACCTTTCGGTACCAGCCCAGGGGGCTCAAAGGGCCACTGTGAAACTCCTCATGCATGATTTGGCTGGTGCTGCTTTACCTGCAAGAATCATCGGCGGAGCACTGAGTTTAACTGGAGAAGGTGGAAAGCATTGGGCTATAGTCGTGCAATTCGATGGGGATGATCAGGTGTATCTGTGCGAGCTGCACAGGGATCCCAACACCGGAAACAAGGGATCCGGAGGTATCACTTGGATTTGTCAGAGGATGAGAAAGGAGGATGTTGTTCGTGGTAAAAGTGGAGTACACGTGTACAATTTCGGAAAGGTCGATCTGACACCTGAGCAACTCGAGAGGTACTGCAGGGAAATCAAGTTCAACGGGCAGGATTACAACTTGATCCTGCAAAATTGCCAGCACTGGGCTAAGGATCTTATAGGAAAATTGGGTTTGTCAACTACATGGTTCAACATCAAAAGCTTCCTAGAGAAGACCACAGGTCCAGGATTCTTCTACTCGCTCTTCGAGGGTCACAAATTATAAATTGTCCATTTGAAAATTATTGTTTAAAGCAATATTAAAATGTTTATATTAATATGAAATAATCAAGGTTTAATATTAAAATAGTGTAAGGATAATTGCACTTTCTTGAAAAACCTCTGGACTTTTGCCATACGATTCCTTGGAATTCCACGCTCATTGCACCCGCTTTTATTCACAGGCCCAACGTTATTTATATCCAATTGCATTTGATTATACAATTCCAAATTATGATCACCGGCAAATTTTGCTGTGCTTCTCACGATGCCATGAGTAATTCGGTATGGAACACCTCATTTAATCATATAATTCTTACATGGAAAAAAAATTATATAACAATGATGCATGATTACGATAATTTGCAAAACGCGAATTCTCGTTTCAGCACGATTTTTGTTTTGAACAAAGTAGAGAAGGAAAAACACTGACGTTTAGGCTGTAATTAACGTTCGGAGACAATTGGCATTCGTACAGACGTTTCGGGAAAAAAAAAATTCAATCACATGGTAACGCAATGGACACGTGGGGCTTAAATATTACGAAAATAGCGAAACGTTTATTTAAAGTCGCAAATTGGTGCTGTTTTCGATGTAATTTGCGGAGTGGAAAACAATAAGAACACTGCTTACCGCAATTGGACCAAGGCAATTCTGGGAGGACTGCGAACGTGCTTATCAGATAGAACAAGGTCCACGCGATGATGATACAATAGTAGACGTCCAGCAGGAAGACGATGGTCATCGTTGCATAACCGACGCCCTTGAAAATCGGGCACAATTGGCCGACGAAGGTCATGCCTCCTGCCCCCAAGTACTGGCCGATCGCTACTTCTTGAAAGAACATCGGAATACCGCAGAAGAGCATGGCTATAGAATAGGTCACAAGAAATGCGCCTAAAATTAAAATGTATTACTAATCATGAAGACAATGAAATCGATTTAGATTTAGTACCTCCACCATTCTTGTAACACAAATAAGGAAATCGCCACACGTTTCCTAATCCCACCGATAAACTGATGCAAGAAAACAGGAAATCCAGCTGGTTATTCCAGCCTCCTCTCTGCGAGCTATCCTCCTGATCTTCAACGCCATACTTCGAGCACTTTTCCTGAGAATTCGGTATCAGATTCTCCGGCTTTTGCTCATCATACTTGAGGTAATAGTCGCCGCTCTCTTCGCTCTCCTGCTTCGGCCTATTCTCATTCCAAAAGTACATCTTATTTGACATTTTATCTGCAAAAGAAAATCAATAAGTAATTAATTGCTCTATTTCCAAAAATAATTAAAGAATAGGAAAAATAGGAATATGTTGGTTAAAATCTGTATATATTTACTCACTGTGGAATTAAAGTAAATTAGTAATCAATTATTGAAATATCATTTTTTGTTACCGTATTTCACACCAGCCATAGTCGCGCGATATTTTCGCGTACTGAATAATTTGAATGGCGGTCAAGTTTAAGAAGTGTATTTTTGGTTTCTTTGGCACCCGAATGTGGGTTAGATGTGGGACTAATTAAGGTGGTCAGTAAACTCGTGCTAAACCAGAGCCAGGACGAAGGACGAACGTAGGATATATGTATTGTGCATTATCAATCAATAAATTCGTGGCATTGGCATTGACTTGCATACATTTTCTTCGGTCACTCTTACCGAAGTTGCATCATCGCATTTTCAAGACGAAAGTCGTGCATCGTGCAGGAAATGAAATTTAGAAATAAAATCATCAATTGGGACCAATCAAGACTTCATTGTTTGTTGACAAAATATTGCATCTGTCCAATATCGGGCCCAATTGGCGTTCGCACGAGTCGCACGACCAATTGATCCCGATCGATTATGCAATCTACAGACGTAATTCGTCAATTCGGACGAGTTTCGCACTCATCTAACATTCCTACACGAATTAAAACTAAATCAGACGGCAACCGACAACATGTGTTCCATTCTCCTCAACAACCAAACAAACTAATTTATATTCCATTGACACTAAGTTTCCTACTTAAATATTAAATAATTGCAAACAAAATAAATATTTCTATTCAGAAATAATTAAATTTTATTCCTCAAATACACATTTTGCAATATTCAAAACTCAATAGCTAATCTCTAATTTACTAAAAACTACACAAATATTATGCACTTTCCTTAAAACAAAGAAATCATAGAATAACAATGGAGATAATCTAAATCCCAAGATAAATAGGAACAAAATATTATTATAATTTCCGAAACGTACATTACCTAGGTTAATATTAACAGATTAAAAACAAATTAATTAATAACAATGCGATAACAATTATTTAAGTTCATCTAAATTTAGAAACGTTAAATAAAATAAATAAATAACACAAAATTTCATCACTTTACTCACTTAATTAATTGTGAAGCATAATTTGAATCAACATTAAAGTTTTAAATAATAATAAAGTCAGATAACATTGCATGAAAATCTCTAGGAGTAAACAGAACTTAAATATTAATGCATGGAAGGTTATATGCGAAATAATTGGGTGCCAAAAATAATTTCAGTTCAAAGTTCTAACTATTTTAAAAAGGTCAAATTTTTTTTATAATTTTATTAAAATAAATGTATTTTTATACCACAAGTTTTTCATTAAATTAATTAATTGCTGCGTTTGTTAATGATGCAAAGAGTTTAAGTATTATTTCACTATTTTTTTTTTCAGTTTTAAATTATTTAATTATATTAAATTATGAAAACATAATTTGAATATTTTTTATGCGTTGCAAGAAATAATTCATGTTCTAAACTTATTAATTTTTAACGTTAAATTAATTAATTGTAATAAAGAAAATTAATTGTGATTTGGGATGTAAATATTTTGCATCGACTTTGACATTGAAAAAAATATATTTGTAAAATAATATAAAAAGAAATAATATAAAAAAAAACTATGATAGGTATGCGTGTATTTTTAAATTGAATTTTATTTCAGGATCGAAAATAGGAGAGGAGATCGGAGGAATTTACAAGCAAAAGTGTATACTCACATCTGTTCCCATCGGCTTCACGCGACGATTTGTTGTTGATGTTTTTTTGGTTTTAACTAAACAATTTGCCCACGGGATGATAACTAAAGATCGTCAATCCGGACGCGGTTTATTTGTATAGGCATGGCGTCGACTGGCGTCAGAAAAGTTAACTTTGCTTGTCCATCGCCCGAGATGCTCGAGGAGCAAATGTGTTGTGCACAAATTCATTTCAGTATCAAAACTAATTCCAGATCACTTCGCCTTCCCAAAAAAAAATAAATAAAATTGGTTAAGTTCCGTCTCTCTGCTTAAATCTTCCGTCTCTATTCTTAAATGTTTGTGTATAACACGTACGGAATTACCTTGATCTTTATTCTTAGACACGCTTTCCACCTAATTCCTCACATAATTATTCGATATTCCAGAATGTTATTAGATTACTTGCACTTTTGATAAATGTCGCTGAAATAATTAAATTACAGACAAATACAAAATCGTTACACAATTACAAAACTAATTAAGAGAACTTCCTTTGAAATTGAGACATTTGCAACGAAAACCTCTTACATTTCCTAATTGGATCATAAATCTTTTTAATCGTTAAATTAAAGTAATTCAAATTATTGTTAATCCATTAAGGCGTGTTTAGTATGGACGAGGCAGAATCTGCTTTTAATGCATTTAAACAGATCCGAGCTGCACAAATTCGATATAATCAAAGGGAAAACGGGAAGCCGGGAAAACCGCGGTTTTGGTTCGATCAAACGACTTAATTAATAAATCACAGACAAATGGTGAAACGATGTGCATCCATTGATTAATGATTAATGCTTTCCATAATTAATGGAACGATGAAATTTAAATTAATTACACTCCACGCTGTTTGTTACGCAACATTTTCCATCTCCAATTATACCAGTCTATCACATCTATTGATATTAAATTATTGTCTACTTAACTTACATTTCTATTATTATTTTCAAAGATTTTATAAGTATTTGTATTTTACGCGTCTTTAAGTTTTATTTAATTACTCAAGAACTGCGGGTCCTAATTACATAATCGAATATGTAAATTAAAGATAAAACTGTGGCCGTTCCAATTAGTCTACCTACAAAATTGTGGTATCTTTAGTTATTTTATAATTTAAGTTGTTCTTAATAGATTATAAGAGATATTAGTCATTCTTGAGAAAATACCATAATGTTCGTGTTTACTATTTTAAATTTTTGTTGTGGTTTCAATATATTAGAATGGCAATAAAATATGCACGAAAGTTTGAGAAATGTGTGAAAATTCGTATTTTACCATGAAAACTGTGAATCGGAATAACTTTCAGTGAAACGTCCGGCATAATCCGAAAGTGATTCCAATTAATGAATGAATATGTGACCTCAGACGAGGAGGATGCCTTCAGATCTTTTTTTGCTCACTTTCTAAGTGCACTGAGAAAGTAAGTAGAATGAGACGGTGGAAGTAAAAATGTAAGCGAGTAAGTTTTATTTGCACGACACAAATGTTATTGGATCATTGCGGCAAACCTAGTAGAAATCTTAGACGAAGAAAAGTTTGAGCCGGTAATTATGTTAATTCGCACATCGAAATCAGAAGTAAACCATGTTACGGTTTTCTTAAATGCACCGGGAGATAGTTTATAGAAAACGGTGGAAACTTATTTTAAAAATATTATTGATTCCAATTCCAATTTTTGACCTTAACACAACAGATTTATGCAACCAAAATAACATCAATCATGTAATAATTCTTTCTTTTTAATAAATTATAATATTTTCATAAATATTTTATGATTCCTTCAGAAGGAAACGTAATAAATATATGTGTGAGGATCATAAAATCAAATATGAAATATATGGAAGATACAGATATTAAGTATTAATGTTTGTAGTCCATTCAAATATTAGGGCATTAAAAGTTAAAGGAAATTTATGTATTATACAGAGAAAAACGGTATTAAATCATGTCGGAAAACTATATAAATTTGTTGAGGAAAATCGTGACCATAATGCGATATGGGTGAGTGTAGCGAAAAAACTTTCACTCGCGATGCGTTATATACCTCCACTTGGCTGCAAAACCTCGTAAGAATGAAAGGAAGGAAGGAAAGAACAAAAAATGTTTATATATATATAGACTCAAATCCGAAGCGGTGGGATCGCATTTCTTTTTTCCTCAGGTGTGCACCAAGAATTTCTCGCATCCATCAGTCGGTGCTCATTGTCTACGCAAGAAACATCGTTAAAATTTGATGTCGATTTAAATACGGTGAGAAGAGGAGGAATCGACCTCAAGCGTGTTTTGAAATCGCGGAAGTTGCGACACTTAAGGACGCCCGGTTTGCATTCACCTCCGAACCGAAATAAATTACAATTAGAACAAAGAGCGTCGACGTAAATGTAAAATGTAATTGAATTTCGCGAGTGCGGTTATTTTTTTGTGCGTGGAATTCAATTGAGTAGGAGGAATTATGTACGCAGCCGAAAGTTTTCTATTAAGGACTTCCATAGTTTTAGGATTAGTTGCGGCTGTTGTTACAATTTTATATTTATCACCTATGCCAGGTAAAACTTAATTAATGACCGAAATTTAAGTTAATTACATAACGATTTTGAGACCATTTAAAAACACTTTTAATTTAAACATTTATAAATAGAAACTTGAATAATTTGTTACATAAACTATTTAACATTCTAATATATGTATATTATTTAATTAAAGCACTCCCAAAATAATGTAATGCATGTTTTATAAACAAGTTTCTAAAACAAACTGCTATAATAGACATGCTGAGTGGTACTCTACAATCCAGTTGATTTCCAAACAAGTTTTAACAATAATTATTTGTTCAATCATTCGAGTTAATGCAATTATTGATTTAAACAGTGGCGTTCATTAATTAATATCAAATAAATAATGCAAACTTAAAATTTTCTAATTACTCCTATTTATTAAAGTATTTATAACTCATACAATGCAAGAAATATGTCAGTTTACAAAAATTGTAAAGAATTAATTAAATGTATAAATTTAATGAAGGTTCAAAAAATTGTTTTAAAAAACCTCGAAATATATTTTGTTACACGAATATGAGTAATATTTAGTTAGGAAGTGAACCATGTAATATATGTCCTTTATATAAAAATAAATTGCAGAAAATGTATTTTTCTTTATCCTTGTATTTTAAAAAACATCTCTTGTGGTTCGTTTTGAATGCGGAAAACATGAAATGATGTTACGCTACTGCATGTAATTTCACGTTAATGTTTGCAATGCAAAGTTTACCTTGTAATGCAATTTTAATTATAGGAGCATCCACTGATATAACTGCAAATATTACATAATTCAACAGCGCGAAACGGGCACAGATTAATTAAAAAACAATGCAATTTTCAATTATTTTCATAGTTAAATTTATTTGTAATATTATAGATGTTAACAATAAATTAATCTAATTTAAATTATGTCTTTATTACATCATGTGTCGTTAAACTAATGCAATTACATTTGAATTATACCGGGTGAAATCATTTTAATTACGTCAGATTAGCATTAAAGACCTTGTTTAACGAAGATTTATGGCATTCGGTTACAGTGGAGGAAAAGGTTGAAGCATAAAAAAAGGTCGTCTTTTATGAGCGACGCATAAAAGAGATAGTGATTGCAGTTCGGATCAGTGAAAGTTGTCCGAGAGAGAAATTATTTTCTTTTTTCTCTTCGGAAGCTATTAAAAGATGATTATTTAATGAAAAGATGAGCAAATAAAGGTCGGAAGTATGAGTTTGCAGGAAGCGAAATCGATTATTGTCGAGCGAATGAAAAACCAGTTTCCGTTCTTACGCAACTTCTGTTATATTCGACAGTTTTCACTCTCAATTACTGCAGATGTTATTGGCGGTATTACTTAGCGAGTTTAGCGTTTGCTTAACAGTTGTGCAATTGGTGTGTGCCTTAAAATGTTTTCTGCTTGTAATAGACTTGGATTGCATCAAATGTTGCAAAGTTTTATTGCATCAAAATCGTACAAATAAATAACCAATTATTTTGCAAAAATTATATACATTTCTTAATATAAGTTTGATGTTGAGAGTGTCAGGCTAATAAATTCGTTAATTTATTTATTAAACATACGTTGGTTACGTGTTTATGTTAAGTAAAGTGGATTTTCGATTAAATTTTCACCCCTTGTCTTTAGCCGAACAACTTCGAGCACTTAAGCCGTGAAGTTTTCGAACGGTAATTAATAATATTAGGGAACAATGAGCAACTTTCTATGGAAAACTTATTACTCGCACATTTATTATATATATCCTACATATTCATGACTGGTCTCTCTGTATGTATGAGCGTGTATCTCTTGTGCATTAAACTTTCTCGCTTCTAACCGCTAGGACTAAATTGAAAATAAATCAATTACATTGCATGTGGTTATAATTATTTATTTAGTTTATTGTATTAATCCTAAGTTAAATTGATGATTTCTATATTTTAGATCAGTTCTTCAAAAGCTGTGATCGTCCTTGCCATGAACTGGATTGGCCTATGATTTGTCGCGTGAAGCTGAATATAGACTCCTACAAATCATCCAACAGGTAATGGTGAGGAATCAGTAAAATATAGCCGAGCTAACGTTCTTTTTCCAACTTTAGTAATTGTCTCAACAAAACTGATTGCGATGACTGGCCTAAAGACACCCAGTACGGATTTTCTTTAGCCACTAATTTGGTCCACGGTCCATCAATCCACGTCTGCGAGAACGACGTGCTGATAGTGGATGTTGTGAACAGATTGCCAGGAAACGCTATTTCCATCCATTGGCGCGGTCAGAAGCAGACCGAATCTCCTTTCATGGATGGAGTTCCCATGGTCACACAATGCCCAATCAATAGTTACACAACGTTTCAGTACAGATTCAGAGCTGCTTCAGCTGGTACTCATCTATGGCACGCGCACGCCAGATCCGAATTGGCACAAGGCATCTTCGGAGCGTTGGTCGTGAGAAAAGCAGCGAAACTTGATAAGCAGAGGAAGCTGTACGACTTCGACGACAAATCCCATCTGATCGTGATCTCGCAAACGCAAGATCTCAGCACGAACTCGAGAAAATTATTGGTAAATGGGAAATCCGCAGATGAAGAGTTCAAGGTGAAACGTGGGAAACGCTACAGATTTAGAGTGGCTTTCGGAGGTGGCATCAACATCTGCCCTGTGACTGTATCCATCGATGATCATCTTATGAAAATCATTTCCTTAGATGGTACACCCATTCATCCGAACGAGGTGAAATCTTTTACATTAACCAAAGGGGAACGATTGGATTTCGTGATTAAAGCTTCAAAAAGTTCGGGTCGTTACAAGATCAAAGCTGAGGGACACTGCACCTCTACAGTCGAAGCGTTTTTAAGCTACGACGATGACGGCTTTTACCATAGAGAAGACGAATCGGATGTGGGAATGGAGATGCGAGGATTCACGACTGGACTATGTGAAAGCCGCATAGGTCAAGTTTGCTTGAACGACGTGCAGGCAGTGAAAAAGTTACCCAAAGTGCTTAGGCACGGCGTGGATAAGACCATATACCTTCCATTTGATTATGCACTTCTGGAGTCGCAAAAAGGTGAGATCTCTCTCTCTCTCTATATACTTATGTTCCGTCTCTCGCAAAAGAGAAAGTTTCAATATTCTGCATTCACCGGAAATTATTTTCAACTTATTCAATAAGAATTAATTGTATTTTAATTTCATATAAAATCTTTTTCTTTATTACTTGATACATTACAATATCATTTTTTGCATTTGTATTATTTAAATTTTGTATGTTTGGGAGTAATCTGAACATCAATGGAGCTTGACCTAAATTTGACGCAGACACAAGAATTTTATGTTAGTGAAAATTATATTTATTTGTATGTTAACTGGAAGAGGAGGCGTAACTTATGCGGAAACGATTATTGTAATTATTTGCTGGAGAAATTCAGATTTCCTCGAGAAAGGCAAATCCATTAAATGTATGAAGCTGCAATCATTTATAATTTAATTACGATCATGCGGAAATTGTAGGATGATATGTATTTAGTGCAATTCAAAAAAATAGAAGTTTTGCGGTACGCCCATCATCAACTTTCCAAACCATAAATCTTTCTGCGCAGACTTCGAGAAGATCTATCGCATGGGCAACATCACATTTACGTATCCACCGTCACCTCTGCTGACCCAATATGAAGACGTCCAGACAGATTCCATATGCAGCACCGAGCAGATGCCGAAGAGATGCAAATCGCAGGAAGTCTGCGAATGCGTTCACGTGGAGAGCGTGCCGCTCGGATCCACCGTTGAACTGGTTCTAATAAGCAGAGGTATATTGAAATACTCAGCAATAGAAAATAGAAATAGAAAACTCTATTCTTGCAGGAGCCGATCCCATTGAGAGCGTTTTCCATTTGCATGGATACAGCTTCTACGTGCTCGCATCCAGGACGTTCAAGAGGCCGCTCTCTTTGGAGGAAGTCAAAGAGCTCGATGCCAAAGGATCTCTGTTCAAGCGAAATTACGTTTCTCCTATTGAGAAGGATACGATCCGCGTCCCGGAGAACGGCGTCGTAGCCCTGAGATTCGTCGCAGACAATCCGGGTAATTTAACTTTTTATTTTACTTTTACAAATATTCAAGTTATCTCTTAACGATGCAGGCTTTTGGATGTTGCGTGACGAGAATTCCAACCGATGGACGCGAGGGATGGACGTGATTTTCCACGTGGGAAAACTCGAAGACATTCCGGACACCCCGACGAATTTCCCAACGTGCGGCAGCTGGATCGGGCCCGACTTCTTCCTGATATAAAAACAAAACTGACTGTACTATAAATTATTAACATTATGGAATAGACTGTAATAATTTACTATTTTTATATATACATATATAATTTTTTTAATTATACATTTTTTATTTATTTATTTCCTTTCAAATTAAGGAAAGTATTTATTTATATACGTTCAACTTTGAATTATAACTAAAGTAAACGTTATTGATTAAAACCGCTATGTTTACATTGTGATTCGATCGATATTTTCCCCAACGCTCGTGCATAGACAGTGTTCGAGTTCAGAGTGGAAGCAATGTCGTTATTCAAAACACGTGAATTTTGGTCTGTTAACGACGATACAGAAGAAGAATTTGATCAAAGCTCTTTGAAGATCAGCCGGTTGAATGGTGACAGTGATTTCGTGCTCATCGGGAGCCATTCGGGCCTCCTGAAGATCTACAAACCATCCACGGATTTAAACGAAAATAACGTGCTGAGCGCTTACAAAGCCAACGATCTTATTATAGAGAAAAACTTAAATTTTCCAATTCTTCAAATAGGAGTTGGAAAATTGGTTTCGTAAGTACTAATATTTTATAAGTAACTTATATAATAAATATTGTGTTTAGTGGATCTAACCAAGTGCAGATAGCAATTCTGCATGTAAGGAGTTTCGCTGTTTACAGTTTAACAACCAAGGATGGAGCTGTTGAACACGGTAAAAATAATAAGCAATGTATGCAAATTTATAAATTGTAATTATTTCAGGCAATCAAAATATGATCAATCTACTCTACGAGCATAAGCTGCGAAGAGCTGCCGCTAATTTCGTAATCGGCGGTTTTGGAGGCTCCGAAAACCGCGATTTCATCGCCGTCCAATCTCTGGATGGAATGCTTTCACTTTTTGAACAAGAAACCTTCGTCTTCTGCTGCTTCCTTCCCAACTTTTTGCTACCTGGACCCTTCGTTTATTCCAAACGCACCGACAGTTTCTTAATGGCTGGAACCAATTGGAAAATTGAAAGCTTTAGGTTCAAACATTTATTTAGTTAATGTATTGAGTTATAAAATATTTTGTTTCAGTTATAAGACTTTATCGTCAATTGGTCAGAATAGCCAGGAATCCGATATATCCGGTTTGAAGTTCCAACCGGATTGGAGCTTCGGATTGAACGAAGACGTTGTGGATATCCAATACCAAATCGGAGAATTATCGAAAGAAGGTTTCGTTATTATTCTTGGTGAAAGAAATCTGGTTTGCCTCAGCGATAGTGGAAAGCTGAAGTTCATGAAGCGTTTAGAATACTCGCCGATGTGCTTCTCTACATATTTATTATGTAAGTTAATTGAGTGTTAGAAAATTTTATAATTTAAAATTACGTTTATTTAAGCTGACAACAAATTGATGACTTTGGTTGTCTCCGAAACCAATTCTCTTCTGCTCTATCAGAACACGATGCTTAGATGGTCGGCGCAGTTACCAAACTCCCCAATATCCATCGGTCGAGCGAATTTCAAGAATTTGCGTGGATCCATAGTAACTTTAACGGAAAATGGTGAACTGAGCTGCGCCTATTTAGGGACGCAACCGAGCCTATTTTCCGCACCGCCCTTGGTCAACCAAGAACTGGATTATGAACAAGCCGAATTGGAGATGGCTACACTCAGCAAAGTGATCCGAACGAGATTCAGCAACGGTTAGTATAATGCGATACGAGAAGAAAAAGTTTATAGGAAAACTTGCGTTTTTGCAGATCTGAAATTGAGTAACAAAAATGAGCACGAATTAGGGCTAGAGTTAAACGTGATTCCTCATCTGGAAGAGAGCGTTTTCAAATCCGCCCACCGTGAGAACGATTATGCTATGATGTGCACGGTAAACGTGGTTTTATCGCCGAGGGCGATCTTCGAGGAAATCAATCTGTGCGTTCACGTTCTCAAGCCTTTGAAAGTCCATCCTCAATCTGCTTTTTTCGCAAACTTGAGCGAAGGCACGTCTTTCCAATGTCAGGTATACATGGACGAGGAAGCGGAAATCGCTTCCATTCAGGTGACGGCAATTGCCACCTGCATTTCCAGCATAGGTGTCCCGAAGATCTTCAAGAAAACCTCTGTTCTACCTTTGAATTTAGTACTGAAAACGCATCCTCCCATGAAAGAGAACAGCCTGAAAATAACTTTAAACATCAACGAAAACTCAATTCCACTCTCCACTCTATTTCCAGGTATTACATTGTAATAAAAACACCTACAATTATTCATTTTACGTTTTTAGAATTCATCGGAGAAAACGCTTTGACTCTGAACAGTAATGCGGTTTGCTTTACGAATGTATCCAACGAGGGTTCACCTGTTACAATACTTTTGGCAAAGTCCTCGCAACGTTACAGACTGCAGTCCGATTCTTTGGCATCGTTGAACCTGTGCACGCAAGAGTTGATAAGGCGTTTGCAAAAATACTTTGCCAACAATAAGACCTTCAAAATTACATTCAACTCCTCTCTTCCTCTCACTCAATTAGTTCAATACATTAACGAGCATTTCGAGTACAGAAGAAAAGTTAATTTCTTGCAAGTAATATTGTTCAATCAATAGTTCAGTGCTTATATGTTATTTATAGGTGTTTTTAGAATGAATTAATACAATTGGGAGCTCAATTCAGATTGATTCAAAAGCGTTTGATATCGAAATTCAAAGATAAGAACCCAACGCCTCTAACAAATCTGGATATGCTGCTGAACGACACTTACAACGAAACTCTGCAAACCACTATAAATTTACAGAAGACTAACATGGATTTATCGAGGAGCCAAACGAATCTATCGAGTGCCTTGTATCTGATTTTAACTTTAGTTCAAATAATGGAAGATGTAGATGACAGAGGTTTATTAGAAAACGCTTTAGCCCCGATTGTTGAGGATTACGAAGGACAAGTATTTATTTAATCTCATGATGTTGAGATATATTTTAATTATTCGATTTTTATAGAATTGGGAAGACGTTCTTGACGCCTCGTTGAATCACTTGCTGAGAACGGCTCTTGCAAAGTCCGAGAAGGATCAATTGAGAGCAAAGTACACTTGCTACGAGGAGGTCAAGGATTTGGCCAAACTGGAGAAACACTTGATGCTCGTTCTGGAAAGGGTTTCCAAGAAAGGAACCATCCTCGAAGTTACTCAAGATGAGGAGAACGTTGAACAAGATGAAGCTAAGCTAGATGAAGATGTTATCCCTGTTGGTAGCAGACTGGGAGAATCCAGCACTAGGTTACTATCGGCTAGGAAAAGTTTGCTTAGGAAACGGCAGAAGATCAATGAAGATAATTAATTATTTGCCATGCAATTTTTATTAATTATTTTCTGAAGATATATATGAATAAAATAAACGTTATTAATATTTAAAAATAAATGAGTGCAATTATGTATGTATTTATTAATTAAATAATTAATTAAATATATGTAATCAAACAATCCTAAAATGCATATATATCATATGCAACCAACTTAATTTAAGATCATTTAAAAAGATAATATTTTTCATCATACTGTACTATATTATATGCTTTAAATACCACAATTATTTATATTAATTATAATTGATAATTAAATAATTCTTTTGTATTTTTGCGCCAATTATGATTTCGATTATAACCACAAGAGGGAAGCATCTTCTAAGTGCAGTTAAATACGAATCGGTTGGCAACTGCATCGGCGTGGGTACGCTACTTTCTTGGTGGAAGGGGTCGCATTCGGCGTTCGGTGTTATTTGAGTCGTCGGCCTTTCCTTTTCGAATATTCAAAATTGTTGTGTAAAACATTCAAATCCAGTGAACTATCTCGTATTTCCAATATCTAAGAGTAAAATCCACGGAGAACACATCAATCAACAGTGAGTTATTTTAAAATAATGCTTTAGAAAATATTTACTTACATATTTGTCTTAATGTTTTCATTATAACATTGACGATTAATTCAAAGTTGAAGTTTTGCTTATAATTAAGTTGTTAATTAATTAGAAATTGGGACGCATTCAAAATGGTGGAGCGACGCCACTTTTTTCTTGTTTTTTTTTTTGTCGAATTTTGTGGTGAGAGATGTTAGCAACAACTCATTATTATTGCAAAAAAAAACACCAGGTTATGTTAAAGTTGGCACAACCGTCGCGTCCCCAAGCCACAGTATTTCGATTTCAAACTCTAGAAAGTTTGCTATAAAATTGTAAGTAATTAAAAATATACTCTATTAATAATTGGATTCGAACTATTTCTCTGTGCATGTTTAAAAGTTGTTTTATAAAATTGTTACTTTTATTCGTTATATGGGTGCAAGGTATTATAAATACCAGGTCATTCTTTGCGTTTATCACGTCCGCAGTGATACGTAAGGGATGGCAAGACCGTCTGTGCTAAAACCTTCTCGAGGTGCATCCGTTAAGGTGGTTGTTCGTATTCGAATATATGAGCAATCAACCGACAGAACACATCGGATCTAGGGGCTCGCGTTTCCCCGAAATTTCAATTTTTCTATCGCGACGGATGTCGTTAAGAAAAGTTTTGACCAAACTTAGTCTTACATTCTGTAGTGAAGTGTTTGTGTGTTATTTTGAAGACAAGTTTAAGGCTTCGGCTCTTGTTCTTCAACCGGTACTGATTGCAGTCAGTTTAAATTCACGTTACTCAATTTGCTATAAATTTATATTAATAATATTAGAATCACGGGAGTGATAAATTTCCGGGAGTTTAGTGCGTATTTTTGCTAAATAATCGCGAGTGTTCGTGAGTGAGTGCCAACAACGAGATGGCAGAGATGTAGGTGATGGCTGAGATGGAGAGATCAGATGATGGTGATGAAAACATCGAAGTAGTAAGTGATTTTATACCACACGGGATTCACAACAAGCCCTCCCACCTCAACCTAAATATATTTTTCAATTGATTTCAGCTTTTTCATTCTTTAAATTACAATTTAACTATTTCATTTAATTCATTTTGCATCAATTTCTTAAATTCATTTAATTTGTTTTCAAGTTTTCATATTTTTAATTATTACTGCGCCTATTCAAATTTATTAATTATTTGATTCCCTTTGTTCTTAACCGTAATACCGTTTTCTTTACATCCACTTACATAATGTGAGATGTTTTAGTTTAGGTTGCATTAAATTACTATTGATTTGGAGAAGATCTTAATATCATTTGCTTTACTCATTTAATTATTTACACGTTTTTGCTAAATGTCTTTTCTCCTTAGTTTCATAATTATGATAATTTTGTTAATTGATTTTTGCTCTATATATGTGTTATTTATATTGCAGTTGTAATGACTTCAATATACTTTACTCATTGTAGACTGAATCAAAATTGCTTAATTATTATTGTTTTGAAACATAGCTGCTCACCTAATTAATCAAAAATAACAAATGTTTTTAAAAATATTTCATGTTACGACCTTCTTATTTTATTACTTAAAATATTATAGTTCAGGAAATTCTATAATTAGGGTAGGCCACCCTAAAGCTAATTAGATTTTTAACAGTTTTTGGAAAGTTTCTCATATTTCCAATATCTGAACATTGTATGTAAGTGTGTATCGTTTTTGGAATGAATGAAAGCGAGCTCGCAATTGTTTGTCTGTGTATGCATGTATGAGCAAAAGTGTTTCGATTTAGTATTTGATTTTGGATGATTTGAGTGATTGAACGTTGTTGCTGTTATGATTGTGCTTAGATGTCGATAGGTTTTTAGAAAATGTTAAATCTTCTTTAACATTTTGAATTTGTTTTTTGGTGCTTAATTAGAATTCTTGAACTATAATTGATTTAGTTTCATCTATTATTAATTTCTCAAAATTAATTAAACATTTGTTATTTCAGATTACACCTTCAATGTTTATTTAAATTGTTTATTATTTTGTTAATAATGGAAATTATCATATTGTATCAGTATGATCAATTTCTATTTATTAGCTTTTCATTATTAGATATTATTAATGTATTAATTTTAAATTTTCTCCAATGTCAATGGTGATTTTGTGTCGCCTCGCGATTAATAAGCATGAGTAGTTAGTGGCAAATCTAACGTATTTGTCGGCTTTTATATGTTTTTGCTTTCAGCTGGATCTAAATGGATCCACCGTGCCCGAAAATCACTCGAAAGTCGTGCAGAAAGAGACTTATCTTTAGCAGTCTTAAATTCAACAAGATTTGTCAGTAGACTCTCTCTGCACGATTATAGATTTGTATTAAATAGAGGATGTTTCAGTACCCTCGCCCATCCCCTTCGAGCTTATCTCGAGGTTTACTTAGTTTTTGATAATGAAATATCCCCGGGATCGTGAGATGGTTGCACACTTTCACGATCCACCTTCAGCCCTCCGTGTCTTCAATTCAATCGTTTATATTTGCATTAAGTTTGTTGTTAAAGTAACTTCAATTTTTCTTAAAGAAATCTTTAGTATTCGATTGGCATTTGGTTCCCTTCACTCCGCCCGTCCGCCGCGAGTCCCCCCTTAACTGTTGCTATGACTATTTTGGGGGTGCCGGTACTTCCGCAGACTAGTCAGTTTACTGACAGGGTCTCTGCCGGTCCCAACACCTTCCTTCATCCTCTAACCATTTGCCATTTCAATACTTTAGAATTCTCTTCGCTCGGGCGAAGTTTGCTATTAACTTCATTTGGACTTCCTGGTTAAGTTTAGGCATTTAGTATTTAGTATGGATCGAATGAGCTTTTGCTTGGCTCACGATTCACTCCAATTCATTTTTGTTGCTTTATATTATTTCGAGTGATTCTCCTATCATTTACTATATATGTCGTTTGTACTAATCCATGTCTGTGGGGATCTAACGTATCCTCACGTGTTTTTCTTTCAGCAGATAAAATTCACCTCTGGACTGTTGCGCTCGATCTGTTCATTTTTGCTGTGAATGTTCAGGTCTTGCTGCTGGGTCGGGCACTTCAGAGGTGGATCAAACAATAGAATTACACAGCAAAAACCATAAACAATAAATACTTAATACTTAATAAGTTTTGCAATTGATTATCATAAATGTCCAATTAGGCAGTTAGGATAATATCATTGCCAGGGAACTAATTAATACAGTAGAGTGCAATTTACTATAATAGTTCGTTCTCTTTAGGTTTAGAATAGTTTTAGTTTTATTTGTAATGCGCCCATTTTGTCAATATTCCTCCTAGTTTTAAGTTTACACCCACTCACAAAAAAAACATACCTAATCCGAGGACTCTCCGTCCCCTCCAAGAATCGCGAGTCTCCGGTTCGACTTATCCCTATATTCCTTTCTATATCCTTATTGTGCCCCAAATTTTGAGGAATTAAATGGGTTGTAATTTATTTATATTTGTAGATTGTTGTAAAAGCGTTCGGCAGCTGCTCAGAGTCTATAGAGTAGTCATAATATGACGCAAGTAAAATGTCATAATGCCGGATTGCTAATGAACATGCACAATTAGCCTATATTGTGCTGCATTGCATTACACATTCATAATATAGAAAAAATAATATGAAAAAAAAATAATTATAAAATATATGAAAATAAGTAGACAAAACAAAAATGATATCTACAAATAACAATAATGAAAAATATGACATAAAAGGAAAAAAATGTTATAGAATTTAAAAAATAATATATAAAAATATCCATAAAAATAATAATAACAAAAATATAAACAAATTCAAAGAAAGAAAAAAAATAAAGAAAAGATGAGAGAAAAACTAATTATTCCTCTCCTTTAATTATTATAATGATGTTAAGCAATGCAATTTTATATATTATGTAAACGTATATTTTCTATTATGTGTGTTATTTCTTTGTGTTCTGTTTCAAGTTTGATTTAATTTTTTTGTATTTCATGTTCATTTTATTCTGTGTTTCTGATAAGCTTAGTTCTATTATTTTTGTTAGTATACCTGTTAGGTCATAGCATTTCCTTCTATTCCATAATTTCCTTATTTACTTTTCCGGGTGTGCGGTCACGCGTTTACTCTCATTTGCTGTGAATGGGGGAAACGATTTCCACGTGGCCGCATGTTCAGGTGCTAATAATAGAGTTATATTGTTTTATTTCGAAGATGGTAACCAGGTATCATTTCAAGCGCAATACACAGCCTCTGAATTGATGCAAAACCAAACACATTTACCTTCTTGAGGTTGCACCTGTATTATACAGAAAATGTGGTGGTACTTCTAAATATTTAGTCCAACTGTATTATAAGAATAAGTTAAAAAACAGATTTAATAATTAGTTTATATAACTTTTAGGATTGCATTCTAATACATACAGGAATATAGAGTTGCCTGTACAAATGTGCAACCAGCGGGAGCAACGCAGCTGTCAGTTTGACAGTTCATCAAAACATTTATGTGAAGTCGGATGTTCCTCAGTATTGTCTAGTGAAGGGGATGATATAGGGATGGAAGGTACTCTATGGAAATGGACGAATTACTGGAACGGTGAGTGAAGTGATTACAATTGATATAGGTAAAAATCATTAGAAAGTGTGTACGTTTTCCAGGCTGGCAGACACGCTGGTTCGTTTACGAAAACGGTATCCTGAGCTACTACAAATCCAAGGAAGATGTTAGTCAAGGATGCAAGGGATCCATGAAGATATCGGCCTGCGAGATAAATCGTAAATAAAATAAATATCCTAACAAAAAATACTGTACAGAAAATGAATTAATATTTCTATAAATCATGTACATATGGATTCGGAAAACGCGTATGTATGATAATTAGCAAGTGCGTAAACATACGCAGTTCTAGTCAGTTTTTATGTGGCAAATTACATACATACTTTTCGTTTTGTTTTAGTATTGATAATCAAACATTTTTAATACTGGATGATAATGGGATTGTTATCTGGCCATTGTTCTATTATTAAGAAACAAAAAAAAAATGATAATATGTAATTTCCTAGGAATATATTAAGCATGTAGGTTATCATATATGTTTATTACATTAATGAATATTTAAAGAGGTTTAAAAATGTTTACACTTCAATACTGTTTATTTTTGTATTATTCAGTGATTAGCACTGAATGATATTTACCTTGAAAATATTCTCATTCCACTTTGCGATTGTATATGTTGAAGGAAATGTGCGCAAATTAACCGATTATTTTGCCGATTTCGTCATCAGTAATGAATTTGATATTTTTGAATCTCTGGTTAACGACCATCTGGAAATTGGTGATGGGAATGCTTCTGTAAGGGCAGACATGATCCACGTAGTTCTCGTATTGCGCGTAGATCTTATCCAAAGAAACTTGCAGCGGCTTCTTCTTATCGAAATCCTCAGCGCAGTTGATAAGCAAGTAGTTGTACACATATTGCGAGATTACGTCTATGGTCAGCATTATCTCCTTGTCTTTGTAACGTTTCCTCAAAGGAATGCAGGACTTGATTTTGATGGTGATGGTTTTGAAGAAGCTGGGTGTACAGTTGTTAAAGTAGAGGTACGAGCCGAAGCATACTTCTTTACCCTGGTAGATGTACTTTCGCTTCTGGTTCTTTAAAGTTGAGCGTTCATGGATCAAAGATCCACTGATGAGGCCCATGACGAAGATTTCGTGTTCGTTTTCTTTCATCTCGGAGATGTAAAGACGATGCTTGAAAATCCAAGCCGGGTCCAAGCCTTCAAAGCAGTCTTTTCCGCAAGAACATCCGTTATTCATGATCAGAGCCACTTCGACGACGTTGGTCTCCATGAACGTCATGTTCCCCTCGAACGTGCAGATTTTCATGTCGTTGCACGATGTCATCGCACCTTCGTCAACTTGCATCTTAACTTTCTTTTGTAACTCTTCTACTTCTTCGACTTCACGTTTTATTTGTGACACCAACTCTTCGACAAGTGTCCACATCAGCGAGTAGGACATTACTACTTATATGCGAATTACAGATTATCAAATTCGAAACCCTAGAACAATATACAAATAAAGTATGCATTGCAATTTTCCGATTCGTGCTCATTGTTCGTCACCTAAAGAAAATACATAAACTCTAATAACAAAACAACTATATTACATATCACAATCTGAAATGTTTATTTACTTTATATCTACGTTACCTCTTGCAACTTCATACTCTCATAATAATAATCAATTCAGCGGATATGAACTTTTATTTTCGATTGGGTGAGTCATTCTCTTTGTTCTCCATCACCCAACAAAGTATTTTTCGTTGCACTCATTGCTTAACTGTACGGTTATCTTTAGCACATGTTTTAAACGATAGGAATATTAAATTATACTTACACCAAAATTTGTTCGTAACTTTTGTTTGTTTTTTGCTGCTAAACATCGGACCAAAAACTATTAAACTTTTCTTGCACCCTTTAGATGGCGTATCTGAAATTTCATTGCGGGACATTCAAAATTCATGTAATCGAAAATTATAGTAAAATCTTATTAGAATATTTATTTCGATAAACGACAACAAACTAAAAATAATGTGAAATTATATAAATTTTGCAGCTAGTACTACAGACATGACAAGAATGGATTTGGGAATCCCCGGAGAGAGGCACATATACCTAAAAGCAGCCACGATGCTGGAGAGGCAATCGTGGCTTTCGCAGTTCGAGTCGGCCAAATCTTGCAGACGAAGCAGCCTAGAAAGCCGTTAGTATTTTTACTTTCTTTTTTCATATATCATTATTATAAGTAAAAATAATAATCTAGCAATATTGAATTATAGCACAATTTTAAGTATTCTATAATTTCAGAAGAAGTACTCCCAAGCGCCTTGAAATCGAAAAAATCAGAACTGCGTGTATACTGCGATCTTCTGATGCAACAAGTGCACACGGTGAAGATGGCCATAAACAGCGAAGACGGTCCCGAGGTTCTAGTTAGTTCTTAACCTATGATCTTTGAACCATTATTTTTTAAATCTGTTTGTAGAAGATGGATGAGGCCACTAGGTTGCTAGGAGCCACCTGCAACACATTCATAAACACTCTGGAGGAGTGCATGAAATTGGCCAATTCCAGCCTCATGTACGAGCAAACCCAGACGTTGGATGTCACCATGCACAGGTAAGGTGACGTCCGTCGCTGTCCGACTTCGTATCCTCATTGCAATTCGTGCCCTGTTGTTCCGTACTGAAAACGTATCTAGGCTTAACACTGTTGGAATCCCGTATCGAGAGGAGTATAATGAATCACGCGAGGCAAGAGAACGCAGACGAAGAATCTGATTAATTCGTCAAGGATATTATTATCATTGTATATTTTTTTATATATATTATGTATTTTTTTATTTTACTTCTTTTCTGTAATAACCGGAAATAATTACTTATTTTCTGTTTTGGATAACAGTTTCCGTTCTGGGTTATTATTATCTTTGAAAGTTTTTGTATCCGTACTTTAGATATCAATATATCGTTACTATATGTATTTGTAACACAATCACGTGTTAATATAGAAAACCTTCTACTAAAATTAAATTATATATATATATTTTATATGTGATATTTTGGAGAAATTTTTGTTATTTACTTTAATTTGTTTTACGAAACCAACCAGAAATTAATATATTATTTTAAAAAATAACAACTTAATGTTCACTTCGTTTTGCCTTCGAAATCGATTACATTAAATATTTGTTAAAGAGACACTGCTTCTTTTCTACAGTAATATTTTCCAAAGTGACTATAGTACAGAAAACGCGAGACCTGACAAGTTACGTGCTTAAATCACTTGCATTAAAGTAAGGAGGGAATTCCTTTGGACCTATCCCATCTAAAAGGTTATCATCACGTATCTTGTGTATTCACATAATTTTATCTGCAATTATTACATAATTTATAAAAATGTAGTGTTTGAAAACAAATCTGGTGATTCCAAATGTTATCAATTCGGTGGCAATCTTTCACTTTCTCTTTGCGTTTATTTATCTGTTTATTATCTGTCTACAAAATTAAACACATTCTGGATAGTCATTATTACAGTTCAAAAATAACATGTCTAATCAAATTGGTGTAAAAACATGATTAATTAGTATAGATTTACTTTGTAATTCTCAACTTATTTTCTTGAAGTTAGTTTACTAATAGATAATGCAGTTATCGCTGCAAAAATATCACAATTTAACCCAATTTGAAGTGTTATTGTATACAAGACAATGATAGGCTTATATTTGTGCGGTTTGGAGACTGAAAACGTCTGAAAAATAGAATTATAAATGTAAATAATATATTTTCGTAGAAATATTTATATACTTTATTATAATTTCCATATGTAATAAATAATACTTTTATTAATTAGCAGTAAATTGTATCATAAGAACATAGGTATACTGCTACCTATGCGCCTTGTGTTGCATAACGTTCATTGGCAATTTCAGCTAGCATCAATGAACATTCACATGACCTTTGGTACTCAGACACGTTGCAAGTCATCATCGTATCTAAAAACAACAATATAACGTTGAACAAGCCGTCAGTGATCGCTTCAGTCTGCTGAAGATCGCACGTTGGTGTTGCCGGCATTCCAATTAAATTCTTTAAATTCGACTTTTATATTACGGTGAGTTATGTAATCCTTACCAAATTTATATTAATAATTAAGTCGCTTGGGAAAATTATAATCATGTTATTGGATTAAAGCCTTTTATTTATTTCTATTAAATGAAATTAAATACTTATTTACAATAATTTTTTGGAAATTAGTTTTGATTGAGCAAATTATTAAATATATAGCTAAATATTTGTTGTTAAACATTTTAGGGAAAATATCAAACGATTTTATTGATAAATAAAATCTTTTTCACAAGTAAATAAAATTAAAGCTAATTGAATTTTCAAACTCAGCTTGTTTCAGGTCAAATAACTGAATTTCTTTTCTAGAATTTTAATGGAATTTATAATTCTGTTTTTTGATTGCTGTATCATATCATGTTTATGTATGAAGCATTGATAAGGTATGAAACAGTTACTTGACAATTGTATTTCTGCTAATCATTCATCAATATCAATTTTGCAAACTTGCAAAATAATAATTTCTTTACTTTTTCTAAATAATATCTGCATAAGATTTTGTTTGACAATAATTTTCAAACTATTTGTACATGCACATGAATACATTTAGTTCAAGGTGAAGCCTGTCTGCCTCTCTCAATGTATTTTCTCCATTTGCATCGCTGCATTTATCTAATTCCAAGTCATAACGATAACGGTTTATACATTATCAATGTTTCTAGAATCTTAAAAAAGTAATAGTTTAAAAACAAACTTGTTGAATTATATGATTTTCTAATTAAATGTATTATCTATCATATTATATAACGAGTGTCATCAAAAGTTGCGCACTAGAAGTCTACTGTTTAAGTAAAATTCAACTTTATGAGTGTATTTCTAATTAATATGGGAAATTAAGAAATCGCGTATTTGAGTAATTTCGGCTACAACAAATTTTTAGGTGCGAAATTATTAAAGTTGTTATATAACAAGCAGATGATAACAAATCCTCATAAACTATAAATATTTAATAAGTGTTATATCGATACTCATTTGAATATAAAAATATTGAGTTTGAACAACAAACTTTGATATAATAGTAAAAGGTGGCGCTAGTTCTTCGAATACCAATTATACCTGAGAGTAAGGAATTTAAATTTGATAATTTTAATTGTCAAGAAAACGTGTATATGAATAGATAATAGTATTTGTACGTTGTGCTTAAAGTTGTTCATCTATTATAAACAATTTTAAGAAATAAAGTACTAGTTTTCACTTTTATTTAATTATTTGATAGAATTACAATTAAAAATGAAACTAATTTAAAGATAAATAATATATTCGCAAATGACTTATAATTGTAGTTTTGTGACACTGACACTGATTTTTATTTAAATGATTCCTCAAGAAGCAGCTATTTTTTGTAATGGTATTGTCAATATTTATTGTATAATAATTCTGGGAATTTTATATTAATTCTATGTTTTTTTAGAATATACCATGGGTAAAATTAAGGCTGGACCAGTTGTCGATATCCTTGGTGATGAGATGACCAGGATCATCTGGGACTCTATTAAGGAGAAACTTATCCTGCCATTCCTCGACATAGACTTACATGTCTACGATTTGGGTATGGAAAACCGCGATAAGACCGATGACAAAGTGACCGTCGATTGCGCTGAGGCCATCAAGAAGTACAATGTTGGCATAAAGTGCGCCACCATCACCCCAGACGAAAAACGCGTTGAGGAATTTAAATTGAAGTTCATGTGGAAGTCGCCGAACGGCACGATCAGGAACATTCTGGGAGGAACCGTTTTCAGAGAAGCGATCATCTGCAAGAACATCCCCCGATTGGTGACCGGCTGGAACAAGCCTATCATAATTGGTCGTCACGCTCACGCTGATCAATATAAGGCCACCGATTTCGTGGTCCCAGAGGCCGGAAAGCTGGAGATGGTCTTCACACCAAAGTCTGGAGCTGAACCAGTCAAGTACACGGTGCATGAATACAAAGGACCCGGCGTAGCCATGGGCATGTTCAACACCGACGAATCCATCGTCGACTTCGCTCACGCCTCTTTCAAATACGCGCTTGGCAGAGAGTACCCACTGTACCTCAGTACCAAAAACACCATCCTGAAGAAGTACGATGGAAAATTCAAGGATATCTTCCAAGATATTTATGACAGAGAGTACAAGGCCAAGTTCGAAGCTAAGAACATCTGGTATGAGCATCGTCTGATCGACGATATGGTCGCATACGCCATGAAATCCGAAGGTGGATTTGTTTGGGCATGCAAGAACTACGATGGTGATGTGCAGTCCGATTCGGTTGCTCAGGGCTACGGCTCCCTAGGTCTGATGACGTCCGTCCTCATCTCCCCGGACGGAAAGACCGTTGAAGCCGAAGCCGCTCACGGCACCGTCACCAGACACTACAGGCAATACCAGAAGGGTCAAGAGACCTCCACTAATCCCATCGCCTCCATCTTCGCATGGACCAGAGGATTGTTGCATCGTGCCAAGTTGGACAGCAACGCCGAGCTAACCAAATTCGCCAATACCCTTGAAGATGTTTGCATCGAAACCATCGAGTCTGGCTTTATGACTAAGGACTTGGCCATTTGCATCAAGGGCATGAATAACGTGAAGCGTGCCGACTATTTGGAAACGTTCGAATTTATGGACAAGCTCGCTGAAAACTTGAAGAAGAAACTCAACGTCTGACTAGTCCATAAGCTATAAACATTTTTATTTTCTTAAAAATGTTCACAGTATTTTTATAACTTCAGCGGTTTTATTTTATGAACCGCTTTTTCTATTATAAATATCTGTTCCCGGTGCTTCATTGATTTTTCGTTTGTTCAACAAGTCACATTAAGGTTCTGGATTTGTTTTTGTTACTTTGTATGCGTTACAATTCGATAAAATTGTATTATAAAATTAAATGGATATATTTTTACATTATTTATATTAATCCTACACTTTATATTATATATCTAATTAATTTCAACTATTTATTAATATCCTACTAGCATAATGCAGGAATTATTAATAATAAAATAGTTGTAAAATTAAGTTATTCATCAATTATATCAGAAATTCTATCGAAAAATATCCTTTAAAATTATGTAAGCTAGGCAACCAAACTTATTTTCAAGGTCTATTATAAATAGAATTTTTCTCATAAATTAGAAACCAGAAAATAAGAATTACTTATTATTTTTATGTATAATAGCATCATAATTTAATTGCTGAAATCTATATATATTTACAACGAAAAGTCTCTGACAATGCATGTGCAATGGAATTCTGATTACATCGCCATTGTTCATTGTTGATTCCATTTGTTTTTGTTTATTTACTGATTTTTGCGTTGCACAGTTGAAAATGAATGATACATAAGAAACGTATTCTTAAGAAGTGCTGTTAACAAGTGGAATTGTTAAGGCTTGAAGATACTTTTTTAATTACAAAGCAGTTGTGCAATTTTTCAATAAATACAAAATCAATAGGAGAGTTAGGTTATTTTCTGGGAATAACGTAAGGTTTTGTTCCACTGCTGCTTTTAGTGGTTACAATGATACCACCGCTTGCTCCTGGGCAAATTTCTGAGCAACAAAATATGGTTGGATGGGTATGCGATTGACATTGTATAATACCGAGTTGAATCTAATCTTGCATTGTTACATTTACAGCGAAACACTTTCAATATGAGACATGTTACCTTAATGAACATGACCTCATCCCAGTCGAGGAATGGAGTCAAAGGATATTTGAAAAGTGGTTTCATAACAGGACCAGAGAAGTCTCTTGATATTTTACGGAAGAATCTGCAGAGCTCCATCAACAAAGATATAGATAATGTGCTGAAAAAGTATTTAGATGTTGGTGATTTTTGTTTGTGTGATTCAGAGAGTTTGTATTAATTGTTTGTTGTGTTTGCAGAAATTCTTTCAACCTGCTGTTAATAATATTAGGACAAACTTGGGCAAAGATAGTGTAACAGATGATCACATAAGGGTTGTATGTCGGCAGATGCTGGAGGAGGCCAAAGCTTTGTATCAGTCCTGTCCTGCTTCTAGAGATAGCTCACCTTTTGATAGCAGTGATACTGAAATTGTGCTAGATAATCGGATAAATAGAAAAGTGAGTTATAAACCACAATATAAAATCATGTAATAGTGATTTGTATATAAAATATATATTTTTTTTATTTAAACGTTATTGTTTTGAGCAGAATCAAAGGAAACGAAAGGAGTCGGATACTGATTCGGAGACGAGCGGTGTTAATTATAAGAGGCATAAATTTCGGACGACCTCGTCGCAGGTGGATGGCAATCAGATACTGAGGTTGCCGTCAAAGAGGGAGAGTCCTAAATGGGATGCGGACAGAATAACGTCATCAACTCTGTTTATGATGGGCTCGAAAGCAAATAAGGTTCTTGGCTTTGGACCGACGAGGGGTCGGCTGTATGCAAGACACCCTGAATTATTCAGATACTCGGGTGATCAGGAAGACAAAGATTGGCTTACGTCGAGGAACCTGATGCAAATGAGCGGCGGAAAAGCCTACCTTGTGCTTTTGGACGACATACGCGAGATGACCCAACTCGATGAGTATAGGAACAATCCGAACCTTCAGATCGGCGAGCTCGTCGGCTTCGAGGTTCCGATCTTCATGTTAAACAAGATCAGGAACTTCATCGAGCAGGTGCGCACCGACAGGAAGACCATGGCGACACCTCTAGATCTATTCGATTTCCATTCGATGACTCCTCCGATTGACTCGGCGCCATCCACACCGTCGGACACGCTTCAGATGCTGGAGTCGCATTCTGTAAGCACGACGAGCTCGAAGCACTCGGAGAACAATTTCATCCACATCCCGGACATGTCGCCAGGATCAACAAATTCCCTTCTCACCCAGAGTCCTCTACCAACAAACGCCGGCTTATTATCCCCTAACATGCTAATGAACATCGCGACCCCGGATAACAATGGTCCAGTAATGCTGCTGCCCGACAATTCCCAGACCAGCACTTGCTTATCCACGCTCCTAGCTAGTCAATTATCCAGCGATAACTCGCAGGAGTTCTAAGATGATCTCTCATAAGACAGAGCAATATAATATTTATTTTTAAACCACTGTTGCATATACACAATTTTCCTCTATTCTCTTCTCACCCAAAATTAGAAACAACATTTTTGTCAATTTTATACCTAGTCATATCAAAGATAATTGTAAATACAACGTATTTATTATAATTTATTTAAACCCAAGTAATGTATGATTCACAATTACAAATTGTTTCTCAACGAAGAATAATAATATTATAGACCGCTTCTGTATGTATTATTTACTGTATGTTAGCCTTAAGACATATTTGGTTACACAGGGTGTTCTTAAAAAGATGATTAGTTTAATATATTATTGAAACATAAATTATTTTCTTTTCATTTAAAGAAATAAAATGTTGATTCATTCCCCAATAACAATAACAGCAAACTATTCTTGAAACCTGATATTAGTTGCATCAATACAAAAGATTAAAAGTTGACTCATAACTATTGAATTATTGTTGTGGAAAAACCTAAGCTGATAATATTTAAATTTATCTTTGTTATTTCATATACTGTCATGCAATTTTGACAACTATTACTTTTGTCCTTTCTATTTTATGTGAATACATTCAGTCAAGTAATTTGATTTATATAGTTGAAACTACATAATGTATTTTTATCTCCTGTCTTCATTCAACTTTTATCCAATTATTTTTGTCTTGCATTTAAATTTAGTGCAGGAATTATGTGCAAACGATTGAATACTTACCGCGTTTACACACTTGTTTGAGATTTCTATGAGCATTGCACAATCAGCGAGATTCCCTCGTGTTATACACAACAAACGATATGCAAATAAATCAATTTGCATTCATGAATAATCTGTGCGCAGAGTGATTTACAGAAGAGAGGAAAAAAATTATAATGCTCTCGCACGCGCACACATGCAAGGCGATGAGAAATAAATAAATAAAATGAGGGAAAAGATGTAAAATGGAAAAGCCGAGTTGAAGTAAAAGCGCATTTACGAACACCATTTGATTCGTTTACCCGTTTCAGGGCAAATAATCCTGCAACAATGTCTTCTCCATTCCTGTTTACACCACATAATTGAAATATATAGATAACGTGTTAAAATCATCTGTTTCTACTGCATTTTTCAATTAACAGAATTAATTAATATAATTTGTTAATAATTATAGTCAATATTATATATTTTATTTAAGAATTATTTCTTTTAAAACAAAGTTACAAAATAATTTTGATGATGTTACAGTATAAAAATAATTGCAATTTAATAATAGGAAAATGCATGGGAACGAAACTGCGGTCTAGGACATCCCGCAAGCAGCACTTGAATAATAAAATACGCTTCTTCTTAACGATGACGGAGTAAACATTCTCGAGTCTGTTCGTGTTTTTGTGACAAATGGAGATTAATTTTACGCGAAACGTACTGTTTATATTTCGTGAATTGTGGATTTCCTGCGGATGTGAATTTCAATTATTTTTGACTCCACTTTATGCCGCACATAGACTACACAAGGAACGGGCTGTTGTCCTACTTCACTGAATAAGGGGATGCAGGAGGGGAAAATGGGGTTGAGTCTCCCGCAACAATCGTTCCCATAATGAAACTCAAACACACTTTTCAAAAACAAATATATCGTATATGAGAAAAGAAATATGAATATAAAAATATGTTAAATGTTTCCAATTTATACTTTAAAAAATGTAATTGCATCGTTAAAACAATGCAACCAATTTTCTCATGTAATTACATTTGGTAATTACATATATATGTATCACTGTATTCCTTTAATGAAAACAAGTGTTGCGGGTGTTGCTTACAATTTTCTGTAGCTGTTAAACCCGCTTGATACGAAATCAGGGTACGTAATTATAATTGAAATAATTCCCTCCGGCTGAGCGGAATTCAATTTTAAATTAACAACATCCCATATACACATACGCAACTGGAGCTTGGATATGGTCGATCTAATGGCCCGATAGTGGATGCAACTGACAGTAACAAGTTCAAGTACTTAAGCGATTACAAGATAGGGGTTGTTAGATATGGGGCCGCATGGAAACAATAATATCATCGTGCATTGCATTGCGCGACATCCAACATTAACATTTCTCCAACCCCCGTATCTCAACGCAACGAGCGAGCTGGAGGAGGAGAAGAGCTGCTGTATCTCTCGGTTCCCGTTGTTTGCCCATAAGTATGTGCCTGTCTATTTCACAGCAAGCGCGTTAAAACATACTAATTTCATTCTCGGAACCGATTTATCAAATGCCGCTCCTCACTTCGTCGGCTATCATCATCGTGATCATCACGATATACCCACGAAGAGACGGTTTAATTTTCATGCAGCTTAACCGGAACCATTTCTTCCACGAAAATTCCACCAAAAACTTATTTTCGGTATTCTATTTTTAACACTCATCCATTAAAATTCTTCTATAATTCTGTACGCAGCAACTTAATCATAGTCCACATTTGATATTTCCTACAATCCCTCCAACATTAATACATAATTATTGGATTAATTTACTATTTTAAGATTGACAAATTCTCCCTTTACTTATTTTCACATTACAAATAAATCTTTCTAATAATACGTTTACTTATGCAATATTATGAACGTTTCAATGAATTATTGATTGCATCAGCTTCGATATTCCCCATTAAACTTGCATGCACACTATACATTTCCCTAAACTTAATACTTTATGCTACTGCAAAAGCTGCGCACAGGTTCGGTTCGGATTATGATATTATCCGGAAACGAACAATTCACGGTAATCGTTATTTGCTATTACTTATTCATAATGGCAATTCCGAAAACGAAACCTGGCTACACATTTAAAAAAAAAATATATAGAAATATGTGCAACGGCGGAGAAGCATAAGGTTTAAATTATTTATAAAACGGAGATTAATCAGATTTGAACACCGTTTCGTTTCGAGAGAAAAATTAAAATAGGGGAATTGGATTTCATAGGGGCGAGATAAAATTCGAATGTCGCTTTGGTTAATAAATAATAAATAAGCCGAAACGCTTTTCATGTGGGCTCGCGTTTAAATTTCATTTAATTAATATGGATGTTTGCTCGTATTCCAATTAATTAATTATTAATCGTTTTCCAGCTCGTTTTATTTAAATTCTGTACGCGCAAATACTGAACGAATCCAATTATTCTTAACTGGTTGTGTTATGCAAGCGATTTATATAATCTGTATAGTGAACAAATTTATTTTTAAACTTGAAGAAAAGTTTATAAATTTATATTTTGAAAAACATTTACTGCCAAATTTGAAATAATGTATAAATCAATTAATTAATAGAAATCTGGTGCAAATTTCGAATATTACTTAAGAGAAAAGAGAAAGACGTAGAGGGGAAAAAAAATAAGGTAGAAAGAGAATCGTTTTATTTGCTGCGCGGAGGAGGAATGCCCCGGAACTATAAAATGCACCGGATATTGACCAAGTTTTGCATTATGCATGCCGTACGTTATTACTTTTACTTCGCCGACGTTTACTGGCAGTTTTCTTTTTGCCATTTTAACATTGAAAAGGGAAGCACTAAAACGAGAAACTAATTAATCTCGCGTATCGCATACATCTTAGCTTTATTGAGACAGTAAAATGAAACTGCAGTTATTAATATGTTATTTCTTATAATTTAGAAATTATTTAATTAGACTGAAAACTATTCTGAAAATTAGGAATTCCAAAAAATTATATCTACAGATGGATTTTTTGAATGTGTATAATTATTGAAATTAGGGTGAATTGAAACATAACACTGAATTAGCATATGGTATAATCCGCTTTTAATATTGAATATAATTGCTGCACGATACACATGATAGTTTTTTTTTGTGTTCAATATTAATTAAATAATCTGCTTAAATATTAATTTGTTGCCGGAAACAGTCAATTATTCATTTCTCCCTTTTTCAATGTAATAACTTGTTAAAATAGTAAATTATTATAAAAAAAATTGTCTAATGGATTGTGAAATTAATTTAAGAGATAAATATGTTTTACGTAATTTTGTTTAGTTATGTGCAAGATGTTTATAAATCCGAAACTAATTACGCTCAGACACAACAGGATATTTAAATCATGAATGGATTGCATAATTCCATATTGCACCAAGCATTGTGCCAGTGAAACAATGTTAATTATTCGCCGGATCTCAAGGCTGCGGACTGATGAAAGAAAACCGTGGGATTTCCCGAATTTCTCTGCGCACAGCCCTAATTGAATATCGACTTTATATCGATATCAGGTGCGGTTCTTTCCACAACAAACGGATGACAGTGAAATGTTGCCACGGACCATTGCCTTTCCATGACCGAACGGAAGCCGAAGAAGGAAGCAGCAGTCCATGCTCGAGTTGGCCGCTTGGCGTGCACGAATTTTCAAGAATCATCAACCAAACAAACAACGAACATTGCATTACAAAACGTCGTCGTCGTCAATTATAGAAATTATTGTTATGAAGAAACTCGAAGGCATGAAACGGACCGGGTCGTAAATCCAGGGAAAGTATCAAAAGCGAGATCTGGTTTTCCTGATGTTCAGTGATTACAAAGAGACGTGCCGAGCAGAGGTGTCGCACAAACGAATTGCCTGGCAGCAAGTTTTAGAGCCATAAAGAAGCGGCAAACGCTTAATATGTGTGACCGTTTTGTAGAAGACATACATAACTTTTTTTCCATTACAACACGGTACTTTATTGAAAATACTTGAATTTTATCTTTAATTTGCATATTAGATGACCTAATATGCAGCCGTCATGCAGTCATCGAGTAATTAAATAAAATGTGAAAACGTGTATTTGAAAATACAAAAAATTTCAATATTACATAATTATTATTATATAATAAAAATTACAGTTTTAATGTGAAAAATAATTTATCAGAAAGTTTTGATTACTGCGAGGTACTGTTAATAAAGATTATGCTACAAAGCAGAAAATTAAGGGTGAAAGCATTTGTGAAGTCCCACCTTTGTAGGGTTGAGAACCGCTGCTGCATGCAAGCTCTTCACATTGTGGCCTCACGATAACACTGAGGTTACTTCTAATCTCTTATCGTCCTGTATTCAGTGACGCTCTTCCCTTTATATGCACAAGATAGTTTAATATTTGTAGGAAATTCCACGATCTCGATAAACCTTCAAGGTCAATGTTTTCCCCTGGAGCGAAATAATTTCAGTTTCGAGATTTCGAATTATTTACATTCAAATTGCATGCATTACATGTTTGCTGGTGCGTTACGTTCCTGCAGACAATTTCTAATCACGTTTCATGTTTCAGATATTAACAGTATTATATACTGCGAACAACAATTATTATATTACAGTTTACTTTAATTTCCAATTATTAGTTATAATTATTTTAATTAAAAATGTTACTTAATTTAATGTTTACAATAATTGAAAACGTTTTGTGTATTTACTACGTTTTACACGTATAAAAGGTTCTTCTTTTGTAATTAGCAGATGGAAATCGTTTCCAGGAAATAATAGTCTCAAGAGAGTTTGCTATGGGAATAGATGTAGACATAGCTTAGGAGCTAAAGTTCTTTGCAAAAAGGACTAAAGATTTAAATGTATACAATTCTATTATTTCTAAGATACAATGAATCCGTTAATTACTGCATATATTTTTGCATTGAAATTGTACATTGTTAATAAAATGCAATAATTTTTACAGTTAATAGGAATGCATATATTGTAAGCTGTTCCATGTTCAACTTTCGCGCATGTTGTACATATGAAATTTTCCGTCAGATGGCTCAAAAGGAAGTAACCAAAAACGATGGTAAGAGTCAGAAAACTTCATGATTGTTTAATAAATTCTTGAGCTTTGATTAAAGTGAATTATCTGGTCTGATCTGTGCATATTTCGATGGTTTCCTTGTAAGGAAGACAATCATTATAGTTAGGTATGTATAGTTTATGAGTTTATGGTTTTTAAATAAGTTAGTTAGTTTTGCAGTTTGTGGTTATGAGAAGACCTGAGATTTGGCGGTAAATTGATATTAATGATCAAGTAATTTTTGAAGGTACTTCCATATTAAGTAGTTTAGATTATGAATATTGTATGTCTTTGTGTTTTGCAGGTGCTTTCATCAAGAATCTTATTGGACTTTTGTAAATTAGGAAAATTGTCATATCTTGCCAAACAATTCCTATTGGAAGAAGGAAAGAATACTGTGAATTGCATATGTACCTAAAATATTGCTATGATTATAGTATATATGGTATGTATGTTTCATAATATAGTTCTTAAATAATTTTGTTATATTTGCAGTTTATGGTATAAGAGTTATAATGGGTTAATATTAATGGTATTAAGAGTAAGTTATATTTGCAGAGTATGTTTGTTTAATTGGACTTGAGAAGACCTGATATTTGGGATTGCAGTTGTAAATGGTGAACAGAAAGTAAGAGATATTATGGTCCATGTATGGTAAGTGGTTTAGATTCTGTAGTTTATAAATGATTTGCATAATCAGGTGTTGGATATTGTGAAGGTAAATAGTGATTGTATTTTGCAGGTGAACAGAGTTGATTGACCGTGGGTGGGCAGGAGGAGGAGTGTGATTGACACAGTACCCCATATGTATAGGCATAGTTGGGTGGTGTTGGTGGTGAATGGGATGGAGGATGAGGAGGAGATGCGAGGATGGCGGGGCCGAGTTGCTGTTGTTGTTTTTGAGGGCTGGAGGTGGTCTGATAAGGACGGGATCCTGGAGGTATCACCTGGAGTAGTTGTGGCGATTGTAGAGCGACGGAGCGGAGCGCAGTGTGTCGTTGCGTCACCGCCGCACTGGCGGTGCACGGATTGCATCCAATCACAGCCATTGTTTGTCTCATCCATCAGCAGCAGGTCGACGCAGCCGCAGGAGAAGCCGACCATCGCCGAAGCGGTCCGAGCCTCCGTCCCTACGCCTCCCTGCCTCGGCCTGTCAGTATCGTGTTGATAGTGTAGCTGAGCGAGCATCTGCCGGGAGCCCGCCAACCTATCCCGGTCACTATTTACCTTTAGTTTTAGTCGTAGTTGAAGAATCGATTAAACTGTTTGTTATGGAGCCACAAAACCAAGAGATAGTAGCTAGTGGATCCCCAGCGGAGGTCCCCAACGATCCAGGGTAGGTTGTCACACTCGCACTGCACACCCCTCTCGTCGAAGTCGTCGTCGAAGGAAGATGAGGAGGAGGAGGAGGAAGCCATGGCATCAAACCGCAAGGCGGTCCCCCCTGCACCCTCTCGAAGTCGCTCTTTATCCATTTGCATTACCTGGACGACACCTCTCTCGCTCCTCTCTCATCCTCGGAGGATGTCAATGTCAGGAAACCGGCCGGTGCTGGGCGCATGCCTCTCCCCCGCGGCAAATTTCATTAAAAACCATTGACGTGAGGAAGCCGGCTCCTCTACACATGACTCGACGACCCTCGTGGTTCGCAGCCCCACCCCCCTTCTGCACATGCATGCTTGGCATGGCTCATCCGACAAGCGCAAACATAACCATCCCCTTCGCATACATACTCTAATACTACCATCAAATACATACTGCATTGAACAACCAAATAAATCTGTTTCTTCTGTTTCAGGAAAATGTTTATCGGAGGCCTCAGTTGGCAAACTAGTCCAGGTAGGAACCACCGCATGATCCTCCCCCTTTTCCACCTCTACCAACATCATCATCATCGTCGTCGTCCGTGTCGTTATGTAATTTAAACTCGGCGCTAATGAACCGCTTCCTGCCGCGGGCCGAGGAAAATCTAAAACACGAAGAGCGCAGCTGCTTGACATCATTAGCCATGTAACGGCGAAATCATTTCGCGCGGTTAAATTACCCGAAATAGCCGCGTATTTTTACACCACCAAAAACTATTTACTCCATGGCAGAGCGTAGCCGTAGTCCCAAAACCCATCCAATCCCATTTTTTTTGAAAAACGCGCCCGGTGCGCGTCGACGCCGCGCCTCCCAACTCTCGCGGACCACCCCTAGAGGTCTCCACGCAAACCTCAGGGCACCATTTCGAAACCGCGCTCTGTTCTCAAATCCTCCACCTCCAACCATCAACAACAACAACATGAACACGTGCTCTTCTCGCAACTTCCTCAATCATCCGCCTTCATCCCACCGCAATCGACGGCAACAATTATTCAATTCCGCGCGCGTATTTTTAATTCACATTGACCTATCGAAGCTATCCAGCGAATTTCGTCCGCACAGCCTTACGACCTTTGCAACTCTGTTTACTTCACCCTTCCGTCAATAAATGTGCCCCAATTAGCCCACGTTAATTAGTTAGCCTTTAGCAAACATGACCATGCGGGGCCAGGTCAATAAATCCACAAACAAATATCAATTTCTATCTATTTTTCTGCGCAACTACCTTTGTTAATTAATTGTTTATACTTATGCGAATTGCAATATAAATAATAATGATTGGTTGTATTGATTGAATTACAAATTTATTGATCGATATTGTTTTTGTAGTACCTTGGGAACGCTGATCCGTCGCTTGAACAAGTTTGGGAAGCGCTGACCCAAATCAATCGAAGGCTATGAAATTAGAAGAGAGAAAATCAATTGAAACACGATTTAAAGAGAAAATTTATCCATGCAATCATTCAAAAAAAAAATATATTTATCAAGAACCAAGAAGACTATTCATTTTATTTATATATATATATATAATTATTGTATATTATCACATTGTTATCTAACGATTATTTGATTGCTTGTATTAACTATTATGAAAATATTGAAGAGGAAATCGATTGAACGAAATTGATCCATGCAATCATTTTTTTAACAATCGTATTGTTTTGTATATTATTTTCACTACTCGATTGATATCTAATGATTGGCTGTATTAATTATCTGAACTTGATTGAAAGACAAAATTTAAAATATTTATGAAGAATGAAGAAATCAATAAATTTCTTGTATAATTATTATCCATTATTTTCACTCTATTAAGGAATTGTCATTGTTATCTAATGATTGCTTGTATTAATTATTTGTAATAGAAATCGATTGAAAATATTGCATGATATTCATTTTATCATTAAAATGTTGTATTATGACATTTACTATCAATGAGCTGGACAATTAGTATTGTAGATTGTTGTTGATTTAAAAAATAATAAAATTATTTTGGCAAGTTGTATCTGTTATGTTTTGTTGTCGGATTGGAATAAGCGAGGTGAGAGACGAAGACGAATTTGCCTTTCCACCACCTGAGCAAGTTCGAAAAGGTACTGACCTGGCCCAACGCGATCCCCACTGATGCTGCGCGAACAACATATGGCCCTGCCGTGTTGCAAATCATCCTGAAAGGCGGCGTATCTTTTGTTCTGCCCCGACGTTCTTTCCTCACTTCGCTTCTTCTCTTTTGCACCTGTTGGGTGCTGATGTTGTAGTTGATGTTATTATGTAACTTTCTAATCTCTGCGCCTAATTATGGTCCTCGCACGCTGCAATTTATATATGTATTCGACAAGAAGGTTGCACTTCCACTCACTTTCTCGTATCTCAGCGAATTTGACTCGCTTTATTGTATTTGTACGTATCAATCGTACACCTGTAATAACAGATTTTACACAACTAATCTTCGGTTTTGGCGATTATTAACCACAATAAATGAATTAACTATTCATGAGGGCAGGATTTCTGCAGCAACAACAAGTAATCGTACTGTGGTATTGTGAGGTCTATCGCTACGCTGCTCTAACATGCAATTACCGATTGATGAAGCAATTTGCTTGTCACAATGTTTATGCATCGTATTATTTGGTTACCGCATCGGACCTCTCCATAAAGGGCAAGAATCAAAGCGTACAGTTCATGAATCTGCATCAAAGCTCTACATATAATCGATAATCCATAAATAAAATATAACAACTCTGCATAAATATAAAAAATGTAAATAAGTTATAATCAAGTCTTTATAGTTGTGATAATGAATGTAGTAGTATGTTTATACTATAGGAATTAAGGTGGGAATTGAATGGAGCACAGATTTCATCTCCGAGCACCAGATAAAACTTACGAGACAAACGCACATATTTTTTTACAATGTTTATAAATTAAACGTAATCTTATCGAGTGCGTGAGCCACAATCTCTGAGCGTAAGAAAATTAAGTTCCCCTTATCGGTCATTAGCTACTACTCTATAGTTTGTCTGCTCTTCTCTCACGACCAGAACTGCGTACTATTTCATTTGAAAATGTTCCAACTATAAACGGCATATAAACCCCGCTATCTGTCGTTTCGGTCTGTACCCTCGAATATGATCTATCGGTCCGGATACCCGATCCCAATAGATCGGCGGTCGTTTCCGGCGTCCGAGAGAGCAACAATAAATATCGATTCTAAAAATTCTTATGTTCGAGAGGAACGTTCAAATTTGTTATGCACATTCATCAAAGATAAAACCGCAATTATGTAACGTGTTTGTTTACAAACGAGCGGTTTACTCAATCGTACCCGGAAAGCTTTCAAGTGGATTTATATAAAATAATTTGATTGTATATAATATTTGTTCTTTCAACTAAATTTATCAATGCTCTTTAATAATTGAGAACTGTAGACTGTATATATTTGTCCATGTCGTGCTGTTATGTAATTATTTTCTGAATAATGGCAGGCAGTCAATATACCTCGAAGAAGTACAATTTGATTGACTTCAGCAACAGCGACATTGTTGCTCATGAATGGATGTTGAGCATGTACACAATCGGCAATGGTCTTTGAATATATCGGGATTCAAGCACTTTATGCTCCTGCACTTTACGGTATAAACTTAATATTGCAACTGGGTACTAACTGCATCCACAAAAGGCCATTTATTTTATTGGCTTCAATGTCGAAACGACGTGTACGCCCGTCGACACTTTTAATGTTTCTGTTTTGCAACAGGCCAGAGGAACGGAGAACATTCAATTTGGTTCTGTTGGGACAATTTTAATCTTTACTTCTTCGTTGCCTTTTTACATTCCAAAGAAAACACAGTATTTTAATCTTTGTCTACTTGCTAAGTTTGAAATGGAAACATGAAGTCTTCTGTTTAATCTTGCACTGGAAATAAACTTGGAATCGGTTATGGGAAATTGGTGGTGGTAACGAGATTTCGAATTGATTACGATGATTCGTCTTGTTCCGTCGGCAATTTATTTCGTAAATCGAGTCCCACAATTTGTTACATAAATTGAGGAGAAACGGTTTCTTGTCTAGTTCAAGGTTCCGCGTGTTAATTCCGTAACATTATGCATTATATGTTTGAATTGAACGAGGCTGTACTCAAATCGCGGACGAAGGAATAAAGCAACGTCAAAACAGCAATGCAACTTAGCAGCACGTGCTTACATATGTTCGAAATTCTCGTTTTTCCTCTCTCTTTGTCTCAATATTTCGTTGATATATTGAAGTCGTTGACATATTCCGTTTCATAAACTTGATTTAATTGTACGTTTCTTGATACTTGTTTTTCTTTTTGAATACCAATTTACTTTCAAAAAATTTATGTTTTCTCGTTAGATAATTATGGAACTGTTATTTTAATTTATAGTTTCAATGGTTGAGTATTTGTTGAAATAAGAATAGTTGTACATTTTGGGCTGTAATCTCCTTGGAACGAGTCAATTACGTTGATTGCGTTTCGTTAACTAAGCGGTTTCTTTATGTCTAATCCGGCAGTTCTTAAAGTGTAAGAACGAACCCCTTTCTCCTGTTCGCCCTGCAATGAAGCGGACCCTAAATTGGGCGTAACGGAGAAGGGAAAGGGATTAAAGATAAGATTAGAAAAGCCCTGGTGTGTATTCGAAATTGTCGGTGTTTCGATACTTTTGTAAGGTGTTATTTGTATATTAGTGCAGTAATAGATTCAGATGTTGATTGTGTTGTAATCTAGGATTTGTTGATTGTTGTTGGGAGTTATTTATGCAAGTATTACATGCGAGTGGAATTGCTCGTTAAAAACGTATAACCTAGGTTGACGTTCGCCTTGGGGACCGGCCGTAAATTAGTCAGAAGTGCACCTAACTGTAATTAATGCAATTTTACTTCACTTAAGGCTGTAATTGTTATGGAATGGATGCTGTAAATCAGGCGGTTTTGTTTCGGGGCAGGTTGAAATTTCAATTTAATCCAGGTTTTCGGCTGGTGGTGTACATTTGCGGAGAGAGGAAGATAGGTGGAGATTGAAACATGCTTCGGTTTGTTGACACTGTTCTGAGCCGGTGATGCGGTCATTCCGAAAACGCCGGGGCCGCAATTAGAGACATGCACGCGTCGATGTTACATAATGGTTCTTTTTTGTTGCTTTTATCGCGAAGCAGGATCGTTATGTTGCGTTCATAATGTTGGATGACAGGGAGTGGAAAGAAGAATGAAGTAGCAGGATGAAGGATGAAGTATTACTGGATATTTGCGGTGGTAGCGGAGCCGAGACCGAGTCGAGTCGTTTTTCCTCCTTGTTCTTTTCCGCGATTACCATCCGTGACGAACAAAACGAAACGCTCAAGAGAGAGGATCGCGGAAGCAACCAGGCGGATAAAGTTGATAAGCCGTAAATCGGATGTCATTCGTGGCATTAGGTTGTTCGGCTAATGCATTACGTCACTTCCAGGGCATTAAAAGGGCCTGCGGGGATGGGATTGGTTGCGAAGGGGGTGTTCCGAGGGCGCGTGACGACCGGCTCAGTCACGTCCGCAAATCGGTCATCCCAGATGACTTCTGTCGAAACAAACAGCTGGTTTGTTTGATGATGTTAGTGCCGTCCGTACGTCCGACCCATCCACCCATCCTATCTACGAGGAGCGAGATAGAATTACTTCCGCCGGTGCCCTTGACTCGTAACCCGACCTCGCGAATAAATGCAATCCGACCCCTTCATCTCTCGCCATCATCATCATCTCCTACTTTATATGCAATTCTCATCATCTGAGAAGAACCAATTCTAACACTATCTTCCTCAACTTTGCATCAATTACCAGAAGCAAACAACCTATCTCTTGATAACCATCCAATTTTTCTTATAACTATCACCATGGAAATGAGTAATATTAATTTGCAAAGTTTAATGTAACATTATCACCATGGAAATTTTAAATGGACTACAGTTAATTCGATTTAAAGATCCTCTCCAACATTAATTCAATTTACTTCTTACCCATTGTAATACTATTATGCAATGTATCCTTGTAATAGAACCTTTATTTGCTTAACACTTGTTGCAACTTTATTATTAGCTTTACTGTTAATACCACACGAACGATAACAAATATTTGTCCCAAAGCAAGAACTTATAGATAAATATTATATAACCCATAAAACCTAGTGTCTGATTGAATAGACGTATAAAAAATGTTGGTACATCCCTGCGAGACAAAACCATTTGCAATTCAAGTTTATATCATTTATTTATTTTTACCGCAATTGCTGCTTCTTTTTCATTTTCATTCTTTCTTTCATCGAAAGAGACGATATTTTATTATTATTTTATACGTCTGCGGCATCCATAAAAATCATACATAAAAATTACTTTTCACAAACCGTATACCGGTGCGAAACAATAAAAAATACATGTACACTTCAACCTTCGTACCAAAATTTTACCTGTAAAAAAATATATTAGTGATTGTGGTGACGTAAATAATTAGTCGTATCGTTTGGAACGGGCGAACTCATTACTCACTCAATGAGTGAAGAGAATTTGAATAATTTATTGGGATTAGCATAATAACGAATTCCTCTTCGCTCGTTAAACGAGAATTATTACAATTCCTTTTCGGCCTCGGCCCGCCAATGGTGTACAATTTAAAATAATGAATCGAAAGAAAGACGATTCGTATCCACTTAAGCGCTTACTGGTAACTTTCGTTATGTAACGAATAAATCCCTGATTCAGCCAATTGTCTTGCCCGAACACAATTTCTCTTTTATTACCGTGAAGTCTCTTAGAATTAGAATTAACTTCTACTTTTTATTAACGAAACAGATGTAGTTCAAGCTTCACAATATTATAAAAGTTTTTGCATTAAGCAATTGAAATCTTTATTCATATACAGTTTGCACCGAACTTTCGCTATTGTTTCATCCCCGAATCGATCTTCAAGCGCATAATTGATAGTCTGAACGAGATTTAGATTAGTCCGCGAGATCGTTGGGATTATGATAATCGTCGTAATTGTATTTTACTTTCAAGATAATCTCCGTCGGGAGATTCCGCAGCGTAAAATGTTATATAATAAAAGTTATTAAGTTGGGCGTTTAACGCTCGTTCAAATGGCGCATGCCCGCTTTACGCGATATTCTCGTAACGATTAATGATTAACGTTAAACAATGCCCGTGCTGATGTTGATATTTGTCTCACTAAGCACTTGATTAATTGATGCAAAAGAAATTTCTTTCTTAATTAATCCGAGCAGTTAAATGCGGCGAACTAATTAAAATGTTTTAAAATATTTACTTGTTGGCTCCTCCTTTGTGAGTCTGAATTAAACCACCCCCGCTAGTTAAACTTAAGCTTCGGTGCTCCGTATTTACTTTTGTCAAACTGCATATCCTCGGCTCAGTTCAAGATTGTTAACTTAACTCTCTCAAAGACTTTCCTGCATTAAATTAATAATTAATGCGATCGTAATTGTAATTTAGTTTAGAGTGAAAATTCCACTGAATTGTTATAATTATTTTTTTAGTTTTGTGGGAATACAAACACAATTTGTTTGTGATTCAACGTTATATTGTCGAAATATTGTCATAATTATTTTTGATCAAAGTTACCTAATATTTATTTGACAGGTGCAAGGTGTCAATCATGACAATGTCATAATTTTACACGAGGTTAAATTTAATTAATGTTCTTTATTGAAAATAGTGGCAAGTTTGTAAAAGTTTTGTTGGGATTATAACAGTTATGTCAATTCAGGTTTATCTTGGTATCTTTATAATATTGATGTTAGGTAATGTGGTGGCACCTTTAGAATGATTCTTAATATTAGTGCAAGTGCTGTAGCAGCCTGTATTCCGCAAGGGGTTGCGTAATGCTGCGCAATAAAAGAAGTGATTTATAGCAAGAAATACCTGGTAATACTTTTTACGAGTAAGTTTAATTTCAATTAATGGATGCTTTATGTATGCTACACATTGTAACTTTATAATAGAAATAAATTACTCGCTGAAGTTAATAGCGAACGCACAAAGGACCGTTCCTGCATGGAATACCAATTAGAAACGGGCGAAAAATATACAGGTTATTATATCCCCAATTTGCGAGGAGAATCCGTTTTTAGCTAAACGAAACGGTCACTTTTTTTTCATGGGGGATGAAAAAAAAAACAGTATTGTTCGTTTAATTAAACCGAAGCAACTCAATACTAATTACAGGAATTATTGTGTAATAAAATATTCATTTTACCTCTCCCATCTCGTGTTATTATTCGGTTATAACGAAAAAAATGAAATAACGGGCGGCATTCTCTAATCATTACTCTCCAAGTTGGGGGTTCTTTAGGGTGAACATAAATAAACCAATCTTCCCAAATTATACGCTTACAATCGTTTGGAAACGGTGCGGGGGATGTTATGCCGTGCTTTATATATTTTTTACCCTTCATTAAAAATAGATTGGATTAATTATGAAAATTGGGGAAACTCTATTTTTTTTTTGCTCGTTGTAGTAGCAGTTAATGTTATGTTTCGCGCAGAAATTGTAATCTTCTTAAACGTTTTGATGGTCGCGTTATCATCGAGCAAATATAACTCGAGATTTACTACTGGATTCTATCTTGAGTCAACAAGTGTGGTGGAATTCGTGTGTGATGAGAAATAAGAAAACATGAGGAATGTTCGTGAAGTGGAATGATACACACAATTGTGTAGAAAGAAGGGATGTGAAGGGGAGCTTGCCCAAAAAATTTAGTAATTTGATATTTTGAGGGTTTCCACGCTACACGAAACACATGTATGGAACACAAACTTTTTATTCCCATGACCGATATTCTAGATTTTTTTTCACATTTACAAAGTGAATTTTACAAAAAAAAAATGTTTGAACGCTGACGTAAACGTATTGAAAGTTATCGTGCACTCATTAAGCAATTAGGAGGTATTTCCATAAATATAGTTAGTTAATATTCTAATTTTTAAATATAATGATTTTGTTTTCCGATTTTTGTTAACGAATAGTTGAATTTATTTGAAGAAGTTGTGGGTTGCTTCTATAAAACTTGGGTGTATGATTAAGTAAGGGAAGTCAAATATTGACGATGATAATAATAATATTGCAGGCCGTTGTATTTGCAAATTTCCAACTGTTTGAACCTCGGATGTTTTAAGCAACCCCTCGAGATAATAGTTTGTATAACTTTGCTGTGTTTCCGGAGGAGGAGGAGAGATGTGTGTGTGTGCAAAGTGTGTCCAGTCGGTTAAACTTTCGGCCTATATTTGTTTTATATAATTACGCTTCCTTAAAGGATTGGTGGTATACAGCACCGAAGGTTTTTCGGAAAGGGGTTCATCTCCCTTTTGAGTCATCTCCTAAACTTTCCGCAAGCATTAATATTTCGCTGACCGAAAACTTGCGCCTGAAAACTTCCCACGGACTCTGCAGCTAAAACTCACGGGTGGGCAGAAAACAGAAATGCGAGCTCCTCCACCTGAAACCGAATCGAATCATTGTGTCCGCAACGTTTAAGAAGAACAAAAAGAGCAATAAAAATGTACCTTTCCAAATATACATTCCTGCGAGATTAAAGGTTTCCTTTTGCATTCGCTTTCGCCGAAACGTCGCGCTCGGCATTCCAAAACAAACAAACGTGGCACGTCCTGTTTCTGCTTTTGTTCCAACAAAACAAAAGGACGACGAAAGAAAGAAAAGCAGTCGAGAGACTGACTTCATTCATTTACCGACGACGGTGACCATTCAAGAGCGATCCAAGAATAAGTAATATAGTATTTACTGCCGCGCTTAACGATTTTTGTAGGCAGTTCAAATTTCGTATTTCCGACCGTCCAGAAGAAGAGCTTGACCACTTTTCATTATTCATGCGGAGAGAAAAAATATACATGGCATGGTAGAGCGGAGGCACGGAATTGAAGGAAAACCGATATCGCGCCCTCAAATTGCACTTAAAGTGGGAAATTGGCGGAAAACGCGTGGTAAAATATTCATCCGGCCCCTTTTTCCCATCCAAAAAAATACCTTTTCAACCCGTGTTCGATTTGCATTAAAACCTGCCAATAACCGTAAAAATAAACTTATAACGCCCTCAATTTTTCATTTATAGTGTAAAATGTTATATTCAAAACTGCAATAAATTACATTATTTATCAATTATTTTTTATTGCTCTATTTATAATTTAAATACGGTAATTAACAATCATAATTTATCATCTATTTTTTTTAAAGTTTAAAATATTTTTCAAAGTACGCAATTATGCAAATATATTTTTAAAAGTAAGAAATGTGTTTGAAATCGTAAAATGTGAGTGTTTCGTAATCAGTAATTAAAATAATCTTGGATGTTTGTATGAATGATTTAATAGCAAAGTCACATTTACATGTATCATAACAATGCGCAATATTTCCTCATTTTCACACATCACGCGGATCGTATTTGCATTTATTCATGTATGCATATTCGCAATGATAACAAATTTTCATTTACAACGGGCTCCACTTTACAATTGACAAGTCTTTGGAAAAGTTCCCAGAGCATTTGCATTTTTCGCTTTTTTCGCCGAAGACTTTGCATTTACATTCAATCCTTAATTAAATTGAAAATCACTTCAAATTTCAATAACATCTTTTGCTTTCACGGTTAAGTCATCACTTAAGTCTTTGTATTATTCAAGTGCAAAGTCTGCGGCGGTTGTAAATCTTACGGATTTTATGGGTGGGCAATGATTTACGTGAATTCCTCACATTTTGCTTGAGTACGTGTTAAAATAACCTCAATATTCATTTTAGTTTATATATAAGTTTCATACTTTGTATTATATTACTTCGGGTAGATCGGTTCTACTCTGTAATGCTGTTTAAATAAATTTTCTTACGCAATTTCGCCGGATTTAACAATTTCTAAAATACTTGGGGAAAAATTGAATGAATTTAATGGTTGAGAAAATTTTAGTTGTGACATATAAAACTTAGTGATAACGCGATGACGTAAAGTCGACGAGTATAATGGAAGGTTGAAAAAGGCGAGGTAAATACAAATAGTGGAAGGTAAATTTGGTTGAATGAAAAGTAAATAAGGACGTTTGGTTAATGTATGCTATTCGCAAGTGAGACGTGAGCGCGTTGAAAGTGTTTAGGGGAATGATTGATTGGGTAATTAAAGCAATTAGCGCGGTAATTAAAAAAAAATGTTCGCGCTCCAATTTTTTTCTGTTTCGTTTTCGTTTGGAACGAGGGGAAGAGTAAGAAAAGATGTATAAAATAAAAATGAAGTAATTTGATGCGAGCAGGAGGGTCTCCGAGGAGTCTCGTGCGTCGTGTGTTTTAATAATTAAATCAGTATACGATTTACAACATCCAATAAATTAACATAATGTAAGCACGTTCTTTTTTCCCCGTGTCTAAATCACCGGTCGGTCTCCTTCCATCGCAGCGCAGCAGTAGTAGTAGCCATGTCTTACATATTAATGGCTCTCTCTCACTTCTTGCAAATGCACACACATCCTCACGCCGAGGCAACAAAAGAATAAGCAGAAGACGAGGCAAAAGAGTTACGAGTTTATTATGGAAATCTCGGATGGTGAAATTTAGGTAGTCCCATCTACACGGTAGCAGACGTACCCGACGAATATCTCAATTTTTATCTAATCTCCGTACGTGTTACATTTATCACGCACGCCGCATTTCATTTTTCCCTCAACCCGATAACTGATTGATGTATCCTCGCATTATCCTTGCACAGCCCCCGCGCGCATTTACATAGACATTGCCTGACATAAAATATTCTGCCCCGCGTTTTCGTGAACCATTAATTTTGATTCACCGCATTTTTCTCCCATATACATTAGTTTTCTCTCTTCCCATTTTTTTTTTTTTGGTTGTTTTGTTAGGTTCATTCGGTGCCCTACGCATTCCACTTTACGCAACACGCACAAAACTCTTAGGGGCTTCGATCCCAAGGTTTTTTTTTTTGTAAGGTTTAATAGAAAAATCCTTCGGGTCGCAGCTGCGCCGGATCATTGCCTCTCATTATATAATTCCGTTTTATTTTCTCCAATGGAAATCCCGTCATTACGTAAATTACAATCACATGGAGACGATGAACAAAAAACGATACCGTTAACAGTGTCCTTTTCTCTTCATCTCTTCGCTCGCCTCTTTATTGCGGTCTCTTTTGCGCGATTTGGAAAGGCAAAAGGAAGCGATGATTTGCGAAACGTAGCGAATCCATGCAAATTGCACTCTTCCTTATACAGAGTGATCCTTTTGCGGATTCGCATCTGCAATTTGTCCACGACTTTGCTTACATCTTAATTGAACATATCACAAATTTCATTAAATGAAACCAGAAAAAGTTAATTTAATTGAAAAAGTCTTTATATTATTCGTATTGATCATCTTATGTGAAAAATAATATTATTATTTTGTATCATATAATCTTTAAATAACTTGATTGATTTTCAAAACGATAAATAAATGACGAAGGCATTTAAACGAGAGCTGAAACAATTACGTGATGATTCATTCTGTTATTCATGCTCATTGATTTCATTCTCGTGTTTTCATTTTAAAAATAACATTTACTTTTGCAATAACGCCTTTTAAAAATTTTCCAAAATGATTAAATATTTTCCTTTCCTTTTTTTATTTCTTATAAACTTTTTGCTTTATTGTAATTCTATTTTTCTCTGCCTGAAATAGCAAACAAAAATTGTAGGCTGCGTGCGGGAATGAATGAAAAATTAATGTATTGTGGATTTATTTAAAGCAGCTTACATCAAAGTCGAGATGCGAAGATTGTGCAATTTGAACGCGTTAAAGTGCGTAAAGTCCGATATGAATCATAAGCACTTTTTAATTTATTCTTTCTCCCTCGTTCGTTCTAAATCTTTCTTTCTGCTTTACGTAATTTATTTATTTTTAGCTATTCATATTTTCCGCTATGAACTTCTTATTTCTACACAGTGAACATTTTTTACTGCGAGTTTTAAACACAATTAAATTTTATTTACGTTTCAACTGCTTAAGTTTTATAAGTCATTCATATTTGCAATAATTATAATTAATAAATTTACTATTTTTTTTAGGAATTTAATTTTTTTTAGTTACACAATGCACTTTTGTTGTTGTTATTATTTAATATAGATAAATATTTATAAACATCGGGCGATGTTTGGAATTAATTCAAATCGCCGTTTTAATGGGGAATTAAACATGTAAATAAATACGCAAACGCTGCGGACGCATTAACGCTTTAATCAACGCACATTTATTTATTTGCAGGAAATTTATGTAATTCAGTCGGTCGGGGGGATTTCGCTATTCATAATTTACACTGCTTTAATTCCGCGCGCGATTTTACAGCAAACTGCATAAATGGAAGAGATTTACAGCGAAAGATAAATGAAAATAAATAAAAAAGCAATGGAAATTTATATGAAAAAAAAAAAACGTAACATTATACTTATTCAGTTGTCCGAACGAATGAGTAATTTATGCTTCAATTTAATGATGAATATATTAATTAGAGGAATAATTAAAGGTGGATCAAAATTGATTTGCATTCAATGTAAAATACTCGGTTTAAACGCGTGTAAATCCAGTTATTTAAATACTACAAAGCCTGGAGCTGTCGAGGTTGATTGATAATTGTAGGAAAGTGCCCTTTGGCGTTGACCTCTTTGTTTGTATAAATGGTGCAGGTGTTAATCCAATCTTCAATGCGCGTTTAGTTTCGCAATTTTCTGCAGTTTGGAAAATAATAATTCTAGTATTTTATTGACGAGATTCTTTAATGAATCATATTTCGTTCGATAAGATTTTTAGTTTCTTGATATTTTGGAAAATATTCAGAAATATTTATCTGGACTTTGTAGACGCCAACATTCCGAAACATTGATAACACTTGCATAAAGAAGAAAAAAGGAAAGCACGTGTTTGCTCTGATTTCGCCAATCTGAAGATTTAATTCATCTCGTAATTCCTTTTTGAATTTCGTAATTAATAACGCCGTTATTAAAACTTTTACCGGACGCGGAATGATACTTAATTATATATATAAAAACAATTATAATCGGTGCTTCATTTAATTTTCTTTTTCTGCAATCGCATCGAAAGTGATCTCGTTTCTATTTTTTTCCATCTCTTGCTTTTCGAGTTGTTTAATAGGAATCCACCAGCCACATGCAGGTCGGATTGATTAATTGCGGTTTCGTAATAGGAACGTAATTAATCGTACGCCGAAAACAACAAAAAGAGAGAACATCAAAAAAAATAACAATCCAAAGATTTATACCACCTTTGTTCGGTTCATTTACGTGGTGCAACTTGTCTCTTTGATATCTCGACTTCTAATTAACATTTTTTTTTCCACGAAACTCTTCGCCGCTGTTTCCTTCCAATCTGGGGGGTGGAAACACGCGAATGGCGTGGTCAAAAAGTAACTTAATTTATGTAATCTACGAAAAAGAAAAGCGCTGTTAAAAAATGTGCATCTAATGGATTGTGGATTGTAAATTGTTAATCTTAAACACTATTATTTTTTAGTTGTTTAAGTTAACAAGCCAATTAAAAAGAAAAGCAATTTTGAATGCGATTAATAAAAGTTTGCAATGCGCTGATAATCGCATATTTCGAATGTTCCTTATTTAGTGCCGACTTGTATAGTTATTGTTTTAAATGAAAGCGAAAATTGAATACTGATTAGTGGCTTTGTTATGTGTTCGAATAGTTTAGATTAGAGGGAAATAGGTAAACAAAATAATAACTCTAATTGTCAACGGTAAACTCGTCATTAGTTCGTAGACCATTGTTACACAATATTTCGAATAGGAACGGTTTTAATGATTCCAACCTTGACTGCGTTGTCATAGCAAGTCAAGCGTTTGTTGCTGCTGCTACGTGGGAGTCTATTCGAATCGCATTAAAAATTATAATTATCTTTTTTTTTGTGAAAGAAGTATTATCGCTTTTCGAAAGTTAAAGACAATTTCCGCGTGCTCCAAAATTTGACAAGCTGTATGTATTGCGTAATTATAGATGATTGATGCGACGCTATTACGTAAATACAACTTTTTGCAAAAGTTTCCGCTTGTTGTTTAATTTTTTTACAAGGATTTGTTTTGATTTAAGCGGATAATTGTATTAATTGCTAATGGGAATAAATTAAACGAAAAACTAAAACAACTTTGACGTATTTAGTTTGCACTTTGGCTTTACGTGCATAATACACGATCCTGTTTAAACTATTCCATCATGACCTGAATTAATGATCAATCATTTTAACCGAACGCATTTAATGTTTTGATACCTAATCCTTAAAATTTTATTTATTTTCAGCGTAATTGTAACGAAAGCAAAAGTTCGCTTTAAAAATTAACTTTCGGATTATTACTGTATCTGATAATTAAGAAAGTTTCGACCACTCCGCACGTGGAGTTTCTTTTCTGCAGAAAAAAAAAAATTATATATATATATAATGGGAGCAATTAAAACTTGGGATTCTCGTTCTTTGCAGCAGTTTTCACTTGGCTACTACCGCTGAGGTATAATGCGAGTTAGTTCCGAGTTTCAATTCGAACTTCCCGAAATTATAAGTACACCATTACATTCAATTGCATTCTTAATATGTGTTGCGGTAAATCCATATAAAGCTTGAAAGAATAATAAAAATAACATGCATTTAATATAATTATGTTTGAAAAATATTTGTTATAAGCGAAACGAAGTGTTTATTTTTAATGTGTAAGAGGAATTAGTTAACAAGCTTAATAACTCCAACTTTATGCTTCACTTTAAATTACAAATGCACTGGGACAACGCACTAATTAGTTCTCCTCCCTTTTAATTATAATTTAAAAAGGGGATCCCGTAATAATTAAGGATCATTTTTTTAAGGTCTTCGGACGGGATTAAATTTCCACTTTCGTCTGAAGAAGCTGAAGAAAAAAATGTTCAATTTTCACATGTGCGTTTTCGAAACGAGGAGATATTTTCGTTTTCCATTAATTTTGTTTCGGAATAGACAACCATTAATCTCCTTCAAGTCAAAGTTTCAAGTTCATAACTTCTTTATTTTCTCTCTCTCTCATTACTTGTTATCAACTTGCGAGGATCAACAAGTACTGGCGGTAATTACCGGTTAAGGAATGGAGTCGATTTGGAATATGTGCGAGGATTAGGGAAGGATAAATAAGTTGGTGTTTGGCTTTGGGTCTTGGGCTATATTTTCTCTCGGTCTCTGTTTGAATTGTGCCAGAGAAAAACACACATCGACCACCACCGCGGATCGTTTAATAGCGTTCGCAGTGCCACCAGTTGAAACATTCAATAGCCTAATTTAGATTTCGATCTATAAATACTGTGCTGGATTGAGTTGTTCATGTGCATTTCGTGGAGATGCGATTGAAGCTCGCGTGCGGGAGCGAGAGAGAAATTGATTGACTTTGCATCGGGGATCAGATGGACAGGGTCAGGAGGTCTTCGAAACTTATTTACCACTTCTATTGGGAAATGATGCACGACGCGACGCCTCTCGTTCGCATAGAAAAAAAAAAATAATAAATAAAGATGAAACTGGTTCATCAATTCCGAAACTATTTACGTTTCCTCTGCGCAATTGCATAATGCATTCGAACGGGTTGTGGAAATTGTCCTTACATCATACATGCAGGACTTTTCCACGGACCACTGATTACGGATTATTACGTGCAATTTGCGGAGAACCAACTTCTGCTTAGAACCGTCCGTAATAATGCTCGATGTCGTCGCTGCTTGCCGTTCATTAAAAAAATAACACATGACTAAACTTTTACTTTTCATCCGGCTTTCTGTCCCCCCATTATTGTTTGTTACTTCCCCCCTCTTCGCCCGCATTGCAAACCACTTTTTTCTGCTGTTGTTCTATGTCCGTTATGTCAGCGGCGGAACATGAAAAATTCAAGACCATGTGCAAATTTGCATTGTTGAAATTACCAAACAACTCTCGGCTCATCTATTATCCAATCTAGGTTTTACCGAATATTAAATTAACTATTTTTATATTATAAAACAGTATAATTTTACTTATTAATATTATTTTTTTGTTTGCAATTAAAAGTTTTGGAATTAAGTGAAAATGTTACGTTTTTGATGGATATTTATTGTTTGCAGGAGAATAACGAAATTTGATAAATGATGAAAGTTGGAATACGATTTTCTTTTCTCGCGTTACGCGAATTGCGCTTTTGTGCTTCTCCGGAGGATGCGAATTTATCCCGAGGCGCGCGCGAGGGTAGACTTTTATTATTATTTCCACGACTGACGTTAAGTATTTTCGAGCTCTTCTCTTTTCCCCACATTTTTTTTTCATCTTAGTCCAATTCGATTACCAATTATTACAAGATAAAATAACTTGTGATATTTATTATTTCACAGTGTTATTATTTTTTATTCTGCAAACTGATTTATAGCAGCGAATTTCCGTTGTGTAACAATATAAAAAAAAAACTGAATGATTTTCAATTCTTCCGCGCTTCGTTTTCAATTTTTATGTTAAACGCTGCATTTCCGCTTACAAAATTTATTTATTAAAAAAAAACTATTTTCATGATTTGTGTACGATTTATATACGCAAGTGGGTGAATTTATTTTAGACTCTCAGACACGCACTCATATAAATATACACAAATGCATTTGGTCTTTGCGGGAATGTTGAAAGATTTTCGCCGCTGGATCCGGAGAATACTAACGACCTCGATTTACATATGGAATTAATTTCCTCGGTCACAATCAACCGATTGCAAAGCCTTTTAATAAAGCAATAACAATAAAACTTAATGGCGTTGCGTGTAGATCTTTATTCAGTAACTCCGGTGCAAGGATAAAATTTAATATTTACACTCTTAATTGAATGTAAATTTTTATTGATTTGCAGTTAACGTTTATTTATCTCTTACTCTCTTTACACAAATATGCCCTACCTGCAACGTTTTTACACACACCAATTGAAAATAATCAACTTAAGTGAATTACACTTGAAATAATTAAATTGTTAACATTTTTACTGAATTTATCCCAAAATTATATATTTTTTTAGATTAATATAAAAAATAATTATATTATATTAATTACTGTTAATATTATTAATTATTTATAATTGTTTTAACACACGTGAGTTGAAACTAATCAATTATTATTAATATGATAGTCAAAAATGTAATAATTTTAATGTTCTGTGAATATTAAGATTTTTGCTGAATTTATTCTAAAATTATATTACATTTTTTTTGTGATTAATTAAGTATATAATTGTTGTGAATTGTTAGATTAAGAATTGTTCAGTTATGTTGGGAAAGGAGTGTAATGGGAGAAAATGGTTAATCTTTGTGTATGTGATGCTTTTATTCTTGTATCTATTATGTCTTTTTGAGGGTGGACAAATTATCCTGCTAGGTGGTAAACGATTTCATTTTATTCGGTGTCCTTCTTGTCTTGTGCTTTGTGGAGTGCGTGAAATGCGCGGAAAGAGATGAGACGACGATGAGTTTGTGGAGAGATGAGAAGTGCTGTGTAGGTCGTCGTCGTCGTGGGAGCGAAGATTGTTGTAAGAATGGAAACGCCAAGAGTTCCATTGTTATCTTATATACACAGGGCGTGATGAAGCACTCTGCGGTGTAATCGGCAGTTGATGCTGATGGCCCTTCGCGCAGCCTTGAACATTAGATTCACTGGGGCGATAAAAAGGAATCTTTCGGATCCGAGCGTTCGCGTAATCCAGTTTTCGGGGATTCCCCCATCCTCCCACGCACATCCCAAACCAATACCCATCCGTCGAGCGCCCTTTCATCCACTTAATTGGATGCACAACTTTAATCACCTACGGAACATTTTCTACCACTATTTTTATATAAATTACTCAACTCCAATTCCCAAGACAAACTTTCCTTCACTTCGCTTCTCCAACAGCGGAAATGCTGCAGATGATAATAACGATAATTGAATGTTGTATTCACTCCAAATTACATTTTTTTTTTGTTGCAACAATGTCGCGTTTCATTTCGTGTCGTGTGCAGGGCACTCCGTCGCATCGAGCCTTTATTAAATTATATGATTTTATAAACGTGATGTGAATTGTTGTAATTTCCACCCGCACCCCCAAAAAAAAAACCACCGCAAATGTTGAATTACATAACGCTACGGATTCGCGCAACAATGGCAACCACCGCGTTTTATTTATTTATTTTGTGTCCCTCTGTCTGTTTGCTTCGAATGCGGGTGAGATTAATTTTTATTTCACGTTTTTAACTGCCCCCCATGCATCACATATGATACACACATGTACGGGGACAATTCATTTATCCATTGTCCTCTTTCGACGTGCAGCGAAATAATAATAATGAACAATACAACAAACAAAAATACAAAAACGAACTAATAACCGCAGGATAATACAACGTTCGCGCGGACAATGTTATTCGGTTTGTTTGCGCGTTTAATTTATGTAAGGTATAAATAAGTGCTTTAATTAGTCGATGAATCATTTCGGCGGACAAAGAGTTTATGGGTGCAATGGGGTAACGGAACGTCTCTGTCATTTATTAACAATGCATTAAGGGATTGAATTAATGGGACTTTTCCAGATTTCTATTTAGATTTGCCTACAATTACCATTTTATCATATATTATTATTAATACAAAATAATAAATCTTACGCAATAATTTTCAACCCTAAAAACTAAACATAAATTACGAATTCTAAATTCGTTTACACTGAAAACAAAAATATTATTGACTAATTTAATGTTAATGAATGAAAATTCATTCGCTTTTTGATATTATTGAATCGCGGAACGAATGTTTGTATTTATTTATTTTCTCAATTTAGATTTAATAATTTTAAATATTGAATAACATAATTAAAGTGTTTATCTGACGCTTCGTGAAATATAAATATTAAAGTTTATTTCGCGTTGAATTTGCAACAAGTTTATTTATAAATAAATGGGTTTTCATAAATATTGAAATTATTCGAAACGAATTGGTACTTGGAAAATGTAAATAATTTCAATAGTTATTGATTTTTTATTTTACATTTATTCAAAAATATAAACAATATTTACTTCAGTATTTTAATTGAAATTGCAATGAGTGAAATTCAAATAAATTAATTAATTTTTTAATAATAAATTAAATTAATTAAAAAAATAATTTTTAAGTTTAAATTTATCGACAAATTTCGATGTCGATGTAATTGTTTTAATCGTGCTTTGCGCTAATAACTGGAGCTTTGTGGAATTAAAATTTTCGCGAAATAAAAAAGATGAAATGTCGATGGTGTGCAACACAACACACAAAGGGCCCAAAAGCGTAGATGAAAGCGCGCCTATGGTGAAAGGAATATAAAAAAGGAACTCGCGTAACAAGGGGGCGGATTTCATATACTTTCTCCTCCGCGATTAATGCGAGGCCCTTTCTGCGGAGATCTTTAGCCGTAATGAAATTTCCTTAATAAAACGCGCTAATCTTTGGGCCGAACGAACTTCATTTAATACAAGCATTTTTTTTTCTTTTCAAGTAACAATTTTTCAACTGTATGCAATTTTTTAAAGTTTAGAAATGGGACAATAATAAAATGTTTTGGGTGGGAAAGTGTGAAGTTGGTTTTGAGGCGTCGAAGCTGCAAAAAGGATGAAGTTTTTGATGTTTTATTATTGCGAGATAAAAGTCTTTCGCGGAATTCGGATCGTAATAAAAACGCGCGGGGGCTGCGGCTGTTATTATATAATCTTTGTGAAAACAAGTTTATGGACAAAGCGGCGGCAGCGACCGCCGCCAGAAGGAAAAATATTTACGCACCATTCTGAGAGCCATCCACTTACAACATTACGTTTCATTCGCTTTTCAAACACGAGCTTAAAATATATATATATATATATACAAAAAGCAATATTTTTTATTTTTGTTTCATCATGGAATAAAAAAAAATATAGAAGAATTCGTTTGTATAATCAATGCGGTGCAGCGCTATCATTTATCCCAATTGGAAGCGAAATTAAATTTGCGTATATTCAAATTTCGGGATTAAATTTGGCCGCCGTAATTGGACGTATCTGGTTATAATAATAATAATGCTAACAATAATGCGGGGAGAGAACTGTAAGCGCGTGCGGTTATTAAATGGGTATTATTAAATGAGAGACAATAATTTGAGTTTTGATAATATGCTAATCCTTTGATTAATTAACTGGATGTAGGCAATAACAAATATTGAATATCGGACAGATATTGGTGCGGCAGCCCTCGGAAGGGACATTCTGTTTGCACTTTGACCCTTGGTGGCCGCAGCTGATGTGTATTTGCCACCCTCTCCGCATTTGGACCCCAAAGACCGTGCACGGTACATCCACGTTAATATTACTAATAAACATCTTCACCGAACTGCGTGCAATCAATCTTTAACATGTAGGTTTAGCTCAATATTGGGTTACCGGTAGATAATTACAAGCCCTCAGTAATTATTTACCATCAATGTTATGAGAAATCCATTATATTTAATATATTTTATAGTTGACAATTAAATATTGCACCAATTTATTATTATTAAATATAAATAGAAGGAATAGCGAGAGGAGCTAAGAAATTTAATTCTCAAGAGATTTTCACTTGACTGATGTCAAAATTCTTCTTGCGTGTTTCGCTTTATTTATTTTTTGCTTTCGAAGATTGCGCCGCAAGGGCTTTAGTTAAATCATATGCATTTAGAATGGGGGCAGAATCCTCCAACCCCTCCGAAAGCACACACACACACACACAAAAACTGCGAGGGGAGCGGCGGCAATAAATATTGCAACATTATTTATGTGTTAAATGCGAGGCATTTGTATAAAATGTCAACCGCAAAACCGGAGCAACAATTTTCAAATATATATATATAAGCCCTTTATTATTTTTTTGGGCCCTCCGTTACTTTTCTTTGTTGAATGAAAAAGCGAGACAGAGACAGACGGACAAATGTGCGCCACGTCAGCTACACTATTCATTTATTTATTTAAATATTCCCTTTTGCAACAATGGACAATTTTTTTTTTGTCTCGCATTTTCTATATTATTTATTATATTTAAACTGAAATGATGAAAATAATCCGTTCAAGTCTTAAGTTTAATCTGTTTTCATCAATTATTTTTGGGTATTGAAACTTTTTCTCATTAACGAGTCGCGTTTAAAAATGTAAATCGTTCTACGTAAAACGGGAGCGATTTTCGCGCGTAAAATAATTAAAGTCCGTGTTTATTTATGCAAGGACTGGAGCAGCGCTCGCGCCATATAATTACGGTCTTTTCATTTGAATTCCAACAAAGAGCATTCCTTCCTTCCTTCCATCCTTATTACGTACGTTTACCCGAAATTTCGGACAATATTATGACCTCGCTAACGACGACCTTTCACCACCTTATATCATTGTACATTTTCACTTTGTATTTTTTAATTGTTTGGGTTTATTTATTTTTTTAATTTTCATTTGCAGCTCGTTGCGTGCGAATTATCAAGATTCCTTTTTTTTTTTTAATTATTTACAATTGACTTATCAAAATTACGTGTATGTTACGAGATTGCACCGACACTTTAACCAGTCACGTATATTTAATTACTTATTTACTTGCACGTTTTTTTTTTGCTGTAATTCAGTCGTCTCGTCGAATTAAAATCTAAAAATAATAACTTTGACCTTAATTAATGCATATTCCGTTTAAATGATAATAATTAAAACGATTTAGTTTTTGAACTAAATAATATTTGTTTGGGTTGAAAATATATTTTTTGGGGGGTTAAAAATGGAATAGTTCCGGTATTGATACGTCCCACTTAGATATACATATATTTTACTTCCGGTGCAAAGGCCATCGGCATTCCACCGGGAACGTTTTATGGACTGGCGTGTATAGTTTATGCAGTATTCATGTATGTGGGGGCCCGATTTTTATTTCGCGTATACATTTTTTTCTCTTTCCACTTACATTTTGTCATTTCCGCATAAAAATATCGTACAAAAGTTTTTCCACCGCAAAATCTAATGTTATTCTTTTCTCTCGTTTCAGGTACGTTATACGATTCATTTCCGGGAAATGAAAGTCTTCGCAAATTTATTTGGTGAAAATGGAGCGGATTGAAAATTTTCCGCTCATCGTTTCGTAACATCTCTCTTAACGTGCGCGTGGGCGTTTGCGAGTATATTTTTGGGGGACGTGTGTTTGTGTTTTCTTTTATTAACCAATTTGTTTTCCCGCCCGCAAAACCGCACAGCAAACATTTTCATTCCATTGTGCTCTCAAGTATTTGAAAAGCAATTTTTATTATTAAAAGCACAAGAAAAAAACTTAATAAAATTGGTTATTATATAATTTAACATTGTAATTTATAGATCTAGCAAATCTGTAAATTAAACGATTATAACAAGCCATAAAGAAATGAGTTACGTGAGGTTTCGGTGTGATGCATTAACGTTTTAATGTATCGAACATTATGTAACCGCATTCTCGCGCTCACATCTAACGGCAGATGTATTAACTAAGTTTCGAGCCGTTTCCGTAGAAACTGCGGGTTGTAATGAACGTTGTTTTATATATCTCAATTAGCAATCGCGAATTACAAGAGGAATTTGACTGATTTACATTCATAATAACAGTTTGCATAATTGCGTTGAACCTCTTGTATATTTGTCGCCATCTATTTTTAATTATTTCAATCGCACTTTCTGTTTTAGTTCACTTATTATCGATTGAGCTGAAAATTTTCGGACAGTCCAGTTAGATTTAACGATGGTTGTAAATCAATAAACAGAAGGCATGAATCAAGTTTTAGAGAGCATCGGTTGCTTAATCCTCAGAACGGCCGTTGATTTTAACGGCCAATAATCGCAAAGCACATAACAGCACACAATATGTGTGCAGTAGTAAATCCTTGCGACCGATATAAATATTTATTGCAATATTACATAAACGATTAAATTTTCACCATTCGCAAAAACAGATTTACGTTCTTGCAAATGTCCACTGTTTTTCTTTATAATATTTACTTAAGTCTACAATAAGCAAAACATTGCAAAATAAAATATAAACCGGAGGACAATAATCCTGTGACAGTAAATGGATTCTAAGAAGACTGAGCTCTTCTTGGAGTTGACATGATGCGATTATTGAGTATTGCCTTATCGAGTTATTTATTTTGTTCACTTCCTCAAATTTTGATTGAAGAAAAAGGTAAAATTATAAAGTTATATAAATTAGAACATAGTTTATTAGTTTCTTTTAATATTACTCTATAAAAATGTAGTCTATACGAGCTGATATTTCCAATAGTGCCATTACGAGTCGCTTCCTGGAAACCGGCAGTTAAAATTCGAATTCATTCGAATTACTCGATTCCATAGAGAAGTTTTTAAATGGCGATTTTAAAACTGCGCCGGTTTTATTACCAAGTAAAGTCACTTTGTTTCCATATTGATTGATTTTTTTTATAGCAAGGTCGAAACGCGTTGAAAACACATCCGCGGCTCTTTTTTATTGCCATTATTATGATGCGTTTCTATTATTATTATTAAGTATTTGTATAAACATTTATTTCAATTAGAGTTAGAATTGATTGTTTAACTCTTGTTGTCTGTCAAATTAATATGTTGCTGAAAAGAAAAAAATAGATGGCGCTGCGGCATGACAGATTTAACGCGTTGTGTATGATAATGTTGCAAGGCCTAAATTACTAAATGGAACTAATTGGCTGTCAGAAAGCGATCACATATAATGCGCGCAGCTGTAATTACGCTATTTCCATTATAATTATTCAGATGGATGGACGCAAATATCGATAATTCAGCGCTAGGAATGTTTGCAATATTTTTTTTGGAATGGTTATATTGCCTGACGCGTCTAACTGCAATCTAATAAATATGTAATTTTAAGCGTCAGTTAAGCATGGCATTTGGGACGTAAATATTCCGGTTTAAATATGCACATATACAGCGTGTTCCGAAAATCGCACTCGGGAGAGCACTTTCGTCCGCACGATTAGCATCAGCTAACACTGAAAAAAAAAAATATCAATGTTACATTCACTTTGCTGAAATGATGAAAATACCGCTGCGCCCATTAAATAAACTAATTGTTTGCACATGCTGCTGCTGCTGCTACGAAATTCTATTTTTTTTTTATTTTGCAGTTGGATACCTTATGCAAAATGATTTAAAATGTTCTATTTTTTTCGTTCATATTTGTTTGCTCGCTTTGGGTATTTTTAAACCGATTATTATTTCGTATGCGATTAATTTCAGCAGTTTGCGACAGTTGTTTTAAACTGCCCTGAACTAATGTCCGGACTCCGGTAACGAATCGCCGTCGATTAATCATAATGCGATTTTATTTTTGACTTTTGGCTGCCATGCTCGTTCCCTTTCCTATCGGAATTCTTCCATTCATTAGACTTAAATCAATCGAAAAACCGTATTATCTATATGCTTGTTTAATAGTACCTATAAATATTTAAAATGCTTCAAAATAAAATCACAGATGTCGCTGTAATCCGGTTATTTTTAAATCAAATTTAATTTACATGTTTTAAAATCGTTAAAACAATCTAACAAAAATGCTACAAAATAATCATTTGGCAAGGAAATGGTGTCAAACTTTTAGTTGGCAGATTTTTATGTTTACATTTTATTATTATTAAACTTTATTATAAATTAACAAAAAAAAACATAACTCGATCTGTCAACGTCTTTATTTTCATCATAGTCGACGCCAGTTGTTGTTAATATTTTAAAAGCTTAGAATTTCGACTATTATTTTATTAATTTATTTTAATTATAACTAATTAAATATTTACGTAAAAATAGTAATACGTTATTTTTAATTTTCTCTAATTAATTAAATTTATTGCAACATTAAAGTAATTTCAATTAATTTATTTGTTTTAAGTATAAACTGCGGAAGTTTAAATATAAACAGAATTTATAAGTATTTTTGAATATAAATAAAAAGTAGATGCAACTTATTTACGTTTTCTTTTCGGTATGGAACGGCAGGTGCCTATTTTGTATAAAATGTATATTTAGTTACGAGCTTGTGTGACATTCATCAAGACTTAAATAAATCGAAGCTAATTATATTCGATGCCTGCACGTGAGCCATGCCGCTGAAGAAATGTAAATGTAGTTTTGAAATTCTTTTTTTTTTTTGTTATATAATTCCTTTTAATTTTGTGGAAAAGAGAGATGTGTTTTAAGATCCATTTGCGCGTCGCAAGTTTTGCATGCAGCTTTGATGACTTTGGTTTGAGCTTACATCAAATTGCTTGTACAAACTTGGGAGACGCGCATGCATTGTGTAAATAAGCAAGGAAGCAATTTGGAACTCATGTTTGGGTGAACTTTGTTACCGAAGTTTCGGCTGTTCCTCCCCTTTTAGAATCAATAATTTTATATGTATCACGAAAATCATGTACAAATTGGTCTGCGTTCGAGATACTTGCTAAAGCTAATTGCTTATCCCGTGTATTTTATGAGAGAGATTATCCCTTGATCTGCTTTTAAATTGTTTGCAACATTTGCATTTTTATAATTAATATTTTCATCTTAATGAGAATAATATTGGAGAAATAAATAGTCTTAGTTAGTGGATTTTTTGTTGGTCTTTGTCTGAAAATAAATAAATTGGTTTTAAGGGTTCGACGATAAAGAAAGTTAAAATTGGTTTTTGGTGTGTCTGTTTGTGTGTACGGAAGGAGATAGGAATTTCGGGGCGATTTTCATCTATAAAGGAGTCTGAGACTGGCGGAGGAGTGAAATTCTATTAAGTTGCGGATACATTAATTCCGGTATAAAGTCTACTTGTACTGATAAGCGTGGCCCCGGCAATTGAACGCTCCATCGGACAAGTTGCTAAATTAACGTCAGAACGGTTCGGCTAAGATTGTTGGGTTCCAGAACAGCGGGCAGGAATCGATATTATTAATGTTTCAGTGCAAGCCGAAACCACTGCTTACACACTCACATCCACGTGCGTGTACGTACACGCTTCTCCTCTAAGTAGTTCTTGCTTCTCCGAGGCTGTGTGAGTGCATCCGCCATCCGAGCAGCAGAATGGTGGTACATGTGAACGTGGGTTTGTTGCAAGAGTTTCTCAGCTCAAACCCAGATCGTATCAAATGCGTCGTGACCCTAATGCAACCAAGATCTGGAGCGAAAGATGATGCGGATTTAAGTTAATGACTTAAGCTATATACACATTAGCGAATTACAGCGTTTACATTCTGAAGGATTTAACAATTTTATTTTTTATGTTTTACTCATGAAATTTAAATAAATTTTCTGTAAAAAGAAAAGGTCATCTATAAAAAGAAATAGGAATACATTAATATTTGAGGTATTGTAATATATATTTTTTTTCGAAGAGATCAAAGTTATTTAGCAAAATTTGATACTCGAAAATTTCAGTTGAATAAACAAATAATTTATGTTTTCTTTTCGTTAACTATTGTGAGCGTTCTTTAATTATTTTCGATGTACATTAATAATTGAAAGAAACCATACCACATTTTTCAAACCGAAAGAATATAAAAAAAAATCCGGTTTCCCTTCGCGCTCGCATGCAAAACCTTTTCAAATTACGCAACCTTTTCCTGTTGTTTGCGTTCCGTCCACTTCCGCTTTCAATTAATAAGACTTGAGTTGAGGAGAGAATGCCATTGCACGGCTTCACGTTGAAACATAAATTGCGACCTGATTTGATACGCAGCCAGATAGTGGAAATAAAACCAAACTAAAAGGGAAAAATAAAATAAAAATTGTGGAACGGCTGAAACAAGGGTGAAAACGCGTAATAATGAAAGCGAGAAATCAATTGTCGCAATCGGCGCGGATTGAGGGGGGTTTGCATAATAATAGGAACAACAAATTGCGAACAAAGCTGGGGAGTTTTTGTCCAAATATTTTCCGCAATTTCGACGTGAATTAATGAAATTTCGATGTTCCCTTCGCACATAACAATAGTATAATGATGTGCGTTAGCGGGGAACATTAATTTCGCTGTATTTTTTTTAATTATTTATTTTTTTTCGATTTGTATTTGTAAGTTTAAGTTTAGTTTCGCTCCAAAACTAAAACGTTCAACAATATGTAATAATTTCTTAATGATAATGAAAGCTTTTAAATTTAAAGTATAAAATGCTGTTATTTAAGTTTTAAAACTTTTAGCGATAATTTATAAATCCTTTAATTACGTTTTTAATATCGTTAAAAATGTGGCTCACATAATTGGCTTAATTACGTTAATATATTAGAGGCTATTACTAGATTAAGAGGACTACTCGAGCATAATAAAAGTTTCGATATTGTTTGCTCCTGGCGCCTCTAGGTAAATCGAAACGGGCAAAAAAATAAAGGAAACAGGAAGAAAAAAGTGGATGCTGCGAGCGAAGTTTTCCCTTGTCGCCTCCGCTACTTTTCTAATTCCATATTTGCTCTAACAATTTAAAAACTTAAACACTACGGAACGAAAGGAAAAGTTGGAGCGACGTGGAAAAAGTAAAGTAAAAAAAAATGTGTAAATAAAAACAAGGTGATGCTGGAAGGAGCAATCTGCGAAGTTAAACACAAGATGGGATTTACATTCTTTTAGAAAACAAACAAGACTGCATGCACACGAGTTTATCATGGAAGAGAGGAAAATAAATAACAATTTTGGGCCTTATCATTGATTTTGGATAAATATTTGGGGAAATCTGCTTCTTAAAATGCGCAAAGTAAATGATTGTTTGCTTTTGAAACACAATAAAGGCAAATAGTCTTAAATGTTTCTGATCGTATTTGGGTGCTGAATTAGAGGTTACTTTCTAACTGAGATTAAACATTCTTGCTAAATGTAAAATTCGCTATTCTGGGAATGGAATGGAAAGGAGCGAAAAACGTGCCAAAGGTAACTTAATTCTCTTACGCTCGACTTTGCAATCGAAATATTGATTAAAATCATTTTCCAATATATTATATAACTCCGATTCAATTAAAGAAAAAGGAAAATGTTATTTCCTTCTTCTGAAGTTTAATGTCTTTGTATTCAAGAAAGATGTTGGTTTATCTTCATGTAATTAAATTAAGTTGTGGTGTTGTAAGGATGGGGAAGAGAAAGGTGTAATGACACTTGCTGAAAGTGTCTTGAACTTGGGTTTGTAGGCTTATCCTAGGCGGATCACGCGTTTAATTTTGTCTTTCCGTACGTGAGGAAAGCTTCGTTCGGGCAATTGCTATCTGCTAGGATCTCGGATACAGGCCGAGCCCAAGCCCAACCTCCGCTTATCCTCATTTTAATTATTGCTTTTCGTTAATTCCTGGTTTAATGCAACGGCAATTCGATATAGTGGAATTCGAGAAAAAAGCAGGATGATGGTCTCGCGCGCGGACGCGTGACTCGATTAACAAGGCTTTCGGAGAGGCACGTGGTGGTGAGGTGTGCGGATGGATGGTGGAACAGGGAATCCTGAAAATCCTGCGGACCTCTGTAATCGCAATTCACGTGCAACGCAACGCATATTTCCTGCTGCGTTTGAGCAGATGAAGGTTCGGACTATAATTAGACCCGAAGTTCAATAATCCAGCTTAAACGCGCATTGTTATGGGACAACAATGAAAACTTCTTGCGCGCAGCAAATGCATAACAGCAAATTACTTGGCGAAGCAAAAGTTCTTTTTGTAGTCGTCCATTGAGAAACTTACCAGTTTTCATTTACAAAATTAATTAAGCTATTTGAAAAAAAAAATCTATTAAATAATATATAATATAGAAAATAATTAAACAGGAGAGTTTAAGTTGTCGAAAATTTGATATTGTTTGAAGTAATTGCACAACGTTTTAATTAAAATCTCTCAAACGAAATACGGACAGAGATAATATATACAAACAATTCTCTCGTGAATTGCTGGAATCATTCGCTCCTGATTCCAAGATAAATTGAAAATCATAATTACTATTTTTTCTTTGTAATTAATAAAATAGTTTGAATTTAGTTTTTTTTTTCATTTAATGTGAGTTAAGGGAATAAATTCGAAAGGAATCGGGAAAGTTTCAATCCATGGGAAGCGGGAACAAAAGGGACAATCGAAAAGGGAAGAACTTGAAGATCGATTTTTAAACTGAAACTTTTAAACATTTGATGATGAACTGGAAGACAAAGGAAAGGGCGGGTGCTCCCTTGTGGATGAGGCTGTGAAGGGTAGAACAACAGAAATCTATTATGGATCGACAATGGAGCCGAGTTGAGGATGACTGTAATCAGATTATTACGATGCCATCCATTACATAAATCACGCTTTTAGATACGGCGAATTAATGATACCGGGAAGGGGGGGGGGTCCCGTTTAAGATCACGTGCGAAGTGTGCAACGTCTTGTGCCAAGAGACTTAAATAATCGCGACCGGCGAATGGCGTCGACGTATTTTGGCATTTCTTTTAAAACAATCTTTATGCAGGCAATTTGTAACGAGGCTCTTTTCACGTTTCCCTGACCGCCCGACACGTGCACGTGAATATTTAAATCAAACACGTCTCCACCTTGCGACAATTGGAAAGAGTTCTAAATTTAATTTAAAACTTTTGTCACACAAACGCGAGAATACAACAACAGTAAAAAAAAAAAGAAGAGGAATGAATTGTTTGCATAGTGTGTATTTGTAGTGGCTAAGCAAAGGTTAGAGACCGGCGAGATTTTGATCTCGTGCTGCGCCTACGGCTCTCAACAATGGGTGAAAATCCTTGGAGATTACGGAATAATAATTTGAATCCTGATAAGAGGAAAGGCAAAGCAAAAGCAAAAGGACTCTCGCATTTGAAGCCTTGAGCGGAACGAATGTCGTACAACAGCTAAGAAGAGATTGGTGCGCGCAATAAAAAATGTATGTATATATATATATATAAATGGAAGAGCTGCATGTAACTCTGCTGCGAAGCTCATGTAGGAAGTAAATTAATTGAATCAATTACAAGGGCATTTCTTGTACGCCCGGGGATCGACTGAGGAGGAAACACAGGCATAAAGCTGCGAAATTGGCAGTTAAAAGGAATTACAGCCGGGGCGAAACGAACAATGCGCGATACACGACGGCGAAGAAGGGAGATTTAGGGCCGCCATTTATTGGGAAATATTCGTTAATAATTTTCTTTTAAACTTCTTCCCTCTCGAGGCGAAACCACATAAATTGCACCCGAGAGATAAATAAAGCTAAGACGAAAAAAATAAGAGTTTTCGAGTGCAAGGGAGTTTAAGAGGAAGAAAGAAATACCTTAAATAAAACGAACCCCGGTATTATATTTAAACTGCGAAACGGGATATATCAGGATTATTAAAGTCTCGAGACTGAAGCGAATATACTTCACACACATTTTTCAGTGTCTTCTTTTTATCCCATTTCCAACTGTTTGTTGTTGCATCCTTTTAGAAATACCTCTCTCTCTTTTTCTGGCACCCTTTTGAATAAATATAAATTTACCCGGAGCGAGATGCGCTGCAAATAGGCGAAATCGATGGCAGCAAATGTTATTGGAAAATATCTCATTTCAATTTCCTGTTTAAAATTTCACGCGCCATCCATTCTAAGCTCACAAACATATCACACGCCTTCTCCCTACATACTACATATACATACAAAATACCTGCACTGAAATTTATTTACGAACAGCAATTCTTCTCCACTACAACAATTTCCCTCACGAGAAAACCAATCGCTTCAAAAAAAAAATTTAAACGTCGCTTGAAATGCATGAGATTTTTTGCAAATTTTGTAACTTAATATTCCCACTACGTAATCAAGGTTATGGGAAATAGAGCAAAGTTTACAATGCTCGAGAGAACTTGCTTGCTTTTCACTAAACCCATATTTGACATTTAAAGTTTCTGCCTTATAGAAACACTTGACATTTAATCAATGTAACCGAAATTGTAATATTTTTTATTTATAAATAAATCAAACAAGAAAAGTGTTAAAAATTTGATATAAAGAAACACATAATTTATTGTTTTCAAAGTTGATTGATTTAAGGAGTAGTTGAAGTTATTTTTAAATAAAGTTAACTAAAGTTTATTGAATTTGTGTATATTTCATTTCGTAAAAATCATTTATTTTCTGAAGACGTGAAATGAAAGAAATGAAATATTAATATATCTATATTTCATAGAAATATGTCGTTTGCGCGCATTATGCGAATGAATAGGGTGTTAAGGATCATTAAATGTGGAAAATGCACGGAATACGTAAATTGAATGCAGTAAATTCATTTTAAAATGTAAAATAGAAACGGCATTGGTAGTAAAATATGTGCGCGTTGAAAATGCCATTATCTCGATTTCGATTTGTTAAGGCCCCTTTTCGCATCCGCAACTGGGAGAGTAGAGAGAGAGTATAGTTCGGTAGATAGTGTCGACATAATTTGTAACGAATTTCGGGCCTGAATGAGACTCGAGCGATAATAAAATCCATAAATGTGTGTTATATTTGCCGAAGCAATTTGCTGGAGCTGCGCGCTTCTAATTTCTAAAACCTTGTCCGGAGCATCCAACAATCGTATGCAAACATAAAGACTCTCTCTCTCTCTATCTCTCGTTCCCACAATCAATTCTTTGTCTTTCGCACGTATATCCCAGTATACGTGTGTGTACTTTTACAATAAAACTCGTTCAGAGAAGCGAGGCGCCATTTTCTAAACTGATTTACATCGATACAAGTGCTAATCGATGCTAACAGGTAAAACGCGGAATGTTAATAATAAACGTTAACTCATTATCGAATCTCTCCGAAAAGCTGCTGTGCACTTCAATTTTCGCTTTATTCGGAAAGAAATCTTTTTAGTTTTAATTGCTTTACAAACTCGCTGAAATTTATGGTCCTAAGAGGGTGGGCGGAATATGTAAAATGTTTTCTTCTCTTTCTTTCCCAATGCAAACACATATTCTCTTGTTCGGTATCCCTGGTGAAAACAGAGATTTATTGCAGCCCATTTACGTAACTCACCGAGTATAGTGCGAAAGAGAGGAAATCGCAACGGGAACTCTCCGCATCCTGTTATTTATAGAAACGCATTAAAATATTTCCTGTAAATATAATCGCAGGAGAAAATATGTATTTCAATTACGGTGTGTTTGTCCTTTGAACGTAAACAGAGGCGGAATTGATATATGTATGCGTTTCTCGTTGGGAAATTTATTTTTCTTCGTATCCGGCGGATATCAAAAAAAAAATTAGAAGAAGAGAATAGGGAACGACAAAACGTGGCCAAAAAAAAATAGAGGGAACGTTTGGGCCTTCGCCCTTGACCCGCGTCTGCTTCAAATCCCTTTAACCCATAGATAAAGCGGATTAAGTAGATAAGTGCCTGTTACGGAGGCGGCGCAAAGTGTATTAAATCTCCAGCAAAAAAAGTGCGGATGCGCCGGGCAATACATGGAAGCGCTTCAATTTTCCTTCCTGCATCATCACTTTGATTAACCGAAGTATTCTTTATTTTATTTAAAATTTAGCATTATCATTTTATGATTAGTTTTTAATGTTTTATTTTAATATTATTGACTAAATTCGCAATTTTTGTTGAATGTAAAACTGGTTGGAATTGGTTTTCAGAAACAAATAAAAAGTTTTGTTAATATTGTTTGTCTAAAGTTTATCGCTTTTAATTGAAGGAAAGAATTTAATCACGAATCCCATTGCATTTGCTACTACCAATCGTGTCTTTATATATATATTTTTTTAATCTCACCCCCATCGTTGTTTCGTCCTTCGTTCTAATTTTAATTTAAACTTTATATCAACGCGGAATTAAACAATTTGGAAACAGAGAATTCTCGCTGCTTGGGGTAAGATGAACAGAAAAAAAAGGGATGGGAGAGAGAAGAAAAAAGTGCAAGATGCAAAGAGAAATTAGTGGGACGAGGATGGATGAAGGAGGAGAGCCGAGGAAAGGACGCAGAAGTAATTTCTTTTCTTTCGTTCGCTTCTTTCAATCCGACGCTCTGCAGAAGTATTGAATTATAAAAGTTGGCGCTTTATTAATTCTCCATTTATCTTTCGCGTCTTCTTCCCATCTTTCTCGGCGAAAGAAGAAAAAAAAAACAGATTGGTTTTGCAGAATATTATAACCCCTTATCCATTCAACCCAGACGCAGCCTGATTGCCACTAGTCAATTAAAAGAAATCATTCAATCTCTCAATTTTAAATATTTCAATGTTGTAATTAACTAACTTCATACAAATCATCGATAAATCTATACAAAGAAATTCAATATTCTAACGTAATGAGATTCCGTAATTCGTTTTAGGAAATCCGATCTTCTTATATAACAGTAAATTCGTCGATGCGAAAAAGATGGGTGGTTATGTGGGTTGTGCGCGCATAAACGCGTTATTTTACGATTTGCAGTAATAATAAAATATCGGATCTGTGGCACCCTGCGGCCACAAAGGGCGACGGGTGTTGCGCGCCCCAGATTTGCAATAAATTGAATACTGCACATAATTCATCGGTTATTGCAGCAATAAATAAATTTCATTTTCCGAAAATTATTTTAATTATTCCGGGATTAATTACTGCATTTTCAACATTTTTCACTTAGTAAATTAATAATTTCGCGCATGCACGCGTTACACGTCTGTGATCTCCGAATTTATTTATTTATACATCGAACGTAATATTTCACCCGCGCTTTTATTTATCGACGTATTAATTATTTCGCAACTGCAACGATAAATTACATAATCAACGATATAATAATAAAAAAAAAGTTTAATTAATTGAACACGAATTTCGATGAAGAAATATAATCTTATGATTAATATTTCGTTATGAAAGCTGCTAGTTAACTAACAAAAATATGCGATTTAAATGAGTTTATTGATAAAACTCTGAAGGTCCATGAAACATATGTTTCATGAAACATTGGAGCAATAAACTCCGAGTTGATTAGATCGCGGCACGAGAAGCAGGTATAAAAATGTAAATGAATCCAATGGGCATTGCAATTAACCCAATTTCTGGGGCCTCGCTTACGCAACATAATTTATTAATAATTAATCGAAAATATATTTGCCGAAAATATTAAACAGTTTAATGTAAAAACCATAAAATATAAAAGCTTAAGTTTAATTAATCTTTCGTTTAATATTAACCTGAAAATACCCGAAAAAAAAAGGAGAAAGTAATTTAGCTTTTCGTACTTATCACTTGATGACTTGACGCATTTTTAAGCGCCTTATTTACATCAAGTTTATCCTCGCATAAAGAAAAAAAGAGAATGAGAACGTAAACCATCTCGTGCGCATTTTCTTCTTCAGTTACGTGCCGTTTTTTTCTTTTTTTCGGTTCATCTTCTTTGTCGGTCGTTACATTCTTTCGCATTTTTTTCCCTCGTTCCACCCTCGACCACCTCAAGCGGCTTAATGTATATGCAATGTACTTATAATCTATTTGAATTATTAAAAACGCAATTTAGAGCGCGTCAAGTGTACGGATAATATATGACCGAAGGCAATCTCTCAGAGCTTAAGATGAGCACGATTTTTTCCCCCTCCTGGTCTGGTTTCCTTCTTCGTCGTAGTCTTCGAGACGCTGTCACCGTGTGCGACACATTAATAACATGTGAATTACATGCACAGGAATTTTTCATATATTTTTCATAGCCGCAAACACACGAGATTTTCCCATGGAGAGAAGCGTTACAAGCGAACAAAATAAATAAAAAGGATGCAATAAAATCTCATCCCAACGTGGCTTACATCCATATTTTATGTTCCTTCTTCTAAGAAATCCAAACATAAATATATCCTTTCAATATTATCATACGCGCAGCTTCTCAAACTGTTAAACAAGTAAATTCAAATTATATAATGTTTATTCATAATTATCTGCTGCATTTGAATATGTTTTAAACTCGTGTTCTAATTTTTTTTTTAAATACATATCGAACTTATGCAATCTTCAAATTGATTGTAATTATCAATTATGATTAGGAAATGTCTGCAATTCATTTATGTGTGTCGATTAGCAAAAGGCGAATTGTTTATTCGCAGATCGCTGGAGGCGATTTTATGAAGTGAGAGAGAAACTGAGAGAAGAAAATAATAACAATTTCAACTCGCATTTACAATTAACGATGTACAAAGTTCATTGTTTGTGAATACAAAGTTAAATCGAAAATTTTGTGCAGATTTGTAAGGTTTTTATTTCGTGGATTCGTATGGCGTTCGAGCATGGCAACAGAACATTTAGTTAATAAGAGAAATAAAGCGATGTGCATTTGAGTAAATAACGTAAATACAACGGAGGAAAATAAAGTAAAATAATAAGGAGGAAAGGATAATAACGAGAACGTGTAATCATCACCGGCGAGGCAAAGATTGTTTCCTAGTTTTACTAAAATATTATCGCTGGAATTGCTTGCGTCATGCGATGCTCCACGCAACGACATTAACAAATACATGCTGTATTATGCGACGCTAATGATTCGGCGTTTCTTGTTTGCTTTACTCGCACGGTTATTTACGTTTTAGAGGCTGCGGATCTTTTTCAAATTGACTTGAATCAATCCATTGAAGTAAATTTATATATTTACGTAATATGTAAATAATATATTGGAAAGTTTTGCACTAATGTAGTTTCCTTGTTGGGTGTAAGGTGGTTCAAGGTGAAGGAACAGACAAATAAAAAAAATGTCTTATGACCCAATAACAAAATTTACGATGCAAAATCCCGCATTAAGAACTTGAGGCAAACTTATGATCAACTCACAGAAGAAATCAATTGAGATTTAAGCAGTGATTTTCGAAGGCATCGAGCGCAGAGTTCCGGGTGCAAAGTTTATATCTTGGTGTATTATTTATTAATATTTATCCACAGTTTGTTTTCGTTGGCTCCGACGAATAATTCACAAAATCAGAAACTAATTAAAAGCGAAAGGCAAATAAGTTCACTTTGTGTAATCCGTTTTTTTTTTATGTGTGTGTGTCTAACCAGCAGGCCGGAAGTTCGCTGCTTTATGGCTTAATGCAATTAAGTTGTTGCCTGATTAAAAGTTACTAGTGCGCCTTTATTGTCAACTACCGCATTTTGTTGTCGCTCGTTGAATTATAAATTACAGATTTCTGTACCCGAATGAACAGTTTTAATTCGAATAATTATTTATTTTATGTAGATTTAAACTTGTTTTATATTATAATCCGCTAATCCAGTTGCGGGAATTCGCGTTTAACACAAAAATTATATGCGTGTATTTTCCGAATGGAAAGATTTCGCTTCTCGAATGCTCTAAGGTCATGTTACGAAATTTGGAATTTCCTAAGTATGAGTCTTGCACGTACACATTTATTATATAAATGCATTTTTGAATCTTAAAATTAAAAATAACCATTAATTAATATTATTTTATTAATTATATAACTGAATTCTTGTTTCCTTTTGGATGTGTTAAGTTTCGGAGCGGAAAATTTCAAATATTTGCAGATCAGACTTGAAAATAAATCCATTACATAATAAATTTAATTGAAAGTTGTCTAATTGTTGGAAATGCAGCATTTAAGATTAGCTTTGTATTTTGTGAAACTTTGGTTTGTTGTTGTTTGTTTTCTCGCGAAGAAGTATGAAGTGTGTAATTAGATTTCCGGAAAGGTTAAGCACTTGGGATCGTGGTGTCGGTTCGAAGGCGAAAGTAGTCCAGATAACCGTGGAATCCCATTATGTGCCGCTTATTTATTTATTCAATTACGAGCGATTCCCCGTTTCCATATAACCTCTTTATGGAGCTGATAGGGATTATCGGATTATAATTACCGCAGGGACCAAAGCTCTCTCTCTCTCTCTCCCTCACACTACTCTCGCCCTTTTCGCCCGTGATCTCGCACATACAAAACACATATACACCGCAAAACCTCCCCCTTTCCTTATCCCGATATAACTTTCGCAACTATAAATATTTCAACCCCCGCACGAAACCGGCAATTTTATTATATCGCTTCTTATCCTTCAGCCCGTTCGTTCCTTTTCCTTCTCCTTTTTTTTCTTCTTATCCTGCAGCGTCCTAACCTTCCAACTGACCGCAGGACTTATACGCGGAAATATATCAAGCCAGGGCATGATATATACAAGACGCAATTTCTTGCCGGACCGCAATATATATATATAATATATATATATGTTTTTTTTTGTTCTTCTCCTCAACGCAATTTGATTAATATTAATACGGCAAATACATCCACGAAGACAAGAGCAGGATGTGAAGAGGGAAGCGATTTATATAACGAAAATTTGATTTGGAATGTGACAGAATCCATCGCTTATTTATTTCATAATTATGAAAATTGCTGCCAGCAATATTCCATAAATATAATTATATAGAATTGTGACGTTAATATTTTTTTGTTACAAATCATATGTAAAATAATTAATAATTTCCAGCGTTTTCGTTAGTGAATAAATTGACAATAATAAACATGTCGTAAATCATTGGTTTTATTGTCACGCGCAGCTTTTGCAAAATTTTAATTAAACACCCCGATCCAGTCGGTTCAAGGGATGGCATTGCGCAAAATATGATAATGTCGAACGTTTTGCAATTTTCCGAAATTTCAATTCGTTAAACTTTAATTTTGCTCGAATTTTTCGTTTGTTTGTTTGTTTGTTCCATTAGTAAATGGGTGAATGAGCATTACCAGTTTTTTTTTGCAATTTACCAAAACGTTTCTACTTTGTAACAATTTTTTTACTCTATTTTCTGTTTCATTTAAAATAATAATTTACAGTGGAAATATTTATTATATTATTCTGTATTTAATTTTTTTTTCTGTATATATTAAAGTTGTTCGAAATGTATAGGAACGCATGCACGTATACACAATGTTTAAAATATAGCATTATGATTGCAACGGAAGCAATAAAGCTTGCGAATGTCACGCGATACGCAAATGAATTTTCATGAAATATCGCCGAAAAATATTTATTAAAATTGATATTTTACGAGGCCCGACCGCAGAAAGCTCACATGAAAATAATGCCTTTCCTTTCCACAACCCACATTTCGGATCAATACCCTAAAATAAAATAAGCGCAAGATTTATAATATTAGTCATAATATACTTAACACTAATGTTTTAAAATGCTGAAAAGGTCAGTTGTTGGTTGACCCAATGAGCTATTTTTATATTTCCTCAAGTAAAACGTTTATTCAAGCTCATTCTAGGCGCGAAGATTATGGTGCGCGATAATGGCAACTTATGGGCTGCCAGCATAGTAAAAAATAAAAGTTGCGCTATTTTTGAAGCTGCGAGAGGTTAAAGGAGGCAAAAGAATTGAGTAACAACTGCGATGAAGGAGAAGTTTATACTTTGCAGACGATAAACTTGAGGATTTGCGGTCGTGAATGCGACAATTAAAAATTATGTGTAACGTGCAATTAGAATACTAATTTTATAGCTGTCGTGTAACGCATATGCGCATAAAAATTACATCACGCACGTTTACGGGAACGAAAAGAGACGAAACCAACAAAAAATTATATGCAAAGAATGAAACGTGCACGAGTTACGTCAAGATAACGTTAAGCGAAAAAATGTATACCTTCATTTGTAGTTTATTGTTTCACTCACTTTTGCTTGTTATAACATCATTAAAGTCAATATTGTTGTGTTCATGTCTTAACTAATTCGTGAGTTATTACAAAATAATTAAATATAAAATTTGTAATTATTTATTTATGTTTTAATAAATTTTACTATAAAATTTAAATTATTGTCGATTGTGATCAGAGTTATGCGGGATCAAAGAGTAATGCGAATGACAATTATCGATAGAATATTAAATTTTATTAATGCTTTAAATTATTTTGCAACGAGTGCCAATTTTCGCGCTGCCAGATAAAAATGAAGTACGTGTGTAATGCGTAGGGAAAACAAGAAGGCTATTTATTATCTAAATATAATTGGGCCACGAATAATCAATAAGGAGAAACGCGGCCAAAATGATTTCGTCATCTTCGAAACTTGCATCTTCCTGCATCCATTTCGATTTATTCCATTTATTTTTCTTAATGCGGTAAACTTGAAAACTTTGAAGAGCTCTGTATTCCGGCGGTTTTATCTGCGCTCGCTTCCCAATTTGTTTCGTTTTACGTTTATTTCTTCTCTCGTTTTGTTTTCTTTCTTTCCGTTGGTTGCGGTCGGTGCATGTGCACGGCGAGAGCGTATGATTAAAGTATGGTACCAACTTTGAACATAATTTATCATACATTAAAATACATTTGAACTTTCTCCCACATCGACCATTTACATATGTAAGCTGTATTTACATAAAAACAAGAAACATGAATGTTTACTCAAGTTCCCGGTGGCTTCCCGTTTCTTTGCTTTGTATTTATGCCTCCTTCCTCCGCTCCATTCTTTCACTTAATGTATTCTGGGGACAGATTCATATTTTCCGCCGATTCTCATCCTCTTCCCCCAAACAAAGATGTACACAGTTTGTTCTCAACTAATACTTTCCACTTTATAATGAATTTATTCAAATTTATTTCATGTGCAATCCAATATAATATAATTTAACAAACACCGAAAGATTTGTAAAAAAAATATAAAATAAATTAATGGATTGAAATTGAAATTTTAAAATGACGTTAATTCGAAAATTATGGGTCGCGCACACACATGGAGCGCTTCGCTAATTGAAAAATAAAACAATAAAAATCACGCAGAGGTGTGTTGTGTGCAGGTTCTAAAGTCCCTTATTTTCTTTCTCTCCTTTTCACTGGGTTTTCAGCGAAATTTGCATTAATTTGCGGATAAAAATCGCTCGCAGCACATTTATGTTTCCGATGGTTACTGAAAATTGCAATTAATTTGAAAAGCTATTACGTTGCACTCAACTATACAATCCCAATTAATTAAGTTCTGAGCTTATAATTTTTACTTCAATTTTATTTGACGCAAGTAAAAATAGTAGATAATTAATATTTATATAATAATTCAAGTTATTATTGTCTTTGTAGACATATCTGTATCTCAGATCATCTGGATGTTATGCAGTTACGTCTAAGATACAAATTTTGGTTTAATAATTCAATCGGCCCACGGATATGAATATTTAACGCCCCATGAATAATTTCTATTGGATAATAGACAGGTTTCAGTTTACATTGTGAAGCGTTAATTTAATCGAAACAGAACTGTTTTAAATTTTGTAAAAATAATTGTGAAAGATTTATTTCTATCAAGTGTTAATTAAACTTGACAATATTTTCCTCGTAAAAGTGGATTTTCTGGAAAGCGATTTTTATGCCTTTTCGTAATAACCACAGGTAAACCAGTTTTGTGGTATTGTTGTCTCTACGTGTATATTTTATAAGAGGAGTAAAAAAAAAACGTCCAGTCTAGTTTCTATTTACATTAGAATTAGACCTTCGGAACAAAACTCGCGTTACTTACACGACTATTTACGAACTGAAGGAAAATCTAACCGTTTCTTTATTTTTTGATACATGCAATAAGAATTAAAAAAGGTTATTGAAGTAAGTTAAATGAATTACGTAATGGTCGAGAATGAGATAAATATATAAAATAAGAGAGAGAGACATGAGTAAACGTAATGCGTTTTTAAATATAGTCTCAGCTTCTTGCTACATATAATAAAATCTATTTAAAATAAATGCATCGTGGCGAGTGGAAAACATCATTATTGAAATAATGTTATTCTCGTGTGAATGTGTGTATTTATTTATATGCGACATGTTTTCAAGCGCTCTAAATTATTTCGACTTGAGTTTCATAATAAATACATTTACTAATAATATTATTATATCTTATTTGCAATTTTTGTATTTATGAAAATAATTTATATAAATTTATGTTACGCAATTCACTTCAATGTTCCGTGCCCAAGTTTCTTGCAAACTTGGAAATCAAAGGTATTATTACTAGAGTCTCGAAGCGAATTGCATGAGACTAATATTATTAAATAAGCGAACTTTGCCTTTGTGAACTTTGCTTAAATAATTTGAAAACAAACTTAAAATATTCCAAATAGATTTTGTATTTTTACCAATTGTAACAAAATACGAAGATTTTTTTTAAACACATGTAAAACATGATGAATGCCAAGTTTTTGCTCTTTTTAAATGTTATATGTGTATGTAATGTATTGAATTCGGTGCAGTCTAGACGCGGTGCAATGATCAAAGCAATTCTAAAGCAGAGAAGAATATGAATTGTGGAAGTATAACAAAATAGAAACTGGGGGTTGGAAAATGAAAGTGGTAAAGAGAAAAACGTAAAATCCTTTTCTTTCATTCATTCGTTCTTTCTTCACCGACGTATGTACATAATCGTGATAAAAAGTGGTTACGTAATGAAAGGGGTTGCGTGTGCTGTTGTAAAGCTTGGGTTGTGGGTGGTGTGGCTCAGCAGCAGGATGAGAAGATGATGGCTTAGGCCGCAGAAGCCTCATCTATAATCATCTCATTTTGCGACTCTTTTGTTCCAAATAATGATGCTATAGAAAACGGCGGGAACGAACAAGCGACCGCACGTCACAAATACTGTTTCAAGACCGACAATACTCCTCTTTCTTTTCGCCTTCCCATTCATCTCGCAGCCTTTGTTGCGTCTGGAGCAGAGCGCAAGAATTATATTGAAGGGAACGAGAATGCTAATCTTGAATCAATTCTGTGACCCACATTATAAATATTGTATTGGTTTGATGAGGTCAATTGGAAGGGTCGTGTCCGCTCCCAATTGTCGCCGAAGGACGGATCGGTTATCCTCCATCCACTTTTCTGATCATCGATCCTCCTCTCCTCCTCATCAATTAACTAAACACCGAACGTCGGGTTATTAACAATGATCTATATGGTAAACTCGGAAAGTTTAATAAATTGATACGGAAGATTTCGATCGTTGAAACACACGTATTACGGAACAAAAAGAATTGGTAGAGAAGAGAGAAGTCGTGCGGTTGCTATAAACGTCATGATTCGGTAAGATTTTAAATGATTAATACACGTTCAAGCTCTCCCCTTCAAACGCCGAATGAAATATGTGTTTAGTTATTGCATTATTCATATTGTTTGCGAGGGGCCACACCATACCACCCCGAATGTCTACAAAGAATTATAAAAAAAAATATATGGAATAATACAACAACAAAAATGAAGCAGAAGGAATAAGGAGCGAAAGGGCAAAGGTGAACCGGTGGAAAATAAATATAAAAATGGAAAATAATACAGGCAACATAACACATGCTAGTGTTTGAAAGAGCTTGTGATTGCATCTATTATGTAAAATGCCACGGCGGGCAAATTTCGACTACATCTTGTTTTTATTCCATTCAGTGCGCATACATTTTTGTCTATTCCTGTACGTATCCTCTTCTCCGCTTCCCTATATACACCGAGATGAAATTGTCGTTCCGCACTGTGTGCACGCTCAACTTATCTTATCTTCTCCTTCTTTTAACATGGGAAACCAACAAACTCGTGCCCTGCATCCGAGGGGTTCAACCCTCATCCCATTTCTGTGTTTCTCTCTCTCTCTCTACTCCTTATCGTCCACGAAATTTATTACACGGAAACTGATTTTTTTCTCCCCTTTCTCGTATTCCTACGACACTTATCTCCTCATATTTAATTTCGAATCTGCTTCCAACCCGAAATTTTCGTTTCCTCTATGTACTCTACTTCACTTCCTCTTATCAACCATGTCTAACTGCCACTCAAAGGTAACTACAGATTATTACACGGAAAGAACTCTTCAGACAAATAGTTGTAATTTCCTTATAACACAAAATATATAAAACAAGTAATTGTATAATTACTGCGGTATTAAGGGCTAAAATCATTAATTAACATTTACGTTTACTCTCTTAGTCCATCGCCTTATTGGGACCACTACAAATTAATTAGTTATGTAAACCGATGCACTAATCACCAGTAAATATAATCTATATTAATCGCTTCATCAAACTAATATCCTTAAGCAATGTAATTATTGTTATATTACACATTAAATAACTTTATTGAAAACGTGAATACGGATAATATTTATACAGCCCTGAACTTGAGCTAATTGCTTGTGATTGATTGAATTCAAGGTTGGAAATACGAACGTTCCATCTTAAAATAAAAAGTTGGATCAAAAGAGAATTGTTAGGATAAAAGAAACAAATTCGAAGAAATTAAATCGTTTAAATAAACATTATGGAATCAACCCAAAAAAAATAGGATTATGATCATTATTTAATGGATTACGTAATTACTACGTTATATTTACGTGCGCAGAGGAAGCGTAATGTCATTTTAGTGGATGATTACGGCAATAGGAAAAACGTAATTGGAGAAAATATTAGTGTAATGACGAGTGACCTTATAAAATAAATAATGAAGGAATTGTAAAAAAAAATGTATATAAATGTTAAAATTTAATTTAATAAAAAGATAATTACGTTTTAATTAATTTAATTTGCGCACCCCCGGCGTATATAAATCGAAATCTTTGCAAATAACCATTATTTTTAATGGTCGTGTTAATAATGTGGCAACGGGTTCCGGGCTTATATTATTTTTCTTGCATATTTATTTTTAATCTGCAATTATTGCCTATTATCATAAATTATGCCCTGAAAACATGTTATGATTGCACACCAATATCGATTTAGAGATACGTATGAACAACATTTTTACCCTAGGTTGATCTTTGAATGTCGCGGCGTAGGCGGAATTAATTAAACTTTCGTTTTTTCTTTATTCTTTTCAATTAATTATTTATGAGTGCTACTACGTACGAACATAGCGAATGCATGCGTGCACACACGAAACATAAATTCTTCAGAGTTGCACTTGAACCGCTTTAGATAATTCAGAATAAAATATACATTCCGCTATTAGTCGGATTTTTTTGAAAATTTATATCCTGCAGCCTGGATTCCTCTAATCTTTTTATAGTATATGGAATACGCTTTCAATTTTATTTTTTATTTTACGTAAACTATGCATTTCGGCGGTTTTTTTTTGCTCTCTCCTCATATTCTTATTTCGCTCGTAAAAACCGATGATTTCAATTCTATTTTATGGATATTTTATATCACTCAAATTTATTCTCGGAAGATTCCTTATCTACTTTATGTAAGGAGCCTGCGGCGGCATCACAGTTTGTGCACGGTGTGACCTTCTGCGCCGGAATTTATGTTATTTCCAAAAGCAATTTGCTGACTGAAATATATATATATATATTAAAATGATAATAATAAATAGGAACAGAAACGGAAAATCCTTATGGGAAATCCCGAAATATATAATTAATTTTGTGGAAAATCAATATATGAAATAAGGTAATGAAATTGTTTGGTAAGAGGACAGGGATTCCGTTAGGTTGATGCAAGGTAAATGCATGCTAAAGTCGATACGTGATAAAATTTGAATACGAAGGCCATTATGGAATCTGGAAGCCGCCACTGAAACATTCATTGTTTTTCGCTCGATTCATCTTTCCCAAGCGATCCTCGTTAATGATTTTATTAATATAGCATTAATATTTCAATACAAAATTCGTATTCGAAAACTGATGTTATTGATCAATTTGTGTGATTGATAATTTAAACGATTCTCGACGCTGCAACGTGTCCGTCCAGTTACATATTTATGGATCAAATTACGTATTCAATTATGTATACGTTTCCATTTTACAATTGGCTTAACTATCTCTTCAATCTCAATTGGTTTATAATAACATGAATTATATTTAGAATAATTCAAATTGTGCATAATTTATGTTTAATAAAAATAATGTTGTTGGATGTATCAATAGTAATAACAGTCAAGTAATTTTAGACGTGATGCAATTTGAATACGAAGATCGTTATGAAATCTTGTGAGAGCTGGAGCGGCGTAACGTTGTGCGATGTGCACAGTGCACAAAGCTAGGAAGACAACGGCTGCATTCATTCAATTAAGGCCAAATTTGTGGGCCGTCGCCTGGAGATAAGTAAATTTTGTCTTTGCTGGTGGCATTATTCGAATTAATTATTCGAAAAATCGATTCCCTCGAGACCAGCTATCCCCATCACACCGCAAGGACTCCATCATGTCTGACGTCCTAATTACTCACCGAATTAATTCCTCATCGTTATTTTTGTTGTGGGTTTGCAGAGACGCGGATGGTAGCTGCTTTTTTTTGTTGGGTCTACCCTTTCTGGTTTTTATCCTAAATTGTCGACATTCCTCGCATCCCCGGATGAAGAGTTCGGAATGCGCCGGGGATGGCACTCGTTCGCATAATAGGTTGGCTCGGATAAAGAGCTCGAGGAGGGAAATACAACAGCATTAACAGCAACAAGGACGTTGACAACAGTAGCGGCTAAAAAAAAGAAACAACAACAACAACAACAGGAACAACAACGGGAGAGAGAAAATGAGACGCGTTTTAATTTATGACCGGAACCGCGTCGGGGTTGGAATTAATTTGAATAACTAATAAGGCTTCCGAATAACGAACCGACATTGGTGTATGTGCGCATATATGTGTAAGAGTGTTAATGTTGGATGTGAATGACACGTTGCGAAATTAGATTAATTTTGCCAGTGAAATGTATAGCCTTCATTAATACACTAAAGCCGCTCCAGATACATTTATCCATCATTTACAAAAACAACGCTCGACCAGCGTAACACAAACACAACGTACACAAAAAAAATACAGACAGAACAAACAGCAACAACGACTCTGTCACAAAGTGTTGCCGTTTTTACACTCCAAAATTATTTTCACTTTGATTCACCTGTTCCATTATTCATTTAAAGCAAACCACTTTTATTTAAATACAAATCTCATTTCTTTAAAAAAATAATTTTTCTACGAATTAGGAATTAATTTTATTATTAATTTTCATAATTCAGATTTCGTGATAATTTGCAACTTAGTTACAAACATTGACCATGACTAAATTGAATAAGTAGTATTTTTTCAGTATTAGCTAAATTGATATTTAATTACAATTGAAACTGTATTTCACCATTGATTCAATTTTCTGTGTGGTCTGTGATTTGTGAAAGCAAACAAAGTTGTGATTTAGAAGCGCAGCGCGCACACATGCTTTCAATTTGGAATCTTTCATTTGCATTCCGCGTTCGGTCGACGGGGTAAAAATGAAGAAAAAAAATAAAGTATGGAAACGAATGAATGGTACATTTATGTTCGTGCGAGGTGTTTCCGGTGGGTTAATAATTGGATGTTTGATAGGTCCGCGCGGGATTGGCGAAGATTTATGTGCAGGAGCGGAATAAAAAATGAAAATCCTGCCGAAACGTTACGTCCGTTTTTATTTTCGTTTCGCCCTGCGTTTGTTTGCTTTATTTTTTGTCTTGTTCTGAGGGGGTTTGCTGTATTTTTTTTTTGGCGTGCGGTTGTTGCGGCAATAATAAGCGGATGGATACACAAACCCTTTTTATTTTGTTGACTGCTTATTTTATTTTTGCGTGGAAAAATGTTGCGAAAGTGCGAGGGAGATTTGGATAAACGGAAGGAAGTGTTTGTTTAGGTGCGATTCCGTTTTTTTTTTTTTGCTGACGATGTTCGCTCGATATTCGGCTTTTAAATAATTGAACAAAAGCTGCGGCAGGATTGTCGAGCGAACGAGGGGGAGAGCTTTTGTGTCGTCGATATTTAGTGTATGCGTTTTGAATAATTCACCGGCTGAAATGCAATTAATATTAGGATTGATTGATTGGAAATAATTTGTTTAGCGGCGCGAATTTCGAACCGAAAATTTTTGCCTTTTCATTACGGTCGCGTTCGCAAATTTTATCGCTAATTAAGCGACGGATTAATTGAGCTTCTGCGGATGGATGGAAAGAAATGAGCGGAGCTTAATTGCATTCGTTTTCGAGGAAACGACCGTCGATTATACCAGGAAAAGAGTTATTCTATACAATTTGCTGTTTGTTAAAGCTCGGACAGAAAATGCAGAGAACCATTGTTTGCTTAAGTGGGCTTCCGTTTACTCAATTTGTGTTATATAACTGTTACTTCAATCATCGTACCACATTCTAAAATGTAACTTAAAAAAAAATAATAATATTATATCAACAATTTAAATTTTACCGTTTATTTCATGCTTCAATTAAAAATCTTCTATTTGTTATTTCAAATGAACAAATATTATATCTAAACCTATTTGCTATCGAAAACAAAAATTATAATGCATATCTTGATGGATTTGAACAGGGAATAAAGTAGTTTGTTATGCAAACAATATGTTTCAGGCTTCACTAAATAATACGTGCGATATTATTAAATAAAATAAATCGCGTAACTTTGGACGCGACGCTCCAACCAGTGTTTGCATAATCAGCGGCAATCGCTAATGTTCAGCAAATACAGGTATTGCGCGCAAATATAAATAAATGTGTATTCCACAACAGCAGTAACAACAACAATACTGAAATTCCTCATTATAATCGCGTTGTTATGTTTTGTGACTAATGGGGAAACCTGTTTATTTTTCAAAGAAAAACCGAAGTTTTTTCTTTGAATTTAATACGATTTTATTATTATTTAAATGGATTAATATTCAATTATATATAGTTATAACCTTAAAGTAGACTTTAAGGTTATTATTAAGTTAATAGGTGACATTCGTGCAGTATTAAGTAGCTTAATTAGAGGCGTTGTGAATTGTGTGTGTGTGAAATAGTTGATTGGATTTTTGTTCTGAATAGAGGTGTTAATTAACATTCAGCCGCATGAAGAGCTAAATTCGGTACGTGTGTGCTAGAAATGCGTGCTTTTGATGGGGTTTTGATTATCTTCATCTGGAGGAGTTTTTGCGGTTCCCGGTGAATAATTAACGTTCTTGAATGTGATGTCAGATGAAATTAATACGACTAATTATACAGTACACACGGGCCGATGCCAGAAATGCAAAAGGGTGAAAACGGTTCTAAATTCGGATCCCATTGTCAAGAGAGCGTTTATATATTTAGTCGTCTGGCCCGACGACTGCCAACTGCATAACAAGCAAAAGTGTACATGCAATATATATTTATTTATTTTTTCGTGTTGTTGTTGATTTCGATTCCTTTCCTTTCCGGATGATCGTAGGTGGTTTTCGGCCACTTTTCCCTCCCCAGATAAGATGCAACCGTGCTTTTCAAATCTGTCGCATTGCAGGAGAGCTAGAAAATTGCGGACCACCCCTTCATCCACGTTTTTCCGCTCGGCGTGTTGTCCACCTCCTACTTCCAATCGAAAACGAGATTAGATACAGGAAATAGCTGATAGCTACTTTCTTTCAATCCCTGGCAAAGCGGGAGACGAGGAAGGAGCGAAGAACGAACAAAAAGAGCATTAACTTATTGGCGCAAACAATAAAGTTGTATAGGAAAAGTTCGACGCAGAGAAGAGTTTATGGTGGAAGGTTGATAAGAGCTCTTCCAACAAAGAAGATGATGCGAATTGCATTGCGTCGCATTGCAAGACAAGTCCATAAATGGTTATTAGTTATTAAATTTGCCAGAAGCAATATTTTTCATCCCCTAATTAACGTTGCGCATCCGACGAGACTGATGCGCCTATCGAATTTCAGCAACGCAAATTACGTTTCTTTTCATCCATTCGTATTTAGTTACTCGTTAAAATTGATGATTATTAGTGCAGTTGCAGCGCGGAGCAAACTGCGGAGGAGAGAGAGACAATGACAACCTTAACTAACAAATCCCATTGTCGTCACGCTCGCCGATCCGGCACAAACATATTTATCTAATAATTAATAGCTCGACAAACGTGAATTTACAATAATGCTCTTCCTCCTCTCTCCCACTACTCAGTCCTGCCTCCATTCTAGAAATTTAATCTTCCCTTTGCTCTTCTCCTTTTTATGGCTTCTCCGAATTTTAACGAAGCTACTTAATTGTTTGTTCCTACTACAAAAGCCTTGTGTCCATTAACTATTCATCTAACGCCGATTTAATTGGCAAATGATTTTCTACTCTTCCCGTTTGTTTACTATTCAGCTCTCGCATTGCACGAATTAAATTACAATTGAAAGGAAGCGCTGCGACAAGAGAAAAAGAAAAACGTACATACATAACTGAGAAAATTATTAAGAATTCTTAATATTAAGATCATAGATTTGTCTTTAATTTTATTATTAATGAATTAAATATAATATTTAAAAAAAAACTTCTACTTTATTCTAATTTAACATTGTACAAAAATACACAAAGTAAACGTAATCTGTCAACGGCGCTCTACGCTGTTTTCGTTATGTTTGTATTATGTTTTGGGAGTCGTTGTGGAGTGAGAAGTGTTTAAAAATTGGCAAAGTTTAATAGGGAAGCTCTACGTATATTTTTGCTAAAGCACTTCGTTTCTCCTTACAGCTTAAGATAAAAGGGATAAATATGTTTCCTTCAATTTGGTAGAAATATTCTCGAATTAGCGCATCCTCCCACCATGATTATTATTATCCGCTTTTGCCAAGTATATTTCATTGTCCGGATAGCATGCGGCAATAAACACTTCACGGGCACGCAGAGTTTCATAACATAACACGACGGCGAATGCGCGCATATGTGTACACGTACACGTACACACACACTCTGAAACTTATGCAACGAATCATTGTTGTGTGTGCAGAAACGGTGATGAAACAAAGAGTTCAGCGGTTCACCGCAGCCTGCAAACACGGAATCGCTGTACGTTTCCACCGCAAAACCTGGCGATAATATGTTGCAGATTTTCCACCTAAATTTCATCGCGCCAAGATAAATACCAGCTTTTTGTAGGGAAATCGCTATTTTCGGAGACGCTGCATTGAAAATTAGCAAAATCTTTGAGATTAAAATATTGTTACACATATAGAAAATTTCCAATTTGTAGGATGTGAAACATCAGTACTAATTACGTTTTTTTTTTTTTTTGCTTCAGGTGAGCTCTAGAGAGAAGAACGTTGTTGCGTTTCTGGGATGACAGAAGACGTCCGTAAGTTTAAAATTAGTCCTGACAGGAAAAACCTTGCGCCGCTCCGCTTAAAAATATAATCATTTCCGATATTTTCTTTGGCACGGTCGTCGGAGAGCATCGTTCATAAAATAACAATTATCTGAATGGCTTTCGCGAATCCATAATTACAGGTTTTGACATATTAAAGGGGGTTGCTAATACTTTTACGATTGGAGAAGTCGAAACTGACTAAATAATTATTTGTTTTGTACTCTCTCTCTCACTCTCGGATTGGTTAAAATCGTTACGCTACACCTGTTACATTGCATCAATCAAAACGGCCGCAATCCCAACAACAACAACAACCGAAACAACAAACATTTCGCAAATTGTTTTCTAAAATTCTAATGCCCTATCCGTTTGCGTTCGAAACGAACCGCGGTCAGGGATCGCGCAACCTGCGGTCAGCAACTGTTTCCAAACTGTTTGATAAACGCTCTTTATTCGAAACTTTCATCATTATTTTTATTTTAACATAAATCTAATTCTTATTTTTACAAACTATAACATTTTTCAATACTCACATAACAATGATCTATTTTTTTTTTGGGAGGTGAGTGTTTCAAAAATAGGCGGACAGCGTTTTAAAATCTATCAAACCTAATAATAACTCATAAAAAAAAACATGTCTGAGTACCAAAAGCGCCGTATGTTCCCGACTATTTTCAGTTTCTCAAACTAATGAAGACTACCTCAAGGCTATAAAAATATACGCCGTGTAGGTCTTTAATTTGTAAATGTTTTATGCAATAAATTAACTTTGATAGCTTTTATATTTAAGAACCTAAATCGTAAAGATTTTAGTTCTAGCTAATATTCAAATGTAATTTTGTATATATATATGAAATGGTGTGCATTTGATAGGTAGTTTGTTTCCAAGGTGAAAATTTCCTCTTTGTTTTTACCGTAATTTGTCCATGCGTTTTTCTCTCCAGTCCTTTATGATGGTAATACGGATTTTTTCTTTATGTAACATTATGAATTTTCGTTTATTTTCTGTGTGTGTTTGCGCGCCGGGTCCTTCGTGACCCTAATTTCGTTTTACATTAGAAACGGTTTCTGGACACGACGAAAGTAGGCCTGAATCGATAAATTGCCTCCTCCTTCTCTTCCTCCACGGTGCGGCAATCCAAATAATTTATGGTATGCAAATATGGAACGTTCAATCAAATGGAATCTCTTAAGGGTATATACCTAATGATACATTATAAGATATGGCACGCAAACGGCCGAGGTCATCATTCCCACACACAAGAAAAAAAAAACAACAAATATAGTTGGAGCATACAAACAATATTGCTGCATGCATTCAGTTTTATAAGGAGAAGGTCTTATTTCATCCTCTTCCTTCAACTCCTACTTCAGGCTTACGTAAGGGATATAGACGAAAAATGGAAATTTACGGTGGAAATATTGAAATTAACGCCTATGTATAAAACATTTCCTAATTTGAATTTCATTCCTTCCATGCGAGAATCGGCGACGATGTAAACACACTAACCGTACAATAAACTAAACAAATGGATCAATTCTCTTTCGCACTCAACCCATTACTTTTTTCCATTAGATCCACTTGCATCCAAGAGAAATTTAAATTCTTCGCGAAATAAATAAATATTTTTGCTTAAACATTTACCATTACTTTTGCAAATTGAAATTTCCTTTCTAAAATATTAATCATTTATAGTTTTCTCAAAATGGATTACTTTTTAAATTGTATTTATTATTATTTGTAATTTGACTTCCAATTATGAAATTACACACTTTCTAATTTCGAACAAAAAAGTTGCGCAATTTCGTGCATTTTCGTGTGTTCGCTTCAAAAAGCTTTTATACTTTATTACACGCGATTACATTTAATTGGTGTGTTTATTTATTTGTGCTTTTCAAAATTGTATATTTTTGTTGTAAATTTGAATCTATATGTTATTTTTGTTTAAGAAATGCGCAATGATGCGAATAAAATAAATCTGCTGTGTAAACTGTTGCAATTAGGAAAATTAATTAAGTTCAGGTCGTAATTAAAAAGGAGAGAAACGAAACGAGGGGTGGCGCAGTGGAAGGCACTAAGTACCAAGTAGTAATATACAAGATGTTGTGCGGTGTGTTATATGATGCCGGTGCGGTTTCGTTGTAAGGAAATTAGGGCAAGTGGATAACTAGCAGTAAGGGAATTTTGGAGAAAACGCAATAATTTATGCAATCCGCAATTTACTATCGGTTTATTCAATGGAATAGATTTGAATATGTAATGCACACACATTACTCCCCCTGGATATATACTGCATACAGCACTCTCTGCCTTCCCCAAGAAATGTAGAGCCAGAGAGAGAAGTGGTAGTGGATACATATATAGATAGATAGATACATTCACTCGATTTCGGCTCTCTCCAAATCCCGTGTTACGTAGCGTTTTTCTTTTATCCCTATTTTTTTTTCTTCATCCTCTCGTCCTTTATTATTTATCGTCCTGTCCAATCGCGTTGCTCCTTTATCTAAACTCTAAAAATAATTTCCAATCGGGTCATGAACGTGACAAAACCGAACACGTCTTAGAATAAATCGAAATGCTGCTGCTGCTGTTACTATTGCTGCTGCAGCAGCAGCAGACGTTGGCTATTAGATTTACCTGCAGCAATACTTGACAACCAGCCAGAAAAGGACTTCGCTTATAATCAATTCTTCATATATACTTTCGTCCGTCTATCTGTTTTTACCACCAATCCACATAATCCGCTCGCTTTGCAGCATACGATTTGATTGCATTTAGAGTATGTGTAGTATTTTAAAAATAGCCGCAAATGCGCGTCTGTTTCACTCCGAAAATAGCAACCGACGATATCACGAAAATTTATTAATATTCATTCCTCTATTCAGTGCATAATTTTACGATGTAAATTATGCACCTAACTATTTATATAATGCGGGGCACATGCAAAATTTTATTATAAATACAGAAATTCGTGCATTAGTTTATTTCGGTATTGTTATAATATATAATAATAATAATTCGGTCGAACGATTTGTAGGCATTTAACGGATGAAATATTCACCAAAACTGGAGCGGCGCAGAACAAGAGGGAGGCGAAATGGTAGTAATTGGACGGCAAGTAGCGATTACGCATAAAGCACAAACTATTACAATAAATCAAGGGAAAACACCCTTCGCCGTGTAAGCGACCTCGTAAATATTGTTTGCATTAAAATGCTCATTAAATTATGAAATTGTAATAATAATTTAAATGGGATCCATGCTCCTACTACCAGCATCATCTCTCCACTCTTCTCACCAGATTTTATGGATCCTTAAATAGCGGCTATTTAATATTAAACGCCGACGTCGCTTTAAACCTATTATCGCCTACTCCTTAAAACCCCCCTTGAATTATTTCATAGCTCCCAGTCCAACTAATTTCTTTGCAACATGCTTCTTCTATTTTTGATACTTCCATTTAAATTTCATGGAAATAACTGAAACTCGATTACCATTAAATTACCATTCTATAACAACGTCTTTACAATTATTAATATATAATTCTAACTTGAATTATTACAAATATAAATCGTGTAACATTAAATCGAATCAATGAAAATTTTTCGTAATCGGAGCATATCATCAAACGTTTGCATATGCGTTGCACGGTTTCGATGCTATAAATTTCGCGTTTTGCAAAATTGAACAACAATGGATGATGCTTGTTTTGCGGTTAAAAATTGCGCAATTCGTGAAAAGGGGATGGCCAATTTTATTTTTTTGTATGCGGTCGATCTCGATGCGTGCATGAAATTATAATACATCTATTTTCGTGTATGTATATGGTTGTATAACTACACATCTCTCTCGCTCTCAATATATGCACGCACATATATATCTATATATTATATTAATGGAATTGTAAAAATTAATCCGGCCATTGTTCCGATAGCGTTTAATAGGATTTCCGGAACGCAATTATTTCGCATTGAAAATGCCGTTCCGTCCTGCCACACAGAGGCAATTCGAATCAACAATATATGCGCAAAATAATAATAACAACAAAAAAAAATATGTGTGTTGGAAAGAGCGCAGCGAAATGGATTTATAAACAATAATAACCGTGCAGAGGACGTTTTAATTACGTTAGTGGTATTGTTTATAAATAATACTGCAATTAAAAGTATTGTAGTTAATAGTTGATTTTAAAAGAATAAAATAATAGTAATAAATAAGTTTTAATTATCAATTGCTAAAATATTGAAATATAGTTTGAGTGCAAATGAATATTGCAGATGCAATTAAAGTTGAAAAGTTGCGTTAATTGAAAAACAAAAATGGGATAAAGTTGAATACGATTTCCCAGAGTTTTCGAATCAACGACTAAGTGGAATACTGTTTTTTTTTTCTCTCGCTTCAGTTCTCTCGGTTTTGTATAATTTTGCTCGTTTCGCTTGTTGTGCAGATCAAATCCTATTCTATCAGAAACTAATTAAATCGATTTCAAAGGTTTATTTGAATAGACTTGAAAAGGAGCGAAAGCTTTGAAGTGGATACACGCGTTTTAATTATATTCATTCGCGGAAATCTCGCAAACGTGCACGTTTGTATAACGAATGCCACTCCTTTCCGGTTCCGGTTCCTGTTCTAATCAATCTGTAGATGATGATCATCGAACATTTTGTTTACGCGAAAGAATAAACTTTTAATGTTTGGAATCGCGCAGGAAATAAAAGTGTCTCGACGCAATGCGGGTTTTGGAAATGAAAGAATATTCGAAGATAGAAGCGACATTAAATTTTCTCGCGGTGGCCTAAGTGAAGACAATTGAAAGAGTTCAACTGCTCGTTTAATTTCCTGACCGAAACGACAAAGTACTGCCAATTTCCTGGTTACATTTCCCTAGCAGACGCCCGCCTTCGACTTCTTCGCTTCCCGCCACCGGGGATTTCGCCCCCCATTCCCGCAATTATATAAACGCGAAAGGGAAAAAAAAATTGTAAATACACCACAATCTCTTCCCCATTACAGAACAGCGAAAACAATGACCGCATCAATTACGACAGTTGCGGAAATAGAAGTGGAGAGGAGCGCGCATTTACAATTCGCTTTATTAGAAAATAAAAAAAATTTTGACGGACGATTTAAATAATATGCAAATGCGCGGAGCCTCGGATCCGTCGAGCTTAATCGGAATATATGCGGCGCATTTAAATCTCGGAAAAACCGTGGAAATGCTGAAAGAGAGACTCTGAGCTCTTTTGTTTTAATTTTATTCATTGAAGCGCTTCCAGTTTTAAAACCACCAAAAAAAAAAAAAATAAGTAACGAGTTGCATTTTATAGAATGAGTACATTATATCTTCAATTAAATCATTAAGAAATATTTATAATAATTTCAGTTTCATATATTTTTCTGCTTCTAATGAAGTTTTCAATCAAAGAGCGGCGACGTTTCATAATCGATCGATGGACTTTTAATTTTTAACTTGGAGATCCGTTGTTTCAAAGGGAATTGCATCGAACGGAATTCGCTGAAAGCGCTTAATTGAAAAGATGCTTTCGTTGTAATTACGTGCATTTCATATTTGCCCCCATTAAAATGTTTTCCTTTCAATCGATGTAATCAACGTTTCAGTTTATAAATTCATAAAATGTTTGCACATTATTTTTTAGAAATTATTAATTTGTGTATAATGAATTAATTCTAGTTGGAACGATGCAATTCTTTGTTGAATAATGCGATGAAGTATACTTAGTTCATAACTAATAATAGTGGATACACATTGTACGATAAATCCGGGATCCGTTTCGGTGATTTGTAATTATTTCGTACGGTTTGCGCGGCGGATGGTGGACTTGTGGATGTGCAGAGTGCGCGGCGGTTCGGGTAATAAATGCCCCCACGTTGGATTTATTTCGTGTAGAAGTTGCCTCCGACCATAATTCATTCGATTTAATGTTTTCCTAAAGTAATTTGCATCGCCCATAAGTCACAACATACATCACGGCCGGATCAAGTTGCGGAATTCTCTGTTTGCAAATTCGCTGCCAACAATGAAAACCGCATGCATGCATTTTGTGCATGAATCTTCTTCATAACCAAAATACAGCACGAAAAGATCTTCAGGGAATTGATTAAAATGAAACTACATTCATTCATAATTTTAATACGTAAATTGTGATTGATAAACTTATTTTATTTAGTAATTATACCTACTATAATAAAGGTCATAGATTATAGTCATATTAATTAAGGAAATAAATTTATGAAAAAATTTAATTGTAAATATTTTTAATCTGAGAATTAAATATTTGTCCATGAATCGATTAAGTTGCAGACGCACGTATTCCTCCATTAGGTATGGAAATGTATGCACAGTATTTTAGAAAATGCGTTACCATTATCCAATAATGCTTGTCCTAACATATTTTAATTGGAGCTGCAGACACACGCAAGTTGCGACATCACAGAAATGTTACTGTATTTGCTCAGTCTTGCGGGAGATGCCGCAACCTATGATTATGCATATATTTATATTTTTTTAACTTTGAAAGCTTTTCTTTCTGGTTTTCCCGCTGCTTCAAAGAGTGTTAGAGCATAAAATAATTTGCATGCGGCACAATGTTAACGCATTTGCATATGTTAACGTACGCCGCGCCAATAATAATAAAGCGAAGACATTTTCCTCAACTGCTAATTTTTGCCTTCGATCAAATTACGATTTAATTGAATGCGAATCAAGGATTTTCTTATACTTATTTTATTTTTTCGGGGTAAAGGATAAATTCGTTTATCGCGTGCCGTTTTCGAAATATGAATAATAAAAATGTCGCGAGGCGAAGGCTGCTATAATGGAATACTGGGTTCGTTCCCATTCGGGGATTTTTATTAAAAGATTAAGATTTCCGAAAAAAAAAAGGAAAACGCTGCAATGCAATCGGAAAATTCAAGAAAATCTTATGCAATTTTTTCTTTTTAATTACGCTTAAGTTAATTAAGCCGAGGTGATTTATTTTTACGATAAAATTAATGGCCGTGTTTACGTGCATTTTTCACAATTACCATTATTATTTTATTTTATATATTTTTTTTAATCAAACTGAATGTTGTTGTGCAATTATTCGAAAACGATTGAGTTATTTGAGACGTGAAATAAATCTGAAGATGCAGTGAGAGTGTAGAGGGAGGAAAGATTTGAACGGACTCCAATAAAATCCATTGCCAAGTAAATAAATGGAAGCGATGGATTGGCTAAACTCTCCGGAGATATTCAAATTGGATGCTAACGTAGGGACTTTGTTTCCAATTACGTTTTTGATTCTTTATTTAATCAAGGGGAAGTTTCTAATTTTATCCCCAAGATTAATTTTTACAATTTATAAAGTTTTGTTGCATTGAAGCAGAAAGTGTTATATAATTTTCTCTCGGTGTGTTTATGTTGGTGTCATCTGGACGCAATAAAATATGAAAATATTAGTATCAATAATTTGCTTTCGTCGGTTCTTATGCGTTTAATACATAAATTCGACAGTTAAATAAAGCGGTTCAAGACTTATCATTTTATGCGCTCGTAATCAAACGGGCAATGAAATATGTTTACGACCCATTATATGGAGAATATTAATACGGCTCTGCAAAATAGTAAAGGACCTTTTAGTCCTTCCAAGGTGGGACGTAACGAATGGGAAACGTGCGGCGCTCTAATTAGAATTAGATGAATTGTATGGTATGTGTCTGAACGTTGCAAGAAGAGAGGACCGGGTGATGTGTGGATTCCTTGGAAAAGTAAATTTGTTATGGGCTCCGGGTTTAATGCAGCAAGGATAATGAACGTAGGAATTACAAGCTCGTAAAGTTTTCTCCTCTCTGTGCGCGAAAATTTTTCCTCGGAAAAACTGGTTTGTTGCGACACAGCTTAAAACGGGGGGAGGCCCGGAGTGCTGGGTGGGAGGACTTCGTTTTATCGTGTGAACGTGAGCCTGCATGTGGGAGAGATCCCGTTTTCGAGATACTTCAGTAATTGACGAATATAACAGTCGCGATTCTCCGCTCTTACTTTTTTTTTGGCCTTCTCGTACCCTCACGTAATTTCATTTTTATTTAATTCCACCCTTTAAATTCCGAGCGTTACACGTAAACCATAACTTTTTTTCTCTTCATAATTTAACATCATATAATTTATTAATTAATCAATGAAATTGGATGTTTTCATTATTAATTAAATTTCATTTCGTAGATGACGAATTTTGCTGGAAGAAACTATTTTTGAAATGTGCTAAATAATATAATTAACAAAGTTACACATGCGTGACTCTGCTGCTCCACTTCTTCAGAAGTGCAAGTGACGTGCAGGACATGTGGCGAAACAATGAAACGAAATTTTAACTAGCAATTAATTTTATTTGTTAATTTTACAAAATAATCTTTTAGTTACGTTTAAATAATGTAATATATTAATTAATGAGTTCAATAATTAATACAAATTATAATTTAGTTAACTATATTTCAACAAGTGCTTTATCATCAATGACCTTTTGCCCTGTATAAAAATAGATAACCGAATGTTCGTGAATTAATCCGATCTCTACATATCTCTTAATAATTTCTTCTTTTTGGGGTGAAGCGGAAACGTTTTAGCTGCTTTTCCGAATGGTCGAGGCTAAAAATAATAATAAGAAAGGGAAGTTGGGAAAGAACGGGCGAAGAAAGAGCAAGGGAAAAGGATGCTTCTCGTAATAAATTTTAAGCTTCCATTGCCAACAAGTCCGCTCGTATAATACTTTAACACTTTGGAGATATTACTGTTGGTGCAAATACACTCATAGCCATTTAGTTGCACTCTTAAAAGCTCACTTTTCAAATATTTATAACCAGACAACGTTGCGCAACGCCAGCATCCTTCTCCTCCTCTTCATACTTCTTCAACCTTATACTTTTATTTATATAAATAGTCTGGAACCATTAAGAACATAAGATGATTAAATGGTCTACCGTCTTTTCTTGGTGCACGAAAAAAAAAAAAATATATATATACAGGAACCGAGCGCACGAAATTTTATCTAAATGTCGCGAGGTTACGAAAACATCTTAATCGAATGAAAATCACAAAGTCACATTTCCTCTTCCGCTCGATTAAACTAAAAAAAATATATAATTCTTTTAATTAAAACAATATTAATAAATTTAAATTTTCATCTGGTAATTACACAAATTAAACGTTAAAAACACACGCACTTAAACAATACAAGAAATTTATATATTTATAAAAAATAAATAATTGAGGATTTAACGAGTGGAATAATGATGAGGGAAATTTAAATTGCGTTTGCTCAGATTGTTTAACGCAAGCTACGAGCTGGTGTCGTTCCTCCTGTATATATTTTTTTTTTGTTCTTCTAATTTTTTCATTAAGTACGCTGCGTTTATAAATTGGTAAAGTGAGGATGGATGGAACGAAATTGTTAATGAGAGGATGTTGCATTATTTAATTGGAATTGTGCGGCGAGAGGAGACGAAAAAAGTGGTGGTTCTTTTTATACCGAGCATTTTTAATTATCGCTTCATTATCACTTTTTGCTCCCTCAGTTCTTTTTTTTCACCCTGTATTATTTTCGGTGTTCGCCTTCCACAAAGCTTCACGAATATCCGCACCTAAATGTAATCATTAAAATCTGTTTACTTCCGAAATTCTGTATAACCAAGAGTGTTTAATTTTTATTAAATTTTAATTAACACAAAAACTCATTTTTTTTTTAATAATCACTTTTTCAAATTTACGTGTTTTCTACAAAATGACACGTATTTCATTACAATGATTAATATTGATATATTACCTAATGTATTTATTCTTAATTGAGATTAATTGGTATTTATTTAAATTTCTACAAAATTAACATAATGAAAATGTGCTTGAATAGGAATTTTGGTGCGAGAGATTATCGGTGTTGGTAAAGGGGAATATTACAATTTGCAGGAAAATGTGTGTGTGGAAACAATGGAAATTTTGGGAGTCGATTTCGGAAAAGCCGCATCAAATATTGATTTTAAATTCAATAACGAAAACCGCAATTTTCGGACGCATAAATATATAATTAATAGAGCGGACATGATATGCCCATTGTCAATTCATAACTATTCCAGTGAATTCTCTCAGTTTATCACTTGCTCTCTATTATTATTATTATTATAATTTTGATATCGTGTATTTTTGAAAATTAATTCTTATACAAAAAGTATAAAATAAAAATTTATGTAATTGATATGTTTATAATTTTATCTTATTATACTTGAGAAGTTTAAAGGTATTCATAATAGTTTTAGCTAACTTCTTGCAAGTTTTAAACTTTTATATAAGAGAACTTGTGGATATGAAAGTGTTTAATATTAAATTTCCTTGTATACTATTATTATTTATTGCAATTGAAATTATACTTTTATATAATATTTATCCATAATACATTTAGTTTTGATTAAGCAAATTTAAATATTTTCATATGATAAACTTGACTTTTATTAACAGAAATGTTATTGGATTGTTGCATGGAAATAGCTTGTGTCTATTAAGGTGTGTAATATTAAATTGCGTTCTGCTCCTGTGTCTCGTGTCCACTCCATAAGTTTTTCGGTTCAAAATTTTTATTGTACGTCCATTCTATATAAATATAACATTTATAAAATTTATATAAAATTGAACTGGAAAAGGGAACAGCCCTCATGTTTTACGCTTGAACCGATATTTCTTTACATTTTTATAACATCGTCCGTCCTATGTCGAGGAGTCTCTCTCTCCGGAGCACATATTGCGATCAAAACAGGACGCTTAAAAGCTCTATTCAACCATAAAGCTGCTCATAGCCGCAAGCTCTCCTCTCTCTTTCCGCCACCCTCTCACCAACGTTCGTCGGGGTGGAAGAGAGCCGAGTTCGGGCCGGAGGGGGATGAAAGCGGAGGAGGCTGCGAGCACACACAGACACACATACAAAAAAATGCAATTTCGAATGTAAAAACGTTATACATTCCTCCGCTCGGTGAGAGGAACGAGGAATATCAAGTCCTCCACCTTCTCCCAACCATCAGAAACTTTATCTCTCTCGCATCCCCCCAATAACAGAAATAAATTCGTATTATATACAAATATATATTTTTTTGATGCCTGTACTTCTGCTCTCTTTTTTACACCATTCTTTGATTCCTCCCCCACGAGCATTGTGTAATCCAGATCAAGAAAGTTACACCATAAAACTTACTTCTTCGGCTCCTCATTTTCATCGAATTTGAATATGTTATTTCCTCCTTTCGGTTATTTTACAATTCTAAAATAATTAATATATTTAATTCCGTTTGTGGTAAAGGAAGCGAGGAGAAATAAATGTAAATGAAAATTGATTTCGTTCCGTATTCAAATTCGCATTAATGCCGCTTCGAATTGAGATTATGTCAGACGCAAGATGGTGATAATAAATGGCTGAGCAATTATTGAATTGTCGCGTGTGGTGGATTAAGCCCAACTCGGGGATATGAATTAGATTCCTGGAGCATCACCCCCCCAATTCCTCAAATTCTAATCAAATAATAACGAGTAGACGACTCTTAATGTATTTATAAACATAATGTAACAACATTTGTGTAATATTGATTAATATCCTATTTGCAAACACCTCGGCTTTTTCCCTCCTATAAATTGATAACGGAAATTATCGCAGACATTACAAAATTGCCGCTGCAAATTGATTTTCAAGTGAGGCGCCTGCGCCGCCCTTCCGTGCCCTTTGGCGCCGCGGCTGCGGCGTCGCGACGCTCCGCTTAATTAAGTAATTAACTTAGGTAATCTATTAAACGGAGGAAGCTGACGCGAAATTAAGCGACGGCCACTGGCCGATGTATGGTAATAATACCAATCTCGCAGTCCGTGCGCGAGAGATTTCGTAACGACATGTCCGTCTTTCCCTTGAAATCGACTAGCCGAACTCCTCTCCCTCATTGCTATCTCCTCTTGGGACGCGGAGAATTCCCAAGGGATAATTGGATCCTTTATTCCGTGCTTAAGGAAACCCTCCGAAGAAGCCACCTACAAAACCAAAAATCCAGAGCTCAAAACAAATTACGCTCGAAATGACCGCAGATAAGGCTGCTTTATTGTTGCCGAAATGACGCAATTAATAGCCGAATCCGAACTCCTATCTCTTTGGATAACAGATTTCGATGATAGTCCTGAATGAATTACGCGATTGAAGTAATGGCTTAAGCGCTTTCATTCATCAGATCTTTTATTAGAGTTTGTCATGACATGTTCTAAATAAACTGTTTGTTACAAATAAACATATTTATAGCAATTATAAATAAAAATAGATGCAATAAAACTAAAATTAATGTATTTTTTTATATCGGTAGATTCCTACTGAACATTGTTGCAAATTAAAGACAGATACTGTTACATGCACCGATGATTTAGTGTGCCGTCATTTGCATAATCGTATTGAAATGATTTTAATTGCGCACCGAGAGAACACATAAAAGTATACGGAGTGTGTTTGTGTGTGCTTGGTTTCTGTTCATTGCCTTTTCTCCAGAGATAAAATCTTTGAAGCGAGTTTTACGCTCCTCTCTTTTTCGCCTGAATATGAATTATTGGCAATTAAAGTTTTGTTATGGATGCCACGTAAATCATCCTGGTTCTACAGTTATCAGCTTCTTGAGCTTCCGCCAAGCGAAGGTAGCAGTCGAAAAAGTGTCAATTTAAAGTAATTTATTGTTCCTCCTTCGAAAGTTAAGCCTTTCTGGCCTGAAACGAGAAAAAAAAATAAGAGATGAAAATAAAGAAACTGGTTGTTGCATCAACACTAAGATCAGAAGAGTTTCGTTGTAAATAACATTAATTACATGCGGCGTTAACGTTTTAATCCTTGCGCAGATAATGAAACTTTTCGGTAATAATAAATTTCCATTTTCCTCTTCGCATTATCGTGTTACAATTTTTTTTTATATATATATTAATTTTCCTTCAACCGCAATTTTATCTTTTCTACTTCTCTTAATTTTGCGTCCCCTAAGGAAAGTTTTTGGGCTCATGCACACGTTTTAATTTTAAATAATATTTAGGCGACTCGGTAAATTTCCCAGATAAGAGGGGTTTTCGAGAAAAGGGTGGATTTAAAAATGTGCCAAGTTTCTCCTCGCAGGCGAACAAAAAAAATTAACAAGCGCGAAGAAGGACCTAATCTTAATAAATATCTTCCTTCGAGACGTTTTCCTTTTGCCGTAGATTCCAAGATTAAAAACTTTATACTTTATTATTATATAACATGTTTAATGGAAATTCTCAATGCAAATATTTCAATAATATTATTTTTTTTCTCTGTTGCAGGTGAGTTCGTAATTTTTTTAATTTGGGGTATCAAAAAAAATAAAAGTTTGTTATAACGGAAGATGAAAGCAAATAATGGGTGAGTTGTGATGCTGAAATTATTGATAAAATACAGAGAAATATTTAAATTGTGTGAATTTTTGCCTTTGATGTGATTGTTGATAGAAACGCACGATTTAAGCTGTTAATTATTAAACTCCTTTAATGGATTCAGGGAAAGGGTTGAGTTGTGCCAAAACAACGTGGGAGGAATTATTCAAACATGTTAAAAAACGAAATCACACGAAACGGAACAGACGCGAAAAATTTGCAAATGTACAAAAAAAAAATACATGAAGCATATTGCTGCAGTTTGTTAATCTTCTGGGATTGTAAATTGGCAGAGTTTTCATCTGTTGAATTCGCATGTAGCCGCAAATTGGAGCAGCGTTTTATTTGTATATGCGCATAATTTTTATTTGTGCAAAACCAACATTCCACCACCGACATGTTTCTATTAATTGGCGTGAATTTGCGCAAACGGCAATTTGCGCAACGTGAATTTATCGTGGTGTAAAAGAAATTAAATTGGAAGTTCTAACCTTTATGTGGCAAGCTCAAACAAATTCGTCGTAGTTTATGGATCATGATTATCCCGTTGTTTTATTTTTTTCGTGCACAACTACTTAGTCATCATCGTCTTGGCCCTTTTCTCGCTCGTAAATTTACTTCTAATTGGGTGAAAACTGGAGTAATGCCATTAAAAGTGTGACACGTTAAAAGCCGTTACGTCGGAGCCGTCTGCCGGAGTTTTCCTTAGAACTTTAATATCAATTTTAATTATTTCAATCAGAAATGCGAAACTACTCGTCGCATCTTTTGAATAGAAGCTCATAAACAGGCAGTAATTCGATATTGGACGCAATTAAGGAAACAAGTGTTTAAATACACTAATGTTTCCATCCTCTGTTCTCTCCTTCAATCATCATCATTGTGTAACGAGTGTAAATTATCCTCGGGCTATTTATAGACGCGCTGCTGAGAATAGAATCAAATTCTGGATTATATTGTGTTTTGGAGACGATTCCGCTTCGCTTCGCCATTCACATGATTGAGGATAAAGTTTTCTGGTAAAGGGTTGCATCGACGACGATCGGTACCTTCATTCTATCTAAGGTCTAATAGGATAAACGTCGACAATTTGCCGAAGTAACGAGCCTTAATGGCAGGTACTTACTGATATTGGATGCTGCAGTTACGATGGCCACTTTCTCACAAACTCAACAATAATACTTATACATGAATATTGCTGTAAAATATTTGTAACTTAATAATTTACGTTAATTGAGTGATACATGCTTGAAGTAGTTTATTGTGTAAATTCGGGTTTTTCTCTGAAAACGGCGATCCGAGTCTGGAATGAGGTGATAAAAGCCGTCCGGTGAAGCAAACAAAACGTGGAAGCGAAAGAGAAGCATCAAACCGAACAAGAACAAAAAGAAAACCGGTCGTTGGTCAGTTTGTGTATTAATCATAAAAATGAGCGGAGTGCATAAGTATAAATCCGTAATAATAAAGAGTAGTATGTGCGAGCGTATATGTTTTTTGACTTTATGGGTCTAGTTTTATGCCCTCGACGGAAGTCTGCATTAAAATAAAGACCTATTGCTTGACCGAAATCAGACATAAAAAAAATGTATATAAATAAAAATTGTATATGTATATACTAGGATTTTGTTACGTAACGAGACGTGCGTGACGGAACAGAAGGCGCTTGTTTGTCTTCGCGGTGGCAATAATAAAGCTAAAATTCCCTCATTAAAATTATTGCCGTCGCACTCGTTATTGTCGTCGTCGTCGTTACATCATTGCAACATCGACTCGCCGCTTCATTCACTTCCTGCACTCTGCACCAGGTTCCTCAGGTTTTCTGCTTTATCATTACGCGTATTCGTATTCATTCCTTACAATATTTCCATACATTCTCTACACGATTATTATATTCGGAGTAAAATTGCGTCCGCTTCTTAATCCGAGGAATATAAACGTGAGCATTCTTTTACTTGCTTGCTTGCATGCATGCATGTTCGCCTAAGTGAAATGCGAATTGAAACTCGAAAGAAAAGTGCACACACGTACACACGGGGAGACAAAAGAAATTCATTTCAAAGGATATGTAATTCTGGGGAGAAACAATGACGCTCAGGAGACAAAGGAGGAAGGAATCCTTATAGCAATAAACTTCAAGCCATGATGAATGCAGATTACGACTGAATGTTGCTTTCTTGCTTGCCTCCTTGCCAAAAACCCACCCTAACCCGAAACGAAAACTCTTTCCACTTTCCCAAATTTTACCACAACCGCAATGTGCATTACATACATCTACCGAGAAGGAAGACCCACGAAATAAGCTGCCTTTCAGCAAACTTGATAATCTGAAATTCCTATAAAACACTGAAGCTTAATATACTCTAATTAATATATATATTTAGTTTCAAAGTAAATATAATGAATATAATTCTCATGTGAAAAAAGTTTTTAAAGTGGTAAATCCTGAAAATATTTTTTGAAGGCTTTGTTAACAAATGTAAATAACATCAGATTTATTGGAGGTAATAGGATTGCATTGAATGAGTTACGGGTATTCTGTGGAACTGGGTTTTCGTGGTGCATGAATGTGCACTCGATCGCACGCTTCCACTTAAAGCTAATTTGATTGTGACGAGTGCACGGAATGTTATTGTTGTTCCTGCAGCCAAGGATCATTGTAACAAGCTTCCATATTATATCTTTTTTTCTACTCTGCGTGTCTCCGGCGGAAGGGTGTCTCCAGCATCCTGCTGGTGTATTCGTTGCTTTTTTGTGTGTGTGTGTGTACATGTATAAATACGACGAGTTCGAAAAATGAGCTGAGCCCACCTGGAGCGGTTTTTGCATAATGGAAACCTTAATTTTTACCTCGGTATCATCATCATCATCATCCGTCCACAATGGGAGAGAGGATAGGAGAGACCTGGCAGATGAGGATAGGCGTATAGAGCATTTCAGGCCGTGCGCTTGGATTGCGGTTGCAATTAATTCCGGCCTCATCTCTCGCCGCCCCCGGCTCTCATTGTTGCTTCGGCAGCGTCTCGACGCGTCAACTCAGCCTTTCATCGCATTTTCCATTTTCCATGGAAAAGAGAAAATATATATATATATAGAAGGAAATGAAAAGAGCGAGAGATCTACGTATATAAATATACATGTAGAAAGAGAGACGGAGACAAAAAAAAAGGAAACGAGACACAAGAGGTCCACGAGGATGGAAAGAGAGATATAGATGAGTGGAAGATGGAATGGAATGTTTTCTATCAAATATAAATCATGCGTATCTTATTTTATTTTTGGATTCGGATGAGAAATCAGATGATCGAAAAAACTGTTCCGTTCGACGTAACAAATTTTCTGATAACAGAAATCTTTTAACTCGTAAAAAAAACATATAATCTGTTTATTGTAAAGGAAATTGTAATTGTAACTTTATTACTTGTAGCATTTGTAAGTAATTAGTTTTGAAAATAGAATTTAATTTGTGTACGAGGAAAGATGAAATTATAGTTTTTTTTTAACAACAATCTCGTGAGTAAAAGGAAAATAATTTAATGTTATCCTTGAAGAAGTAATTGTTAATTTCATACAATAGATTTTAATTGATATGTTTTTATTTTTTGAAAAATTTAAATGATTTTTTGCTTTTTGCATTAAATGACTATGTGCTAAGTCCTTCTAGTCTCGTTAACAATTGGCGTTGCATAAGTGCGCTGTGCGACGTCTGGTCTGAACGAGGATAAAAACGGTGAACGCTCAAGACTACCGCCCGTCGCGTTAATTATAACGAAATTGTGTAGCAATTTCCTGGACTATTAAGTTCCGCCGCGTTAAAGAGCGTCTGGTAAGTGGTGCAGGTGTTTGAATGCAGGAGTGATCCTGGCCGATCCTGCATAGCTGGCAGCAGCAGCAACAGCAGGAGCAGCAGTAACAGCATCATCACCCTCCTTCCCCCCCCATTCGTTTTCGTACTGGTTGATACAAGCAAAACAGCAGCGTAGCATTCCCCCTGCAGCGTGCAGCAGTAGGATGTTATATAACGCAACATGTCGCCTACAACGGAATCTAATTACTCTTCCATCGCTGCGATACAACTTGTAGTCTAGTCTCTCTATACAGAAATCTCCTCATCCTTGCTCGACGCAAACACTTATGTAACACCCGAATTTATACGTACATGTACTCTCTCTATAGATGTATATAATATGAAATTTACAACAATAAATTACAACTCGAGCGGGAGGATAATTTAGACTGGTAATTGTTTTATGTTTAATGGGATAAACGCGTTCCGCGAAAGTTATATTTAATGCCGTAATGCTTACTCCACCTCCACCTCCTCCTCGTGTTGCCGCCTCTGCCGACGCCGCCGGTTCAGCATTAAATGAAGGAAAAAAAGTAAAATGTTCCAAAAAAAAAAAAAAAAGGAAGAGAAAATATAAGTGAGCGCCGTTTTCAGGGATGTTGAGGAGGGATGCTGCTGTGTATGAAAAGAATCCTGAAAACGGTTTGCTCTTAATTGGCCCATTCCGGAAAACTAATTATGGGACGTTTTTCATAGCATGGACCAATTAAACGAAAGCAAACGGCGGCGGAACGATGCGTCTCCTCTAAACTTAAAATGATTTATCGAACCCATTTTCCGCACTTGATGTTTCGCCGATCATTTCAGAAGTTACAAATTGATTTAATTTATCTGTAAATTCAATTTTCCGCTCTTAATTTCCAAGCAGATTTCCAGATTTATAAAAAGATTATGAACGTCGTGCAATAAATGCGAAATCTATAATTACATAATAAGCGTACTTTTTTTAAAATTTAAGTTGAATTGATGTGCATCATCAATAAAGTCTGAAGCCAAATGGGATTAGCAGTTCTTGGTGTAATAAATAACTTTGCTTTATAGTCTTGTTTTTGGAGCTTCTTTTGGTCTTCGCCTAAACTTCTTCCCGTGAAAGGGAACTTACTTTTCATGTAAGGAAGAAATAAGAGAAAGCATTCTCAAGCTAATGGTGCTTCGGACAGTTATTGCTCGACTGTACGCATTTAATCTTGTATTTATGAGGGGAATTGCATTTGTCAGTGGCAATTTTATTCCGAAACATATACGTTTCGATAAAGAATATTTGGTTTTGCGGCGAAAAGGAAACAAGGACCGAGGCAATATGTCTTTTTGAAGTTTTCTATCCTGCAAGTACAAACAAATAACTGAAAGAAAACTCCCATTACTGTCACACATAAGCTAAATGCATATGTATTTAAAAAAAAATACCTGGAAACGATTTATGTAGCATAATTTTATTAGCAGGAATGAGAATAGCAGGATGATCTTAGCCGTCACTTGCAACCTGCGACCAGATTGAAATATAATTTTTCTTATTGATTTTTGGGTGTAAAATAAAAAAGGTCCCCCCTTTCCTGCAGTTCGGTTTTATTTGCCCCGTTCCGTGAGAAGGAATTGTGCAGGACGGGATATTTCTTATTTTCTTCCTGCCGCTGCTGCCTTCGGTGTAAGTAGATCAATGGACGTGAATGATTCATGTCGGGGTGGCCGCTCCCACCGATCCTCCAACCCCAGGAAGAGCCGAAAGCAATAATCGAACCGTTTATTTGAAAGTACATCGTTTCCGAGGTTGGTTCTTCCTTTTATTTTCATCCCTCTTCCTTCTTTCTCGCCTTTTTTCCCTTTGCCAAAATCTTATATATCGGAGTAAATTGATGCCAATGTTATATCCTATCACCACTTCATTTCCAAATAATTTATCGGGACTTTCATCCCATCGTTTCTCTTTCTACACTTCTTTTAAATAACACCACATAATCAACTAGTTGCAAACCACAACTAAATCACAATATACAATTTAGTATAATTCAGTTTATCGAGTTATAATTTTCATTATTTCCAAAATAATTTGTACTTGAACTATTCAGTATTTCTACAGTGATCTTGCCTAGGATGTGTTGCCTATTAACTATTGGAGAGTTCTTTTGAAATTTCGGTGGATACGAAACAATAAATAAAAATGAAAAAAAAAATGGGCGCAATTGAAATAAAGCCCCCCGGGGGTAACAACGTTCACGTGGATGAACACACTAACGGATTGTACGTTGTTTTCGCAATAATATTACTTTTTATAACGGGCTTTTTGTGAGCGCGCAACAACAGCGAGATATACACACACAAATATATATATATATACGTGTACGAACAAACGTATATACGAAACCGTTTAAAATAATACGCTTTTCCCTTCAGATTTTTATTGAATAAATGTGATTGCATTCAGTGGCTTCTCTATCGTTTATTCGCAGCGAAAATCCACCCAAAAACGAAAACACAAAATGCGTGCAGGCATTATTCGATTATTTGCTTTTCCTTTCAATCATCTTCCAAATAGTTAGCGCACTCGTAGCGATCCCTACACATTTCAACTCACAAACTAACAATGAAATTGTTATAAAAATTGTTATATTTACAGTAATTTACAGAATTTTATTGGAAATCAATTTGAGCTGATGCTTTAGCACCGGAGATGATTGACAATTTTATTTCGCATTCCAATTAGAATTGCTGGTTGCGTTTGAGAGGACTTTTCTATTGAAGTAAAGAGGAAAAAAGGAGCTATTGTAATTCGGAATGTATGCAATCACGTGCACGAGTGTCATGTGTCTGAGTGTGGTACAAGAGCGAAGTGAATAATGGGCACAATGGAAAAATGCGGAGTCCATTGTGCGTGTTGCAGAAGATAAAATATTAAGCGATGCCTTGGAGCAGACGAAATACACAGTAGTAGTGTAGAAGAGAGCTTTTGTACAATTTTTATGCTCTCTATTCTACGTAATAAAATGGAGAAGAAAAACGCTTTGATGAGCGATCCGCATATGCTCTTGTACGAACACCTTCATCAATTGCAAACAACTATTCTTGGTATATCAAAAGATGAGTTTTATATCTCGAGCAAACTTCCTGAAAACGGGAGGTCTTTAAAACTCGAATTACGGAAATCCTCCGACTCGAAATAAAACTGCTAACAGTTCTTAACGCGCACTTAAATATTGTATTTGATATCGGTATATGAAGGACTCCATTCGAACTTCTTTTAATGACTAAACTTTCAGAAACTCTCGTAGCGTAGAGAAGGAGGTATCAGCGAGGAATGGAAAACGCACGAAAATAAAATAAAGAGTACAGTTTTCGTTTTGTCCTTATTTTGCTCTTGGTTTCTTTTGCGTCCCGTCAGAAAATATTAAAATTTTTGCGGTTTCCTAAATACAAAGAGGGCAGGTCGAGGGCAGAAAACAAAGTTTCTCGCATGATTGTTTGGCGGCGGGCAACTTTCAGGCGTGCCGCATTTAAAAAGCAAAAGGGATTTCTCTCCTTTCTCTGCCGCAGAGAACGAACTCGAATATACATACGTACGTACCACACACACAAAACAGAAATGAGCAGAGTTCACCGACGGCGAGAACCAGTTTCTCTATTCATCCGTGGCTAGTTTTGCTATTGTTTCAGCAATTTTTGTTCCTGCACATTCATTAAAATAAAGAACCGCTAAAGAATGGGCAGATCTTTTTTCTACATCCCTTTACGATTAATTTAGTTCCCTTGCTTTATTATTGCACATTGTTCATCGTAATTCAAAACAGTTTCATATAATTGAATTGGAATTAATTGTAAAAGAAAGATTGAAGGAATCGCAACTTCCAATTTGGCCGATCGAGATGGAGGAGATAAAGGGCCGTAAACGTTTACGGTTTTCCGACTGGATTTCTTCGAGTGTGGGCCCACACACAGCAATAAAAACCAAAATTGCCGGCTGCAGGACGATCGAAACTGTCCCTTTTTACGCTCGTTTCTATAAATCCATTCTCCTGCATGCCAACATTCATATGGAAACACATTTCCTTGAGCCCTTCTGTCTATAGAAACTCCGATTTCTGATCAAATAAAATAAAAGACGAAATCTGATCTTAAATTCTATAATTTTTTACAATATAAAATTTCATCTAATATTATATAAGTATTTAGCAATGGAAAGTGTTGTTATTACTAAAATAGTATTTAATTGTAATTTTCCATATGAATGATTATATGTACATTTAAGGATCAATAAATCACGACTGAGCTGTTCGGTGATGGTTTTGCAAATTGCAAACGTACAGTTGCAGGATATTAGTGCTGTCGTACGGTACAAACTGAAAGGATAATAAATCGCGTTGCGTAATGCGCAACTGCAATTTTTAGCTCTTGGTAAATCGGGATTAATTAAAATTTAGCTCGAATAATTAACGCGGGATAATTGCCTTAATTGCGATTCGATTGGTTTAATTGAAATAAAATCGAGGGAACCGTGCAACCGCATTAATGGTGCAAATCTGTGTATGTGAGTTTGTGTAAATAAATTCGTTTCGCTGCAGCAAATGGCTTTACTTTCAAGGTGCTAACGTTGTGCTGTTCCTTATGCAAATTTCGCAGGCCTCGCTTATAATTAATTATGAATTTATGAATGCAATTTGTCGAGTGCGCGAAACGAACGCCCGAAAAAGTTTTTTTTTTTGCTTAAGGGAAGAAGGAAAAAAATAAACGCCACCTCGTGATGATGATAATCTTCTTTTCGGTTTCGATTAAGGTCGAAAATGAAATTTGCGAGATTTGGTCGTAAATGAGTTAGCGAGGGGTAGAAGATTTTTTCCCTTGCATTTATTGTATTTTATTTCTGTTTCCTTCCACCTCCTCCTCCTCCTCCTCCTGTGTCTCCTGTGTGTTCTTCGGGAGACAAATTGATCGAATGGAATTGCCGAAATAGAATTATCAGGTGTTAGTTGTTTGGGGGGCGGCGGCTGGAAGCTCGTTAAATTGCCGAGGATGAAGGGTTTTTTGGGGGCGGTGTGTGTGTGTGTGTATGTCTGCACGGTGGGCAGCAGGTGCGGATTCTCTCCTCCCTTTCCAATCGAATCCAATAGCATACAACCCAGCAGTCAATATCGATCAAATATTACATCATGCATGAGAAACGGATTCCATGTTACCATCAGCTCCGACTTTCAATATTCATCGCTGACCCATTTTACGCTAGTACCTGAACCCGCCAGACATCCGACGTCATTTATATAACAATCCGAGCGACAATAAATTAACGGCAGAAACGAAGGAAAAAGGCAACAACAGATCTAAGCAATCGCTGAAATGATGTAACAAAACAAACGACTAACATCACGTTAAATAGGCATGAATTATTCAAGCAGTAAACACCTAACAATTTCTTATTTTTTTTTTTGCTTATTATTTCCAGGTAAGCAATTTCCGTTTATATTAAATTAGCGGAACGAAAGTGGAAGAAAAGGGGTGGTTGGTGTGAGCGTTTTAATTATTCACTATGCATAAATCAAATTGCAGTTTTGTTCTCTCAACGCGAGTTTCGGAATGAGAAGAGAGGAGAAGACTGCAAACTGTTCTCGGGGTTGAAAATGGGTGGATGCAGTGGATGGAGGGAAGAGATGGTTTTCTGCGAAAGTGGGTGAACAATTAGCATAATCTCGATGTTGCGAGTTCTATTAGTAGTTGCAAAGTGCACCGAGGCTCGACCGGGAATGGGATTTAAAATTTAAATGCATAGTTTTTCGGCTGCGATTTTACCGTTTGCCCCAATTCTAAATTGTTAATTTTCTCATTTCAAACTCTGAAACGCGAGAAGGAAAGGGGGAAGGAAGGAAATTAGCAAGGCAGGCGGACAGCGCGGTTATAAGGGATGAAGGGATGGAAGGTAGAGCGCTGATGAATTATTTCGATCAACTTTTCGACGTGGTCTCGCATTCATAATGCAAGGATCGTGTTTGATCTGCGGCTTCCGCCACTTATATTTCCGTTTATTTCCCTGCAGCTCTCAACAATTTCTTTTCTCTACACAATATTTATTTTATTACATACTAATAATTAAAATCAACAATTATTACAGAACGACTTTTTAAAGTAACAAAATTATAATTTTAATTAATTGTTGTTTTTGTATATAATTTAATATAAATATATAAAAATAATCTATTATTGTTCGTTTACAGAATGTTATTGAAATTGTGTATTTAAAGTCGATGATTCAGATAGGTTACATAATTCGCTGTCCGGGCTTGAATTATTATGCTTTGTTAATGTAATATCGTCATTAAAAAGCGGAGCTATCACCATAAGTTCTTTGCATTAGTCGTCGCGTTCAATCATTTTGATATCTCGGCTTTCTAAGTAATCTCCATAAAGCCAGTTATCGAATAAATTGAATGCTGAAACGAAAATGAAACAACTCTGTGTTATCGCACGTCGTCCAACCATTATTATATGAATCGAATGCCGCATTAGCTAATGATGATTAGTCACATTCTGTTCCGGTTGCAATTCAACTGATTTATTTGCGAATGTATGCAAAAATATTTTCCTTTCAGTCCGAGCAGAGAACCGTACTTTATCCCGTACGTGTGCGTGTTTATTTTCTATTTTTCTCGTCTACTTTTTTTCCATTTATTTTCGCTCGTTCGTTTTGTTTTCACTCGGTCTATAAACTATAATTGGATGCATGGGGGGATTATTTCGAAGGCTGACCGCTCTAGTGTATTTTTGGCTCATTGATGGCTGCTGCAAAATAGAAAAGTTTTGGTTTTATGCGGTAACAAAACCAAAAAAATAAAATAAAATCAAAACAACAACAACAACAAAAAAAAACTCTTGCACATCGGAAAAATACACCGTTGGAGTATCTGGGAAATGGTAGTGTTTTTGTTTGTAAGGGATAAATCAAACAAAACAGTGGTGAAATGAAATGAACGAGGCGCGAATTTTTGTAAATCAAAACATCCCCTAAAATAGAAAAATAAAGAGAGAGAAAGATTGGTAACAAAGGTGCTGCGACCCTTTTGTTTCGCATGCTGATCTGCGGATGAAGATTAGTCTGTTTTCGGGTACCGAAGAACCCCATCCTTCACGTTCCTCAGTCAGTCAAAACGTGACGGGAATAACGAGCCGGATTAAAATTTTCGGTATTATTATTCCTCTGCAAAATCCTCGTGTATTTGTGCGTGTAAATGTCAGAAGCAGGGAGACGCAATGTGCGTGAACCGTTCACTTGATGAGCGCAAATAAATTTAATTACCGAGCACACATAGCCTAGGCTCTCCAGCCCGGATCCCAAGCACAGACGCGTCTCTCCACTCCTTTCTGTATAATTTTCCAAACAGAAATTCCCATATTTTCTCACGAAAACTTTAGCTCCACTCTCATCCTCCGCACACACAAACATAAAATTTAATGAAGCCAACGCAGCTTAAGACTTTGACGTATAATATACAGTCACACGTAGCAAACGAGACGCATTTAATGTAATTGTACTAAAAACGACTTGCGCAATTAAATTTCACTGATTCAATTAGTACAGATATTAATTGCATTATGTTCCATGCAGCTTCATTAAAACCTTCTGAAACACGTTTTACAACCAAATTTTAGATTTCGCAAAATAATTTTCTTTGACACAAATTTTACTGTTTCACCATAGTATAATTTCACATAATAATATTATTGGAAAGGTAATTAATTAATTAATTAATTAATTGTAAGAAAATGCTAAAATCATAAATAAATATTATTAGGGTGGAAAAAAATGTGAGTTGAATTTTTATTCGTTGAGCATTTGCATAAGTGTGCATTATTTGTGATCATCGATTTTTGCAATTTGCATGCGACCGCAAGTACGTGCGTGGGTGGTGGGAAGCCTCACCGTGAAGAATCGTATAATTACAGTGTGCAAACTGGGATGTAGGTTTTCATTTCGTCTGCATGTAAGTTCGTAACGTGTCGCATTACACTGGCCTATTTTATATTTAATTTTTAATTAAAAAAAGCCACAAACCCTTGCATTTGTATATGTCAGAGCGTAACAGAAAGCAACAAACTGGAAGGAAATAAATAAAAAAATATGAACGAGTTGCGTACTATATGCAGATGGCAGGGTTTCAAAAATATTATAATAAATCCAATTACATAATAAAATAAACTAAAAATAATGTTATTCCTCGCTTTGAGTATTTGCTTCGTGCATTTAGTTTTGTTGCTAAAGTAAATGCACTTCCTTCTTGTCGGGGAAAGTACAGTTCGGGTCCTCTCATGCGTCAGGACATTAAAAAGGAAGCGATTAAGTGCAGTTCCACGGAGCGAGTCCTTTCCGCGGAATCGACGAAATAGAAAAATAAAACCAGTGTGTTACGTAAGGAGTCGTCGTTCGCGTGCGACTGTCCAATCATAAACGCACGGTGGACCGGATGCCATCCATTGCTTGCATTAATGTCCGTCGTCTGCGGTCGTCCTTAATTTTATGCAAATGCCAATTCTTTGTTTCCACTCGTTTTACATCTTCTTTTGCTCTTAACTCTTAAATCTCTCCTCCACCTCCTCCGTCGCCGTTCTTCATTTCCCCCCATTAATTACGCCCTGTTTTCGCCATTCTGTCACCGTAAAATTACAAGCCGTTACGTTACGTTGCGTTGCGTAATGAGTTTAGCGCGCGGCGTACAGTTTCGCAAAACCGTTTATATATCATTACCGGTGCAGCCTTTAATTCCGATCGATCGAACCTATTAATACCATGTTCCGTGTCCTCATCCTGCACCTCTCCTTTCTTCAATTTTATTTTTACCGACATCAGGAATTTAGTTCTTGTCTATACACACACATGGCGGTTTCTTTAATTTACATAATAATTATACCTAATGAGTAAACATTTTTGTTGTAATAATTATGATCATTACAGATTTATTTATTTCTCTAATAGCTTGCAATGAACATATTCTAGATAGAATTTACATGAAAGCAATAAGAAATAAATTATTAAATACAAATCGTTCTTAAATTACTTAGGATTTCCAAGTTCTTCAACAAGATTATTTATTATTATTGCTACGGTTTTATAATTTTGTAAAGTTGTTAATGGGAAGCTGCACTGTATATTTTGTTGTTCAGTTTAAATCGTTACGAGATTAAAACCATGGCAAATGTCAGAGCAACGCGTATATGTATATGGATTTATGTTTTTTTGGCAAAGAGGCAACGGAAAACCGAAACGGCATGATTAAATATGAATGTGTCAAATTGTCCGTGTAAATAAATCTTCGTTTGCATTCATTTCGTATTGAACGGGGCGCTAATTTTATTTAAACCCTCGCACATAGCACATACGTACGTGTGTTCGAACGTCACATCAATAATTTAAATCTATTCATTATTTAATTTGTACTCTCACTCGCATACACACTAATACTCAGTCATGTGTTTCGTACACACACATATGCACGTAAACACGGCGAACGCAAAATCGTTACATAATTCATGCGGGATTTTGCGGATACGCAAGGAATCCGCGCCTCCGAGAATCTTGCAAATAATTCTCGAAACTGGAAATGCTAATGCTAATTGCAGGAGCCATCATTTGTCTGTTTATTCCCATTTAATGTCGTCCAATCTCGCAATGATTAATCACATATTTTCATGAAGTAGACGACAAACTTTAGTCTGAATAAAAATAAAGTTATTCAGAGGATCACGTGGATCGCACGAGACTGATAAGTGTTGTACGACTGAAACGAATGTCGATTGCGTTCGTCGGAGATGGAAGTGAGTGTGGGTGGTGGTGGTGAGCGCAAAACACGTTGAAATACGGCGTGTTTATGTAATCAAAACATGCGATTAGAGTATAAAGACGAAATTAGCTGGAATAATGGAATTTAATAATACTTTATTATTTCGTCCGCAGAGTCATGGTAATGATGGAGTATTAATGGAATAATGCCGGACGGGTAATTTGTAATCAGCCGGAAGATACGGAGAGATAAAGAGAAAGAGAGAACGGAACGGAAAATGGCAATTAAGATGAATTCCGCAAAGATGCTTTGGCATTCTTCGGAGATGATTGATTTGCATAATGCATAGAAAATATGAATTCGAAACGTCTGTTTCATTTACTTGTAATAATATGTTAGTTTGCAATTTGTATAATTAGATTTTCTAGGTATTCTAATTTACATATTTTAACAAAACTGATTGCAAGTTCATTGAAAAACTATAGTTTTAGCATATTTGATAATTTAATGAAAATTATTAATTTTTAATTTTAAAAAGTAAATAAGATTAGTACATTTTTTAATGGATAATCCATGATTAAAAAATTAAGTCTTAAATTTAAATATTTTGTCCATAACGAAAATAATCCTTTTTTTTTTAAATATTACTACTGAAAAATGGGAGTCAAAATGCATTTAAAAAAATAATGGTGCGATGATGTTTTTGCGTATTTTCAACGTTTTAATTCGTCGCGCGTTGTTTAATTGCCGTAATTCCGTTAATAAGTGACGTGCACGCAAATGCGAACTATTGATAGTGCATTAAATTTTATATAACCATTGATCAGGATTAAATGCTGAATCGCAACTCCGAAAAGAGTAATGGAATATGAAGCCTGAAAAAGTTTGTTTTTTTTTTTGTATTTTGCGGATTTCGTAGGTTTATAATAACAATAGCAATAATAATTTGGAAATATTTGGATTTATTTGGAACGAAAATAATTCGACGGCGGTCGCTGTGTCGCTGTTGCGGCATCCGGTTGAGAGGGTGGGAAAAGGGCGGAGGCGGCGGCCGCGTTTAAAGCCCCGGGCATTCAAACAAATGGTAATTAGGTTACACAACTCGCTAAAAGCCGGCCAAACGACATCAGTTCATTAATGACATTATTTCCAATTCACGTGAATATTGCTATAATGGAACGAATTTGTATTATTACCGTGCATTCGATGGTGGTGGAGGGATGGAAAACCCACCATGAAAATCAAGCCCAAAAGACCGAAATATCTACAAAGTAATTTGCGACAAACACGAAATGCCTCCACAATTCGAATCGAAATTTAATTTTTGTATTTTTTATTTTTCGGTGGCCATTTTTCGTCGTTAACGAGAGTTTCGTGTTAGTTGCCCTGCGTCGATCAATTGATACAAATACGAACAAACAAAAAAAACACAACAAACGGGGTAAATAAAATAACATTTTAATGGACGGGGGATGGGGTTGACTTTTTTTTACCCCAAAATTGTATCGGATAGAGAGAGCGCCCTATGTGGATAGTAAAAAAAAAATGTACACGAAACCCGCACATATCCACCCCTAATTTTTTTTTCAACCCCAAAACGCGAATACTGGGCTCTCACATACAGAAAACATTAAAGGCACCCCTTCCGACGAATATAAATCACAGAATAAAGAGCACGCACTTTTTGATCTCTCCAACTAACTAATTGCTTTCACTTAAGCATTTTTTAAAAGCGGAAGATTCACATACGACCTTTTCATATCCAACATTTTTTTTTAAATTATAATAACGACATTTTGATACACATTTGACATTTGACTTCAGTTCCCAGATGAATAAATTACATAATTTTGTAACTGACGATTATTACACAAATTTTATTATAAATTATAGAAATATTCAATAGTCTGGATTGCATTGTGTCTAGAATGTAATACTTCTTTTAATTCGTTTTTTGGTTTATGTCGAACAATGAATTAGTCTGGGAAAGTAATTTCGCAAATAATTCCAATAATTCGTATTGTGCGAGTGCGGCCCCATTTTTTTTTCGTATCCTACCATGAAACAACAAAAGATTGCCGTTCCATTGGGAAATCTGCGAAAGAAAATGTATCTATATAAACCGGCTGCCGAAGGGAGAAAAAATGTCGGATAGAAGGGAATCACATATATATAAATATAAAAGATTTTTTTCCGCTCTACGCGTACTTATATTACATATGTTGCCTTTCTCTCCCATTTATTCTATTTTCTTTACTCTTCGGATCCTTTTCTCGTGTTCGGTCTAGCCGCGATAAATCTGAAAGCATAAATCATCGGAGCTTAATATTCAACTTATTGCCCCCCTTTCGTTACATTTGCTGTTTTTTTTTTTTGGCGAACACAAATTAAAATGAAGCAAGTTGATTGAGAATGGAAACAAAAAAGGACGAGTCGCTCGAAGCAAATCTAATTCGCATCGATCGGATCATTTGCTTTCGCCTCTGGGGGTTGGAGGAATGGAATGACACGTTAATTCGAGCAGAAAAATTCAATATACAACAACCGGAATTGAAAAATGAAAAGAGGGAGAGACGTCGAAGAGTATACATGATTTTATGTCAATCAATGTTAATATTGAGTTACGTCGATTGATTTATGCGTTGACAATCGTAAAATATTATTGTAATATTATTAATATTTAAAACTGTAGTTTTTCTTTATTTGGTCGTAAGAATGGAATATTCTAAACATGTTTTTCTTGGGGACTGAGGATTGAGGACCGGAGGCAATGATGAAAATCATTGTTTGTGGATTTCTCTTTGTTTTATGTGCGGAGGACGTGAAAAGAAAAGGGGTGCGAGTTGGAGGGATGGGGGATGAACGAATTGCTTTTCGTGGTTTAGGGCATTATTTATTCATTCTTTTATTTATCTTCGGGCGAGTGTTTTGGGCTGAAGGGTGAGAATGATGTCGAGATAGAAAATGGAATGAACGAGAGATGCAAAGAGAAAAGAAAGAGAAATAAATAGAGAGTCAGAGAGGGTGGCATTTACTTGGCACTTCGAAGCATTCGCACCACCCCTCGCACAAAAGAGGAAGTAAAACGGACCCACAAAAGGAAACAATTGGAAAGTGTAATAGTGTATCGCCCTGCGGCGGCGGCGACGGCGACTGTTTCGGATCTCTAATTGTCGCAACTCCTGCTGCAGCCCTGCCGGGGTCAACACTCAAAGCCTTGACACCCTCGCAAAGTCCACAGCAAATAATTAGACGAAATTGCGCTCACCTATAAAGTGAAACTGCAAAAACCAAAGCGAAAAGAAAAACAGTTGTCCTGAAAAGGATTTACGCGAAGGATAATTTTCAATTGGATTTTCCAAATAGCTGCCGGCTGTAAGTTTTAGCGCTGTTCGCGATTATTCAGTTCTGTAATATTCGCTAAACAATAATAATTACGTTCTCCTCATTAATGTCAGCACCGGCGCTAATTACAGTTCATTGCATTTTATTAACCGCATGTACGTGTTTATTTATTATGTATTTATGTATGATGTTTGTGTTGTTTATTTCACAAAATTCGACTTCATTCATTTAGGTAAACATACTACCGCATACATCGGAACAACTAAATACTGACCTATTTAATTACGCAACTCGTTAGTTCGCTAATTTTCGTGATTAAGTGCACAAAAGTGCTCTTCGCAATATAATTAATTGCTTCCACAATTAAGTGGTGCGATGACTATGTTTTACCTTCGCGGTTCACACTTACATAACTTCATTATAATCCGTTTAATTTGTAATCATATTAAATACACATTTGATAATATATTGAATAATGTTGTAAATATGATAAAGATTTCGTTTCCAATTGAATGTGAACGGACAGAATAATCTGTGCATGTTTCCCGAAGTTTGTAAATTCCCGTCTCGGATTGTTGTTCTTGTAGTGGAGCGGCGCTCTTCGAAATTGAATGGGAGCGGTGGGACAGCTCAAGAATAGCCGAAGATATTACAAATTGCTAGCAGTAATTGCAAATTTATGCTCGACGCAAGCGATCCTTGTTCAAGGTAGAGAAAAAGCCAAGAAGAACTTGCTGAAATTACGAAGCATTAAAAGAAATCGCGCTCAGATTGCCATCCGGCACGATAAACATATAATTCAGTTTTGTACGTTGGCGTGTTCGTTTTTCCATATCGATTATGCATTTAGTGTGTTTAAAAGGGCTCGTGTAGGGTCTGAAGCGAGCGGCGTGTAGGAGTCATCTGACCGACCCTTCACGTACACACACGTGCACTCGCGTGTACATGCACACACACACACTACACTTGTAGACCCTGTACGTCCCTGCCTCGTATGAGCTCGTCGGGGGAATTAATAATTAAAATTTCATCGCCACGGAAATGCGAGGCTATTACACGCATCGCGTTGCAATTTAAGTCACCAGCAATTAAAGAAATTATGATTAATTGCACGACTAATTTCCTTCCCTCCGACATTATAAACAAAACGAAAACAAACAGAGCGAAGGGGGAAATTAAAATGGAAGGATTATGCAATTATACGCGACGTTCACTCCACTTCTGAAGACACTAAATATTACATATGAAAAATTCTGTTGGTAACTCATTTCTTAACTTATTTATAAGCTCAATTTACCTCTAAAAGCGCTCCACTTACACAAGTACTTTACTATTCAAAGTTACTCGAAAAGTACTTCATAGTTATTAACTAATTGTATAATATATGATCTATGAATACTTGACAAAAAGTGTAACAAAAGGCAATTCAAAGCGTAAAAGTTGTTCTGATGTTTGCAAAAAATATCGCGCGGCGACTTAAAGTCATAACGCTGTTTACTTTCAAACTGCGATGATTTATCGGTACGTTTATTCGTCGCATTACTCACATTTAAGAATACCGCAATACCCACCTCGGTTTGCGCAACGAACATTCGATTCCGGATTTTAATTCGGCGCGGGATTTAAATTTGCGGCCGTCTCCCTATTAAAATTTCGTAACTGAATCGGGGCAATAATTATGCGGTCCAATCCCCCTCGCGCGAACGGTGGTGTGGGAATTCCCGTACGTCCGTAGCATTCGCAATTAAACAGCAAAAATAATTAATTAATCAGTTCACTTAATTAAGCTTCTGGTGTATAGAAAATAAAATGAATTATTTTGCGTTTCATATTAAACGGTTTTAACTTTAACAAATTTGTATTGATTTGAAAAAAAGTTTCGACTTTTATTGGATGTGAATAGCAGTTTATAAAGGTTCTGTTTGAGGTATTATAGAGTGTCCGAGCAAGAGGTTCTAAGATGGGGAGGGGAAACCCTTTGAGACTAACCCTATTAAATGTTTATTCGGTCGATATGTAAGAAGTTTTAAGTGGATGGGTCATTCTTGATAGTAAATCGAAAGTACTTACGACTCTATACTTAGTAATTAATGATTGTTAAACTAGAGTTTTACTTGAATATTAATGGAAATAATAGATTAATTTCATAATGTAAATAAAAATTATGTTGATGTGTGAAAGAGCCTTAGTAAATTATTGATGAAGGTCCTTATTATTAGGAATTTAATGAAGGCGAATGGGAGTTTCGAGAGGTGCAGCTGGATGTATTATAGAGTGTCATGTCCAAAGTGGGCAAAGCTAACAACTAACAAAGGGTCTTAAGGTAGGGCGAAAGCCCTTCGAGACTAACCCTATTAAATATTTATTCGGACGATACCGGAACAAGTTTTAAGTGGATGGGTGGAAAATCGAAAGTGAGTAGCCCCAATAAATATTTAATGGAAGCGTTGCAGAATTAAAATATAGAATCGATATATTTTTTAAAACTTGCAAATAATTAAAATCGTCCCTTTCTTCGTTTATTTCATTACTTTAATGGAATCGCGCGTTTATAATGCGGTTACATAATGAATAACGGTGAAGCAAGAACAAACGGAGGAAAAATGAGGTGGAAACTAGTAGAGAGAACAAAAAAAAAGCTCATGACAACGCGACAACAACGGGGGTAATGAAATGAGAGCAGAGAGTGACGCGAAACCTGAAAGTAAAAGAAAAAGAAAAGTAACAAGCGCAAGGACGAATTAAACTAATGGAAAACGGAACGGCCGAAAGATTTAATTTCTAGCATTAGTTTTCGTTTTCGTCGTCATCCTTTCGCCTCACCTGCCGCGACACCTTTAAATAATAAAACTTAATTACATTTGCTATTCCGACGAGGTAGAAGTTGAAAGGATTAAAATAAAATAAACGTTGCCACTGCCGCACAGTGACTATTTTCGGATTGTTCTTTCTCCAAGCAGATAGATAAGCGTATAAAATTGGATCCTCGTTAACCAAATATTTACGCAGACAAAATGAAAACCCCGGTGACTTCAAAGAGTTATTCCGTTTTTTTTTTTTTACATAAATATATAATCAAATCGCTAATGGATGGTTTCGATTTCATCACTTTAAATAATTGATTGTTATAAGTTAGAAAGCGAAAAATTACAGGAATTGTTAATCAATTTCAGAAGTTTAAAATGATGAAATATTTAATAGGAGAGTTTCTTGTCTCATTTCTGGATGGGATCGGGGCGGGGAGACGTGCTCAAGTCCCGAGATTTTAAATTATAATTGCCTAATTAATAGTTGATTCAGTAAATCCGTTAAAGCTGAGAGCGAGAGGGAAAAGGGTCGAAGCTGGGAATTACTGGTCGGGTTATTAAAATAAATGTTATATCATTATCAATTGATGAAAAACATCTGTGGTTGTATAATTAGTAGTAAAAATTGTTAAAATTTTGTGTTTGTCTGAAATTGATGAAAATGCTTGAATATCGTCGAGTTGTCAAGAACTGAATAACAATATTGCTGTTGCACACTTTCATAAGCATTATGACACCTGTCAACGTCCTCGAACTGAAAATGAAATAGCGCGAGTGTTACGAAATTGAAGATCCCTTTGTTATGGGCATATTGCTTTTTTCCTCCTACTCCTCCTCCTCCTATTTTGGGTCGACGAAAATTGAACGCATTACGGGATGACATAATGTCATTTCGAATTGATCGGATGGCGTCATTTCTATGTGATTGTGTGTATGGAGCGCGGAATTGTCAGCATTATTAACGATCGTTAGTGCTGTCCAATTGAAATGCCATTAGGAGCGAATTATTCCGATTAAGAGATTAATATTATGAATTTCGGTTTTGGCGATCGATGCGAAGGGATTGTCGGCAGCGGAGGGTGGGTGGACGGACGGTTGCGCGCACGTTAGGGGTGAGGTGTCGTTCGCGTACGCGTGTATCGCCATTACACGTGGCAATTAGGCCCCTCCGGTTGTCATCTCATTAGCGCCGGACAAACGGCCCTTTTGGCACTTGATCTGGTAAACCTGTGTGCTTTATGCGCGAGATCGGCCTTTCCCCGGAAGCCGGCAAACTTATTAGGATGCATCGTAGTCGACGGCACGTTTTATCGCAGATGTCTAATTTCCCAGGCGCCGTTTAATCCGGGGGGCGGCTGTAACGGAAAGAACCGGAAAACCCGTTAATTCGTCGGCCGTGACGTCTACCCAGCAAACACTTTCCATCTACCAAACCATCCAATCCTTCTGCAAATACATTATTACGCCCAGATTTCATAAGAAGGATTATATCTCTACTCTCTCTCTCTCTCTTTATTACAAGTTAGTCTCTTCGATTCCAATCAATCCCCGCACAAAGCCGATCACCAACTTAAATAAAAGATGCTCTAATTTTGCTTTTGATATTATCCCTGATTATCGTGAGTATAGTACATAATCCTGGAAGCATGGTAAAAAGAGATTTGAATATTTTTCACTCGAGTTCAAAATTTGATGAATATTAAAAAAAATGAAAAATGAAATAAATAATTTATTATAAATGAACATCAATAGTATTTACTTTATTACTATATTATCGTGTCAAGTTTTTAGCATGATGATGTCGTACAAAACCGTAGTCGATTATTATTCATGTCGCATTCAAATAATGTAAAAGAATTAAAAACTAAATAAAAAATTAATAGCTTTTACACTTAATGGCCTTAGCTGCACTTGTACAGTATGCACGTCGATCACATGACGTGTCTACTTTCATATTGTTTTGTTTCTGTTCATTAATATTTTTTTAAATTTGTAATCAGGCACAAACACGCAAGCACATTCAGTCATGTGAAAATATTAATAACAGATAAATAAATAAAATCATTAAAAAATTGTGAATTGCAAATATAATTACTTCGTTTCAGTGCGGGTTTTCAAATATTTAATATGCATGGAAATTAAATTTCTATATTATTTGTTTTTATATATATGTATATATATTTTGCAGGAAAATGAAAATTGTTGATTATGTAGTATTGAAAGTGTTTTATGTTTCGAAGATGTTTGAATAATTGAATTTCCATGTAATATTCAAAGCAATTGAAAGTGCGAAACTTTCAGAGAATTGTGGAAAATTAAGTGCATATATGCAATTAACATTGATGTATGTAAATGCGGGGGAGGCAAGTGTCCTAATTCTGAATGTATGAAAACAAAACGCGCACAGCCAGCAACGAAATTGTTTCGTTTAAAAGTTTCGCAGGTTTTCAGAGTGGAGAACACTTTTATTTCCCACCTTTTCATCTTCACCGTTGTTATATACTTTTCTCTCTTTCTCCTCTTCTTGTTTCGTTCCTTCCTTCTCCCTTACACTCGCATACAATTTTTTTTTTCACTCTGTACCGTCATGTTGTGCAATTTGCATGGACATGGGGGAGAAGCGGACTAAAGTAGAATAAACAGACGATTTTCGTGCCGCGGCGAAATATTTTTATTGCATTAACATTTTTATTAAATTATTAACGTAATTTCCCTCCCCTTTAAACGAATATTTTTATGCGATATAATATAATTCCGCTTGTGCGGAGGCGAATTTATTATCCATAAAAATGAGTACGTTATATAATATATATATATATATATAAAAACGAGTCTAGGTCACAAAGTGTACAGCAAGTAATCGATGCTGGACTACTCTAAATAATTGTAATTGTTGCAATTAAATATTTTATGCTTCGGCATTATGCATCGTTATTTTTTTTTTTTTCGTATGCTGTAAAAAGTGGAAGGAAGTTAACATTGTTATCTTGGTGCGGTTTCTATAGATTCGCGTGGCTTCGAAAAGGGCCGTTTCGGGTTTTATTGGTATTTAAAAAGCGCCGTAATTTATGGTTCGAGAAAGAGATCACCTCGTGACTAAGAGCATAGTTTTCCAAGCGTCGGGGTGGATTTTCCGAACAAAGAAGCAGGGGGGAACGAAAAGAACTCTCTTAAAGTTAAGCTGCACTCAAACAGAGGGCATTTACATGGACGCAAAGTTTCGCGCGTTTTTAACGTGCTCTTAAAAAAAAAGAAGGGAAGAAAATAACGCACGAAGGATAATTACTGTGACATTATTTAGGGGTGGGTTTTATGAAAGTTTTCACTCTTTACGTTAGGTTAAAGTTAATGAATCCTGCAACTGTAACCGAATTATCTTCTTTTGTAATATTTCTTCCTGATAAATGCGGAATACAATTCCGTGCATAATGAGAGTCATTAAATCGGGCCGACGAAACACGATACCTCGCCTTCATTACGTAATCCACACGGTGCATTATTGTTGTGCTGTCGGGAGGTGAGCGCTGCAGGACGAGGAAGGATAACGAAGTGTATTATTTAGATTGGACGTTGCCTTTGCCGATGATTTTTCGCAGCTCTTGTTTGCGTTTTAATTAAACCCTAGGCGTTGGTTGAGAAGAGCGGCAGGATGAGCGTTCGGATAGGTTTCGGGGGAGGTGGAGTGGAGACGGCGGCGGCGGTGGTGGTTTTCAGGAGATTGAGTAACGACCAAAAAGTGGAAACCATCTCATTCCCTTTCGTCCTTGCGTTTAATTTTATTAATTTCTCATTTAATAAATCTCGAATTACTTCCGCTTAAATTGAAGCGCAACAAAAATAATGAGGAAAACGAAATATACTGGAAACCCTTGAGTTTCCACTTGGAGGAGTGATCGAATACTTAAAAAAATTGAGTGTAAATTAATTCAATTATATTTGCAATTAGTTTTTCTCAATCCTAAAGAAATACCTAGAAATCATTAAAATTTGTTATTAAGCTTTAAATATTGCGTATACAAAATGGACGTTTTATTTTATTTTTTGGTATTTGGTGAAGAAGTTTTTTCGCGTTGTAAAAACGAAGTGTGAAAGTTTTGTAAAATGTGAAGTCGAGACTAGGAATATAATAAAAACAAGAGGAGGAACCCAAGTGCCATCAAGTGTAATCTACTCAAAGAGCAGTTCAGTTTTTTTTGTGCGTGTCGGGATGCTGCGGATGTGTCTGTCCGAGAAAGTTATGTAGGAAAATGTGCTAAAAGATTTCCGCGTGAAAACAATGGTTGTATTTATGAGCGTTGACAGGGAATTTGTAGTTGAGATGCGTGGTGGAGGCGGCTGCCGCTGTTGCGGAGGCAGTTCTAGAGGAGCGGTGCTCCGCTCGTAAATTACATCCAATCCAATTATTTTTAAGTTTATGGGCGCATAAGAGTATTCCGGGCTAATTTGTTTTGTAAACATCTCTAGTTTATGTTTATAGTTTACAAAGAGACACACACACACACACAGTTCGAGATAGAGAGAAAGAGAGGACAATTAACTCTTACATAATGATTATAGCGAAAAGGAAGCGGACGAGGACGATCTGTGCGGGCTTCTGCGAATCTGTCCATGCGCTAGAGTGAGGAGAAATGCGGCTCTCTGTTTCAGTAATCGTCGATAGTAGCAGTCGTAGCAGCAGTAGATTAGGGACGGCCGAACGGAATTCCGCTCGAATAGTTACGTAATTGGAAAATTGTTGCGGAGCTGCTGCATTTCTGAGATCTGGGTAATGTCGGATGATGCGCCAGGATGGGATGGTTTAATGCAACCTCCACCACCTCAACCTCCTCCCCATTCAGTTAAAGTTCCTCCAGTCGTAGGTCTTCTCTCTCTCTCAGCTTCCCTAATCTTCCGACTTACCTAACCATCTAAAACCTTCGTTTTTAAGTACCCTTTCTTGTCGCAGCCCGAAACCTCTCAGTTCAATCTTCACAACTTCATTCTTGTTTCAACTTAATCCACGTTATTAATATATTAAATCAATCAATACTACAATCGACGTAATTTATTAGATTGCGCAAGAAGTTATATGGAGAAGATCCCAAAAGTTTATTTCCCCATTAACTTATTTATGGACCAATATCATTGCGTTCCTTACGAACTCTTCACTACTTAATATCCATCAAATAGCCAATAAATACTACAATGAATCCTTTTGTTGATATTTTAAGAGTTTTTACTACCAACGCACACAAACAGATGTATTATGACAATATAACATTACTTAATTTAATATCTGAATGTTAGTTATTTCTGGATATCATCTAGTCCGGAGCGCGACGTGTCTTAAAGAGTCCTAATTGCATCCCTCCCCCGCGCTGCCAACAGACTGCAGTATTTTACGACGGAGAGTAGACCGAACTGCATTAAATAATAAATTCAAGAGTGGATTTGGTCTGAGAGTCGGAGGCGGCGGCAGCGGCGGTGTGGGCAATAAAATGGGGAAACGGTTCAAGTGATAATTCGCCTCAGAGTTTGGTCTTAATAACGTATTCTAAAACGTTATAACCGGGAATGTACAATATGCATACGTAAGTAAAGTCTCTATAATAGCGCAGCTGCTATTTCTAAATTAGAAATATCCTACTAGCATGTTGGCAACGGCACCAGCAACCATTCATCAAGTGCAATTCTTCAGTTAGGAAAAGCACATCTGTGTTCTATGTAAATAATGTATATAAAGTAAGCCAGACGCGTGTGTGAGTGTGCATTTGAACGCTGGTGTTGGAGAGAGATGTGCAATGGATAGATGGAGGATGAGGAAGGGAGAAAAAGGGTTCGTCTCTTTAACATTACACACTTCCATTGCAGCGAGTGTACATTTTACGAACGCGTAAATCCCTGCCCATCCTTCCCATTACATTCATACAATTAAAATAAAATTGCTTCTCTTTACATGCTCATATTATATTAAAGCTCCTGGCTAAAGCTCTCCAGCAGACCTTCGCACTAAAGCTCCTACTCAAATCCACACTCACACGTACACTTTCATCCATTCGTACATACAATACACTCGCACCGAAAACACAATACGCTAAACGTATTCCCACTTATCCCTTCGCCCTTCCGCGAAATCCATTCAGCAGCTCTCCTCGGGGATCCAAAAATCTCGATCCCCCTAAAAAATGCAAATTTAACCGGCACTTTTATGATCCCCCGGATTGCTAATCTTGGCATTAAGTACCTGTCCGAATCTGATTTCATTCAAAAATACTTTCCTATTTTTTTTTCCGGGATTTTCGGAATTGAATGCACCCCAATATTTCCGTTCGCAATCGATGATTTATTAATAAAACTTCGCAGCGCAAAAATAAAAGTCCCATTATCAATTTGCGACACTCTCAATATTGTCCCCTTTGTTATTTTTTTTTTTTTGAAACGTTGAATAACAAACAAAGATTTCAAATTTAATTTTTATACGTCCACAAATGAAAAATATAAAGTTTTGTTCATTATTTCTGTGAATTTTTAAATTCAATTAAAATTGGTGTAACGAATGATTAAGATAATTAAACGTCTCATAAATATTGCATTAATCCCCTGGGAATTCTCTGCATATACAAAATCCGTTAAGGATGAATAAGGTTTACCCAAATATTTTTTATCCTTTATTCCATTTAAACCGCAATGTTAAGACCTGCATTAGCGGCGATAATTTAATTTAATTAATCATTATCCCAAGGATACATGTAATTAACATGTACAAATTGAAATGGATAATCGGAGCCGATTAGCTAACATTAGCTAATATTTATAGCGAATATGCAAATCACGCCGCAATTTATGGTATCGAGTGAAACAGGCGGATTTGCGAAGGAAAAAGGACTACATAAAAGTCGAAAGCAACATTGAAATGAAACGTTTCGTTGGCTGGACGCTCGCTTTTCGCTTTTTCTTCTGCACCTCTGGGTTGCTCAAATTGAAAGGTGGTCGTGTTATTGAACTACTTCGATTGGCAATAGTTTTGGATTTGCTGGAAGGATTCGAAAGCGTTAAAAGTTATATCCCGGTTACGGCTGAGTCATTAATCCAATTTTGTGTAATTGCTCATTGCTCGCAGTGAAACAAATTTTAATTAAAACCTAATGTCACCTGCAGCTCGATCCTGCCGACGCAGATAGATATTTATACACGACGCAAACATTTAATTACGCAATCGTCTTTTGGGCCAGAAATGTAACACTTTTTATCGCATAAAATGTGCGGCCTCTTCCCATTTGGATTATATATTATGTGCTGCACCGAAACCGCTAATTGCATATTTACGTGAAAGGTTCAGCTTTTAACGTTAATTCCACCCTGAAACGTGCCGACGAGAGCAGCGAAATTATGTCTCTGTACTTCTATAAAGAAGTAACGCGCCGTGGGACAGCTTCAACTTCATAAATACTTTAATGAGACATATTTTGCGTACCCCAATTCTGCAAGAATATGCACTGCACATTAAATTTGACATCCTGAACATGCCTAGATTTTAATTATAACTTTAATAAATTACTTCCTCATTTTTCTTTTCTATAATTTAACAAATTCAGTAATCCACAAATATTATAGTTATATTTTTCGGCGCAGTAGTTCATTGAGGATATGCATGTCACCGTGAAATATACGTAAGTTATGGATGCGATGGGAAGGGATCAATATTCCCGGCAAATCCGCTTAACAATTTATGCAATCTATATTTCATACATTTGATTATCCCGGTGGAATACGGTTGTGTATCCGCAGTAGTTAGAAAATTGCGAATGCATGTTATTACGTATCAATGAAACGTATTTTTACATGTGACATTACATAGAATTTCAGAAAAACATGGAATTAAATTTGTCCTTCCGAATAATTGTTTGTATATAATAATAATCACAATTTCAATTAACTGCATTCGATTCTAAAGCAGATGCACCTAGTAATAACAGACTTTTCTTTTTATTTGAAACACGCTATTAGAATTTTTTTTTCACTGTCTGATGGCAATTAATTCTCAGTCCTTGTGTATTGGCTTTCATGAGAATGGATTGTGTGCGTATTGTGCCCGAGAAAAACCTTGTAAATAATATATGGCGTTGACAGATGTGAGAAATATAAAGTCGAAAAACACACGTTCGGATTGATTGATTCACATTTTTATTGAAGATTCCACTTCACCTGAATTGCGTTAGAAAACAAGAAAAAAAATTGTCGAAAGGCAATGAACTTAACAAAACGCGTCCTTTCTAAAGGACTGCTTGTAGGTAGCTGTAATCTGGGTTAAGACTGTAAATATTAATATGAGTTTTTTTAATGAAAGTACAATTTATAAAGGTTTCTGTATGAGATTTATGAAAAGGATTGGATTTGCGTAATTCGATTAGCTAATTATTTTTGAAAATTGATGATGAAGATGTGGAAATTTCGGTTTTAATTTGGGGAATTGGGGGGTTGGATAAGAAAAATGTTCGTCCGTAGGACGATTGTTCAAGAACACGGTCGAATTAATCGCCTGTCAGGATAATGAAGGACCGAGAATGTTAATTGAATTCCCTAAATGTTGGAAGCCCCCAACTACTTACAACATACGGATTGTAAATTGCTGAGAATTTCCATTTACAATTTAATATTATATAAAAGTTAAATGTTGATTTGTTATATGATAAATTTTATGAATTGTTTTCAAGTAAAATGTTTGTTTACTTAAGTCACATAATAGTTTATCTACTTAACATCGAATGATTTAGTAGTTAAAATATTTGGAGTAACAAAGTGAAAAATCTTGTTGTTTTTTCTTTTTCGAACTTGGTTATTTTGAGGTATTTGAAAGAATGCGTAGGATATAACCGTGGAGACGACTAAGTTAACTAATCGATGTCTGTTCTAATTTTGAAATAAAAATTAAAACGTTAACAACTTCTTCTCTTGCTATATATATTTTTTCTTTCCTGTTTTTACGTCGTATCATTGTCTTCGAGACATTTTACGTAAGAGTCCTTGGATTTTACGCTCCATGTAATTGTTCTATTTTCGTAGTTAATCATTACATAAACTGTCCGCAGCATTTGTGTCACGCACACACACCGTGGAGGTCTTCTCCTCCTTCTTCAATCCATCCATTTCCCCCCTTTACTTCCTCAAAGTCTGCAGCCCAACTGAATCCCCGATGGGAATCGTCTTCGGGCCTTAATTGATTTTAATTCCCTTCAATTGCAGCCACTTCGATTCACGTCACACACGAATCACCGAGTATTTGATATCAATTGATGGCGACGACGTCAATCGAAAAATGAAATAATTACATGCAACAACACTTTCTACAATTTTATTTTATTTTCATTCTCGATGCTTTTCTTTCGGCAGTAATTCATTTGCCTAGCGTGAACTGTTTACCAGCAAACTCCCCCAAAAACTTTTGGATACGTTTTAAGAAGTTTCCGCTTTAAGTTTCAAAAGTCATACAGTTTTTTATTCCTCTTTTCTCATGTATGTTTCATTTTTGTTTTCAAGAATTTGAAATATTTACGAAATTCCCAAAAACATAACATACAAATAATATCTTTTATTTATTTAAATTTTGTATTAAAACATTCACTAACTCCATACACTTTTTTTTTCTACACTTACTTGTTTCCTCTTATTTTCTCCTTCGCTTTTGGCTCTCGTCGTGTCGAAACATTAGAGTTCAGTTCATTTAACTGGGTGAATGGTAAAGGCAGCAACAGTTGATTGGCAATTGGGGTTTTCTCTTTGCTCCACGATCCCGATGCATCTTTAAAATCTCATTAGCTAAAACCCCCCAAGCAGTAGCAGAAATACATTTTAAAATGCTCGCGTATAAATAGATTCTTTCATTCTTTATTATTTCTTCTCTTCCTCCATCAAAAATGCATTCATTAACATTTCACACGACTAACAAAAATAAAAGAAACGAAACAAAAGGTTCAGATGCAACAATGCGTCTGTTTATTACTGCTTTTGTTTGCACCTTCAATTGCTTTTTTTGTTGTTGTTTTCTTTATGTCTAGAGTTATACTAATTATGTTTATGTTCTTAGTTGTAATTAAGAAATTTATTGAATATTGCATTTCGAATTTAAGAAATGAAGAAATTAAGATTAATTTCTCGGGTATTGATATGGGATTGCGTTAATGAATGATTTGTGTCGTGTACGTCTATTTCGGTGGGGCAATCGATAAACGGTAATTAATTATCAATTATAATAATACAAGCACATATCAGTAGTAACAAGAGTTGTAAATCACGTTAAGAGCTAATACGCCGTGCCTGTTTATAATGTAGCATGTGTGATGAACATATGGGCATTATCATTTTGGCAATTGGGGCAATAGATTTTCCAAAAGTGGACGTTAATTAATGCCCACCCTTCGCAGAACCGGACTAGAGAATCCCACACTCACACTGCAGTGGTTACCTCCGAAATCCCCCCCCCTTTCGAGGGGGCGACACAAAAATGCTTTATCCCCTCATAAATCTAGCCGCCCCCGCAATTTCGCCGCCACCGCTCTAAAGACCGAGGAGTTAATTGCGTTAATGAATTCGCCAGGATAAATATTTTGCGATCGAGTCGAGAGAATAAGAGAAAATGCAAATCGTTTGCGTTTATTTAATTAACGCCGCCTCCTTCTCTCGCACCTTTCGGAATAATTAACGCTGAAAGTCAATTAACAAAAGCGGAAAAATCGGGAACGATTTTGCAGATTTGAGTTTAAAGAGAGGTGACGGCATTAAATATTAATAAGCGACTGCCGGGATTTGTAAACAGCTGCGAGGCTATATTTTATGAATAAGTAAAGGAGAGAGCTGAGGAGTTCTTCACGAGAGAATCGACGATTACTGCTTCGGCGACGACGAAGGAAACGCAAAAAAAAAAAGGAAAAGGGAAAGGATTTGCGCCGAGTGCCATTGATATTATATTTAAGGCATTCAAATGAAATTATACAATACTTTACTATATTATACTAATACTTACTTTCAATTCGTTTACAATCAGTTTTTTTTTAGTGGTTTCTCGTAATGTCAAGGCTCTCCCAAAGTCCAGTAGTTTGATGCACTTCAAATATATTACTCGGATAACGACTCTTAACAAAAGCACGTTTTATACACGAATAATTAATCACGTTCATTTTATTGGCCGTAAATTATTTTTAAACCTTACAGAAATATTTTAGTATTTAACGACCATAAAAAAGTAATACAATATATAATCTACTTAAATGTGAATACATTGCATCACTAAAACTTCTTCTTGGTAATTAAATTATTGTGTAATTGATTTGGTTACTAATTCGAATATTTACATGATTTAATAAGTGAATAACAAAATTTTGGAAGTGATTCAATTGCACCGGTCATTGATGTGCACGGAGAGAGAGAGAGATAGTGATGGGATGGAGTACAAAAGGACGTTTCATTAGACGGGAGGTTTGGATTGATGAACGTAACGAACTTTAAACAGGCTCTAATTATCCGAGCTTCCGGCAAACAAAAGATAATTAGAATAATGCGAGTCCGTCGATTTGTAATAATGCAATTGATGTGCGAATATATGTGTGTTTGCATGATGCAAAGAGAGATGGATAGAAATGGCGAGGGTGGATGGATTGGTGAAACGCGGCGGTATGGATTTGATTATATTCCGTTGCGAAACAACATTTGCATGTAACGCGTTTGGTTTTTTACTTCTGTGTAGATGAAAGGAATGATGGAAACAAACAGCAAAAATCTACACATGCCTACGGATACCGTGGAAAGTGCGCGGGGGGTGGCTTAAAAGGAGATATATTTGTAGATGTCAGTCGGTTTTTCGTTGCCTCTAATAGGCATTTTATGTAGTGCGTTTTGGCGGTGGTCGTACCGCCGAGTCCATCGTCTATCATCCGCACCCTGACAACCCCCATATATTACACTTGTTACCACTTTATACCTAAGCCTGCCCCCCGTGACCCCCAGATCTCTACACGCCTTCAAATAGCGCCCACCTCATACATCGTAATTCATGCGGCAACTTTATTTACTTGTTTTCAAAAGCTGAAAATAACTGAAACCACCCCCCAAAACACACACGTCCCTCAGAAACGTCCACTCTCGAATATAATTTATTCGGATTTCTCGCACAACAAAATGTCACTAACTGAAAAACACTTTAATCCCCAAACGTGCATCACTTAATACAATCTCCTGAAACGTCCACTCTCGTCCGCCGCTCCGTCCTCATACACTCGCATCCCTCCATATATATACACACATGAGTGTACATATATAGGCGAGCACAGGGAAACAAACAAAATCTAATAAAACAAAACGGATGCAAATATTTCCCCGGACGGAGCGGCATTTTACATACTACAAGACTTTTCAATTACAATCTTCCCCAACGTCGAAACGAAATTTCAATCAGCGCGAAAATCTGTTTGTCCAGCTTTATCATTTTATTTATGTACACACACACACACTAAAACTAATTTCATTGCAAATACTTGTCCCATTCCGAAATCATAATCATAAAAGTAATTGAATTTATCATTTTATTCCTCAATTCACTGAGACATAAATTTATGTTAATACGAATAAAATTGATGTTAAATTTGTGGTTTTTGCAGAGTGCAGTATAAAGCCGTCCGGATTCATCCTCATTAACAAATCATTAAATCACAAGTATGCTGCTGCTCGGTCGCACTTTCGACATTACATAACTCCCAGCGGTATGCTCGGAATATGAGGCAACTTTGGCTGCAAAACCCCCCCAAACACTAATTGCTTCTAATAATGCAACAAACACAGCAAGTTATTCATAAAATTTACCGCAAACAAGTTTTACAAAATTGAAATCATCATTTTCATTAATTCAATCATTATTAAAATTATAAATTCTCTTTGTTTTTAATACAAACAAAATAAAGTTTATTCATAAATTTTTGGTTTGTATGAAATTTTTGTTATTAAAATGTAAATTCTGCTCTCCCCCAGTTCGCTTAACATTTTTTCTTTATTTATTTTCTTCCTTATTTTTTTTTGGTCGTCGTCTCCGACATCGTGTCCGAGCTTTTCCTCTCTCGCACATAAAAGTATTTTAAATATTGTCGTCGACATAAAAGTTGATTAAAAGTATAAAGCGTCACTTTGTGCCGCTCGGGAGTTTTCCTTACGTTTGAAGGGAGCTGCAGAAAGGGAATAAGGGATGAAAGAAAAAAAAAATGAGAAAGACGTATAATAAATACGCGAGTTGAAATAATGCGTGCAGCTAAGCGATAAAGGGAAAATTGAAATTCAACAATTTCTAAAGAGTTAATAGAGTTTTTGGGGGATGAATCTGCATGGCGTGAAACAAAAAAAAAAAAGGAAGATGAAGCAAGAAAGGCGTGCAGGCACTAGGTGGAATGGCAAGGCGAGAGGATCAGGAGAGGAGTTCGTATCCTCTATCTGGAGTATAGAAGTAACAAGTTATAAGAAGTTTTTCCATCATATTTCAAACGCTTTAATTTACTCCGTTCGTCCCTTTTTATAAGCTGGCTATACGGAGTTTGCGAACCGGAAAAACAGTCACTCTTCTTCATCCTCGCCTCCTCCACCACCGAAAATCCTCTTTTTTCCTCATCTCCCTTCTCACACTTCCTCATCCAACTCTCCTGCACGTCTTACCCAGAACGCGCAAAATTTATTCAATCAATTTTATCCGAACATCTGCGTGCCCTCAAACTATGCACTCTCTGTCACCAAACCTAGGATATAATATATATATACGAATCGCACATATTAATTTTTCCATATTGCTTTTCCAAGTATGTTACTACAGATTAATTTTTCGAGAACACGTCTTGTATTTACCATGGAAATTAAATCTTAAAGATAATTTTAAATAAAATTTGTCATTTGTTGCTAAATTGGATACGTTTTGTATCATTGTTGCGCTTCGATGCAGACGATGATGGCATGATATCAATATTCAGTGATTGTATGCGTCTGACAGTGATTTACGTTGAAGTATACTTCCTTTTCCTGATACGATTTGATACGCTTCGTAGTATTTTTTTTCTATCCTCCCCGCCCGAAAACAAATTTGTAATTTCCTCCTGTCGTGAGGCATAGATTAGTGTGGCGGCTGCGGTAATAATTTAAAGTGGTGGTGCAAAGGGAAGGAGAGAGCGGATATCTAATGTGGATCGAGTGAGCCACCCCCAGGAAACGAAAAAAAAAGAGAGAAAGAACGAAAGGAAGTGGAATAAAGAAGAATCCTTCGGGGGGGTTTGCGGAGACCCCTCGTGGATTTCGGGTGTGTAGTGTGGATGGCCGTGGGGGCTGTGCGTGGCGAAGTGCGGAAGACTTAGGCCATATATTTATGGGTAACGCCCTTCGGCAACTATAATTTTCCGTGGGCTTAGAATTTCCAGGCTTGCGGAGGATTCCGAGCTCTTCCGCCAACCATTCTCTCGTTTTTTTTTCCGTCTGTTTGTTCCCTCATCGTGTATACGAATGTGTATGCGTGCTTCTCGTTTATTTTTGGGGGTATTTATTTGCTGGGGAGGATTTTGCATATGACTAGTATCTCGGTTCTTCCTTCCTAGGCGACCCTCATTTGAAACTGAACTAAATTTCAATAAAACCCCAGAGTCCCGAAACCTTTTCCTCCTCTCCTCTTGCTCCCTGTGTATTTGAATTAATAAAATCTTACTTGGAAATTAGCCCAAAATACATTTGGAAATCATGGGCCGCATTAATGACTTTTCCGCCCCTTCCATTGTGCCGACAAGGCCATTGTATACACTTAATCCATAAATTTTGCAATTTTATTCAAACGCAAATTTACACAAATTCCTTTCTCCCACTCTAACGCACACAAAATCCGCGTTTTTTTTTTTGTAGCTACGAACAATGGAAGGAATGTTAAAAACATTGTGTTCAATGTTACCACATCCACGCGCTAAATATGCACCAATTTTTTTTTCCGTTCGTTCCACCTGCGTGGGTGTAAAGTTCCCTTTTTTATTTTTTCATGTTGACGGATATTTTTTTTTCCGCCTCGTCATTATTATTACCATTCGACGGATCCGTGAAATATAATGGGGGTTGGTTGAAATTGATTTTTGCCTCTTTCAAATCGCCCTCACAAAATATTAAAATGGATGAAAAACGGTTTTTGTTTAAATTCAAATTCAATGCTAACGTCCGTCCACCCATTGTCCACCACTAAATCAAGCTGAAAAATTTAAATTTCTAAAACTAGAACCATCATATCCATCAATTAGTCGCAAATTCATTCATACAAATCAAAAATTCAATTAGTGATTTTACAAATTGAACAATAAGTAATCAATTAATGCAAATATATTCAAAACTCTTCTACAATCTTGGAATTTTATTTTTAATTAAACATGAAATTGATTGATTCGATCTTGAATTAGTATACGACTCTTAGAACATCAATTACTTCACATAATCACATATATAATGCAACATATGAACGTAATCGACGAGATGGACTATCTCCGCTGCTTTATGCTCATTCTACTACATTATTTTTTTTGTCTCGAAGCGAATTCGGGAATGGATTTAGGAATAGTTGTTGGATGCCGGCCAATGCGTGCAACTAGTTTAAGAAGATTCAATGATGAGAACGTGCTGGAAAAGAAACTGTTTCAGTATCTCCTCATAAAAGAAAATAACTATAGCAACAGCTTTCTTTATCTATTCTGAATTATTCTATGCGTGTCCTTTTTGTTGCTATAGTTACTACAATTGTTGTATTGTAATTAATGTTTCCTTCATGTTGCTATGGTAATAGGAAGTATCAATTAGGATATAGTATTTTGTATCCCTTTTGTCGCTGTTTGTTTAGATGTGCATCATCATCATCATCATAGGGATGGAAAAAAAGCAGGCAAACAAACGGAGAGGAACAAGTAACAAACATGCACATATAACGAGTACATAATGGAGGTATCGATTTGCTATCAACGTCCGTCCGAAAAGCAACTTTTTGACACTTTTTCAATGCGAGCAAAAATGGAGAGAGAGTGAAAATAGAGAAATAAAATAACGTAGCAGGGTTGGAAGGGCAGAAATAAACATGGAAACCGCAAAAATTCTATATTTACGCAAAAATAATACAGCATTTCTGTTTGCCGCCGGTTCAGCTGATGCATGCGCCCGCTCGTGCACCGTTTTATAAATACACTTGACTTTCCATCCATCATAAACAGAACTCTCTCCCCTCTTAAAATAGATTCCAGATTTCCAATTCAGATAAGTAACAAATGGGTCGGACATTTCGCTTAAAATAAATCCCCGTTATCTAATTCCAGGATACTGCGAGAGACGAATTCTGCACGTATTCGGTTAGATGAAGGAGAAGAAGAAAATAAATAAGTAAACGAGGTGGAAACCTTCGAATCCCTTGCATTAAGACCACCTCGTTCTGCCTTATTTTTCTTTTCTTCTATTGCGAAGTATAAAAATTTAAAATACTCCGGCACATTCCTTTTATTTCGTTTACTTTTTTTTTCTTTCTTTCCGTCGCGCCGTTTTCTTCCTCCTCCTATTCGTTTCTATACATAATTTCCAAGCTTGCAAATTGAATTACGGACCGCTGTAACAACTATAACAGGCACCGCTATGGATTCCCTTTATTCCCTTTAACATCACCCCATTTCTTTTATTTTTCCCTTCCACCTTTTATATCCTCCCTCGTGAGAGAGCTTTATATAGGTGCATGAACACTACGCGCATATATCTATACATATTTGAAATATTCTTTTCTAACTCTTCCGACTCCTTCAGCATTATTATTATTATTACAATCTGCCGTTCGCTTTAAAAGAGTTCCATTCCATTCAATTATATTATTTTCTTTCTTTTTCTTCTTAGAACTACGTTACCAACTTCAGCGTCGATATTTTAAAATTAATTTACTTGCTTTCACAAACGCAACTCGGGGGGTTTCAATTGTTTTCTTAGCTTTGTCCAGTTTCTATTTAACATTTTCACTATTCCTAAAAGAAAACTTTTCAACTGACAATTTACATGCAAATTATGACCTTTATTAAGGTTAAGATTTAATTAAAATCATTTAAAAATAATCTTTAGGACTTAGATTTATAATAAATAAAAGATGTAATTTAATTCAAATTAAATTGTTTGATGTAAAAAAAGATGATTTGTGTTTGTAAGGGATGTTTATTATTATGATGATTATAAGAAATGTGTATCTACTTTATTCGAAACGCGAAAGTTGTTATTACGTTTCAAAAGGATAATTCAAGTGGTTTCCTTTTGGCTGCGAATTAATTTCATCATCTCGGTGGAACAATTATATGAAGTTCTTTGTCAGTTTCGCAAATAAGTGAAGAGAAAAATAAGGTTTGCAATAACAATTACCGTTCTCCTTTGTTTCGTTGGAAAAAAAATAATAAACGTGCTGTTCTTTTTTAGACTTAAAAATATACTTGAGTTGATTAACGATGGATCTCGTTAGGTCTTTGTAATTAAAGTAATTTTCGGTTACTTATCACTTTACACTTATAATTAATTATTAATAGATTTAAAAAAAATATATATGTTATGAATTTTGAAAGAAAACTTTGGATGTAATTAAGTTCGTTAATTTTGTGGATTTAGGTTGAAATGGAATGCGAAAGAGGCTTTCGTATTTGGTGCGGAATTTACGAGGTTGAATGAATGGTAAAAAAAAAATACGGAGAGGGAATGGAAGCTTGAGAGTGAAATAAAGCAAAACAGTTGACAGTTTTTCGGGGCAAGTTGGCGAGTAAATAAAATTCCGAAGGCGAATAAAGGGATGTGCAGTGATAGAGGGCGTGTTTGAGGGGGCGGAAAAAGGTGCGGGGGATGAACGAGGGCAACCCTCCGAGGCTAGGCTCCTTTACCTTTCCTTCCTTTTCCTTCTCCGGGCTGATTCAAGTCGGCCGATTGCCTCTTAAAGTAGAATTTAACGTAGCGAGAGTTTAAAAGTTCGGAGCCGAGGAAACTTTGTATTATATAATGTAGCAATCCGGCAGTTACCGTCTGATCTTTTGGTTCGCGTGTGTATGTTTTGCACTAGATTATGCATGCTTTTGCAGCCTACGAAGAATCGTAACATAAAAAAAAACAAATAGTGCAGCAGCATAAAAATGCGTTCGAAGAAGAAAAAAAAATGGTTATATAGCGTTATATATTAAAATCGGAATCCGCTTAAACGACGCTCGTATTATGCAGCGGCCGCATTATAAGTGCATTACGTTTTATAGATTAGCGCTTAATGCTCCCATAGTTTCGTTTATAATAAAATGTATGAGCTTTATAACGGGAGAGAGAGAGAGAGAGAGAGAGAGAGAATGAGAGAATAGTGGGAGGATAGGTACAAAGAGCTTATAAAACGGAGCGGTTACATAACTCCGGGTCGTATATCTGCACTCTGCACTAAGTGTTATATCTCGCTTGAATTTCGTGTGCTCTGGAATGGAAGAGGGTGAGATATTACGGGGCATGGGGTTTTGGATAGAGAATATGTATGTATTAAACGAAAAACCAACTGGATGAGGAATCCGGGGGCGGCGGCAGCTTGCATTTTATTTTTGTACACTTTTCGTTGCAACCGACCGAATTCCGCGTTATTAAATGGCCACTTTTTCGCCCATTTATTAATGCGGCTTTCGTGTACTTTATTATCCCAATATTATAACTTCCTTCCCTCGGATAAACTGACCAATTTACAGCTCCACTAAATTCACAAAAATACCAGAAAGAAAAACTGTATCTATTTTATTTAAAACATATTTTAAAATTTAAATTTACGCTTAAATTAAAATAATCAAACTGATTATGTAATAAAATTTATATTTTATATTTTTTTATTGTTATATTCGAATGAAAATGTTGTATAACTATTATATTGTATGTGAAGGAATGAAAGGTAAAATCAGGTCAAATAAATGAAAGGTTTTGGGTTTGTATCAGGAACGGCGTTTAAAGGATTAAAAGGATGTTCGTAACAGTGAATTTTGTCCGAAGCGCATAATTAAAATTTAATAGTTCGAGAGAACACACGTTTCGCTTGTAGGATGTTTTTGTGTTTGTCTGTACGTATAGGGTGTTTTAGGTTGGTGTGTGTGTGTGTGTGCGTGTGTATGTATGTCTCTTTTATTCCAAAGTTTTCGTGGCGCAGCATCCGTTCGAGATAGCTCATACGGCCGTAATTTCGCGGCAAACATATTTTACTTTTCAGCGTCGCTGAAAATGACACACGGCTTTCGCTCAACTTAAAACTTTGCATATAAATATCGCCCACTTTATGAAATATATAATAAATATTAAATGAGTTTTTCGCTGAAACGGAATTTCTTTTTTGTTGCGTCTCTCAATCCAAACCGAAAGCCACCCTCGACTCTCCCTTTGCGCACTTTGTATTTTTTTTTTTGGTCCTCTTCTGCAAAGTATCAAATAAATTGAGTAACAATTGAAAGTATTGGCTTTTATTCGGTTCGACGGCTCGGGTTGTCCTCGTCCCACCTTTCCGCCGCTGCCGCCTCCGGGCGTCGGGAGTTTATGTGTGAAAACTGCGCCTGGGGTGCAATAATAAATGGGGCTTTTCAGCTCCGATCTTTATAAATGCGTCAAATTTCACAAACGAATCAATTCGAAAGTTTTTCCGTCTAGAAGCCAAAGAGAAAATGCAAGTTTTCTCCTTCGCATTTTTCTCTTTTGCTTTGCTACAACCGCCATCACCACCTCCCCTTTTTGCGATAATATTTATAAATGAGGCGAGATTCTGCCAGAACGCCGTCGTCATTAATTCAACCCTCCGGGCTTAAGAAAAATACACACTTTCCGTTGAAAACCATCAAAATGGATTACCGAACATTTCATTTCTTGCACTTCCTTTTTTTAATCTTTCCGATTTATAACTTGCTACAATAAGTTAAAAAAAAACAATATCAAAGATTGCTTATAAATTTAATGTCATTGTGATGATTGTTATTGTGAATATTTTTAAAGATCGGTTTGGCTTTTCCGGTTTTCCTGGAATTATGCTGTATGGATGAGGGAGGTTGGATGAAAATCGATTAAAGGAGATTTAAAGTGTAAGAAGTAACCGATTGGCGCCGGATTAAGTTTCGGTGAGCTTTCCTCTCTCTTTCCTTATGCACAGATCCCCGTTTAATATGTCCGGACTACTACCACCCAGCTTTCGTCTCCTCTAACTCCTTTAGATTTTCGCCCTAAGAACTTTATGATTGGTTCTGCACCTTGCATAAAGCCCCAGCTGACGGAGACGGCAGAACGCCATTATATTATACACTCACACGCATACGGCAAACCCTTTGCAACGTGCGAGACACGGTAGTGCCCTTTTGATAACTTCATCCTTCCGGATATCAAAAGTAAATCTTGAATTATTAGAAGAAGAAGCAGAAAATGTATATATTGCTTTGATGTTCTTGAAATATTTATTACTTTCAATTACTACTACAAAATGTTTCGTAACAAATCACATTCTTACAGCATTATGTCGCCATAATTTAATTGTAATGAAACTATTGCAAGTATTAGTTTATTAGAATTTTATAGAATGTAGTTATATTATATAATCTGATGGATGGATGAAGTACGTAAGATGGAATCTGTAATGTAACCGTGTGCTGTGTGGGTATGAGCTGCGAACATGTGTGTTTGGTTAAGCATCAAACATAATATAATATAATTGTACATAACGTTGTTTATATCTGGTTGAAGCCGCATGTGCTTCTCGTAACGTAAATATTACGGTTCAGAGAAACCGCAAAATACGAGAGAGAATTAACGTGTAAATGGCTATATACCAGGATCGGAAACCTCCGGTTAAGTCCATTAACCATCGATCTACGCATGCAGGAAATGTGTGTGTGTGTGTTAGACTGAGAGAAGAGAGTTAGGGAAAATGGGAATACCCACAGTGCATATAATCTTACGGCAATCCAGTTTAGTGTTCGCTTCCCTATGTTCCCTTCGATTTATTTTTTTATTTAGTTTTTTTTTCTCGTATTCCTCTATATATTATTTTTTCCTTTTCTCGCTCAGGCTGTTCCCTATTTCCTATATTCCTCTCTCTCTCCCCCTTTTACTATATATATAGATATATATTGAAAGGCAATTTCCAGGCCAAATTGAAATCTTTGTATTCTTGAACTCTCTACGTGGATGCCACTCCAAGTCCGATATGTGATCAGATTATGCTCAGCGCTATAACCTCATATATTTCTATCTCTGTTCGAGTTACGCGTCGCGATCCCGCAAGGAAAAAAAATCCGCGACTTCCCTTGCTTTTCACGTCAAATCAAATTTTCCTGAAATAAAATACACGCAACGGGAGAGGAGGGTAGAAATTCTCCCTCCTACTGAGTAATATGATTAAAAAATAGCTTTGAATGGGGGACGCATGCATATCGAATGCGAATATCCTCACATGCCATCACCAACAACAACAACTACCGTAAAAAAAAGATATATATATATACAGGATAATTATATAATGAATAGGAGTGTAGAAAAAAAAAAGAATTCAGGATGAATGGATTCATCCCCGATGCGCATTCATCACGAACGCCGCATTATTTTTTTGTGTTAATCATTTTTTAATGAATCCACGTAACCCTTTTCAAACTCGTCCCAAAAAAAAAAATAATGACGGGGAAACATTTGCAAGCTCATTTCGGCAGGAAATCCAATGCGCATAATTGATTTGCTAAACTGGAAAAAAAATTAACAAATTTTTGCAAAAATAATTGCTATTACGTAACAGATTATCATTTAAAAAAAGCAAAATAGAATAAACTTTCTTAGTTATTAATAAAATATTTATTATTTTGAAAGTAAATTTCTAAAAATACCCGGCGCATCCACCAAAAATTATTTATGAAATTTATTTATTAATATATTTTTCAGTTAGAATAGTTTTTGTTTTATTCAGATGGAGAAAAGTGAAAATCTTATGAACTTCTGTAATGCGGGAATGAGCGTTAAAGTGTACGTAAAATATGCATGAATCAATGAATTTTAAATCGTGCCGCTCTGCAAAGTCACAAGTAGATGTTTTTGTAGCCGTAATACACAGCCTCTTCTCTTTCTGTTTTGAATACGCTGAAGCGAAACGGAGACACGTAATGTTGTTGATGTTTCTTCGGAGTTCGGGGCAAGGTGGTTCGTATCTATTAATAATATAAATGCGTTGATGCACGGGTCCACTTTGGAAAACTGCGCTTGCAACAATAATAATAATAATAATGCACGGCTATTTACATTGGACTTAGCGCGGTGTTTGCGCATAATGAAGATACCATTGTGCACGTAAATACATACGTCGGTAAACAACTTAAAGATATTTATATTGCAATTAGCCTCACCTTGAAACAGGCACCGGAGTAACCTCTGTTCTCCTCATTTCTTCACTCCTCATTATGTAAATACGCACGACCGAAGTGTAGTCAGTTTTCTATGTATGTTGTACGCGTACCGAAAAGAGATGGAGATGAACCGGGTGGGAGGAATACATGCATTATACAAATGCTTATCCATTTCTGTTCCTTCCTCTGTTTTCCTACCATATGTATTATACATGTTGGACCCTGTGTGTGTGTGTGTGTGTGCTGTGGTGGTCGGAAAATCATGAAAATTTAGTGTTGTGATCGAACACGCGACCGCCGCGCGATCAATAAATAACTAATACGCTTTTTCCAGAAAAACCGATCATAAATTTATATTTTCGTGCTACAAACGGAATGTACTTCCGACGGCCGCCAGGTACCACCGCTCCAAAACAAATTGAGTACACACTCACAATTAATAATACTATTTACTACCAAAACAACAAAAGGAAAGAAAAACGTACACGGAAATATGATTGGAAAAATATAACATCACATAAAAAACAAGTTAATTAAATAGCTTTAGTCTTTAATTATATAAAATCGCAATATTTTATAGTTTTCGGGTTAATTAGTTTAATGCAACAAATAGATAAAGTTTGGTTTAATGATTTAACAATTTGTTGCTCCTTTCATTGGAGTTTAAATATGACGGATGGTTAATTAATATCTTTTTCGGGGCGCAAAGCCGGGCAAGATTAATTGCAGGATTCGCTTTGTTGCAATTTCTTCGTGTTGTTGTTTTTTCTACTTCTTTCAGTTTTTGTTTCTCTTCCCTTCAGAGTCCGGCTCCTTTAACACGTTTTCGTCGTGTATTTCAGTACATTAGCTAGATTGCTTTAATCCGAAGAGCAGGTGCACGGCTGCAATTCATCACGACGGCGCGCGCGAAATCCAGGAAGAAATTCTTCAATCGAAACAATAGGGGACAAAGAAAAATGTTGAATGGGCTCGAGTTCTTGTATTTATGCACTCATACACTAGGAATATATCCATTGAGAACGTTCAAAATTAGATCTTCGTCGACCTCATTATCATTTCATCTAATATTATATCTTGTAGCTGTTTGCCGTTTCCTCTCGTCCAATAATTTACAACGCGCGTTCGATCGCCAAAACGGCAATAAATACTCGATGCCCTCTTGCCTTCAAGCTTGTGCTGTATTCGTTCCACACTATCTATTTCTTTCTTTCTCTTTTTTACCTCACCATCAGCAACACAGACGTTTTGCCAATTCTCATTTCACTTCCAGCGCTGCCATTGTATTTTTCCGCTACGGAAAGCATCTCTCTCACTCGCAGATACAAACTCTATCGAGAGACGTATCTTCTCCTCCACCGAAATAAAACCGTGAGGAGGAAAAGAGAACCGAACAACACCGGGAGAAGAGCAAAAAGAGGAAACCAAATAGAACGTTCGTTGAGGAATAAATAGAAAATAGAGAGAGAAAAAAAAGGAAGGAAGGAACAAGCTTGAAAGGAAATACGGAGGCGAGAAGAGAAGACATTTTATATTTCTCGCTCAAGAAGATCCTTTCTCATTCGCAACTAAATTCTGGATCTGACGTGATGTTATCCGTGCTTCATTTGCAAATCAAATGCGCTCTTTCCTCTGAGCATTAGGCCACTACATTATGGCACCGCGGAATCGTGTTTTATTTGCGATATGCATCTCACGCAGCACTTGACGCGACTCTTTGAAATTGATTTGCCTCCACGGATTACATTTAGACGATACAATATTTTCGCGCTGGATTTGTAACTGCTAACACTAATCCACGTGGATCTCGAACGTGTTACATTTTGATGTATTTGCTAAAAACACCAACATCTACTGTATCCAGTTTCACTACGTTCACAATTTACATTCTCCAATGATATATTTGTCTTAAACTTCAATCCAAATAAACATATAAAATTTGGAATAATATTATAATTCTTATTATACAAAAAAAACAATAATCATGGATTATTCATTTCAATTCACCTTTATTTATTTTCCGATACATGCGTAATACATGTAATTATCCTTTTCATTTTTTTCCTATTGAAATTATTACGTAATTAATGGGTTTCGAGTCTATGCCCATTCAGAGAAGTTAATTAATTCCCGGTGGTGCATCCAATCCAAGCTTGATGCGCTTGATGAAAGGAAATAGAGTTTTGCTGTTCGCTTCTCGACCCACGAAACTTATTAACAAATGCATTATATAACTGTGCGCACTCGAACAGTTGCATGTTGCGTTTTGTATTAACACAAAACCCTTCTTATTTTGTATAATGTATACACACATACACATAGTATGTTTGAAAAGGGGGAGAAGGAATACTTGGAAACACGTAGGCAAACACAGATTAGAAGATAAAGCGTTTTAAATATTTAAACTGAAATTACGCTGCAATATTTATTCATTCATTATTCGCTCGGAATTTACACGGTTACGCAATTGTAATTACACCTGCATCTCATTTCAATTTTCTAGTAGAGATTTATTACAATCTCATTCTCATATTTATAAGTAATTTACTATAATCTAAATAATGGTTTTCAAATGTTTAATAAAGATTTTTTTTTCAAAATGATTTAAAGAGAAGAAGATAAAAGTTTGTCATATAGTGTTTGTTTATCTTTTCCTTGAACTTTTTGATCATTTCTATATCAAAAACATATTAGAGTCTTAAAGTTGGTGGATGAAGGAAAAAGGGGGGAAAATGCTTTTGCGGACGGAGCGGAAAAGCGGAGCCGGCAAACCGTGCCGGTGGAAATAAAATTGCTTTTATCATTTGTTAGTTGTTTGAAAACGTTGTGTAAGAATTTCGTTGCAGCTCCGGCAATAAATACTTTCGTACCTTCCGTGTGAAGTTTCGGCGTTTCACTATTTCACTTTTTGACATCAATGACAACAATTGGCTGAACACGCGAGAAATGCGAAGGGGGGAAAAACATCCCTTTTGCAGAATTCCTCCTGCAATTCACGGAATATCGATCTGCGATTAATTAATACAAATTTACGCATTTTCTGTTTTTTTTTCTTTGAATACCATAAAGTTTTGTTAGGATTGATGAATGGTTGATTAAAAATTGCGCAATCGAGTATGAAAATAAATGAAAGCGAAATCCAAGGATAATAAATACACTCCAACAAAGGAAGAACTTATACAGGAAATAAAAAAAAGGGAGATGGCTGTGGAAACGTTAATGAAAACAAACGATGATTCCAATAAGCCGGCCGCGATTAAAACGGAAAATCTCTTCTTCTGCTCCCGCCGCCGGTATGCGTGGAAGATAAATAAAAGCCGTTTTTGGGTGAGGGTGAGGCCGAAATCCGGAGCAGATACAAAAGGGCCGAATTCCAGATTTTCAGGGGTCCGGTCACCCCTTTTTGTTTTCGGAAGTTGCGGGTGCCAACGAATTATAATTAATTGCCGTCGGTGAATATGCAAAAAGTTACTTTGATCGCAAATTATAAGCCATTATTCGGATCGCTGATCCACATTCTTCTCCCATCTCTCACTCTCTCACACACATAAACTCTTGCATCTCTCTGACTCTTGCATGCATCATCACTTTATGTAATAATGTCCAGGAAATCGGATCGATAGTCTTAAGTTTCGAATAGCTCGCAACCGGACGACCTTCAAAACTGGTCTCGTTTTCCCGGACGACAGAAGTAATAATAATAATAGTAATAATAATCAACAACAGAAACAAACAAAAACGTTTAAATTAATGCGTAACTCCCTCCCGTTATTATTAGCATGCGACTTAAGTCGATTTTAATTAGAGTTTCTATCATATAACGATATTTAATTATGGCTCGGAATGGCTCCATGCCTGTGAAGCATGCATGAACGTAGTAAGCAAGGTATTAAGAGTTCATGAACCATAAAGATGTATATTTGGTGGAATATGGTGTTACACTCAAAGCTATTGCACCGAGCAACATTTAATTGCGACTCTCAAGCTTTGCGTAACGCCAAACCAACCTAATTTTTATTTAATTCTTCGTATTGTTAATTACGTAATTTCGTATTGATAGTTAAATAACTCATAAAAAATTGAAAATTTTATTTGAATATATTACAAGTAGATTCGTTACAAAGAAATTTTGAATTCGAACATCCATCTTTCTATGATGGTTCAATATGTTTTAAGAATAGATTACAAAAATATGTGTGCTCGTAAGTCAGGTATATGGATTTATCCGAGCTACTTGTTTAACGATGTTAACAAGCGCGCTGACAAGGAAATTCTAATAAGACATCTTGTCACTTGCAGAATTTACATTCCTTTATGCTTTTCGCACACATTCTGAGAGAAGAGTCGTGGTGTCCTATTTTTCGGTTTTTCGTCCTTTAGGTAGAAGAAAACTGGTGTAATATGATTTATATAAAATGCACGAGAAGAAATTAAATTCCCGTGCGACATTCCGAAAGTTTCATGCATAATAACCACTGACGCAATAAATCAGCCGGGCATTATTACAACAACTTCCGGTGTGACAATATAACAATGCACATTCGCCCTTCCCTGTCTCCCCGTTTTCGCTTGTTACGGATTGCTTTGTAACGCGAAGGTTGCAGCAGGGAGACGAAGGGCGGACGGGCGGTTGCTCACCAAAGGCCCCCCATCGTCCTCATACACCGTGCCACGCCATGCCCTGCCTAGCTTGTTCCACATTTACTTATGTAATGAAAACCTCCTCAGGGGGAAACGTAAGCTCTTCTTCCCGGCCGCCGAGAAAGACACAACCAACAATTCCTTCTCACTAATTACGGGCAACCCTTTGCTGCTTTTTCCGACGCCTTATTTACTCTTCGCAAATTAAAGGGCGCATTTTTCATTTGCACTTAACAATTTTAATAAAATATTTCGATACAGAAAATTGGTAAATTAGATATATTTAAAAAAATAAAAGTAAATTAAATATCTTAGTAAAGGACGTTTTAATTATTAGCTAAGAAGTGTTTACTTTTTTTGTACCCCTTTTTGTCGCGTCTTCATCGTCGCTAAGTGAAATTCATTTCGGGAAGGAAAGGGGTTGCAGATTGATTGTTACGGGCTCCGAAGATTTCCGTTTAGAATAAACGTCAACCTAATGGCATTAGCAGCAACGGGAAAATGCCCTAATCAAATTCCGCTATGCCTAAAGTATCCTTAATGGGCGAGATGCAATTAGATTGCTTTTCTATTCTTTTCTTTTCGATGTACGTAATAATTTTTGATTTGAGATTATAATTAAAGGAAACCGTGCCCGAAGGGCGGCGACGGCAACGGCAACGGTGGCAGAACCCCAGGTAAGGGGTTTATCCCTAATTGGTCCCATTAAGGGCGTTGCCTCTATCCGACTTGGGTCATTAGGCTGGCGGAGCCCGAATTCGAAGGGCCCCATCAGGGCCGGAAGTCGATGAAAATTACCTTGACAATGCGTGTTTTATCCGGATCCACGTCGTCCCGCCTCCACCTTATTACAACGGCAAGTCCTTCAACCACCCAAAACCCTATATACTGCAGCCCCCAATAAATCATCCAATATTTACGGCCGATTTTTCCGATAAGACGCGACCGTCTGCATTGTTTTCGCGTTGATTTTATGCTAGTGATTCATTATTAATTCGCGTTTTCGTTTATTTTATCGGCTTTCGGGTATTATTTCATTAAGATTTGAATTATTGCCATGAATGTATATGCATGTATATATATTGTGAGAGGACGGGAATTCGTATTTAGTTTCGGGTGCAGGAAATAATTTCGGTTTTGCATCGCATTCATAGGGGAATGAAATTCGATTGCGGCCCTTCGTTATTCATTAGCCCGGTCCCTTTCTACCTCTATCCATCTCTATTTCCATCTCTCGCTTTTCCATTTCCCTGGCGCTATTTAAAACGGTTGAATTTCTATCTACATTTACCATGTGTACTTAGCCTGACTCTTTACTTGGCACAATCAAATATCTTAACGGTAATGGCAGTCGCCGTGTGTATTATTCAACTGAAATTACGCTGAATTTAAATTGCAAATGGCACGAGATAAAAATATAAAACGCATGCTGCAAAACGATGTATGCACAAAGGAGGGAATGTCTGAGGAAAACTAGAAAAGCAGACGATGTTGGGAAAGGAATATAAATAAAATAAAGGAGCACCACGAAAGAAAAATAAAGGATGAGGCGAGCTGCGGGTGAGAAGAGAGAGAGAGAGAGAAAATGAAGTAGATGCAATGGGGGGAAAAACACTTTATGATTTCCTGGCAGTTAGCTTCTTTAATTGAAATATTTATGGTTGCATTATTCGGCCGGATTTTGACGGTATAACCATAATATTTATGCACTCCCTCCTCGCCCATCCTTTTCCCTTGGTTTATTTATTTTGCTGTTTTGTTTTGCCTGTTGGGAATGCTTCAAGATGACGGATGGAATATTAATAACTTCCATCCATGTGCGAGAAGCACAAGCTCGGATGATGCTGCTGCTGTTGCTGCAGCAGCAAGAGCGGGATGATTAATTGCGTGAATTTCAATTACCTATGTCGCTGTCGCCTCGTTTCCTTCTTTTCATCCTGGGCTCGGTACGCGTTTTTAATTACTCACGCACGAAGATCAAAATTTAGCGCACGGTTTTCCCAACAAAATGGTAATTATGTCTACCCCGCGATCGTGCAGCTTGATAAATTGAAGCCTTACTTCCTTGTTAATAACTCTAAAACTAGTCTCCGAATACCGATGCATGCTTAAATCTCTCTCCTATAATCTAACCTAGCTGTATTCCAAAATGATTGAATACACCTACCACCATCATCCCATAAATCGTTTCAGTTAAAAAGTCTTCCTCATCCACCTGCAACCCAACATTTATATACAAGACACTTACAGGTTACCTCTAAATTGATTTATTACTTTTTAAAGTATTAAATTTACTTATTTTTACATTTATTTTTATGTATTAAAACGTGTTTTCAGAAAACGCAAAGTTATACATTTAACTTTGAGACAAATATGACATGTTTGTGAACAAAGTTATCGTGCGAGAATTGACGTGCGATGCATCACAGTTTATAACTTGTTCAGACGAATTTGTTCAAGAGCTATGAAGGATGTATATAGAATGAAATTAAATGCAACAAATTTTGGTTTCAGTTCGTACCTGGTAATTTCAGAAAATATTTAAAAATTAAATAATCAAATTTCGAAGTAATCAATGATGGTTCAAAACATGGCGCGTTTGGGAAATGTGCGAAAAATATAGAAATTCCATGGCGTTAAATCAAAAAACTCAAAGCGTTTTACTGAAAGTTAGGTACATTTACCGAAATTTACGAGCGAATATAAAATATTATAATATTTTTATGTTGGCGAGAAATGTCCCCCTTCGCCCTTTTAAGCGCGCTGCGAGCAAGGAAATTTTGATTTACTCCCCTCGGATGTGCCATTTAAGGGAGCCCCAGTATCGCCCTTTTCCTACTGCATGCCAGAAATAAAGAAAAAAATATATGTGGATGAAAAGATGAGGGATGAGAAACTTGTTTTCGAAATAAACAATAAAAAACAAAAATCAAAGATCTAAAAATAGAACTGACTATCATTAATTTATTTTAATTAGAAGTTTATATTTAGTATTTGCTATTTTTAATTTTTTACCTCGTTACTAAATGTGTCTATTTTTTTTCTGCTTGTTTCAGAAAGCCTAAGAGAGTATTTTAGTAAATATGGAGAGATTTCGGAGGTGATGGTGATGAAGGATCCGGCTACAAGACGATCCAGGTTAGTGACGAGCACATTACAGACACACTTACACATCGCTCACTCGTCCACTTATGTAATATGTCTCGATCCCTCTCTGTACGTGTGGACCCCAGTGATACATGTATGTGTAGAGAAAGAAATGCACTGTATAGAAAAAGAAAAAGGGACCGGGTATAAGTAATATAAAGAAAAGAAAGTTACATTCTCATCCATTTACTTCAAGCAATCTAACTCGAACTTCAATCAGTAAGTTTGCCGGGGGAGAGATGAATTAACTCGAGTTACTGATGCGGTTAGGGATGAGAAGGACGGGACGGATTGGGGGGGTTTTTGGTAAACTGAGTTGTTCAGTTAGTTTCCTTGATGTGAGTGCTTTTCCTTAATTCCCACCCATTTTCTCTTGAATTTTTATTTTTTATTATTTCATGAAAAGATGACCACCGCTCTGCTCTCTCTCTCTCAATTTCGATCGGAACGAAAATCGTATTTACTCCAATTTCATCTTCAATAAAATTTTAATTTAATACATTATAAATTAACCTTCACTCCTGTGTGTTTGCACTTTGAATAGCTTAAATATTTCAAGATAATTATGTAAGCGAATTACTTATTAACAACAATAATGGCTATTGTTAATTAATAAGGAACGAAAATTCCTTCATCAATCAATGATTGCAGCGACACCCTATTTTCATGACGCCCAAGTCAACTTTTTTTGTGTGTGTGTATTTTTGCTAATCTCCTCTCCATCAATCACGCGCGAACAGAATCTTGACTCATCGGATTTTTGGTGTGATTTAAGGGTGACGATATCACGCATCTTCTTAATCTCACCAGCCCTCATCAATCACGCATTGATCGATTATTGAAAATCATTTTCAATCATTGAAATTTTTATATAACCAAGTACGCTAATTGTAATATTGATAATGTAAATTTCAGTAAGATTGAAACGATGTGATTGGGAAATATGTGTAGATTTATGAATGTCTGCAATTTTTATTAGGTTTTGGAGGAGTGGTGTTCTGCCTCCTGCGGAGTGTCGGAGCAGTAAATAAATTGTTATATTGTGCGGGGGAGGTGTGATGTGTGCTTCTGGGTCTTGTTTACGACATATTGCCAGTTGTATTTGAATAACACATAACTTATAGAATCCGGGCAAATGCCAGATCGTGTAGTTTCCCCATTATTTGTGATTCGCTGTCAGACTCCGGCCGGATTCCGGCTTTCCAACAATGGTGCGTGTCGGAGAATGCAACTGCTCCACTCCACTACTAGCGGGGCAAATACATAGCGACATTCTTTAGATATAACAACCTCCGCGTGTTCTGTTTTGCGAGGGCGGTGGTGGTGGTGTGCTAGAGAGTGAGAGAGAGGGTGAGCGAGATTGGATGCATTGCATTGATGATGGGTTGTAGAGGGTCGGATAGAGATGGAGGTATATATGGTCTGAGGGAGGAACATGCAGATAGGACAATATCACCCCTATATTGCATGTGTGTATAATACGAATTGATAATGTTGTGAATTGTGGCTCGGGTATTATAAGCAAGCCAACGGCCACGGCCCGCTCTTGCATGATCAATTGCTTCATTATCGCTTATTAGCTAGTCATTGCCGATTACATTAATTGATAAATTGTTTAATTGTTCCCTTTCTGCGCGTTACTTCAACAAACATCCAACAAACGGCCGCCGCCGCAGCTGATGACGCCGCCGCCTCCGCCGCCGCTCCCCCGCTCGCGCTTTTCCATCATCATTCGAAACCGGCGGCTCGCATTCTTACCGCCATTCAAAACGCCCGGCTTGCCGCTGCTCTCCAATCAATTAATCATCAACGCCACATACAAATTCTATTCAAAACACATCCACTTCAGCTAAATTACTCGACTATTACTAATTATAATTACCCCGAAGCACAATCGAGCAAAATTGTAAAATGCATGCATTCAACACTACCATTCAAAATGATATAAAAAAAGACAACTACATATAACAATCGACATAGACTAAAAATCTAAAATGTTGAAAACTTTCAAAATGTAAGCAAGAATTTTAGTACTTAATGGAGGGTAGTTAAGTCATGATAGGAAGGGATTATGCGTTTATGACGGAATCGTTCTATGTATACTGCAAATGGTTATATCCAACTATATACATGCATAGTATATAGATATATGGATATTGGTTATGTGTTTGAGGGGAACTGGGGTCGAACTATGGACCTGTTCGGAAAGCAGAACAGCAGCAGCAGCAACTGGGGCTACTCGAATGGCGTAACGGCGGTCAGTTTATGCGGCCGACACTGACCAATAATAAAGGGGAGGAATTTAAACACATTTTAATCACTGTCATTAACACAAAGCGATAACGCTTATAATGGTATATGTGTGCGTGCGAGCATATAAATGCACATTTGAGCGCATTCGCATATAATGCGTGCGTTATGTAATCGTTTCTTCCTCGCGTTTCGCACAATAACAAAGATTTCACTGCGCGTAATCATTTTGTAATGTAATGACTGTCCCATGTATGTACATATCCGAGGCGATTGTTACGCCGATAACTGTTCAATTAATGCAACACGCATTAAGTATCATTAGACTGCGGCGCAAATAGATGTTGCTGCAAATTGTTCGCTTATAATATAAACTCTACTTTTATAATGAGAAAATTAATAGCAATTTGTAATTAATTTGTGGTGATTACAAGGAGACGGTGCAATTTGCATGAAAATAAAATCTGTAAGTTCGTTGCTTAATGCGGTGAAAATTTTGCAGGTAGAAAATGGAATGGAATATGGTCATAACAATAATATTCTATGCGAAACGTTTATCGCAGATCCTGGCATTAAGTCGGAATCGCAACGACACCAGAACAGTGTAAGAGTAAGGAAGATACTTGTTAGAAGTGGTTGTATGTTGGGAGTAACGAGTCCTTAATGTATTCGTGATTAAGTGTGAATTAAATATCGCGCGCTGCAGGGGGAGGGGGGTGAAATGTAAAATGTACGCATGGAAAGGATGTCGTTAATAGATGAGAGAGGGCGTCGTGCATAAATATGCATGCGTAACCTTTGAACTCCGGGAATCAAACTTGTTTAATTAGTTAAGGGCGCCGTCAATATCCACGCTGAAACTTTGTAAATGATGAATGACTCCTGCGGCAACTAATTGTCCCGGAATCGCGGCGGGACGACGCCTCCTCCACGTCTGAAACCCAGATCTCCGCACACCTAGGTTTCGATCCGGTTTTTGGAACTGCTAATGGAGAAATTAGCAGAGGAATTATTCATTTTCCTGGACAGCCGAAACATTTTCTATATCCAACTCGCACACTTTTTTATTTTTTTCGTCTCACACTCGCACCCTTTCCTTTTTTCTCGGAGGGTTTGGAGGAAGCCGAAAATTAATGGAGCGGCTATTCGCTGGGTGTGTGCGCGCGTGAGGTGTGTGGGTGGTTTCCGAGGCGAAAAAAGTAAAATTGATTCGCTTTATTTGCGGATGGCGGAGTGTGCGTTCCACCCGACATCCCTCTTTTCTATCTATCTTTCTCTCTGTTACACACAGTCTTGCTCTCAAGATGGCCACTGGGATCGGAATTCACAAGGAAATCGGATTTACGTTGTCAAGGCATTGATTGATTGATTGCGCACTTGATGAATTATGCCGCAGTGCATTGGATTACCCCTAATGGTCTCTAGGAGTGGCCCCGTGTAAATTCCGACTTGATTTCCACCTGCCCATGTACACACACACACAGACACACACGTCTTCCCTTGCTTAACATCATTACTCAATCTCACGGATCCTCGGACTTCCACATCTGCAGGACACAAAAAGCGATCTTGTCCGATCTCCTGACAAATGTGCATCCAGATTTCGCACACACATAAAACGAGAATCATCCTTGTTGTCTTCACCTCAAACATCACTAACATTTCAATATATTACAACTAGATAATTTAATCTTTTAACGGTAAATTATTTGAAAGAATGTAAATATTTATATAATTTAATCAGTTTTACGCCAATTTAATTTAGCAAATGCAAAGGAGCGTATAGCAAACCATGTAACTCTGGAAAACTTAATATTGGAATAGTTTCGCGTGTGCAAAAGATGCAAAGAACGTCCGTGAAGGAAGATGCAAGTGGGTTGGAAATTTGTTTCTGAATTAAGTTTTCGAGATGAAATAATAATTTTAAATAAAAATATGAAAATGTTTTCCTCCAATTTCGCTACAACACTTTACATTGCGCTCTGCGAATCGTAGTAAATTAAATTAATACGAAAATATCTAAGCAAATTTTGCAAAGAATAAATTATGTTAATTACAGAAAATAATTAAAATTGAGGTGTAAGAGGTCTTTTTCTTCATTTGGTTAGCCGAATTGCGATGTTATATAATCGCGGGATCGCATCATATGGGTCATGTTAGTTTTAGCGTCTTGTCTAAACACACATCAACACACGGGTCGAAGTTATATTTACTCGGGCTTTGAATTCCGAGTCGTAACCATTTCATGCTTAATGAAACACACCTGCCCTGCAAGAGCAGCCTGTTATGTGATGATACGGAATCGTTTAAGAAAATCTTCCTGGAAAATGACAAACCGAGGCGAGGCGGTCTCTTCCTCCGTGAAACGCGCACACGTTTTCCTTCCTCTATTTCGAGGAGTTTAAATAAACATAAATATTGGACAAGTCGAGCGTGTTTTTTCGAAAGCAACGTACACAAATAGTAGTAAAAAAATATGAGGATTTGATGATGATGTTTTGAGAATATTCATCTTAATATATTTATTTTGGATTTTTCTGAGGGTGAATGCGGATTTTGTAGGATGCTCGAATGCATCTTAGATAAGGATAATTAATATCAGTTTGTTGTACAGTTTCTTGTTTGGGGATGGTTGTGGAGGTTGAGGTGGTTTGGAGTTGCAGGGCATATAAAAATTATGCCAACTCTTCGGGGAGGTTGGCGACGGGGGCGATAAAGTCCCGGGGAAAACATAAATTTCGGTTCGGGTCTGCGGTCGTCGAGGTGAGGCTGAGCGGAGGCGGCGAGGTGATGGTGGCGGCGGCGGTATCTTAGTGTAACAATATTGAACTTTGAGAGGCTGACATGGGGTCGAGCCAAGAAGACAGAAGACAAGTCTGCAATAACAGGCCTCCTCCATATGTAACGCTCATGTATATTCACGGGCAGAACAAAAGCCGCCCCCACGAGTAAACAATGCGCGGTGGGGCGGCGGCGGCGCGCATCCAATGCTCCGGAACTCGAGCAGACGCCGCCCCCCGTGCCCCAATCCGGGGGTCCGCACTATCTGCTTGCCGCAGCGCGAATATTAGCATAATCGGATAAGGACGATGCGCGATCATTATGATGGCGATTAGGTCCAGGTCCTAGTTAGCCGACGCCTCCACTACCCCGACCCTTTAGGAACCACTCCGATGGCCACAATGGCCATTGTTTGCACCCCCAAACGCATCCAAACATCTTAACTATAACTACGTTCATTTGCACCAGATTCATTTATGGCGGATGCGCCGGGTAACCCATACATACAATTACATATAAACACAGATTTACCAAATAAAAAGTTATTATTTTAATCAATTATCCAATAGAAATTTATTTGTAATTTTTTGGAGACAAATATATTAAATATTTTACCACTTTATTTACATTACATCATTTTATGGTGCATGCGCCGGGTCACTAAACACAAAATTGTGTGCATTTACAACTAACTTAATAAAAACTTAATATCTAGAAGAAATATTATATTATATTTACTAATTTGTATTAAATGTTCTGTAAGATGATGAGAGGCTGCGGGGATTTTGCGTTATTAAGGAGCGGATTTTCGCACTCGCACAGAAAGCGGTTCGTGTGTGCCGAAAATCCTTTGACGCCTCCCCCACAATGGTCATTGTCTCAGCCGCCGCCTCGGGCATTAACAACTTGCGCAACTTACCAACAACAACAATTTTACACCACCCTCAGGTCCTCAGATAAACCCAACCAAATCCGAATCTGGAACGAATAAATTACCGAACTTCTTGCGTAGAAACAAGCACCCAAACACACACACACATACACCCTCATTACATTTTATTCGGGGCCTCCAATTAATGCGAAATAAACGAACATTAGTTACGAACCATTATCGCATTACATCTTGTTACGAATAATTTTGATAAATCCAAGTTCGCAACTCGCATGCTTTATTACACATTAAAATCCCATTTTCGAAGCAATTTGTCAACAAGATTCTCACACAACTTTGTAATTTCAAGACAATATATCATATTACATAAATTAATTAAAAAAATGCAAAAAAATATAATTATTGATCAATTTCGAAACTTTATTTCATTCAAAGTTGCCGAAAAGCAAGAGTTTTACACACATATGCGAAAAGATTCTGCGGAATTAATTTAATTAACTTTTCTCGCTTAATTTGCGCTCAAGAAAATTTAATTAACTGTATATATTGGGGCGTTCGGTAGGGGATGGTTTCAGGCCTCTTCTCTCACCCTTCTCTTCAGCAGACGAACTTTCGGACGGAGGCCAATTCCGTCGGAGTAATTTGTAAGTTTGTTAAACGGGAGGATTTTCCCTTTTTTTTTCTCTCTTTCGTTTCGCTCGCAGTGATAAATATCCGCAAACCTAGGTGCAGTGTATTTTTTCTTTCCACCTTCTCGTCTGCCAACTCATCAAAACGCGGAAACTCGATTTCCCGCAGACTTGGCATGCATCTTTTATCAATTCATTCCGGTTATCTTGAAAGCCTTTTTTAATTTGTCCGCAAACTGAATCTGGAAATGCATTTTCTCCGATTGTTCAGTTCGCCTCTGCTGAAAATCTCTTAATTTTATTATATTATTTATTTTAACCTCAAGCAATAAAAAAAAATAATAATAATTCAATTTAAACTATTGATTATATAATCGGGTCGGAAATTGCGTCGATGAAATAAATAAATAAATAATAGTAAATTTAATCAACACTCGTGCGCAAACAAAAGGGTGGTGCGGCGTTTTTGGGCGGGTTTCCATTTACATATTTTAAATATTTATAAACACTGTTCAAGCCAACATTTTAATAAACGAAATAAACAATGCGCGATGATTAGCGTTAACGCCCACGCGTTATTGTTCCGACCATGGTTTATGTATTCACCCCCTTTTTTTTTTTCGTATTTGTTGTTCGTTCGTTTCTGCGCGTATCGAAATGCGAAATATAATAACATTAATAATTCGAACGAGGATATTACACATTTTTGTTGTTGAACAAAAAAAAAACACACAGCAACAACCGTTTCCCAAATGTTGACATTTTAACGAACGGCGCCTTTTTGTTTGGCTGATTCATATTTTTCATATTACCCATTAAATGCGATTTTTATTTGTTTCCTGCTGCTGTTACATTCGTTTTTATATAATTTTTATTTTGTAATTTTCTAAATACTTTGTGAAATATATAATTGATTATTTATTTTAGTAAAATATTTGCAAAAAAATATGTAAGAGTTTTAGTGCGACAGTAAAAAACAGTTTTTTTCTCTCTTTTCATAACGAAAGTTTAGAACTTCAAAGTGTGCATGTTGCATCATCAAACGGAAAACTAAATGGCAGAATATTAAAAGATATTATTGCAACTACTCTCGCCGTGTAATCTATTTAAATCTATTTCCCTTGCCGTTTCGCCTTTTTCCGGTTACATCAAAAGCCAGCGGAAAAGTCCAGAAATGTAATATCGCGATTGACATTTCGGGGCAGATATGATGTGGAAAAACTAATGAAAAAAAAAAGGGAACAGGAAAAAAAAGGGGAGAGCGTTAGGATGAGGATAGGGAATGGAGGCTTAAGCCGCAAGATGAATGACAAAATGCGCACATTTCGTTTTGTGTGTGTGTGTATGTTGGGGGTGGTGATGGTGGGTTTCGTTGCTGCATTCACGGCGTGTATCAAATAGCGGAGCGCGAATCCATCGGCTGATTGGTTCGGATCAAGAGCATAGGAGCGCCACCATTAATATCTCTGATGTATTGATCAACTTAATGTACATTTCCTCCAACGCCGCGATTTTCGATATTACAATTTCGACTTAATTTCCTTTTCCTCACTCCCTCTCGCCCCGTGCGTTTTCGGCCTTCCGCCCACATCGAAATTGCACTGCCGCAGTTTCAGCCGCCCCCCTTGTACCGGTCGACCCTTCCAAAATCGGCTGGGTGGAGGAGGATTCATTTCGCCGAGGGCCGAAAGTTTCGTCAGCTTTTCAATGCATGCATGATCCACATTCGCAAACGAATTCAATTAACTTATTTGCCTACTCCGACGAACTTAATTAATTAAATTAATCAGCAAAAATAATACCGGGGAGATGAATGCCAGTGTTTCACAAACGATTTTCGTTTCTATCTTTTCACATCGTTTTAATTGAAGATTGATTTATATTAAAACAAATATAATTACATTATTATATATAATTGAAACAGATTAACTAAGTTATTTTTTTTTATATATTAATAAAATTAATTAAAATTACTTTGGAAATTGTAAAATACAATGTATTGAATTGTAATATTTGAGGGACTGACAAATTGAAAATAATTCTTTTTATTCGAGACGATTTCTCGCTTGGAAGTGTCATTTTTCTTCATATTTTATAGTAATATTTTACGTCTCTATAAAAAAAAGGATTCTATACACATCCTGGAGGATTTTTTTTTGCACCTTTTTCGGCGTTTCTTTGTGTAGGGAAAAAAGAATAAATAAATAAGGGCGTATAATAAAATGTGCCTTTCGGAATGGTATTTCCATGTTTATGATTAGATGCGTTCACCATTGCAATGGAATGGAAACGCTGATTGGATTTGGTGCATGCGGATTTTAGTGTTGGGCAATTGTGTTACGTGGGGTGTGGAAATAATAAAATTCTCGAGTAGGTGAGTGGCGTAGGATGAGAAGAGGAGGCGAAGGCGGAAGATGAGTTGCTTAGTATTCCGGACGTTTTCGCAATAAATGCAAGCCGAAATTTGTATATTAGAGTAAAGTTAAGCTTATTTTTCATAAACCTCGTTTAAATTTTAAGCCAACGCCGTTTCTTTCAGATGCAAATCGCTACGAGAGAACCGAGCGCTTTAAGCAGCCGCCGCCTCCACCACCACCACCGACGCTGCCGCCCCCACACTTTTTCCATCCCAACAAATTTTATTTGCATACGCCTTTCCGCGATCATTCGGATATACACACACACACACAGAGAGAGAGAGCTTCGACATTCCTTCCTTCTTAGGGAACGTGGCGTAACAAGGGCATGCAAATGTCGTCCTCGAAGTATATATATATATAATTAGTTCAAGTTTTTTACTCTCTTTTCCCTTAAAGAATGTATAATTACTGGTGTAACGATCGCGTAAACTTTATGGGCCATAAAATATTTATTAGGTCATCACGTGAAACGGCTGTAAGAGATATATAATTGCGTTCGGGGTAACTTTTCCTTTTTTTTTCCTTCTGGGGCGATGGAGGTCCGAAGTTGAGTGTATATATCCCTTTTTCCACTAGTGCCACGTGGCGAGTCGCGAGTTTTCTGCTGAGATCGGGACTACTGCGAAACCCACCCCCACCGATGTTTCAGTTTGATTGCAGCCGCCCCCCAACTTTCGACTCTCGCTACTGCTTGGGGGCGGCAATAAAAACTTCCACTCCGGTCATTATCCAATCATATACATTGTAAAACTTTCCCGAACGAAAATACAGAGACCTGATCGAACGCAGGAGAAGAAGCAGTTGGTCGAACAAAAAAAAAAAACATATAAATGTATCGAACTTCAGATCCTGCTGCATTAATTCTCCTGCGATGTCAATTCTTCCTGCTCCATTTTATTAGATACACTTTACGTTTTTTTTTTGTATAACTGAAAGAATTTTCAAAGAGAAAGTTTGCGTTCACAAAATTTTAAAAACAATTTACTTTCTAATATTAAATGTAAAATTTATTTGTAAATTAAGTTCGAAATTTATTATAATATATTTCTTTCAGAAAAATGTTAATGTTAATAAAAATCGATTTTGCTAAGAATATAGGCATTTAAGCAACATCGAATTTTCTGCTGAAAAAAAAAACCATTTAAGCTTCCAATTCTGGATCGGATGAGAATCTCTTCTCTTCATTCGATTTTTTTTTCTGATTGAGGGCTTTTTTTCTTCTTTCTGTCGTCGCTCTTTGTGTTAGGAGACGATGATGACCCGTTCGGAACGATTAAAATCAATCGCGCGTAATTTTCGTTTTCGTGCCATTGTGTGCAAAATTCAAATGAAGTGAACTCTCCTCTCTTCGAACCTCTCGTCACGCTCATAATCAATAACGGAGAAACGGCTATGACACTTTGAGTTATTGTCTAACAAAGAGGCGAGGCGCCAAGATATAACGCACAATACGTTTACACTGCTTAGATCCAATAATAAATGGAAATTTCGACGAAGCTCATAAGAAAATAATTGGAATAGAGGCGGAGATGGAGGGTGAATGGGTGGATGTGTAGGAAGGAGGAGGATAAGGGTGTAATACGTAAGAAAAAAAAAAGAGAGAGAGTCTAAGGATAAAGAAAAACTTGGGCTTGATCCAATTTATGATCCTATAATTCACGACGCGTTCAAATAATACACCTAGAAGAGAAGATGAATGAGTATTATTGTAATAACAAGATTATAAGGATCTTGATGTGTTGTTGGTTAAATAAAATTAAATAAAAATTTAATAATATTTGTTATAAGTTATTTTATTTTTCGTAACAACATTGTGTGTAAAAATTTCAATATCTGGGCAAGTCCGGGGTCGATGGGAAAGCACCGAATTGTAATTCTGATCAGATGCAATTCGTGCGATCAAATGAAACTTCACCTTTGCACTCTGCGCACTGAATATTCAATGATTTCCTTCTTACAAAATAGCATTTATCTCGCCGTCGTCGTTGCCCGGATTGCATAGTAAAAAAAAAAGGGAGAAGAAAGAAAGAGTCGTCCTCTCTCCTCATCGCGAGAAATGAACGTTCCGACCATTCGATGGAAGAGGAAAAAGGGTACCGAAACCCAAGGAAATGGAACAAAAAGAGTGTATAGATGAAAAATGAAAAAGGAAAGAACGGCTGCTTTCCATCTAAAACAAATATCTTTTAAAATTGCATTTCCCTTAAGCGCAATCCATTCAATTTCCATCGCGCTCATTAATTCTTCCCCTCCTTGCATATTATTAATCCCGAGCCCTTCATCACAAAAAAAATCTAATTCTCTGTCCTTATTATCTATATGTATCCACTTTCAAACTTAATATTGATCAAAATTGATTTACGTATTAATTATAACTTTGTTAATATATTGAATTCCCTAAATACGTTATGAAATTAGTTGTGTGGCATAAATAAAAGGAGAATGGTTTGCCAAGGGCTAGTGGAATTGAATATAATGCGGCATAATTTGCGGCCGTTCGAATTGGACGTAATTTCGTTTTTGGGAGACCGAATATGTTATATAATAATATGGGGGGGTCGTGTCGGGGCGAATTTGATTTCGGAACGATGCGGTCAGCAGTGAAGTGGATTTTATTAGCGTTCCCCGTTCTGCGTCTAATCCTTCGTCATTCGATGTGAAATTCCGGGTCCGAGGGAAGCAGCCGTGGGGGTGGCGGTTTCGTGCATGGACTATATAGGCTGTATATATATATATAGTGAGTGAGTGAGTGAGAGAGAGGAGTGTGTAAGGGTGCAGGGCGACCCGACACTAACGACTTACATCTTGATTCGAATATATTAAACACCGCGGCTGACGTGACTGAAATTCCGCCCCTATTAATAACAAGCCATACGTTATTATGGAGTGAAATGCCTAGGAACAAATTGGTATATTAGTCCTGATACGACATGACTACCAAATGGTGCAGAGAGAGCGCACGGCGGTAAATTTAAGTGCGAGAGCCTTCCCGTTTTACTGCCGCCTCCGCACATCCACCAGCTCCACCCTTCATCCTCCTCTTTTGATATTACGAAGAATCCCCATCCCCGATGAACCACCGGGCCGTGCACAAACGCCGTTGGCCACTTGTTTTAAACATTAAAACGCGGGATGAGACCGAATACGAAATTTTAATATATATATATAAAATATAGTAAAAGGGATGCGAGCCTTGCACAAACCGAATGCAAATTTATACCAAAATTGGGATTATTTTCAAGAAAACTATTCCGGTCAGGTCCGGTCAAATTATAATAATTTATCAATTATATTAACTTAATTTCTTGAAATTTATGAAACTGTATTATTATTATTATTATTTTAAGCAGTCTTCGAGACTTGAATTTAAATTGTTGCAAAATTAGAGAGCTAAATTTGCGTTCTGCTCTCATCACAAGTTTAATTATTTTGATTAAAACTATTACTTCAGCTTCTGTTGTTCAAATTATTGTGTAAATTATTAATATTTCAATTGAAAAATATTAATATTTGTTTTCTGCTTTGAATTTTTGAAATAAGGATGTAAAAATGAGAAATGTTTCGAGGCGTTTGTTAATATAATATTTATTTTTATTTTTTTTTTTGAAGAGAAAATGAATATGTTGAGTCATATTAAAAAGGGCTGGTTGCCTTTCCGCATTTTGAGTCCTAATCTGAATGTAAATTGTTGCGAAATGAGAGAACCGAGAAATTTGTGCCCTGACCCATATGGCGGGATGCAGCGAGGGGGCAACAACAGAGGAGACGTCTTCGGAGCACCTCCCGAGGCGGTCGTTCGAAATAACGAATCTCGCCGCCTTCGCAGCCGCCTCCTTCGAGCTCAACCACCTTCTTCTCGCCCCCCTTAGCACGGCTTCTTCCTTGCATAGGAACTACTGCTAAGTATATTGACTGTGAAAACCTCGTTACGAATTTCTTTAACAAGCCCACCCTCCGGTTTGCATAACGCAGCCGTATATTTAATGATGCGGTTTGGAAATTGCGCGAGATAATAATATGGAGAGGAAGATGGGAATTCTTTTAGTTCGCATTTCGTTTATTTTTCTTTTTTCTTCTTCGCATTTACTCGTTTATTTCACCACCCGAAAACGAGAGTAAGGGTGGTTTTGTTATATTTTTCGTTGCATTATTATCGTCGCGAAGGGTGGGCGTTCGACAATTTGCAGTTCGATTTCCGCTTTAGTTATGCCTTAATTGAAGGCAATCACCCCTTCATGAAGTAATTAGATTTAATTACCTGTCCCTCTCGCATCAACCTGCGCACTCTCTAATAGTCTCTTTAAACTGCTTTGCTGATTGCTCTTGACTCCCCGTTAAATGACTGGGGCTTCGGAGCAATTTGAATTTGAACGCTCGTCCTGCCCGTTTCGAATTTCCTGCAACAATCCCGGATTTCGGATTCCGTTCATTCGTTTCGTTTCGTTTCATTTGGGGAATATGATGTGCAAAGAACAAATACAAAACGTGCGCCTTTTTGCCTCTCTTCCCGTCTACTAATTAAAGCAAAGTTTCCCATCGATCCCACCACCCTATATGCATGTCTCTTTGGGTATGTGTGTATATATAGAGGTGTATGCGGTGGATTCGCAGACTGGAGGGATGTAATGATAGAGTGAGGCACGTTTCGATATTGATCAGCTTTTGGGGTTGATGGGCTGCCGATCACCAGACGTAACAAATGTGACATCACACAGTTCGCTGGCGCTATCTGCCATAGGAGCAGGAGGACGTGGAGGTGGAATAGGAGACACCAACAAAAATAGTTTATTGTTTCCCGAGCAGACGGTGAAAAATTCCGCAAAACGCGTTCCTCAACAAATTGAGATGAAAAGCTTCCAGATTATTATTGGATATTATGGCATCCTCTGAACCGCTTCGAACCTCAAATCTATATTTAGTTATCCCCCCAATCGCAGCGCACTCAACATCGACCTATTGCCATTACATTTGTCATTCATGATTATCTTACGTCATCGGTAATTCAATCGGAAATTTACAGTTTCCGATGCAACATATTTATATTTTTAGCATCCCATAAAAACATTAATTACAAATAAATTTTAAATTAATTAAAGATTCCTAATGAAAAGTTGTTTTAGACGTGAGGTGTTTAGTTAGCCGCACCAATAATTTTGCAAGAGTCGGCACTAAAAGTCCTTTAATTTAGTAAAACGAACCCCCTCGAAATAAGCCACCCTTCCTGAAATTATCTATCTTTCTCTTCACTATCTCTCTCTCACCCTCATACACATATAGAGCTCTGATTCTGCTGCACGCAGCAACTTCCGAATGAACTGCTGCTATCTGTCATTGCCGCTCCGATGCCACTTTAAATCTGCCTCCGCCATAAATTAATTGCATCCATTCTGCCACGGCCCACCGAAAAACGATAAATTTCGCAATGGAAAGTCCCTCATACATTTATTAATTTATTCGCCCATAAAATGCCATGACACATATAGCCTAGGAATTATTACCGTGCAAAGGGGAGGTCCTTCAATAACACGTCAGTATTCATAATAAAATTATTGAATACTGAGATTCATGCAAACCACATTACCTTACTTTATTAGTCTGGTATTTTCAGAGAAAAACAAATTTATTGCAATATAATGTACTTATTGGAGATGAATATTTACTATTAGATCAGGAAATGTGAAAGCTGAAAGCTCGATGTTATTAAACTAGATCTTAGAGCATGTTTCAGGAAATCAATATTTGCCGATCGTTTCTTGTTTCTCGTCTACTACTAAACTTGACACCAATATACGTATTACGTTTCAAATCAGGAACTGAAATCATCTGTGGAATCGAAGGATTCTTCAGCATCTTCTTCGGGATTATTCCGATCATCATAATTGAAAATTGGAGGTCCCGAACGATTATGCACGGACCTGTTCTTATTATAACGGCAGTTCGAATTTTAAATTCCCGAACGAAACACGATCGTTTGGCTTCGACCCAATGCACTGTACGTACGCAATATAAATTTCCAATTTCTATATTTACTCCGTGGAAACTGCACTTGTAAATATCTATAACATTACTAATTTCGTCGCGCCAAAACTGCGGACTCTCGCTCTAATCATCCATTATGCAATTCCCAACGATCTCGGCCAGGAAATTATTGAATCCTACACAAATCCCATCCGGTCGGAGTGAGGGAGGAATTTAATTAAAACTTTTATTTATGTGTGTTTTCGCGCAATTATTCTTGTCTCTCTGCTGCGCGTTTCGTTTCTTTTTACTCAATTCCTGAAGCGTTAATGAGTGGCGGCGTCGCGACGCTCACTAATTAAGTTACTGAACACTGCTAATATTTCCTTCAGAATTTGTTCCGAACTTCTTCCGTCCAAGTGTAATTGTTATCAAAATCTGAGGAAAAGAAAATCTTCGAAGAAGAGTTTCTCAGCCATGATGAAAGGCAAATTAATGCGAATATTCCTCTTCGGTTCGGTTTTCTCATTAGTGGCCGATACTCGAAGTGGGCGTGTAATTAATTAGGAATTAAGTATTCGCATCTGGTTTAAATGAGGTCCGGACCCCGATCAAACAGCATCTTTCAGTTTGAGGAGAGTGTGGAGTGTAAGAGGCTCGAAGTGGAGAGAGTCTTGACCGCGACTCCAGAAACTTGGGAATTTAAATTGATTACTTGTTTGTAATTAAGTCTATTAATAGGCGAATTTCTAGTGGATGCTTACAACTACCGACTACATATGTCGACATTAAAGCCATTATCGCACTCAAATTACGGCTAAAGGGAATTTAATGCCGACCGAGGGATTAGTTTGGTTGCTTTGGATTCCATCCCCTGCTGCCTGCTGTTGCCTACAACGACACGTCGGAAAAAATCTTTATCTTATTTGAATATACGAGGGCGGATGGCCTATGGACTGTAATCAATGTTAAGGGCGCAGTAATTAAGGGATTATCCTCGCTTAACCTACGGATTCAGAAGCGTTTTATACTCTTTTTTTTATACAGGAAATGTCCTTCGGAATGGGAACGCTGAAATGGAATTTATTTAAATTCGCCTAGGGATCGTTTACGCGCTCAGATTAGTTCTGGGATCCTGTTTATGTTCGAGGAAATTTTTAAATTTTCAAACCCTACCCGCAAAACCTTGATCACTTCTCCTCCACCAAACCTTTTAGTTTTATCTCCTACAATACCGAATGTTATCTGCCCAATTAAAACACATAAGCTTTGATGTTGATTTTTTTTCTACTTCTCTCTGAACATATAAATTTGTTGATTTTTACATCAAAGGGCTTTTTATCTAAACCTTTCAGCCGTTATCCTCTAAGAGCACTCTTCAAAAATCATTATAATTTTCTTTCAATTTTCACTAACAATTTAAACAATGTTAATTAAATAAATAAATAAATTAATTAGATCATAAATAAATTTATGTTTATAAAAATTGAATTTACAAAGTTTGAAATTTGATGTGCAACTTTGTTAAACTATAAAATAATCTTCGAGGATATTGAAAACTTTTTTATGTGACTCGAAGGTATATCATTTACCTGAAGTTGGTTTACGGTGTTAACCGGAAAAGAAAAGAGTAAAACCGTTGGATTTATTTATATTTTTTTAATTCGATTTCGTTTTATGGATGGGCGATAAATTTGATTTATATACGATGTGGATGGATGCAGGCGGTGTAATTTGGAGCAGTTTGGAAGCGTCGGAGGAGGAGAGGAATTGTAGTATGCAAGCGGCGGTGGTATGGATGGAGGCCACGGAATAAAGCTTTTGTGGTCTGGTTGGGAGGGCAATATAAAATAAGATATGCGCGCCACGGTTGTAAAACTAACATGTGCTATTAAGATCGGCACTTAAGGACTTATGATGGTCCTAAATCCGACATATATTCAGGGCTTTGATAACATAATTACCTCGGCTTTCGTCCATGAATCGGGCGGTAATGTCATTAGGGCCAATAGGCAAATGGCGCGCGGCCCTGGGAGATCTCCGAAGACTCCTCCGATGCGTTACATTGTCACGGCCATATGGCTTTAATTTCACCCATAAGTTAGATACCGTCCCAATGGTGGAATTATTAATTTCCATCCACCACCACCACCACCATTATTCTCTTCTTTCAACATTTTTATTCAGATGCAAATTACATCCCCAATTACAAGATAAGGCTATTTCAAAATTGCAAGATAAGGATACCCAAAAATCGGTTTTTATGCATGAATCTCCATGTATGTATACGTTCGTGTAGTTGCGTGAATTCAATTTCCTTTCGCGAATTCTTGGGGAGATTTATGGGGGAGCAGCGGAGGCCGATTATCGTAATTAATAGGAAATACAGCAATTTCACCGCGTTGCAATGAGTAAACCAATATTGGGGGGAGCAGCACCCGATACTAATCTTGTATAGGTTCCGAATTGAACGTGATATAACTAGATTTGCATCGGAACATAAATACACATACGCAGCGGAGATTCGTAACTTAATTACAAAGTGATTTATGGCGGATTTCGTAATTATTATTTTTTTCCGGTATTTTTTATTTGCGAACGAATTGATTTGCGTGCATGGAAAGGGTTAGAGTTGGAGATGATTCCGGCTGGTATTAATAAAGCTTAGCGTTAAAAGGGAATTAAGAGACAAACATGATGGTGCCGGTTCTTTGGGGGGGTTAAGTGGAAATGCAACCGCAGAGGAAGGCTCAGCTTCGGATGGATCGAAAAGTGCGATTTTCGGTTTACGCGAGTTTTCTGTTCAATCTCTTTTTTTTTATGTGCACGATGGAGGGACGGACCCTTTTGCGTTTTTGGAATCGATTTCGTGCCTGGAAGCCTAGAAGAGGAGCGGAGGAGTGTGGGAGGATGGAGGTGGTTGTTGTAGCAGCAAAGCAGAGCCATCCCGACCCCAAGATTAAGTAGTTTGAAAACAAGTTAAAGCCCTTAATGTTCTGCGAGGCTTTTGGATGTGTTCTATAAAAATAGTAAATGCCGCCGCGGTCGCTCTTCGCGCCTCCTCCCGTACGTTGCGATTTGTGTTGCCTTTGAAAACATGCAGCGCATAAATCCACGTCGGGAAGTCTGCGCGAGAATAATTCGGATAATTAGTTTAACTGCATTAACAAGTTAGAAAAGAGTCTCTCTCCTCTCCTCCATGTGAAGTTCTATATTAAAGTTCCGACTGCAAGGCGAAATCGATTGCTTAGAAACTTATAATTGCATTTTAAGCCTCTCTCCTCCGCCCACGATCCTCTCTCTCTCTCTCTCTCACACCCTCTAATACTCACTCCCTCATATACACATTCAACCTATTATTTCATCTCTCTCCTGCACTTGCATATTTCCTATCTCCTTCCAACACCTCCCCACTTTTCGAGCGGAACCATTTTCTCCGGGAAAACTGTTACCTAATAAGTCGCTCGCGCGGTTTTGCGCGCCTGCCAAATGCAATAAAAGCAATGCTAATTACGGCGCATTTATATAATTTATCTTATTTTAAACTTTTATTATCTTTCCGTGAAAGAGTTCCGCGAGCAGAAACGAAACCGTAATAGCTGGAAATAGTTCAGCAGCCGAATTGTTCGCGAATAATAATTTCCCGCACCGAATGGAACTTAAATCAATTTGTACTTTACGAAACAGCACTTTATCTTCAACCACTGCTTATTAAACAATCTTATTCCACTTTTCAAAGACGATTAAAACGATGATTTTATTTTCGATTAAATTATTTCATATATTTATGTTCTTCTCGTAATAAATATTGTTGTTATAAAATTGGTTTGTTTAATGAGAAAATAGCATTCAATTTCGCGGTGAAATGTGTTCGGATCATAAATCCGGCTGTCTGGAGGCTTATTACATTTGATGATGTTTTCGCACGAGAAATGCATCCGCAGCGAGTCGCAAATAAATCTCCTCCTCCGTTCGCGTTTTACTTTTGATGATGGCCTCGCCAGGAAATGATACCAAAGTGAATTCTATAAATCCTGCCTGTCGAAACTTTAGCATTTATTCCACGTGAGCATCCTTAGAAGAGGAGTAGGGACGCACGCAAAGTGGATTGCATTTGTCTTCGCTTCCTTATTATTTCTAATAATAAAAAATAGTCGGATCAGATTCGTTTCTGCTTGATAATTTAATAATGGTTGCATTCTTTTTATCTGGAGAAAAATGTTGGATCGTTAATTTAAATAAAAATTGGAAAAAAAAGGAAATGGTGGATGCGCCGGGTGCAGAGGCGAAATAAAATGGGATGGAAAGTGGAGGAAGAAAGCCGTGGAAGGAAATTGTGTAAAAGCGGAATAAAACGGGCGGAAGAAATTCTTTTGGCCTAGTAGACTGATTCTCATCAAGGGCCCTTGACAAATGCAAGCTCGTCTGAGCGAGGAGTCTCAGAGTAATCAGGACGAAGACGCTATAAACGTGCTCGCTACACTTCATTCCCCGCTCAACTACAAAGAATTTATATGTGTACATTTGTACGACAGTTAGACGAAATGGGCAGAACGGCACTAATGATACAGCGCGCCAATTCAGGTGCGCTTTTATTTACATTTCCTACCCCCATCCACGTTTATATGTACACGTACTAAGGGGGGGCGGATTCCTCGTATAACACGAATCTCGACGCCCCCGTTTCTCCATCCTCTCCCAAAAACGGGTTGTGTAATCCCGAGGCGTTTAGTAATCAGCTAAAAACTGAAATCCACCCTAGCGCGCGAAGACGCAGCAAGCGCAGCATCTCTACAACGGAACACCAACAACAACAACAAGTAGAACAAGAACAACATCGACGTTATAATTTTCCATTGTTGCGCAATCAGCTTGTGCATCTTGGGGGGATTGTCTTATCGCACGAGCCCCGTGACTGCACATCAATAAAACGGAACGCGCGAAGGCGCAGTTGGCGAAGCATAAGTGACGATCAAGACAGATCTCTTGTTTACCAGATACAAAACCTCCTCTTCCACCCCAACAGATACACAGAGGCACATCGAACGCCAGACGAACCCTCGCTCCTATATTCAAATAAGATAAAGATTTTCCTCCAACCCCTCTCATCCTTTTTGCTTTCCATTCCGAAAGTTGCGAAACTATTTACCGAACATCTTATTGTTCGATGTATTGTCATTCCCATATGCCGCAACCAAAATCCAGAATCAATCTCAGATTCTCCCATTCCAGTTTATTCTATTAACAACAACAACAAAGTCCTTTCAAAATTTAATAGAACAATCCTTTAAATCACTTACATTATTATTTATTTTTGTTATAAATATATTTGTCGTTCTTGCTGGATTTCGTGCTGGGTATGACATTGAAATGCTAAATGGAGACACTCCAAATTACAATTGTATTTCAAATCCTTGGGCTGTCTAGTGCCGTGACATTTTGACGAGGAGGGGAATTTCGGGGAGTTCTGCGAGGGCGTTCGGACTCGTGCGTCAGTGGGAGAGAGAGAGAGAGAGAGATGAGAAGACAGGACGAATTTTGCAATCCTTAAGATTAAACCGTGGGCAGTCCACTTGTCCGGTCCACATTGTCCTCCCTTCTCAACCCCCAGAACTTTCCGTCTGACAGGACAATTTGTACGTTGTTCTGTCATAATCTGCAGGACGGACGGAGTACACTCATATTAAATTGAGTTAACTTTGGAAGTGTGCATTTCGAGTGTTTTCAAAACATTGTCAAAACAGTTTGCTCATTCCGAATCGAATATTTTAGGGGGGCGGTCGTCACACGGCAGGACCTTAATTACTTTTATTGGTTTCCGTAAATTTATTTGTTAAGGGTGGAGAGGAGAGGCCGTTATTAATATAATTGCAACGAGTCAGGAGGTTGTGCTTCGGTTAATGGTTATTAGTTTTGTTTATAGTTGTACTAGTCGGATGGAATGGAAACTGCCTTATACATACACACACTACCACCCGCATTATGCGAACGTATCTAAATGTGTGTGTGTGTGTGTGTGAGGGTCCGACCAATCCGCCCAATAAAACGTTTAATTACTTGTCAATGGCAGACTCCTATTGCTACATTATTAGTTCCACCGTAATCTATATCCTTAATAGGAACAAATGTCTCGTTCACTCCCAACTATTTACAATCGATCACACCGGAATCTCTTAAATTCTATTGTCATTCCATTGCGCCGCATTCAGCGCAAAGCGTAAGTTGTTCGTACCCCTTTTGTTGCCAAACCCTTCACGCCACAAGCAAAATGTAACATCATCGTTTTAAAACCCTTAATTTTCTCACAGCTCATTCCATAATCCTTTATTTACAATATATTTTAAGATCAATACTTTGAATTTACTTCTATGTTATTAATGAAATTTTAATTAAATCAACGTTATTATTTTTTCTATTCTTCAATGAAATTATTATTCAATTAAACAGAAGTCTGTGCGAGAGGGAATTAGCATATGAATGTGTGGCGCAACCGAAATGTTACCGAATCGCTGTGAAAATATTATAATAAAAAAAAAACTTAACAAAAAAAAAATAAACGAGGAACGGTAGAAATCCGGATAAAGGGCGGCAGCATTGATTGGCGGGTCCGGTTTTCTCACTTCCTCTCGCACGTATTATTATTATTATTTTTTTTGTTCGCACATTTTTTCCCTTTCAATCGACGACGAAGGGAGGGCGAAAATTTATATTTGAATGGTATTATATTATATGCTGAAAATCGAACCGTTTTGCTGGCGAGTGTGAGAAGCGTATGAATAATAAATAATAAAAAAAAATGTATATAATAAAACGTACTGGGAAGTGATTTTCCGTGTTTCTTGATCCCGCATCAATATATCAGTTTCTAGGGAAGAAATTGGAGTTGAGGCTATTACAAAAAAAAAATGAATCACATGAGCACACACCTAAATACACACGTAGATCTAGTTGGCTTTGTAGATGCAAAAAGCTGAATATCGGCATATGCTTGGCTTTCGAAGGACTAGATTTTGATTTATTGACAGGCATATGTCGGAATTCTACTTGTAGTACTGCACGACAATAAGAAATGATGGTTTGAAGAGTAATTCTCTTTCAGCCATTGTGATTCGATGGTCGGCCTGGGCATGGACAGCGGCGCAAGACTGTTTACACCCAGGTACGTGTGGACCCTAGGCCCACCAAACTTTAAATTTACAAAAAAAAAGATCCGAAATTAACAGAACTTAACAATTTCAATTAAAATGTTTAACAAATTTTCTTCTTGGAAATTTCAGAACAGGGTAGTTTTTTTTTTGTTGCTATAAGGTTGGAGGGTCTACGGCTATCGATGTTGTGCTGTACATACTACTACAATTTTCCGATGTTATTTTATTTTTTTTTTCAAATTAATTTTCTTTCTTTGATTTTTTATTTTTTTTTGATTTAAAAAAGAAATATAGTTTAGCGCCACACCACCACGTGCCTTAGTTTCATAACTCTACGTACACGATGTTTCATTAATGTTTACAGTTTATTTTTTCTTTCTCCTTCGAAAACACTCATACAAAAGCAAAAGCCAAGACTTTTTTGGTATTTCGTTTTTTCTTCCTTTCTAAAGTAATGTTATCTTATGTTGTCTTTTAGGGGATTCGGATTTATCACCTTCGCCGATCCGACCAGCGTAGATAAGGTATTAGCTCAAGGCACTCACGAGCTGGACGGTAAAAAGGTACGATGCTTTTATATTATATTATTCTTACTAGCAGATTCCTTCAAATCATCCCTTCAGGCCACAACGTTTACATCCCCTCAACCTAAACAAGATCAAAGTTGAAAATCTACAATTTTATCAACATTTTTAATTCTTTGAAACAATTAATTCAAATATTAATGCGTGTTATTGAAATGGGTTTCAGTTATTGCTATTACTATTAGAGAACCCTTTAATAAATTGTCAAAAATGAGAGGTAGGTTTAATACTTTGCAAATATATGTATCTGTGTATATATATATATTCCTAATACTTAATTACAAACTAATCCCAGCGTAATCCAAAGCTAAGCTGATCTAAGTAGGACCCTCTAATCTCGTGGAGTAATTCCGAATGTGTGGGGCTGGGATGGTTTTGGGTGGAAAAGGGATGGCGCGGCGAAGTTATGCCGCTTATTTATACAACTGCGGCATTGTCGGATGTAATGAAAGTTTTCGGTTGGGTCGGGTTTTGGCGCCGAAAAACAATAACGCGAATACCGCGTTTTGTTTAATTTTATTTCATCTGTTTCTGCGCTCAAGGCTTAGCTTAGTTTTATTGTTTTCGCCATCATTAAACGCATTCGAAAACTGGCTGTATATTCAGTAATATATTTTACTGCTGGGAATCGATTGTGATATTAAGTGGATTAAAATATAAATGGCGAACGGGTGATTAAAAACTGATGAAATTAATTCCGTACAAGTATTAAAATTTGTTAAATCCCCTTCCCTCGCGTAATCTGTTGGCGGATGATAATTGTGCTGACTAAAACCTAGGGGCGGAAGATAAGGAGTCCAGAACACACACACACACACACCCTTGGCCCCCCTTTTGCTTCCTGCTGCGGATGCAGGACGAGGAAGAGTGGAGAGCGACACATAAGCACACTCGAAACTCGAACTCTCACTCTCCTGTCTTTTTGCACCCCTTTATGGGCGAACGAGCCACCACCCGCAGATTGGGATTATATAACGTCTCTCTATATTTATACACGTACACATATAATGTACATTTCATACACACAAAATCACACTGCTTCATTCTCTCTCTCTCTTGCGCCATGCAAAGCTTGCGAATATGATGCGGTTCAAGAGCAATTAGTAACCACGTCTGTCACTGTCTGCTGACGGCACCAGACAGCTCGACAGCTTCTCAAAAAACTTAAAATGGAAACCGTTTCAACTTTATGCGAATTTCGCCCCGCTTCATTAAATCACGGCCTTTTGTAAAAATGTAACGTTTTCGCGTGACTTGCATACGGAAAACGAAAATGGAAAAGGAGAAGGATGCAGTGGAGGAAAAAAAAGTAGAGTAAAATAAACGACGACGGAGAGAGACCAGCAATCTGCGGGTGCGTGATGGAAAGAGGGAAAACATCTCGGACGAAGTGGAACGGGAAAAACTTTTGTTAAACGGAAAAGCTTAGTTTCCAAAATCGAATCGCATGTTAATCACTTAATTTTACAAACTTTATATTCAGCATTCAAAAATAACTTTTTCAAATATTGAGAATTCACTTTAAAAAAAATTAATCTCTGATTACAATTAGGGATTTATTAAATTTATTTATTGAATATAATTATCCTAATTAGGTTTGTGCATCTTATACCAAGTGGGATTAACATAATTACTAAGCCGGAAGCGGATTCGGTAATATATGCGTCGGAATTCCATCCAAAATGCGACTTAATTAATATGTGCCCGATTCAATTACTACGTGATTATATTCTAAACACTAGACGCTGTGATATGTGCGGATGCACGGATTCCTGTTAAACCGATACGGTGTCGGGACTGCCGGAAAATGTAACCCCCGCATTGTGCTCGGACAGAATTTCTTTTTCCGACAATATTCCAGAAATCTCTCCATCCTGCTACCACTGCACACGCCTGAATAATAGATTTAGGGTTTTGTGAAAGCTATATGCGAGAGAGGATGGCGAGACGGCTCGGAAATGAGTATGTAAAGTATGATGAAAATTTGATCATAAGGTGGACGCCGGTATACACACGCGGGATTTCTGGAATAGTCGGAGCGGGTCGGGTGGTGTGTGTTAGAGCTAGGAAGCAAAGCAGCAATGACTATTCGATTCCTCTAAAGCCCAGATTGAATCCTTATTGAATATTTATTTACGATCCTTGGAAGGGTTCTCATGCTCCTCCTTCACGGTTTTTAATGCCAAATACCTAGAACACACTCGCACTCGCTTCCCACTGAATATTTCAGCGAAACAAACGGCGAAGAAAAAAAAAAACGTTTCATACAAATATTTCAGTTTTCAGTCAAGGAATATCCGTGGATGGGCACCACCTATTCGCGTAATAAAATTTTTAAGAGGTATGAGATTTCCAGGGGCTTCATGTGACTAACCCTTCAAAAACAAAAGAAGAAAAACAGACGGCGCTTGGGAAGAGATGATGCGGCGCCACCACCACCGCCGCCTCTTCTTTATCTGCCCGCTTTTCTCCGGGATCCGTGGCGTTAATTTCTCATGAGTATGGCAGATGTTACACTCAACTTCCAGAAACTAAAACTATCAACTTAAATAAAACTCCCGCGCGCGCTCTGCACGTGAAATGCTCACTCCCCCGTTGTAAATTGTAATTTCATACAGTCCTTAGCCCTTCATCCCTTCACCATCCCCCAATCTCCGACGACGAAGAAAAGGGGGGACAAATGCGATATTAATATTTCAAGGAGCTCCGCGCACAAAAATAAAGCAAAATCATAATGGCATTATCGAGCTGCGTAATACGGCTTTAATTAAAGCCTCAAAACTATCCCAAAAATACAATTACCAAATTCATTAATTAACAGTAAATAAATTGCAATTCTTACATTAGTAATTTTAAATTAATTCATGAAAAAAAATAGATTTATACATCGAAAATGTATGTATTTTATAAAATTGTTGATATTTCATTTGAGAATTAATAATTTTTTATTTTTGTATTAAATTAATTGAATTTGTCTATTATTTACCCGGCGCATCCACCATGTGAAATTTTCAAACAAAATGTTATTAAGATATGTTAATGAAGAAAACATTGATTTAAATTGGGTTTAGTATTCTGTTTTAATATTTCAAAGCTCAATGGTCAGACATATTCCGTTGGGATTGAAACGTTTCGGTTGCGGTTCAGTTACTTCAGATATCCAGTTAATTGCTCTCCTTTGGCATTGATTCGGTCAGTGTTGCTGTCAAGATGCAAAGCAGTATATTTGACCCTTCGGGCAAGCAGGTTACAGACCTTTTCGTTGAATCAGACTTGGATTAATTTAACCAAATTTAACTCAAATTCATTCATGTTCATCGTTAAGCTTTACACTTCATTTAATTCAGTGCTATATTTAGTTTTTGTTATTAAGAAGATGATGATATTTGATGTATGCAATGTAGGAAAATTTGGATGATTCCCTGCGGTGACGATGAGGGTGGGTTCTTTAGCTTTCGACAATTGCTGCACGCATTATGCATGTAAATTAATAACGTTAGCGCCAATAATATTTCATCAAAGGTTAAATTGGAGCATTAATGGGAAATATGATTCAGATGGATATATAATATAATGTCGGGATGATATCGTTCGTGTGTATGTTGTGTGTGCGTTCGCAACGGGGTGAATATGTAATATTTAGGGCGCTGTTGTACGTTATCTGGAATTGCGGCGGGTCTCTCGCTTGTACGATGGGGTACGTCGAGGGTTTTGGGGGTTGGCGGATTCTCGGGGTACGCGAGATATAATTGTGTGTTTCGGGGGGGTTGTATGTGCATGTACGTATACATATATTAGCAGTGCGATGAGACCAGCGTAATGTAATATTTGTGTTGCGGTTCATCTCCCGATTCATTAGTATTAAACAGACATACTACGTGCAGGGTGGAAACACCCAACATCCAACACCCACCGTGGAAATCTTAACAACTGCAATCTTAATAATGACATGCAACGCGCACGCAATATCCGTTTAATTAACTCGCAAACTACACCAAACTCAAATAATTCCGAAAGCACCCCTCTCGCGCGTAGCAGCCGCAGAGATCGATGGGTTTCACTCGAAAACCCAAACCCAATCGACGTTTCCACCAGAACATGAAAATCAATTTTGAGTTGCTGAAAATAAATAAATGAATCGTGTAGTTTAAAAAAAACAACATATATACGAAATGAAACAGCAAATTATTGTTCAACATCGAAATGATACACACGATACATGATAATTTGTAAATATTTAATTTTTATGCAGCAACAAAATTTACCTTTTATTTTCCATTTTTTTTATTTGAATTTCCTCCACCCTCTGTTTATCAAACAATTTTACAACTACGAAAGCAAACACTTCCGAATCCACGTATTATTTCTGATAAACGTGTTATTACATTATGACAGGTATAAATCAATCATTTTATTACAAAATCCACAGTTTTTTCCGTCTCAATAATTATATTGTAAATTAAATTAATTTTTATTTTTAAATAATTAATTTAATAATATTCATTTTGAATAAATTAAATTAAAATATTTTCTAGAAAAACTTACATCTTATTTGCAGGTGCTGAAAAATTATTAAAATTTTATTGTCATGAAACTAAAGAGTGCAAATCTGTTATTTCCAATGGACTATTGCAATTTCCCCACACTCGGCTAAAAAATAATGTAAATATACGCGTATCGGTAAATATTTTCAGTTTAACACCAGAGGCGTCCGTTCGAAAATCAATTGCAATTTTAATGAACACATTGCAATATGAAATTGAAAATTACCGTAGTGGAAATAAAACGTATAGTTTACATTACTGCATACGAGATTAAAACCAATTGGAAAAGTTGAAACTGCTAATATGGAATTTATATAATTTCGATGAAGGAAAAGTAAAAAAAATAATTTCGATTGTAAGATTGTAATAATTTTGTGTATATTTTTTTATTACAAATGTGTATTTAATATTTGCGTTTTATTGCGTCAGCTGAAGGCAGTTACGACGCTTTTGATTATTTTGTAAATGGGGTTGTTAAAAGTGTTATACGAGTTTAATCTGCGATTGTATTCGAAATGGAATGCAGGCGAAGACGTCGAATTATTTATTTTTGCCTCTCGTTTATTAACAAGGATTAAACAGTTTATTTAAATTATCTGTGGGTGTTAGTGTATAACAAACGGGTTTCTTGAGGGAAGTTTGCGAGGAAATATTTATTTTGAGGTTTAGTTCGGAGGCGCTTTCAATTAAAGTTATGTTGCCATTAGAGATCGACGATAAGTGTGCGGCGCGGAATAATAACGTACACATCGGGAATTAACATGGGAATTAGCGCGCACTAAATATGGATTCAAAATATTTGCAAGTTAAAAGATTACATCCGCAAAACGCGTTTACATGCGCATTAATCACATAGAATAAATACATTTTCGGTTAATTTGGATACCGAAACTCTCTCGCTCCCTTTTTCTCCCGCACTCGCATTCATCCTTCCTGCCTACGTTTTAAACGCAAACACAACAAAACGGGGGAGTTTCGCTACATTATTATTCCGACAACTCAATACTCTGGCAAAGCGTTCGCCGTGTTACGTATTCATCAATCAAAAACCCAACCAACCCCTCAGATTCACACGACAGAAGTTTTAAACTAATATTAAAAATTTACTCTGAAACTAATGAAATCGAACTTCTCTTAGAGATATTGCAGGGATAGAATTTCTTTATTATATAATTTTTTTTTTGCTCGTTTTTCGATTTCGATTTTTCACCCTCGCTGCGAAAAATCAATGGATTAACTCATTAAATCCGCCCCGCGCGCGCATTGTCTTAATAACCAAACAATGGAGGGTGAATACCTTCAATGAAATTCCAACCCTTCGTCGTCGCTCCAAAGCGAGAATTGTAAATTAATCTTTACTCGCTCCCTCGACGCTTTATTCATACTTCTACCCTTTTCCTCCAATCATACTCTCCATCTTAATAGGATTAATACTTTAAAAACATATTCGATATCTCTGAATTCATCATTCAAAATAATAAAAGTAGCTTCAGACAAAAATCATATGCAAATTAAATTGAAGTTAAATTTGCATATAATGTTAGAGCAATATCAATTAGATTACATTTGCGTGATGGAATTTTGATTGATTATTATTGCAATGATAATATATTTTTTTTTTTGGCTTTGATACATTAATTTATATAATTTAGCCGAATTGGAAACGTACCGGCTTTTGCATGGCGATACGCAATTTCCAATATATTCTATTATATATGACGTTATTGGATTTCAATAACTGCCTGGGTGTTTTGCTAAAATAATTGAAACACAATTGGTTCGTCGAAGTGCTGCAGACCGCGCTCTTTTCGCGCTGTTAAACAATAAAACGCGTACATGAATTTACATCACCGACCAAAAAAAAATAATATTACATTAAAATAACGTTACAGATAGGATTAAGTTTCTTTATAAATGAAATACAATCTCGGAATTAAAACATAGGGAGAGAATTTAATTTCCGTTCTTTAAAAAAAAATAGATTATTGCATTGTTGCAAATGTGTTAGGGGATGAAAAATTGGTGGAAGCGCCGGATTTTTTTTGAGACGGTATTGAAAACGTGGATCCGGTGTCGGCTGAGGGTGGTGGATTAGAGAAGAAGGGGTGGTTGTAAATGTGTAACTGATAATTGAAATAATATCCTATTCAAATAGAGAGGAAGAATTTAATTTCCAGGCTGCGCCATTTTTTAAATTGATACACGGTTCACTCGCTTTACACACACTCTGCTACGTCCATTCACGTATAGTACAGACACATGCATACCCTTGCCTGCCTCAATTATTTTATCCAATTACTGGCGGGATCGAATGAAATGCGGTATCGAATAATTCAGAATTCAAGAATACGCCAACCGAGGCGAACAAGTCCACTACAAATTCATTTCCTCCCTTCAACCATCCACACTCCCCCCACACATTCACGAAATTTCAAAACGAACCCTGAAAAAAAAAAATACAAAAAGTTCCAAAACTGTAATGAGACAGGAATATTCACGAAAAAAAAAAAAAAAGTGAAAATGAATACAGAAATAAATAAACAGCAGGAAGTTGAAACCGCTTCGCGAACCGACGAGAGAAATAAAAATCAACGAGAAGAGAGTATAATTTAAATATTTAATTAATTCTTTTAATTACGTCAGCGCTCCCCGCATATTTTTCCAAGCTCTAACGATATAACTTTGAGTTTTTCACTTCAACATCTCTCCTGTACGTGTGCGTGCGTATGCGCGCGGATTATTATTAATTTAAAAATAAAAAGATTGGGGGGAAAGAGAAAATATGAAAATAAACATAAGTACGCACGCAGCAAGGGTGAAAGTAAACATAATGTAGTTAGAATTTTAATTCTTACCCATTACATGAGAAATTAATGAAGTCATAGGCTTAACTCTAACATTATTATTTCAATTTTGAATGCACCTATAAATTTGAAAAAAAACTATTAAGATTCGGGTATATATTTGATTTTCTCTCGATTGCTCGAGAACGGAGTTATATAATTATATCATCTTATAACCAAATTAATGATGAAAGTCTTACCATTTCAATGGTTGCAGTGGCATGTTCGTGCTATTACGCAATGAGCTGTCAAAAATTGCGAGTTTTTACCTTTCGGTTTTTATTTAATTTCACGATTTTCAGGAAAACTGTTCCACTTTATATAACTTTGTATAATCTTAAGTAGTTCTCGAGATATTCAACGAAAATGACCACTTTATGCGAATCCTATTAACGTGCGATTTTCAATATTTGTGTATAAATTTTAGTACCGCAGTTTTATGTTTTTCACGATTTTCATGAAAACTATTATACTTTATTCAATTTTCATTGTTGCATATGAAAAAGCATTGTAATATGAAACTAATTACGTATTTAATGTTATAATTTTCCGTAATGTGAAAAATGTGTGGAATTTTTGCTTTTTGTAATGTATGGAATTTCGTGAAAAATGTGTGGAATTACTTAAGACAATTACATAATTCAACAAGAATCATAAACTGGCAAAAACCTATAAATTCCTACGTTTATATTTGATATAGTTTCTGATGTTATTATTATTTCAATGAGACTGAAAACTGGTGGATTTCTAAATGTATTTGGATAATAAATAATAACACTCGTCGTGCGAAAAGTGCACTATAAATTCGATATATTGAAAAGGATATGTTCTGGAAGTACCGAATGAGTTAATAAGTTAAGATGTCGTGTGTGTGTGTGTGTATGTGCTTTTTTCGTGCTAGTCGCACGTAAAAAAAGGGTTCGCCTGCGAGGATTGGGCAAGGGCAAAAGAGACAGAGAATGGATGTATGGTTGTAGCGGGGGTGGAACGGAGAAGGGTGAGGAGGGAGCATATTGCGGGCTTTCGAGTGGGCCTGTTTCAGATCGATCGGGTCGCTAATATATGGGCAGGCGGCCCAGGGCAGAACCGGCCATCATCTGCAGCCGTCGAAGATTCATTGCGAGCCCTCCATAATCCACCCCAATTACACCCACACACCCGTCAATAAATAGACGAAAAAATAAAATAAAGAGGTGCCACCAGGAAAAGATGGGAGAGCAGAAAGGGAGAGCGAAGGAAGTTGTAATAAATTACTCTTTCAAAAATTATATCATCATCTCACAAAAAAAAAAATCTTACTTTTAAAATTCAACATTTTTTTAAATTAAAAAAAAATAATGAGAAGATCGATTGATTGTGATTGATTTTGTTGAAACGTTGTTTTTCCTATGAATAAATAGGTGAGATGAAGTGGGAGACATGCAAAGATGAGAAAGGTGTGAAGGATGAGAGAGATGAGGTAGGATTAGCGACGAGCAAAAAAGGAAATCCGGAATAAATAAATAAACTCTGAATGAACCCCCGATCCTCTTGAAATTCTCGCCTGCCGTCATCATTAACCTAACCTAACCTCGAAGAAAGAAAGGGAAACAAATTGAAAACGTTGTCACGCGAAAATCGCGCCCGCGACTAATTAAAAGCGGAATCATTCCTCCTCATCCTCCACCTCGGTTTCTGTGGTTCTTCACCAACTCGCGTACAAAGCCGCCGGGAAATATCAAAAGATTTCTTTGAATTCGAAACACCCGCACACCCCATCGTCATCATCATCATCAACATCATCCTTCTCGTTCGCGTCTTGATCACGCCGAAACAACGGGTCGCACCTGCAAGAGGGCGCAAACAAAGGCGCTTTCGGTGGAAAAGGGCTTTTAATTTAACCCCAATTTATAATTCCAAAACCAACCCTCGAAACGCTACAGCCGCAGCAGCGCGCACAAGACAAAAGTAAACCCTCGATTTTCCACGTGAGATTTCCAAATATTGTTTTAACAATTCCGGTTCGTTCATAAAATATATGCTTAATACGTACATAATGGAACGAGGATTATTTAATTTACTGATTGCTTTAATTATTACCAACAACCCACATTTCCGAAGTTTCGAGTTTGATTGATAATATATTACTTATCGGCATCGATTTCTTAATCATTTGTATTAGCAGGAATTAAATATTAGTATAAATATTTTCCGGCGCTAATTGTGTTTGCAAACAAACATCCCAAACTATTATGCAAGCCCTCCGAGGCTGTTTATTACTAACTATTGTTGTGTACGTTATACGCTGAAAATGTAAATATCAATAGTTCGCAAATAGGGGAATCCCCTCGTCAAATAACACATGCACATAGCGAAGTTCTGCTCATGATCATGCACATACGCTGTTGGGGTGTCCTGAAGCAAAACTGAATATAAGGAAATACGAAAAGTAAGAAAAGAAAAAAGAAGTATATTGTGTAAGAGAGAGGACTCCTTTTCGCACTTCCATTTCATTCCGAATTCGCCCTGGAATCTGAAATGCTTAGCAGGATTCTATTTCATCCAAGTTTACGGTGACGCTGCTGAAATAGAACTGTTGTGCACTTACGCGCGACGGATTTAATCAATAAATGGGCTTCGAAATCCCCAAAAAGAAGTACCAAAAATACTGTGTATGTATATATATATATATATATACATACATCGACAATTTATTACGAATTAATTCGATTCACTGCCACACGTACTACAACAATCGCAACACTAAATTTTCGCTGGGACTCGGCTACAGCTGATAAGCCCAACTGCACACACAAAAACACAAACCTACCCCAAATACACCCGACCCCTTCGAAAAAGGCTTCAATTCAACTAAATCGTCGATAGCCTGAATAAATTTCTGATAAGATTTTTTTGTGTTCGTTGTTTGTTGGTTTTGTTTGGTGCGGTGTACGGGGGTTGGAAAAATGAAAAACATTAAAAACTTGCAGCTCTCAATTAGGGGTTGATTTTGGATCAACAATGAACAGAAACTTCATGCTGAAACAACCCTTATTCATTAGCAATAGCTACTCTCTAAATGAAACTTCATATATTTATGAATCTTACCACTAGAAATGTCAATGTAAGTCATTGGCTTCAATAATTCTTAAAGGGAATGATTGAAAGTAAAAACACCTTAGGGGTGAGTTTAATTCGAAAATAAAAGCCGCGGATAATTTAGCAGGGAAATTATTGCGGTATCGCATGGGGCTAATAATATCATATATATATATATATATTTTTATACCGCTCCAGGGGGGTTGTGTGTGTGTGTGTGGAATTGGCCTTTTCGCGCGCGATAAAATTAAAAGCAATTTGAATTACATTCCGAGTGAAATGCATTATTTCTCCGGCGGCGAAGAGAACGATAAAGCGGCGGCGGCAGCGTCGGCACTATATTATTATTTCTGCAAGTGGATTAAGTGTGAGGGGGCGGCGGTTTTAGGTGCGCGCGAGAAAAGGTGCAAAAAGGGAAAAAAAAGATAATAATAAGGAAGGCGGAGGCATCGGATAGAAGAAAATGCAGTTTAGATGGAAATGATGTAAAAGTAAATTGTGTTTTTGAGTTATTTGTTTGGCGCGAAGTGCGGGAAGAATAACTGGAAGAAAGAAGAAATAAGCAGGATGGAAGAAGTGAGGTAATAAGAGGGAGGAGACCGGAAACGGAATTATGTAGATAATGACATTTCGGAGTAATAAAAATTTAACTTTATCTCGTAGTGAGCACCGTCGGAGGCGACGGCGGTGGAAGCGCGCCTTTTGTCGAGAGAGGACCGCTTAAAAAGGCGCCGCTGCATCTTAGTTTCCCATTGCACTAAATTTTATTATTATTTTAATTTTAAAAGGCAGCCGGCTGGAAACCGGAGATAACTTGAATTAGGTTGAAGTAATCAAGTTCTGTGTCTCGGTTTTTCCCTTCTTATATATATATTTTTTTATTTCATTACTATTTTCTTACAAAATTAAAATCATCCCTAATTATTGCTAATGCAATTCCAAAGTTTTTCCAACAGCGTGGAAATATCTTCACGTTTTTTTTTTAAGTACGGTTATTCGAAAATACGTTTGATATATTTTATAGATCCGATTATTTACTGTTGAAAACACCCATAAAACTCGCTCTAATGAGATTATTTTTATGCCACGTAAATTGAATATCGATTTTGTAAGATTTATAAAGCGTGAGGATTATCGCCTTATTATATATAATCTTTTATTATTATTTGCGAGTTTCGGTTCATAAAGAAACTAGATATTTATCATTAATTATTAAATTAATTGAATAATTTTATTAAATTATTAAATATTTAGGGAATATAATTGGATTATCGTATGGGGTGAAAGCAGGTGTTTTAATGACTATTAATTAACAAAGTGTAAGCTTGAATGTGATTAGTTTAATAGTCAGTGTAAATTCCTCTTATATTAGTTTTCGTTTTGCGGTGGCTAATAACTGAAGAATGTGCGAGGTGGTGTAGTGTAAGGGGTTGCAAACGGCGAAGATATATGAGGGCCTTATAGGACGGCTCTAATGTTGTAGGCCGCCGTTGACTTATGAGCCTTATTCATGAGGTCTGGCCCATTACGACCAATGCCTATCTTTTAGTACACCGACATGCAAAACCCAGGACTCTAGAGCTAAGCTGATTTAAAACCATTCTCTTTGATTAAAGGATTCAACCGACCACACATACACACACACACACTAGTAGTACATTTATTTATCGGCGGGGAAGAGAGGCTTTTGCTTTAAAGCCATTTCGCCGCGTAAAACGGCACAAATGAAATTGAGAGACTCTTTCCGTCCTCGAATGATTTGATTATTGCCTCCCTTAGATGTGGGTCAGGCGCGCACGTACATGTATGCACTCACTGGGGAGGCCAGAAACTGAAAGAGGGGGAAACCTGGAAAGATGAAAAACTATAAATTGGAGTGTGGCCGTTTCTCCCGTGGAGGCGATTGTCAAAAAGTGGAAAGCGTAATTGCGGAATTGAGCCGTGAAACCAATCATGTCTGGATGAAATTGAACTACGGCCGGGGGAGAACCGGCCCGAAACTGGCCAGTGGTTGCTCTGCTCTGCGACCCTTATTTTTATACGTGTGCGAGCGACGAAAGTCCCCTGCGATCGATATACGTAAGGAAAGGAAAAATAATATATAAAAAAAGAGAACATGTAGAAGGAGCGAAGGAGAGCGACGCACACCATCCCCTAAACGTTTCCTATCATATCGTTAATTTTAAGATGTGCTGTAAACTGGGCGTTTATTGGCACCAACTCAAACGCACACAGTCGGGAGGGTGAATGAGAGAAAATGGACCCAAACAAGGCGAAGAACCAAACTCCCCCGAAGAACCGAAGGCAAAAGAAAGGGACGAAATAAATTATATGCTTCGGGGGTGGAAAATTTCTAAAGTTTTTCTTCTTCTGGGAGAGGGAGAGAGGCTTTCTTTTGATTGCCCATAATGCCCACTATTAGAGACGCGCCCGGGAAGGAAGGAAATGAGAATGGAATAATTCAAGCAATTCGTTTATTGCCACTCGTAAAACAAGCAGAATAATTAAAGATCTTACCCGACTTACGAAATCAGCATCCCTCCATCCCATTTGCGCGTACACGCCACCCCTTTTTAACATTTACTACCCCCTCACAAAAAAAAACCTTTTTTTATTTGCACTTGAACTAATAAGAAACTTCATTTTTCTGTTACAGATAGATCCTAAGGTAGCATTTCCAAGAAGAGCACATCCAAAGGTAAGCGATTATCCATTAGTTTTATTAAGCATTGAATTATGTAAAACCAATTTCCAGTATTTAAATTTTCATTAGATGTTCGGAATAAAGAGAATTCTCACAATATTCTTTAATTGGATTTGAGAGGAAAATGATTTGTCTTTTCGTTATACTTATGGAAATTCTTGAACAAATTGTTTATTAATTATCACTTAACGAGTAGTAGAATTAAACTAGAAATTTGAAATGGTAATGGAAATCTTATGTAATCGTTAATGGGAAAATACCAATATTCAATTGCTAATTAGACGGTAATTATTATAACCGTATCTGGAATCGGTGCAATAAAGAATTGAGGTTTATGGTACACCGGAAACTGCAAATTGTAATTATTTTGCGTATTTTATTTTCAAATTTTATTTTACATGTCGAACACGTTGAACCGTTAATGCTAATCAATTTAATTAGCGGAGTTCGGAAGGATTAATGCGGGATTAAAATTCATTGAAATGTTTGCTGCGAGAGTGCAGATTTTTGTCCGTATTTGAGTGTGTTTCATTTGGTTTGGTCATCATCATCGTCGTCGTTGCTGCCGTTGCTGTTGTTGCAGTATTTTTTTTTTTAAATTTATTTGCGTGCGGTTTTAAAACGTTGAGGTGCGGTGTGAATAATCCTCGTACGCAAGAGTAATTTCAATTAAAATTTCGCTATTTGTGTTTAGATTATGTTGGCTTTAATTCGACCCATATTCGGTGGGAATTATGGGAGGCTGTGCCTGCTGCCTGCCTCCCTCACACCGCATCCCTCTTCATCCACCAGCCAACCGAGCGCACAGCCTCAATTGTGATTATTGCAACTCGCCTCTCACCCTCTTGTTAAGTGTTTCAAAACCCGACCTGTCTCTGCTAGAGTCAGGGACATCTACGGATGTGTGTATGTATGTACACAGCATGTGAATATATGTGTGTGTGTGTGTGTGTTTCCACGAGAAAACCCCTTCAACTTGGCTCCTTTTCAAATATTAATTCTGCAATTACCGGTTTTATTCAGGAGAGAGGAGAGAATGAAAGAAGGACAAAATAAAACGAGATGAGGAAGGAGAAGCTGAAGAATAATAACAAAAAAAAAACGAAGAGAGAGAGAAAGAAGAGTCCTTTCAGTCCAGTTTTTAAATTCGCATTTAGCTCTCTCCATGTGTCTCTCTCTCTGTCATTCAAACACGCTTTACATCTATCTCCATTTCTCTTCAGCCGCGCGCTGTCTTTCATCCCTTCGGCTCCATTCCACCCCTTTCGTGCGCATTTTTATCCGAGCCCTCCTTCCTCTACACGTAGCAGTTCCATTCTTTCGTTAGCACTACTTCTTTTCCTTTTCTTCGGCTGCTTTTCATACGCTCCGTCGTTTCTTTCTTTCCTTCCTTCCTTTCTTTCTTTCTTTTTTCACTTCTTTTCTTTTTCCACCGTTGCGCGCGTTATTTGCGTCGTCTCTCTTGTTAGACGTAAATGCGTCGCCCCGATTTATGCAGCTGCATAATGCCGTAATGGCCTATACGTGGAGCGCGACTTTGTTTCCAACTTGAAAATCGTCCTGCGAGGATCCTGCAAAACGCTCCCTGCATATAGTATGTTAACGATGCGTGAGTCGCTCCCCGATAGTGTGTCGCGAACTGCTGCGACGATGATGAGCCCTCAGGGGGATGAATGATATGGACCGGAATCACTCTCATCACGTTCCAACCATCCACCCCCATCGCAGATTCACCTCAATCTCATCCCCCGCACACGAAACCAGATTATCGCCTCTATTAATTACAATCTGATAGGAATAATAATCGCATGTTGAAAAAAAAACAACTGGAACTGGAAAAAGATATCGGGAGTAACAAATCTTCAATTGCTTGTCACCTATCTCGGAACCCTTTAAACGTCATCACGTTTGCCAGTTAGAATTTGATTATTCTAGTAGACTGCTCTGTCGTGTGTATTAGGTTTTAAGATTTGCTACGTCGCATTTAGCGATAGCACAATATTCCCCCCCCACATTTAATGTTGTAATGAGAAGATATTCGCAAAGGCGTTTAGTTACCAAAGACGTTGGTTAATAGTGATCAATGGATGGGAATACCCTGTCAGAATGCATGCAGTCACGTTTCTCGTCCAAAAGGAGAGGAGAATCCTTGCCGCACAATCCATCATGGGTACGCAGCTTCAGCAGGAGCACTAAATGGTGGGTCAGAGGATTAGAAGGAACTGTAAATGATGAGGACGGGCAAAGTTTAATGGGAGCGAACAGGAAATTGGGGAGTTGAGCTTCAGAGAGTAAGAGAGAGAGAGAGAAAGGAAAAAAATATTTATCCTATTTAAGAAGGAGTCCGTATCAATCTCGTTTAGTGGATCATTAAAGGGCCGTAAAAAGATTGTTCCATTTATAAGTGAGTGAAGACGAAGGTTTTCAATATCTCAGCCTCGGGGCTGCGTCGAGATGGATTGCAGTTTAAAATCAGGGTAGGGCCGAGATAAGGGCGCAAAAAAATGTGTATATATATATAAGATCCGTTAGTGTATCTTTTCGACATTAGCCAAGGCCGCATCTTCTAAGCAACCCTCCCTCGAGCTCCCCAAAGTGATATTTAAGATTGCGAATGAGTGTGTGTGTGTGTGTGTGTTCCACCCCCCTTTCCCACTTACGTACGGCGTTAATTAAGTCCAAATCAAATTACCATTTGGATTTCATGCTCATTAAATCGCAGTCTCGGCGCGGCTGACGCACGGCTGACGAGCCTCTGCTTCAGTCATTACAGCCCCCATTCCTCCTCCTCTTTCTTCACCATCTACCCTCACGTCAGCAGTTGCCACCACAGCAGCAGGAGCAACTCCTAGTCCTGCCATTCTTGCTTGGAAAATGAAAACCAACCCACACATCGCAAAGCCCACCCCTCGCTCCACGTGCAGCCTTCACGAACAACCAACCCTAATTTTTCAACTCTCCACACTTTTTTTTTCATTTTTACAATCCCTTATTAAAAGAAAGTACCATGAATTTTTCCCGGAATTTTTAATTACGCCCTTCCATCGTGTTTTTTTCTCATTTCCCCGAAAAAAAAATATGAGTAATCCTTATTATAAGCTAACAACATTTACTTTTGCAACTTTTTTCCCGTCATCGGAATAAACATAATATCAAATATTACTTTATTTAAAATTAATTAATTTAATTCTTAAGTAAAAGAGAGTAAAACAGTGTAGTTTATTTTTCTTTAGTGAATTTACGAGATAAACACGTCGAATTAGAATGTTTGTCAGCAAATCTTTGAGGGACGTGTTGGTATTTAGGGGGACTTTAATAAGATTATACTGACTTCCTGTCTACTCTCAGAGGGGGAGAAAAGGAGTTTTAAATTGGACAAATTAAAGAGGCTCAGCTTTGTGTTCAGCGTTATTGCTCATTTGTTCTATATAATCTTCGAATTGTACAAAATGAAATATTGGAAAATTTTATAAAATATACGAGATTAATGATCGCGCACTCGAAGTAACAAAAAGGGTTATCGACCGTTTCCTTCCTGCCCGATAAAACATATAGGGAGGGTGACCATTACAAACAAGAAAATGTACATTATTCATTAAAATTCGATTATGTAACGAGAATGGTCTGCGAATATGGATGGTTGTTTGTAGGTTTTAAATGAAAATGCAATAAAAATAGATTTTGGTGTATCTTTTTTTTGGAATTTAATCCATTTTGGGATTGGAGAAATGCGCATTATTTGTGGATGTGAGTGTTTTGAATGGGTTTTCGGTCGATTCAAATGGTGGTTATTTTGAGGAGATAATTTTGATGCGAATGCTGAGTAAAATGAATGAAATGGGAAGGTTGGAAAATCGAGGGTAATTTGTGCTCTGCCAATGTCGGAGGATTCGTCGATGCGTTAGGTAGGACAGTTTTGTTGGATTTAGGTTTCGGTTAGGTTGGTAGCTGCAGGTAGTGGAGTAGTTGCGAGTTGTAGTAGTCGTGCAATTAGTTTATAATCTCTTTACGTGTATAATGTATTGGCGGGCACCGCAACGGTTGTTCGACGTAAATTAGAGGAGCCAGAGCACAGCCATAGGGTTGAGGCAACACCAGGGGGCGAAGGGCAAACCCTCCGATATTAATTACCGTCTGGAAGATTTTAATTAGAATGTATATATGAACGGTGTGGGGGCGATGAGTGTTGAGCTCACAGAGCGGACGCGATTAAGTGTAAAATGGCGTCATTAAGTGAAGGAGAGGAGGCAAATTCGTTTAATCCATATATATATATATATATATATAGATGTATATCCTGGTAGAAGATAGAGTAACGACCTTTAAGCTAATACATTTTGGAAATAATTTGATCGATTTGCTTTATTTTGAACAACTATACATTTTATACTACTTTATACAATCAAGAAGTGCACTTGTATCAATCTGAAATTTGGTAGAAACTTGAAAAGTGTAGAAATCAAAAAACCACTCGATAGGTATAGAATGAAGGGACAATTGTTCGCTTCGTTGTAGATTTTTTTTTGATTCGTATGTGCATGTACGAAATGCAATGGTTGGCGTAATTGTATTAGATTCCACTCGAGTTTCCAAATTCGTCTGCGAGCCCAGAATATTTTGATTAAATATTGTATGGTAGGTTGGAGGTTTGTCGAGGTGGAGAGCCGGAGTTTGAGTTGAAGTGAGGAGGGTGGGAAGCGAAGCTTGAAAATCGATGCAGTCTAGATTAGTGGGTACATGCATTAAGGCCATCCTTTCCTGTTCTTAAGAACTGAGCCACGAATTGCTGACGTGGCCAGGCAACCGACGAGGCCTCACCGCTCCCCCTTGGCTCCACAATTCGAGCAAGAAGAGATGTGTGTGTATGTGTGTGTGTGTGTCAAACACGCAAGCAAAACCCAGACGAAATCGTAGGGGTCTCTAACACTCACTCATTCTCATACACACACACACAATTCGGTATCGACCAAACTTTACACACCACACCAGGAATTCGCCCCATAACTATGTAACAATGTAGTCAATAAAGTCCGATATATCAGCGGTTCTTACGAGCCGCAGCCGTCGCGCGTTCGCGAATTACAACCCCCTTCAATAATAAAACACCACACCGGCTGCTCTGATTACGAAACACAATAAACCCTGGCCCGAACATCTGGGCAATCCTCCCCACCTCCTCATCCTGCTGCAGCCTTTCCTGCGAAGCCGCGGACCACTTTTGGATAAAGGCCGAGAGGTATTTAAAAAGACGAATGGCCCCATTCGGCTGATTCAGTTATCTGAAATCCTGAGGATTAGAACAGCGCGAAATACCACCATGCAAAACCTCAACTGGGGGGACCCCACACATACACGCAGAGTTTGGAACAGAAAAACGGATTTTCCCCAATCTGATCGATAAATTAGATTACATATAAAGGACCCAAATAAAATGTAAGGAATTTACGGCGTCGGAAAACTCTGGTGGTGGATGATGCAGGCAACAAAAAAAAAGAAAATTTAAGGGAAACACAAGCGAAAGAATCCTGGAATTAAATCCTTGTGTGCAGAGGGGGTCAGATCTCCTCTGAAATTTTATACTAATTGCCGAACCCTCATTATTTTATTCTCTCGTTTTTTTTATCCTGCTGAAATTTGAAGCTTACGCAAGAATTGGGAACAAAAAAAAAAACGCGTATTCATTAGTGCATATATTATATGAAGAAACTTTATATTATGCTCAATTTTATAATAATTATCAATTTTGATATATAATTAGCGCACAATGCTGATGTTAGTTTGAATTCCCAGAAGGTATATTTCGTGCTAAAATATTAATGTTTGAAATTGGTAAAAGTTGGATGTTTAACTTGTAGTGAGAATTCGCAAATACTCTCTAATTTTGTTTAATTGGTGTGTTTGCTGTGGACCCGCACAGAAGTACTTCGATGTTTATTAATAACAGTTTGGTGGACAGTTTGGGGTCCCTGCGTGAGTGTGCATGTATGTGTGTGTGTGTGTGTGTGTGCAGTGGGTAAATTCCCAAGAAACCCACCCTGGGATTATAAGCAAACACGAGGGTGGGCTGCTCCTAAGGTTCGAGATCATTGAGATTTCGGGAGAACACGTAATAGGCGGCACCAGAGATGGCTTCCATCCACCCTCGGCAGCCGCCACCCCCTCAAGCATAATACACGTACACACACTCACCTTAAGCCTTGTAAGGGATCAGAGGTGGTGGTGGTGGTGGTGGCTGTGCTGCTGCTGCTGCTGCAGTACCATCGCCAGGGGCAACGAGCGCTAATAATAAATGAATATATCGAGTCATCCGCGCGAAGTCATATAACTCGGGGAGAGAACAAAACGCTTATGTATTCTTCGGGAAAATTTATCGGCGACAAATCCATATATCATATTCGGGTTTGTGGATAAAAGGAAAATATGTTTACGGCGGCACTAAAGTTCCCTGGAACGCGCGCGGGATGCAGAGATCCTCATCCTCCTCCACCTCCTACGCTTCCAACGGCACCCTCGACCCGACCCGAATGCCATATCGCAATCAATATTTATGGTAATTACTTTGCAAATATCAATTTAAAGTTAAATTCACTATTTAAATGTTTAAATGCAAAACAATTTGCCCGTCGACGGGGAAAACGGGATTCGCAGCCGCACCTCCCCCATTCCTCCCGACGGTCGGAAAGCTGCAGGTTTATCTCTTCTTCTCCTTCTTCTTCTTCTTCTTATTCTACTTCAGCTTCCCACACACCCTCCCAAACCGAAGCTGGCAATATTCCAGACTGAAATATAAGAATTACCATAATATTACAGAAACCAACAGCCTTCTGTATGTAAAACTCCCGAACTTAATTCACTTTCCGATATAATATGTGCCCGACTTGTAATTCACATAATTTTATTACATTATTACCGTTTGTATGTATTGTACGCTATACCCTCTACCACATTTCAAACGTATTTCAGCAATTCTTATATTACATACAACTACCATTATTCTTCAAAACTTTAACACAAAACAATATTTAAATTAATAAAATTTTTAATTAAATCTGAAATATTTACAAAACACGATGTATCACCATAACAATCGATGATGTAGTAATTGCTTGCAATACATATAATTTAGCTACATTATTGCTTTGCGTTTTGCAATATTACATTTCAAACGTAAATTACTATATCCATGCAGCACTGTATCATTGATGCATTACAAGAAGAATTTAATCTGAATCTGTTGGTTATCAATATGTTATAACATTCATATCGAAAGATAATAACCGGTTGTTATGTTGTACCTATAATAATTCGATCAAGAAGATTCGGAACGGACAGAAACAGGTTAATAAGTAATATGCTGAATAAGTCATAACATAGTTATGACCACGTGCCGAACATTGATTACATCGTTATACAATTTCAGCGGCCAACAGAAACCGTCGTAATTTTAACGGCTTCACTATCTTGCACGAACAATTGTATGTTTAATTTGATTAGTCCGTACATATATCTATATAACTCACTGTTAATAATGAACGCAGTTTATTTACCTTTCATAATAAAAAATATAACAAATAAAGTTTGTAATGACAAAAATAATTTACAAATATTCTAAAATTAGTTCTGATTATATTATAAACAATGGCAATAATTTGGAAATTGCAATGAATCAAATGAAATTTAATCTATAATTATATATTATTATTATATGTAAATGTAATTACGTGAATTTTACGATTATTCGATTATAATAATTATACGCTATTAATGCATTATTCATTATTATTGCGTTATTCATTGCCGAGATTCCGCAACAAATCAGGTTTTTATCCTGAAAACTTATGTATGCAATTATTTCCGAACTAAACATGTTACGTCTCTGCGCGTGTTTTTACTTATTATTAAATTTCTCTAGTTTGAGAATTGCATTAACGTAATTGCGGCCGCAATAGTAATTGTATTAATGTTTGGGTAAAAGGGAGATTTCCCGGATTTAATCTGCAATAGCGTTATTACTATTTTCTTATTCTTCTTGTGTTTATCCCTTTTTTTTTGTGTGTGTGTGTTCGTTCCTTTTTCTTCTCCGTTTGGAAGAGTTGATTGTGACCCAAATAAAGCTCGCTTCTTGGGATTGACAAAAGGTTTGTTTTCCTTTCCTCCCTCGGTTCGGTCTTCTCTTCTCTTTCGCTTCCTCCCTCGCATTCGCGCTTAGGTTATTTCACTTATAAAAACTAATAAATCCCAACTTTTCCATTAGCCGCAACTTATTTTTATCTACCTCGACATCAATCAAGGGAAGCGGAGTGGAAGGATGAGGTTGGGGGAGTGTGAGAGAGAGAGAGAGAGGAAGTTTTCATAGTTCGTAAAGAAATTTCTCCCCGACGGACGTGTAATTGGCGATTGTGTAAATTTAATGAGTTATTTAGAAGGAGAGGAGGAGAAGGTGGTGCGAGGATGGGTTTACATAATGGAGCTTGCATGTTGTGTGTACGTAATAAAAGTGGATTATTATGGCAACGAAATATGTCCCGTTTTTATGTGACACAAAATGCGGCCGACTTAACATCCGTCCCCCCAAAGGAATAAATTAAATGTATGCAGTCGAGGATCGATAAGTCGCTTCCTCCTTCTACCTCTTCCTTTACCAACCTCCTCCTCCTCCCTCTGCACAGGTTCTTCTAATCCCGCCAACCGCGTGTGGGGGGAAGGACAAGAATGGGATGCGAAATGATTAAATGTTAATTAGCGAGAGGGCTGCACGCGGAGCGAAGTAATGGATCACTTTTTAACCCCCTAATGCAGCTTGTTCCAATTGACGAGAAGGTTTTACGTTTTATGCTCGAACATGGCTTTTAGCTCTCATACCGCTCATACTACATCCATCTGCACACACACACACACACACACACTTATATATGCATATATCAGAAGAGCAATACTACTTCAAAATGCAACTACCACCACTACCATCATCATCCCACCCCCTTCAGACTATCGTGCATTTCGCTAATAACTCGGGCTTTGCTTATTTCGCACAAACTGCGTGAATGCCAGATCGAGAACAATGAGCGCACTCACACAATGAGATCATGCAAATAAAATACTCGAAAATGAAAATACCGAAACTCACACTCGTGACAACAACAAGGACGTAGAAAATGTAGCAAAAAATAAATAATAACGACGAGGGTGGCTTTAGGAACAACAAAAAAAAAATAGAAATATGCATGTACGGCTACAAATGATAATAGCAACAACCGAAAACCAACAAAAAAAGAGGAGTTTTGTGTATATGTATATGTAGGTGCATTTGAAACAACTTTTTCGCAATTTTCGGGTACGGCCCGAGGGCGGAGAGGCAGCAACGCGAAAATAATAAAAGTTATGCAGGTCTATATGTATATCTAGAGGACCCATACATTTTTCACGTGCACGTAATAAAGCATGTTAAATATTCGACGCGGTTTAAGTTAGGGGTATGGGGGGTTTTTCGTTCCTTTGAAGTCTCAAGAAGAAGATGAAAAAAAGAAAAAAAAATTGGTGTGTGCGCAAAAATGGATTGTTATTTTTCCTCGCCTCGCTTAATTTCTTTGCACCGCGAGGAGTTGGATGGATGAGGAAGAGAGAAAAAGGGAAGAGAAAAAAAGGGAATCCCTTAACCTCCCATTTGTCGGATAATCCAATTGAAACTAAGTGAAATATAAATGTCTTTAGCCCGTCACCCGATTCCCAAATGCGCGGGGGTGGAGACACACACACACGCACGCACACACATGCATAGAAAAAGAATGAAAGAAGAAGAAGGAGATGAAAGCGGAAGAGAAACGACCGCTTCCAATGATATCCAAAACAAAACAAGAAAATATATATAAACGGCAATGCGTAGGGAGGATGAAGGAAAAATAAAAAAAAAAAGGGAGACAGGAAGGAAACGGGAAAAATCGCCCCAAGGTCATAAGCACATAAGCATTTCCGGAATGCAGGTCACGATCGCGCAAAACACAACACAACAGGAAAAATCCCTTCCGCGTTTGCCGCTGCCGACGCTTGTATTTATTTATTTTTTCCCTCCTTGTTTCCTTCCTCGTTCGTCCAGCTTTTTTTATATTATATTCGTTTCGTCAGAATTACGTAAAATAAAAAAAAAAGTAAATAGCGGACGACCGGAGGAAATAAGAATCTTTGTTTACACTCGTAATTTCCTCGCTAATTTTATAAAAAATTTATTATTCAGAAATATATATATATATATATATATTCTATAGTTTATAATAACTAATTAATTTAGTAGAAAATGAATTGTAATTCAGATAATTAAAAATCTAATTTATTAAATGAATTTTGCAAATAAGTAATGTACATTTTTTTTTGTTGGAGAGATGAAATGGTGAAGTTTAAGTTGGTAAAGAGTTTGAGGATCAGAGTATCGTCGTTGATGCGAAGATGAGATGAGAAGAGTGTGGCGCGGCGTCTGCGGCGACATCAAAATAAGCTCGCTTCGCGGCGTGGCACTAATTAGGCCGAGATTCTGGAATGCATTAAAGCAATAACTTCAAGATAAAACTGAAGCAAATAAGTAATGACGAGGCGAAGCGCGGGGTGAAGCACAACGCCGAAGATTACGGGGGGCTATTTGTCTCCGTGTCTTCAGGCATTAAACTTTTTCAGCTAATATTATTGCGCGATTTCCGCTCCGATGGCGACGCTTCAAAGGATTTAAGCAATTACCGAAAATTGAGAAATTCGTTACATAATCTTTTAGCACAGCTCCAGTCAATGGACATCAGCCTTTGAAGAACTGCTACTTTCAACATACAAATATTTAAAGCTAACTCATTTTCACTAATCTATTATATTAATTTGAAACTTAATAAAAAACGTTTGTAAAAAAATTCATACATATTTTAATTTGCTTTGTTTTATTTATTAAGTCCACTACTTGTGACCTATAAAACTTTATTTAAAATGTGTGTATCGCATTAGCGGAACATGTTTGTGTGTATTATAATTTTTTTTTCCTCTTCTTTTGTACGGTTTAACATGTACTAAAAGTTTAAACACGATATTTGGCTTTTGCGTGTGTTTGGAAAACCTACCCCTAACATGGTATTCACTTGAAATTATGGATTCGCTTGTCTTGTATAAGATTGATAGCGCCTTGCCACTACGTAAAATTGAATGCCAAAAGGTTAAACTAAAGTCTGCAGTTTTTCTATCTAATTTTATCACATGTAATTTTTATTTAGTAATAATTGATTAATGTCTAAATTATAAATATAATTTCAGTTATTGAAAAATCATATTTTGTATTTTTTAATCTCAATATAATATTTGGAAAAATAATGTATATATTTTGCATATTTCATGTGAATTGTAAGCGTGAGTAAATATATTTTGAAAAAACACGAAAGTAGTTTTTTTCGTTCGGAAAATTCTAAATAGAAAACGATTTTAATTGAAAAATATTATTATTAGTAAATATGTTTTCATTCAAACAAATACGTATAATTTGTAAACATCGTTGTTCTTGGAAAAATGAGATATTCTAAATATTCCATGGAAATCCTTTTATTCGGAGAATTTTGCTATTGCGATATAGGATTTTCATTGGAAAATATAAGGTGTTTGGAGAAAATTTCGTTTAATTTAATATGTGTAAAGGAAATATTGATGGATTTGTTGTGTAATAATTAAAAATGACATTGGAAATTTATTTGCTAAAAATGATATTGGTTGGAAAATCAAGTGCATAGTTATTCATAGTAGCGATATTTTAAGACAGTAGATATTTTGATATTGGATTTAGCTGGGAAATGTGTGGGATGATCCGGAGGAAAAATTGATTTTGGAAAATTTGCTCTTACGCAAATCTCGAGGAAGAATAAGGGGGAAAGGGAAGATGAATAAGGAGTAGGGCTTTAGGAATAGAGTCGTGTTCAGGGAAAATGCGGGCGAGGGTTGAGATGGATGTGTGAATGAGGAGGGTTGGTTCGGTGGAAAGCGGGTGGAAGGGCGGTCGGCATGGAATCCTTGTACGTATGCATGTAGACGAGTGTATGTGTACTATATGCACGTGATGGATAATAATTTTAATAAGGAAAATCAGACCTCGCGAGCAGCGAAAGGAAGGAGAAGAGGTTGTGTCGAGTGTTTAGGGCCCGGAGGGAAGACGCGATGATGCGGCGGGGGTGACCGTCGCGGCGCCATCGGCCGCCCCGTCGCCATGACGACGCAGGCCGTTGGTGGCGGAGCGGGATCCGCCGCCTAGGCCGCCTGCGACGCCGCCGCCTCCGCCGCCACCGCTTCCCGCCATTCCCCCGCGCCGTCCGTCGCGCATTCGCTTAGGTCACGTGCAGGAAGCGCGCGCGTGCGACGACTCCAGGTTTCAGTCCTGCTGCTGCCGCTCGCCACCCGGGCAAAACAGCTATACATAACGATAGAAACGCCCGCGCCCGACCGCCCGACCGTCGTCGATACAACAACCAACCACCACAACTAACCAACCAACCAACCCTTAAATGTAAGTCCTCTTTTTATTCTTATCACCCTAAAACACTTCTTTCTCTTCAACGGTTCTTCTTTATTCTTCCTTTTATTTCTACAAAAAAAATATATAAATATTAAATAACGCGAAAACGAATAAAACATATTTAAGGGAAGAACGAAGAAAATCCCGGCTTCCGGCAACAAACACAACCAAATTTTCAACAATTTTCTACAAAATTAAATTCCGAAAACAACCCAATCCTTCCAGTTTATCAACGATTTAATATTTCCAGCTCAAATCTCAAATAATTTATTAAAACAATTACAAGAGAGAGGAAAAACAATCCGAACCCCCAAAAAACCTAAGTAAAGTGTTTAAAGTGCAAAGGATAACGACGCTAAACAGCAAGGTAACATTTACATTTATTCTACTTATTTAGAGAAACTAAACTTTTCAAACCAAGTCCGACGGAACGTTGCGCTTTTATAAAACATTAAATATTCCAATAGAAAAATTCAAAAAAAATGTTAAATTAAACTTTCCCGCTAACTATATTCTTTATTCCTATTAGATTTTCTTTGATTTTCTCTCCCTCAAATCCTAGACGTATAAGCGCGCATACACACGAAAAGTTTTTTTCCTATTTCCAACCCCTTGTATACACACTCGCACGTAGTGGAAAGCAACCCCGAATCGATAGACGTTTTTATTGGAAAAACTTTCCTTTCATTTTTGGAATCTTATAACGTATTATTAAATTATTTCCGTAGTAATTGCAGAAATGTTTTGGAAGCTGTGCAGCGATTGTTTTAGTTGTATTTTGTGAATGGATGTAATAATAAGATGGATTGCGGGAAGTTTAGGTGGAAACAGTTTAAGGGATGGGAGTTTCGGTTTATCTTAGGTGGGATTGGTTTCCGAGTTGGAACTAGTAGTGGTAGTAGTACTTGCGAAGGTAAATACGGAGAGCCGAGCCAAAAGCTGCTTACAGATTAGAAGCCTCCGGGGGTCATCTCCACTGCTATCTCTATCTCTGTATCCATCTCCGCTCTCGACTTTACCCCCAATACACATCGTATATTGCGGAAACTCAAACACTCGACTCCTTACGTTTCCTTCTTTCCTCCAACGCTTCGCGTTTATTTATTTACTTTTCTTTTCCCCCTTTTTTTTCGGTAATAATAATGTATTAATCAACGTTCCGCATTTCCGTTTCCTTTTCTTTGCTTACAAATTCATTTATATTAGACAATTTCGTCCTTCCGATTTATTACATTATTTAATTCCAGTTATATATTAAATCTTTATATTTTAATCAGCAAAACTTATATGTGAAAACTTACATGAATTAAAGAAATAAACGTAATCTGTAATGGAAAAATTACGTGCGATGTGTACGTTACATTATTTGAAGTGAATCGATAACTTAACTATATTAATTAACGTAAATTCAGTTTTATTTATAGAAGTTAATTTATAAACTCTGTACATATTTAGTTTGAAAATTATGTTAATTAACATAAATAATTGTAGGAAATTTGTGTTGAGTAATGCTAGAAATACGTAGAAAATACATATTTATTTAATTCTAAACAAAAATATTTATTTAATTCTAAAGAAAAATATTAATATTTAGTTAATTAAAAAGATTTGTATTATTTTCTTAGTTGGTGAGAGAAAAAATCTTATATCGCACGGAAATTTAGTAAAACGTCGGAAATGTATATGTCCTTCATAAAAAGGAAGTTATATAAAGAGAGTTATGGCGTACATAAGAAGGCTAACGATCTGAGTCTCTTTACGTCCACTAAAAATCAAACAAATTAAAATCGCTGCAACTCTTTATTATTTAACACGTAAAATGATGCAACTTAAGAAGTATTTATATGTAATGTATGAATTTTTGTTACATTAACTAAGAGGTTTATTTATATTATATTTTTTTTTCTACAAATTTATGTTCATCAAGTGAATACGTGCATTTTATTATACTATGCTGAGTCGTTTTATGTTCAGTTTATTACAGGAAATTAAGTTTTGCTTTAAATTTGAGAAGAAAAGCGTTTGATGATGGAAATAACAATTTTGGTTTATATTTAGCAATAAAGAATAAGTCATTTCGTGTGGCATAAATTTTTAGTGAAGTTAAAAAATATTTCAATCTGTAAATAACGTTATTTCTTAATATTAAAAGTAAAAATATACATGTAATTTCTACAAAAAAAAAAACTTTTATATAAAGTAAAGTTTTATAGAAATTAAGTTGATTAAGTTTCCTAATATTTACTCTGCACGCAAAATCAAAACTTTTTGAATCAATTCAGATTAGCATGGGAAAAGCGAAAGCTTTAATGCTCAAAGTCCGGCAATTACATTAGCACAAATTGGTGGGGAAAGGGTTATTATGTAGCCGATCACCAGGTGAAGGGTTAATGAACTTCAGTAATGCACGACGAAAATTAATCCCGAGATCTAACGAATTTTCTTTTTTTTTATTAGTCGGATAAGCAAATAACGGCTTCTCCTTTTCTCTCTAATCTGCAGCGAAACCTTCCCTTCTTTTCTTTATTTATAAATATATATATATATGTGTTATCGCTCGTTCCTTTATTTCGGATTACGAGAAGTGTGTGAGAGTGGAAGGTTTTTATCTTCCCTTTGCTCGGGTTTAGTTAAATATTGCAGACGTACAGGAGGAGTATGCGAGTATGGGAGTGAGAGTGAGAGAGAAATAAAGAGATATAGAGAAAGGGCACAAAACAACATTTATAAATTGCGCCCCTTATCCAAAGCTGCCAGGTTGGTTTTCTTTGTTGGATTCGGTATACAAATGCGTAATTATGGGACAGCTGACATTGCGCGCTCACTAAGACATTGTTGGGGAGCCGGAGCTCTCCCGATGAATAATAGTGGTTCGGGCGAAGCCTGGATGCTGCCGCCCCCGCCGCCAGTGCGATGCCGGGAGGTTGCAGGGGGAGCGGTTGAAATGGAATATTCAAACAGTTTTATACGTTTTATACGTCGTATATGCATGGGTGCAAAGGGGTGGTGAGGGATGGTTATGTAGAGAGAGAGAGAGATGGGGGTTCGTGTCGTGTGATTTAGTTCCTTCCCCCCATTGTTTTCGCATCCTTTTATACAATTTTTTTTTTGTGAAAAACCCTCCGCCACCTCCGCCCTCATAATTTATAACTCGTTGCGGCCAAGGTAAAATTACATTAAATCCATCCCCGAGTTTCGGATCCGCAGGAAACGCGCTCTCGCACACATTCTACATACATACACACAAAAAAAAATCATCATCATAATCATCGTCGTCGTTCCCGCTTTTGTTCTCTCCATTATTCGATTATTACACGCGGCGTTTTCCATTTTAATTCCGTCCACCCCCGAAATCTTTAATCACACATTGTTCCACTCCGACGACGACTCTCAATGGGTGGATGCGAGACTATATAGATACAATAGATACAACGGACGGCCCCGATAATAATTATTTTCCACCGACGCTTTTACCTACATATCATCATCATCATCATCATCCGGAATTTTCGTTGCACCGTTAATGAACCATGAACCAGATAGATTCACCTCCTTTTGCATCTAAACATTACACTTTAGTCAGAATTTTTCCCATTTTAATCAACTATAATCTTAAATTCTTGGAAAACCCAAGTAACCTTCAGGATTCTTTTTTAGAGAATTGAAGCAAAGCGATTTTTCAAGAACCTAACTCTTTTTCTATAAGCTTAATAATTTTATATGCTTAAACTTAAACTGCAACGATTTTTATTATTGCAACTCAATACATAACAATAAAACGGCTTTATATCCAATGTTGAAGTAATTTTAGTAATTATGTCATTGATTGAATTCGAACCGGATATTGGGTGTTGCTATAAATAAGACATTGGGTATGGAAAAATAAGTTGTTGAATGGACTAGAATTGAAACCGAAACTGTAAATAATGAATGAATCATTCAAAGAATTTACTAAATAAATAATCCGACCTTTAGCGGTTTAGTAATACAATATGCATGCACTTAAATACGGTTCTAGCGTTTCGCGAAAACACATGAGGATTTGCATTCATCGTTTATAACCATAACGCAGCGTTAAAAATTATCAACATTGCATTTGTGTAATGTAAAGCAAATCTAATTGATTAATTTATTTTTATGAATTGCATTGTGTATATATATAAATCATGAATGGTTTCAATGATAAACATGATTTAGTGCTGGAGCCTGCAGGAGGGTAGATTCCCATAGATGCGATGTCATCTAGCTTAATGTCTCAGAACATTGTTTTTATCATAGCAGAAACGGCAGTAAAATGCCTAATAAATTTAGATAATGTTTTCTGCGCGAAGCATAAAAATGAAATACAATGTTTTGTTATAATAGAGTTTTCAGTCAGCGAGATTTAATATAATAAAAAAAATTAACTATTACGTTTTCTACATGCAAATTTGTGTATATTATTGAATCATTATAATAAATTATTCACTTAAAAGTAATAGTATAATTTTTGAATTAAAATTTGTGCAACATTTATTCAGTTTGTTTTAATAGAAAAATGCAATATCGATGCACGAAATAAATTCGGATCAAAGCCACGAAAATAGTTTCAGTAAAATATTACGAACATTCCGTGTAAATCCATGCATTATTTTCATTTTAAACCGTTCAAATATTTCTATATTCAAATATTTATTCATTTTATAAATGTCCAATCAAAATTTACAAAAAATAATAACCCATTATTTTTTTGCATATAGTTTATGAAGTGTCAATATTCGTTTTTGAATTATTGATTTTATTAAAATATAAAAATATAATAAAAAATTAATTGAGATTATTGCGAAAATTTGATGAGGAGATTGAAAACTTGTTGTTTATGGGATGCCTTTAACGCGAAGATTAATTATATAAATAGATTGTTATCTGGATATAATTGAGTTTGAGAGTGTTAAAACTGATAGGTTTCAATTAACGGCGGGAGGAGCGAGTGAGAAAGTTTTGCGTTAATCTGAATCCTGTTGATGTTTTCGTTTTCGGAGTTTGTTGTTTGGCTGTGAGGGGGGGGGGGGTGGTGTGGAGGCGGCGACGCTTCGGAGCTCCATAGCTGCGGGCCGCCGTGTATTGTTTTTGAAATATCAAAATTAATTGTTACGTGCACGTTAAAGTTGTGTAAGTTTCGCTGAGTGTAATAATTTAAGGCATCTCTCACATATTAAGTGAAGTTGCGTCAAGCGTGCCTCATTTATCAGGGCCCTTGTCAGAGGAGCGAGCGTCGCGACGCCGTTATGAACTTATTAATTAATTTTAAACAAATTGCCGTTTTGGCGCGCGCACTGCGTGCGTCTAATTTATGGCTTTCGCCTGGATAAAGCCGGACATTTACTAAATTTATTCATAAAATCAAAATTTACTATTGTAAATTACTTTACAATAGCTTGAAAATCGATTTTGATCCTGGATTTGGATTATGCGAAAAGGAGAGAAAAACATTCCCGATATCCATTCACTATTGCCATTGAAGCGGATATATTTTTTTGTCTTCCTTCCACCCTTGAAAACTGGAGTGAATCAATGGAGAGAGAAAGAGAGAAAAAAGTAAATTGCTGCCGGTAAATTTGAAGTTAATCAATGCCTCCGCGTTTCTAGTATTAATTGTATATTTTCGTATTGTACGGAATCGATTCTTTTCATTTTCGCACGATAAAAGAAAATTATTTCTCTTTGTTTCTGATTGCTTTTTTATTAGATTTCTATAATTGTTATTAATATAAATTTAAATTTTTAAAGAGAGATGATAAAATTAGTTAGTGGTATTTTTATTTTTATGGAAACTCTTCGATCGTTTCGATTAAGGTGTTGCAGCTCGTTTTCAATTGCAAATCATCGATTTTATAATTGCGAAACATCTGGTAACAATGGATCCATTAATAATTTATAAATAGCCTCAGCCGCCCCCCGCTTTGTGCCCCGGCAGTTCTATTGTGTCCTGGCGTGCGGGGAGCTGCGGGGGCGGCGGCTACCGGGAGCGGTATTAGCGATTCGTAAAGGAAATAATGAAATAATACTAGGAGAAAAAAATCCATTCGATTGGGCCGCCCCCCATAATCGAATCCAGATGCAATCTGCAGGGCCCGGTGACTTAGCGGTACCCCCCATTTTCCACATCATACAAATAGGTCAGACCGTTAGAAACTTCTAATCGATAGATTGGAAATTAAAAGAAATATTGAGAGAAAATGAGTTTAAAAAAATACTCACATGCAGCAGTTGAAAAGAGGGTAATTAGAGTTCAATTAGTGCGTACGTTGCGTAAATTATTAATGATCATTGCGCTCATTAAACACTCTTTTTACTTTTCACCCTCATTTTTTTTTTAATTCAACTATTATATAATTACCCAATTAACAGTTGAAATATTTAAATATAAAAGGGGGAGGCAATTAATCCCAACTCGAATTTCCACTAATTACCCGGAAAAATCGTTTATTAATAGAGGCGGTAATTTATTTAATCGATTGCGGAAATCCAATAACTAATTGGAATTCAATTCTGATGATCGTGGAAGTTACCTTTTGTACGGATCGAAAATGTTGGCCTGAGTTTTGAGGAGCGAAAACCGCGGTGGAAATCAATTTGGATTTGCATAAGGAAATCATTCTCTCCGCAGCATCCGTCGAATACTCCCACGTAGAGGAGATGAGAGAGGAAAGAAGAGAAGAAGAGGTCGCGCTTGTTTTCGCTGTCGAGATTAGATTAATAACTGCTGTTGCTGCACATACGTAAGTGTGCTATATCCTTCGAAAGGACTCGTAGCCTCGTCTTGTTATTATTACCATGATGATCATTTTCTCTATTTCTCTTCATCTTTCATTTCGCTGTTTGTTCCCTCAATTCTCTTCGCTTCTTTCTTCCATCGCATGAATCAGCACAAATTTAATCTCAATATAATTACGAGAGCATTGTTTGCTCCGTATTTACCGGAGGAAAAAAACTGCATGAATTGTCTTACTTAACGACTTCCCGCTTCTTACATAAATATACTGCATTAAAGATAGTTCATAAGAAATAATTTAAATAATATTTTTTACATTTCTAACAGTTTTAAATACATATTTTGTGAATTCTAATTCTAATATGGACCAAAGTAAATAACGAAACGATGTCAATAAGATCAAACTGAAATTATTTTTAGCGTTTAGCTATTTCCAGAGCTCAAATAAAATGACCCATTTTTACACATGCACAAATTCTATTTGAACTTAAATTGACTCATATAAATTTATCATTAAACAATTTTCATTAATTAAATGTTAAAATGTTTAAAGTAAATATGAATTGTATATGGGGGAGATTTTGTAAATATTGATGTTGGAAAATCGAGCGAAAATAGTATAGAGATTTATTGAAGTGCGTATTTTTGCTTATATTTGATATATATTGGATCTGTGAGGAAAATGGTGCGCATAAACTTATCAGGGTTTCGGGTAAAATTCTCGGAGGGGACGTTTCGATTCGCCGATTGAATTTATGCGTCGTGCGGGTATTTTGAAATTTTGATGGCATCCAACAAAAAAAATAAATAAATAAAAATATAAGCGGAAATCGATGCTAACGCCGTTTGGGGCGCACAACAGTTTAGGGATTGATTTCGGCGCAATAAAAACATGTAAATGTAAATAAATAATATATGGAAAGTTTCGTGCAGGGGGATGAAAGTCACTATTTTTCATTCCGGTTCATTTTATTATATATTTTTTTTCGGCGGTGCATTTGGAGTGAGTGCCCGGTCTACTCTTTTTTTTTCTGGTAGCAGGGCTACATATATTATTCACATTGCTAAAATATACATGGAAATTTTTATTTGCATGCGAATGCTTGACGTGGGGAGTGCAGGACGTGAAGGGGGTTTGTCCCAGGATGAATATATGTATGGTGCAGGGAGTCGGAGAAAAAAATTATATAACTATGTGTGTGTGTGTATAAGTATTACTATATATATATCCTGGTGAGCTGCAGGATGAGGACTTTCGGACCGAGGGGACTCCGGTGTGTTTTAGGGATTTTCCGTTTTAATTACTTGGAGATAAAGTGAAGGGATTAACGGCGTGATGGAGCAGTTCGTGGGTTTAGAAAGCCGCGGTGCCGGTGCCCCGTGCAGACCATTAACTTTATATACCAAAAACGTGCCTCCGGCACGTACCACGATATTGACCTACCTATCGTGGCACTTGCTTCCAATTTTTATTTTTATTTTTTCACCCTTCGCATTTTTTTTTCTTTCACCCAAACATTACATAAATCCAGTTTTCAGACTCAATTAGAAGAAGAGGAGACGCGCGCGCCTCGGATTACATGAAGTTCTCGCTGAAATGTATTTGCATACCGTTAGCAGGAACTTTTTAAATTATCTCTTGGGTTTGCGAGCGAAAAGAAAAAATAAATAAAAGGGTAGTAATTCTCTGTTTGATCATCATTTCTTCGAGAAAACCTCCGCCCCGTCGTTTGAAAGAAGAATGTGTTCGCATCGCTCCGTATTTACTTTCAAATGCGAGATTTATACTTCAACTTTTAACTTTTTAACGGCATTAAGAGATTCACGACCTTTTTAATCCCCCTGAAAACTTTGCGACTATACAATTTAAATTACCGAAACGCCCAAGAATAAACAGTCTTAACACTTCAAAAAAATCGTTTAAGTTATAACCATAACATTTGTAATCAGTAATACAGCTCTAATTAATTTATATTAAGTTTAACTAATGGAAAATCTAATTGGTATTTTTTTTTGTATTTCAGATGGTAACCAGGACGAAAAAGATATTCGTGGGTGGCCTTTCAGCGCCCACGACCCTTGAAGATGTCAAAAATTACTTCGAGCAGTTCGGTCCGGTGAGTGGAATCTATTGCTTCTATCATCCCTTTGTTTATGAAAATTTACAAATTTATAATTCACACTAAAGTTGAAAGTAATCTGTCTTCAGTTAGTTTTATAATTTAATAAAAAAATAAAGTTTCAAAAATATTTTCTACAATTAGGCATTATAATAAAAATTTGTAAACTATAGTTTTTTTTTACTGATATATAATTAGTAGTTTTATTTTTTAATCAATTATAAATAATTGTTTTTTTCTAATGAAAATAAATAAATAATTTGGATAATGATATAGTATTTTTTTTTTTCTTCTTAATAGTTTCTTTCAATCAATTATAAATAATGTTAGTAATAATAAGTCAATTAGTTTCGAAAAAGAAAATTTGTTATTCTGTTATTTTTTTTTTAAGTAAATAACGTAAATTAGTATAATTGTGGGTATTGTATTTGCTTTTGTCGCATATTGTTTCGAGTTGTTCCTTTCTCACAACTTTGCCATTAAATTCATTATGGAACTGTGTACGTTTATATATTTCGATGCGTGTCTCACACAACCGTCCAAAAAAAATAAGGTAAAAATAGACTTTCGTAACGATTCACAAAAAAATAAAGAAAAATATTTAAATTAATGTGTTGAATCAATAAAAATTGTGTAAGAAATATGAAGATAATTTGATTTTGAAAATAAACTTTTGTGCTTTATGCCAATGTATATTGAGTTGTGAAATTTCCGTTTAAAACTTTGGTAATCAAACTTATGAGAGAAAGTTGCGCATGAAATATATTCAGATTCAGAAAACGATTAAAAACTTGATGCACAAAGCGTTCTCGTCGCTCTCCGATGCGATGCGTTCGCAATTTTATGAGGAAAATCTAATACGCTTGAGCGGAATTGAAAATTTAAAAGAGTGCAGGATAACTAACAAAAAATAAAATGAGGGATGATAAAAAAATATGTCTGGTAAATAATGACGAAGAAAATATATGATGATGATGATGAAACGCGATTTCGGGTAGGAGAGTTTGTTTGCAGCGGATAAAGTTTTATAAATGAGGTACCCCGTACATCGCGAATTTAACGAGATAGAAATGGGATTGCACGAATGGAAAAGTTTATTTTGGATGCGAATGTGCATGTAGGAAGAATCGCTTGAATAAGAAATGGATTACTGCATGTGCATCGCGTGATGCGGCAATTTGCATTATACCCGTTTATTAATTGCGTCCCAAACGGACACGGGGTTGAAATAAATAAGGGTGGAGACTGGGTGGCAGACTCGGTCGTTAAACGTGAGGTCAGATCGTGTTAAACGGACACAGTTGAAACTCTAATCAAAGTGCGACCGAAGCGAAATCACCTTTAATTTAATCCACCGATTCTTCACCATCAATCCAATTAAGCTGCCCATTGATGGAGACGAACTCTGCGAATCCTCTTACCATCAAAATAAAAAATAAATAAATAAATAATCGACGTAACAGAAATGCAGAAATTCGTAATCCCTTGTGGCTTCTCCCTTTTTTGCTGCTGTTGTTGTTGTTGTAGTTCTTTCGGTCCTTTTTCAACCCTCTTTGTGTCGCTTGCTGCAGCAATTAACTTGCTCCTAGCACAACCCCCCAAATGCAAAATGTCCATGCCCAGGTTGAAATCAGGTGTCGTTGGTTGCAGCTGTGGCTCGAACGACGGGGAACCCGATTTGCATGCGTCATCTGCCTTTTCCTCCCCCAACTCTGAAAAAAACAAAAACAAAAGAAAAACAAACAAAAGCAGCAGCCCACGCCATCCTTTTTAAATTGCTTTAAACAAAATCAATTTCGTTCGCACAATTAATTATAAAAAAAAAAACTAATTAGTGAGCATCTAATTAATGAACTTGTTGTTGGGTTAATAAATAAATAATTTATTTTAACGATATTTACGAATAACGCTTGCTTTTTAATTAATTTTTATTATATTTATTAAATAATCATATAAAGTTTTGAATTCAAATTACATATTTACAATGTGTAAATTTTCCGGGTTTTGAAAAAAGAACTTTTGCTTCAAATTATTTGATATTATATAAAGTGTTGCGGGCGAAATTGAGTTCTTCCATTCCATTTTTGTCTTATTTCGCCGCTTCTTTGCTGTCGTGTTTCCGAGATTAGAGAGGAAATAGTGCGGATGGTTTCAATTTGCTGTTAAATATTTTTCAAGTAATGGTCGGTCCGGTTTTTATCTTTTTCTTTAGCAAACATTTTAATCCCCCTATTTTCGCTACCCCGGTGAAAAATCGTCTCCTGGGGAAAATCGTTAGGGCGAAAAGAGCCCACGCACCGCAGCGAAAGTAAGAAGCGAAACAGAAAAAAAATTGGTAATGTGAAAATGGAAAAGATAAAGAATAAATAAAGAAAAGAAAATGAACGCACGCACTCGGTTTTTCAATTTTCGCAGCAATAAAACTGCGGGAAAGAAGGAAGAGAGAAGAAGCGCTCGTTGAATTAGAGAGAAGATGTATCCAATTAAATGCTCATAGATAATTCGCGCACAGATTCCGAGGGATTGTAGTAATTTCCCCCAGGAGTGGGAATTTTAATATTTTAAATGTAAACTCGCATCCGACGCGAATTGACACGATCTCCGGCAGCGAACGCCGGAAACGAAAACGAAGATAATATGAGGAAGGTGTATAAATATTGAAATAAGGTGAGTCGGTGCATCCGGGCGCCGTTTGCTCCAAACGATTCGCGGAAGCATTAAAGGAACAATCTTGAAAAGAAAAAAAAATAATAATAAAGCGGAAGCGAAATCCTTTAAACTGAAACGAAACGCGGAAATTGTTATTTAATAAATTAAAGCGAATCCAAAAAACATTGAAATAATATTTATTATAAGAAAAAAAAATGTAATAAATTGTAATTAAAATTTGCTTCAATTAGCGTTTATTTTTACCATTCTATTTAGCGATTCAGTACACCTCCAAGGTGCTTAAAATAGAAGCAGAGTTTCTGAAAATCGATATTCGCAGTGGCGATAAGATGTTGAGCTTCGCGTCGGGGGTGTTGTTTTGCGTTGGAAAATCGGTGAGGGTAAATCTTCTCCGAGAGTTGCTTGTCATTCAAGGAAGTAGTCGAGGCGACGAAGTTAATAGATACCGAATTAATTAGATCGGATTGATGTAGGTAGGATAGGAGGATTGAGTGGATAAGTCCGTGACGTTTCGGACTTTGGCTGGGGGAAAGGTGTTTTCCTGTTGGAAAGGTTTACTTGGAACTACAATTATTATTATAACAAAGTAATAAGTAAATTAAGAACATAAATAAAGGGCTTTGCCTGTATCTTGCGAGCAGTTTCTCTCACCCTCGTCGGTTGGCGGTTTTAGGCCCTTCGGGCTTCGACCCAAAATCGCATCTGGCCTTTTACCGATACACCAACCTCTATTAATTTTACGGCCTCCGTGAAAATACGAAAAACCAACCCCCCCAATAGTTTATGGACTTCCCAGATAATGAGAGACGAATAAAAAAATATTTCTCGTCCTTTTTGCCGTATCCATTCGAGGTGGAGGTTTAATGACTTTCCTTTTTCGCTGGGTTTTTGCTGGGAACCTCGCGGGGGGAACGACATAAAACACTCATAAGGGTTGATACATATATACACACATTTTTTTTCTCTTCCTTCGCTCTCGGTGAAAAGTCTTGTTTGAAGGGATGCAGCGTTGTGGGGGTTTGAGGATGGAAATGATATTTCCAGCCTCTTCAACTTGAACCGGAAAGATTTATTCTGTATAAATGCGAGGGAGCGAGCCTCTTCTGAAAACTTCGGCGCCAGCGAAAATACGGGGCGGATTTAATTAAAATTTTTACCAACTTTATAATTCAACTAATTCACTTTGTATGAAGCATGGAGATATAGAGAGAAAGAGCAAAAAATGGTAGAGGAAGACGAGGCCAAGGAATGAATAAGAGGAAGACGAGTGGAAAAATATATGGAGAGAACTAGGATTCGCTTCCGCAATAAATTACAACTATTTAAATTCCCTTTAGAAAGTTCACCAGACCGGTGTTACGTTGCGCAAGTTTCGGAAGGCACGAATAATTGATGAATCTTTCTTAATTAAAGGGTTTTTCTTTTTCAATTGCTTCACCTACATTTTAATTATATAATATGAAAATTTTTAAAATACTTGCTCAATTTAGTCATTTTTGATTTTTTTTTAATATAACTTAAACTAATTAATATAAGGGATAGAAAAAGGTAAATAATAACGAGTATTTTTTTATTTTTTTTTTTAAATTAAATTTCTGTAAAACGTGCACGAATGCAACATTTTTAATATTAAATATTTCCTTTTATTTCCGCGGGAGAAGCATTAAAAGCCCTTCAACATCTTTTTCTCTTTCTCTCGGTTCCGTACGTACGCGTTTTCCAGTAAATGCACAAGATGCGTTCACAACCGAGCGCTTTTCTATGGAAGAGGTACATTACAAGTATTAAAAACTGCGGCACAAAGGCCCTTTTGTCTATGCGTGTTTATACACACCAGGGAGTGGGCCTCCTTTCCGTCGATTTTTTTTTGTTCACTTCTTCTTCGTTCGCTGCTCCTGCATTCCTTTTCTTATCCGACGCTCGGCAAGGAAAAAACCGAAGGGCGCGCGTTCACCAAGAAGAAAGGCTTATTTTTAGACGTTCGATTGTAATCCCCTGAAGGTGAGACGCTCGCAGTATCGATTCTCCCGCATCGACAATGGGATTTTAGGGAAGGGAGCGATTCGGATTTCTTAATGGTACATTTCCTGCGGATGACCAGGGACTCATTAGGTTCAAATTAATATTCGTTCACGCAACGCGTTTAATTGGCACACGAAAAATAACATTTGTAGAAATAAGGGTGGAAACCCAATGTTTATTGTTATGGCATGATTTGGCTCTGGACTGCTTTGAAATTGTAATTACACGTTGAATATGGTCACTACTGCGGCCCTCAATTAATAATGATCCTCGCGGGACAATTTGACCCTAAAAGTGCTCCGAATTTATACCGTTGTAGTGGTCCGCAGATTTAATTTCGTAATACGGTGAACACCGGTTTTAATAAGTTCATTATTTAACTGATCTCTAATATCAATCGACTATTAAACTTGAATTTATTTTAAATCCGATTTCAATTAGAATTAAACTAATAGCCCGATAAATCGTTGCGTTTATTATTTATACAGCGCTACTTTCCATCTGCAATATCCATTCTAATCAGCGGGGAAAACCATTGAAGTATTCCAATGGTAATTAGGTTTTCGGTGCTGTTTAGTGCTTTCGGTCTGCGCTAATGTCCATTTTAGGGTTTCGATTTTAGTGCCGATTTTCATGCGCTATTCAATATTTTGTAAACGGATCCCTAAAATTCGGGTCCACAATTTACGACCGTTTAAAATCGTCGCTCCATGCAGATTCAATAATTGAAATGAGGTCGTATTTCTTGTTTTTATTTCGGTTGAGACGAACATTCACCGCTGAATAATACAGCGGGACCCGTTTCTTTGCATCTTTAACGCACGGTCAACGATTTTCCACGAAATGCTTTTCTGAAGGCCAAGGCCTTTCGCCTCATCTGGTAGTCTCCCCTCAAGTTTTGTAAAATCCAATCCTTATTCAATATTTGTTCAAAATTGTTTCTTGTATAAACTAATTATATTTCAAACATTATTTCCAGAGGCTTGTTCTCGTTCCAAAGAAATATTCCTTCAAATGTTATTATTATCACCATTTATTCTGGTGTGTTTGAAGAGGAGAAGCTTTACTTGTTATACGTTTATTTGAGGGGGTGGCGCGAAAGAAAGCTTCGGATGGAGGAGAGGACGTTGATTAAAATATTTTATCAAGCCCTAAATGTTCCGGGAACGTCGGTCTTCGAAGGAAAATATTATTCCTTCCATCCAGAGGGTTGGAAAAACGCTTTGAGCTTTGACTTCGTCTCTTTCTCTTTCTCGTTTCGTTCTCCCCTTGACGCCCTTCACTGAACTAAGTCTTAGTCGGTGGGCGAAAAAGAAAAGCGCCAAAGTCAAATATTTGAATGAGCGCCGGGGTCGGAAAGCTAATTACGTAACAGTGTATGTACATATACACACATCTCTAATGCTCACTACAATGACACGAAGCTGCGAAGCTGATGAACTTAGTTTTCGGAAGTCCTGACGCTGCGAATGCAAAGCGGCCGCAAATGCGAGGGTTGCAAAATTACTGCTGCTAAACCTTAAACCTCGATCTGCACGGAAGTAGCATATGAGAACAACCCTTCCTCCTCGCGCACCCACGAATTAATAATGACGTGCAAATAGGTAGCTACCCCCATGATTATTATTATTATTAATTCTAAACCTTCTTCGCAATCAACAACTTTTTATCCTTAATTTTTTGAAATATTAATTGAAGGAAATGTCCTGAAACTCTAATTATCGTAGGTAGGATAGTCAAGAGCGTATTCTCTAATTATGCGAGCGAGGAATCGGAATCCTTGACATAGGGTTAAAGTGGTATTTCCGGAGACAATACGTGCGGTTGAGTCACGGTCATCATAGTCGCTATCATCATGATCGTGTCATCAGAGACACGGCACAGGACAGACGGTTGAAGAGTCCTTTTGAAAGATGTGTAAAGAGAGAGAGAGAGAAAGAGAAGAACCCTCGAGCTCGTGCGACGCGTGACGGAGCATATGTCCAGGATACAAAAGCCTGGAAAACACTTATCTCTCCACTTCTCTCCCAAAGGACGAGAACAGAACGACGACGAGCTGCTGCATAAGCGAAAAAAGTTGAAGAAAAAAAATAATATGCGCATAAAAATAATAATAATACGGAGAAAAGGAGAGCGAAAAGTGGGATTCAGACCCTTCCCCCAATTACACATCACTTGTGTTTCCTATGTTATTAGGATAGCTGCAGTAAAAAAAAAATATTATATAAGCGAGTCTAGGAAAAGGATGCATTTAGAGAAAGTCGATTTATACGTTTCAAGAGGCTGACAAACAATCCATAATTCAACTGTGCTAATGATGCAGTTGTCGCGACCACTCGTCCTTCTGCATGAGACGAATGGCTTCGAAGGAGCGGGACAAAAAAAAAGGACAAAATAACACTGCGTCTCGCAATTATTAAATACTGAAAGAGGAGAAAGGAAAAAAATATATATAAAGCGGTGGGTTGGGTTGCGCGATTAATCCCTTATACAGGCGATGAGAAGAATGGAAGGAAGAGAAAGAAATCTTTTTTATTCCAGAAATTATTTTCGTTCGCGTGAGGAATCCACGGTATATTGTAATTGATGGTTGGAGAAGAGAGCAGAGTATTCCGGGGGGTTCCTTGGGAGCCATTTTGTTGATGCGCGTTCATCAATTCGGCAGTTTAATGGCACCTGAGAGACCCCAGGCATTCCCTTCTCTGCCTGCTTTATTTTCTCCTTTTCCTCTATTTCTTCTTATACATTCTTTTTATTTTCGGCTGTTTTGGGAAATCAAAATTTACACATGGATCGCATTCGATTCCCAAAAGATTAGACAACGGATTAGCAATTGATAAAGCGAAACAATTCATTAATTTAGTCTGTAAAAAATAATAAGGGTTATCCTTTTGGGTCGATGATCTCGTGGAAAAAAGCACTCAATATTGATTCCGAGCTGTAAGTTTCGAAACTACCGAAAACCGTGCGCAATTTGGGGAAAACCTAATTATCTTAAGGTGAGATTAAAATAGAGGAGCCGGAATAAAAGAGTAGACAAACGGGGAAACTGGAATTCCCGCAGCTATCTCGCTGATTAAAGTGATCTGGGGAAATCAACTAATTCCTCGCAATCCTTTAAAAGAAATAAAAGTAACGAAAATAAAATAATCAAATAAAAAATATATAAAGAATCGAATCCGCGCTTCGCCAAGTTAAATAAGTTATGATTTTTCGGTCTTGGAGGATGGAAGGAAGGAAGGTTTTCAATCCATTACGATTCGCAAATATTTAGATACAGAGTGGCTCTCTCTTTCTCCGTGTTTATTCGTCGTTCGTTTCGTGTTTCCGCGCCGCTCCGCAATAAAGATTATTATTTATTTTCAGCAGCAAATCCTTTTATAAACCAATTTATCTGTGCCAAGTTTGCTTGTCGAGGCTTTGCTTGGCAAAGGTACAGAGCATCATCGCGATAACACCGAACACAATATAAGTTAATATTCAATTTACCGCAGTTTACGATCTTCCTGTTACCTTAATGAATCCACCAACGTTTACACACAGTATTTATGTAACAAAAATATTTACAATTTAAAATTTTCTATTTAATTTTGAAGAAAAAAATATATATTAACCGGCGCATCCACATTACAATGAAATTTTTTAAATATTTGTTTAATCAATTAAAATATATTAATAATCATTAATGAAATTTTATATAATTTATTATTATTAAATGTTTTTATTTTGAATAGAACGAAACGCAATCAAAAATCGATAAGAAAATAATTGGATTTGCGCAGTATTTTTTTTTGTTATTATAAAGTGCTAATTTTATGATTTTATACGTTCGAAAATAAATGTTTAAGAGATAAGCCAATAGTCTACGTGCCGACCCGAGCGATAGAACCAATAGAATTGTTAACAACGAAAAATTCCGGGGATTACCGATGCCTCGCTGTGAGTTGCAGGTGCAGATGATTCATCACAAAACGCAGAAACGTTCTCGTATTAAGTGCTTAAAAGTTGTATCAGTTTGATTTGCATTAAAATTGAATATGCAGTTTAATTTCAATAGTTCAAGAAGTAGTTTACATTCAAGTAAGTAAGTTATAATAATAATTACAATAATATAATTATTTATTACACGATTTTTTTATTGTTGAAAATAAGATTTTAATATAAAACACATTTTTATTAATATAAACTATTGCATTATTATTTTCAATAATTTATATTAATACAGATTGCTTCTAAAATGGAATAGATTTTTATAAATTGATGTAGCAATGAAACATAAATGTTTTCTCTAATCTGTACAAAATAATTGATTTTAATGTATAGAATAAAATTATTATTTACAAATAGTTTAATTCTAATAATTTATAGTAATTTTATTAGATTTAAATTGGAACGCACTACTTTTCATGTATAAATACAAATTATGATTCATCGTAGCGATTTACAATGTTTCGTATAATTATTGGGCGATTTTTAAATTGTTTTATTTCGATTACACTCTTATCGAATGTACGAAACGCATTATTTTTGTAACCAAATAAGGATTGTTCAAACGCAAGTGCAGGTGTTCAATTTTTATAAATAATCACATTTTTATTACTTTTTTATCGCAAAATTTTTATGTTGAATTTGATAATTAAATTAATATATAAAACGATTTTTCGGAAATCTCACTATTTTTATTACATTTCTATCGTTTTATTATTTTTATTTGTAATTAAAATTTATCGAAACAGTAGAATATTATAAAATCCCTTCTAATTGAAATAAAATTGTTTAAATGAATACAACGTTTAGTTTTTGATAAATATTTTATTATATTTTAATGAATTTTGGTTGTAAATAAAATATATAAATATTTACTCTCATAAATTTTGATATAATAAATAATTTTAATTTATAAAGTGAAATGTATTATTTACAATTATTTATCTTATCTAATTTAAATAATCCGTAAATATAAAAAATCATTTATAATTTCTATTTAATAATTATTAATTACAATATTTACTATTTTCTTTAATTTAATGTTTACTACTTGGCAAGTTTCGATATGCGTTTAAATAACTTATGTTTATTTCAACGAACGAGTATTTCTATAAATTACTTGGCAAATAACGTTTATCGAAACTTCTCAATTTTGTAATTCTATTAAGTTAAATAATTTTTATATGTGAAATATTAAATTATAATAAATTAAAAGTATGTCACATTTACATGAATAAATGCAAATAACGAAACGTAATGAAAAGTTAATAATTTATTAAAAAAAAAAATCATATTTAAATAAAAATTATCATTTTTGAGGAATTAAAAAATAATAAGTTTTAATAAAATAATTTTGGTGGTCTCAGTCGCAAAATATGCGAAACGTACTATTTTCGTGCCCAAATAAGGATTGTTTAAACGCAGCTGCAAGTGCAGGTGTTCGATTTTTATAAATAATCTCATTTTTATTACTTTTTTATCGCATAAATTGTATGTTGGAATTGTTGCAAATAAAAATTAACTAAATTAATATATAAAACGATTTTTCGGCAATCTCACCATTTTTATTATTTTTATTTGTAATTAAAATTTATCGAAACAGTACAATATTATAAAATCCCTTCTAATTGAAATGAAATTGTTTAAATTAATACAACGTTTAGTTTTTGATAAATATTTTATTATATTTTCATGAATTTTGATAGTAAATAAAATATATAAATATTTACTCTGATAAATCTTGACATAATAAATAATTTTAATGTGTAAAGTGAAATGTACTATTTACAATTATTTATCTTATTGAACGCTAATTTTATATTGCATTCATTTAATTTTAAAATGTAGTAAATTAAATAAAAATATGTCGCATTTACATGAATCAATGCAAGTAACGAAACTTAATGAAAAGTTAATAATTTATTAAAAAAATGTAATGATATTTATATAAAAATAAATCAAATTTAATATTTTTGAGAAATTGGAAAATAATAAGTTTTAATAAAATAATTTTGGTGATTAGCGTTCGGCAAACGCAGATGCAGATGATTCACACGCAAAATCGCCTAATTTTTATTGATTTTTGCGAAACGCACTATTTTCGTGCCCAAATAAGGATTGTTTAAACGCAGCTGCAAGTGCAGGTGTTCAATTTTTATAAATAATCTTATTTTTATTACTTTTTTATCGCATTAATTAAATGTTGGAATTGTTGCAAATAAAAATTAACTAAATTAATATATAAAACTATTTTTCGGTAATCTCACCATTTTTATTACATTTCTATCGTTTTATTATTTTTATTTGTAATTAAAATTTTTTGAAACAGTACAAAATGTGTAATTGAAATAAAATTGTTTAAATGAATACAACCTTTATTTTTTGATAAATAATAATAATAATATATATAATTTATTGGCCAGACAGCAACATACAAAACAAAAAAAAAACATTCCATAGATAATACAAATCATAATAATAACAACCAAAATAAAAATAACAACTCTCAAAATAATTAAGTAAATTCTAACATAAATTAAGAAAACCAAAAAAAAAAAAAAAAAAAAAAATATATATATATACATGCTGGCCAAAGGTTTGATAAATATTTTATTATATTTTAATGAATTTTCCTATTTTGAATTTAATCATTTTATAAGTCTATCACTATTTATATAAATGTTTTCTCTCATAAATTTTGATATAATAAATAATTTTAATTTATAAAGTGAAATGTACTATTTAAAATTATTTATCTTATCAAATTTGCAATTAATTTAAAAATTTACTAATTTACACGAAATCATTTATAATTTTTATTAAATAATTATTAATTACAATATTTATTATTTTTCTTAATTTAATGTTTACTACTTGGCAAGTTTCGTTATGCTTTTAAATAACTTATGTTTATTTCTACGAACGAGTATTTCTATAAATTACTTGGCAAATAACGTTTATCGAAACTACTTCATTCTACTAATTTAAATAATTTTAATATATAAAATGCGATTTGTTATTTAAAGAAATATTATATTATATTAAATGATTTACATGAATTAATGCAAGTAACAAAACGTAATGAAAAGTTAATAATTTATTTAAAAAATGTAATAATATTTATATAAAAATAAATCAAAATTTAATATTTTTGAGAATTTGAAAACGAATAAGTTTTAATAAAATAATTTTGGTGATTAGCGTTCGACAATCGCAGCTGTAGATGATTCACCCGTACAATCGCCTAATTTTTATTGTTTTCTACGAAACGCACTATTTTCGTGCCCAAATAAGGATTGTTTAAACGCAGCTGCAAGTGCAGGTGTTCAATTTTTATAAATAATCTCATTTTTATTGCTTTTTTATCGCATTAATTTAATGTTGGAATTGTTGCAAATAAAAATTAATTAAATTAAATATATAAAACGATATTTTGGAAATCTCACCAGTTTTATTACTTTTCTATCGTTTTATTATTTTTAATTATAATTAGGATTTTTTTAAACATTACACATTTTTTTACTGTAATAAATTAGTGTGAATTATTATATTAATACTGTAATATAATCTTAATTTAAATAAGATAATTATATGATTATATAATATTTTGCAAATATCATTCAAAAAGTAGTTTACAATTAAAGCTATAATCTTTGTGGTTTAATTAATTAATTAATTTAATTTTACTAATCCAATTAATCTTAACAATGTTTTATTTGCATTAAAATTGAATATAAAATTTAATTTTAATAAACTGTAATATTATCTTAATATTAATAATATAATTATTTAATTTATTTCCTTATATAGAATATTTTATAAATGTCGTTCAAGAAGTTTACATTTAAATCTATAATTAACATGGTTTATCTAATAAATAAAAAATATTCAAAAAAAATATTTATAAAATAATTTGTTGAGCGAAAGAACCAATAGAATTGTTAACAACGAAAAATTCCGGGGATAGCCGATACCACGCTGTGATTTGCAGGTGCAGATGATTCATCGTAATACGCTGATAGGTCGAAACGTTTTTATTTTTAATACTTAAATATTATATTAGTTTTATTTTCATTAAATATTGAATTTAATTTTAATAAACTCATAGAAAATTTTGCATTTAATATTCTTTTAAATAATTGAAATAATGACCCGGCGCATTCACCATGTTATAAAATGTTACACGATTTTTATATAAAAATCTTAATGATTTCTTAAAGTTATGCGACTTGAAGAATGTAATAATACTTTAATTATGACTTGATAAAATTTGCATTTTGATAATAATAATGAGGACGAAAATGCTTATTAGATTATTCTGGGACGAGATTAAAATTAGAGTGCAAGAGAGGGGAAAAAAAATGTATGATGCAGAACGGGAATTTCCTGCTGATTAAAGTGATCCAGGGAAATCAACTGAAACTAGCTAAATCATTCAGCGCCGAACAGAGGCGAGTTTATTAATAGGATTTAGGAGTAAATTGGATGAAGACAGAGTCATGCAGAAAGGTACGTCTATGTGTATGTGTGCGGTGGAAGCAGGATGGAATAGTGGAAAGGATAGAGGAGAAAAAAGTGTGGAAGAAGAGGGATGCCATCACATACACAAACATAAATATAAATAAATGTTGTTTGCGTCGTTTACGTAACTCGGGCGTTTAGCATGCGAAACGAATCGCATTAAACAAAGCGTGACGCTCTCACGGGGTATAACCAAGCCGCCCCCCCGACCGTTTCCTCCACCTCCTTTCTGCCATCCTCGCTCGAGCCGCCGCTGCCGCCCCCGCTTTTCACCGCCCTCCTCCCCATCCCGCTTTTGATCTTATCCTGGGCATATTTATATATCTGGCGCACATACACATGCCTCGCCGGAATCGATGTTAATGGCATTACAAGGCATGGAATTTGATTTACTTGATTTCGCTTCGTTATCGCATCGCACGCCCGCTTTTCCAGTCTCTCCCTTCTCTCTCTCTCTCTCCGTATTTGTATTTGAACATCTGTCCCTCTCGAACTACCGCTATCTCCTCTTCCGGACGAATCGGACCGGAAGTATGCGGATGAAATAGGGATCTGGGTGCGCCATTATCTCATCAAACTTTAATCCCAAAAAAAAAGGAAAGAAAGAAAGAAAAGAAAAAAGAGCAGAAGGCTTCAGGAATTTGACACCTGGGCGCGCCTCCACTTGCAGGCTTCCACAATGCGATTACTGGCTATTCAACCCCTTTTCCCTTACCGCCTCCCACGAAGCGAGGTTGGAAGGGCCGAAGGGATCTTTTAATAATTGCGCAAAACTTTTACGTGTGTCGGAGCGGGGGTGGGTTTCGGAAACTTGAACCAACACCTCAGGAGGTTGGATGGGAATCCTCCAACCCTCCCGGAAAAGTGTTAAGAAGTAAGAATTTCTAAAGTTCCTTCCGAATTACCTGCCACTGACTGCGAGTTTGGTAATTTATCAGAGAGTGAGAGAGAGAGAGAGATACACGGAGCGAGATCTGAGCGAAAAGGACGGACAAGCCCTGTGATAGGCGAGGCAAGTGGAGGTGAAGTCAACTGGAAAATAGCCTCGACCCAACTTGCATATAGAGAGGTACGAGCATCGCCCTCCATCCAAATCAAATATTAATATTAACGCCCCGAAACCCGACGCGAATCCCGCACCCTCCGAATTCAAACCTAAAACGATTTGAGAATTGCATAATCCGCGACGATACCCGGCGCATCCACCCGACTCGTATTTTAAATCTAAATCTAAATTATATTCTTAAAACCCTTACAAATTTAAATTATAAAATCACAATATATTTAGTACAATTCAGCTTAAAAAAATATTAACTAAAATTAAAAACATTATAATTAAACCTGAAATTATTATTTCTTTTCGCAAGGAAAAAATTTAATAATTCTTAGTGTTTCGCAACAAACAACAATTAAATGTATTTTAATTAATATCGAACTAGTTGTACTATTTTATGCCTTTCTCTCTCTGCTCGTCAACGAAACTAATTAATTTGCAAATTAAAAACAAAAGTCATTTATAGAATGTATTAATTAATAAACGAAATTTCCAATTACCGTGCGCATTAACACATGCAGATTGAAAATTTATATAAAAACCACAAGGAAAAAACATCTGTAATTATGAATTGTTCATTAGCGAAAAAAATATCATAATAATAATGGGAGTAAAAATAAAGGAGAGTAATGGAAGGAAATAATGAATGGAAAACAGCGAAAAAAATTATATATGCGTGTATATGTATAAATGGAAAGTAAATTGTACGTTCTTTTTAATTAAAACATTTCTGCGCAATTATTGAAACAATGGCGGACGGACAGCAACAAAATGTTAAATTAATTTTTACTGTATTTGCAGCGAAAATTGAAAATAATTAATTTTCTGCCATATTTTAATAATGTTTCGTTTGTGACGAAACGCGAAAAAAAAACACAGAAAATTAAATAAAATTAAAAGTAGGAACTAAATTTAATGAAACGAACATCGAACATTAATATATTGTTAATAATTGCATTGGAATGAAATAAAGTTTTGGTAATTGAAGTTTCATTTATTACGTGCAAATAAAAGAAATATTAAGAAAAATATTGTATTTATTTTGAAATTTGGAGGGTAAAATGATGTAACCCGCATTGTTTTTTTTTTTTTAATAAACTGTTTTCAAAGTGAAATCGGTTGTGCGAAGATGAATTGGTTTTCGCGTGGGGGAGGGCGGATTAATTTAAATTGGAAAAGTGCGCTGGTAGAATGTATCTATGGATCAGGATGGGGTGAGGGTTTTTGGTGTTTTGGGCGGAGATGGGTGAAGTGGAGGCGGAGGCGGTCGTTCGGAATGTTGTGTACGTGATTTTAATTAAAGCTGTATGTGTTTGGGGGGCGGTGGACTCGCTTTGTATGTAGTATTTGTGTGTGTGTGTGAGAGGGGGAGTGAGATGGAAACAGCTAATGGTGGCCTTTGTAATCTTATCCGGGTCGTCGTGTAAATCTTAAGGAAAGGTGAGGCAAGCGTATTTACATTCAAGCCCGGTCGACCTATAATTCAATAGGAGAAAAGTCGATGGGAGAGGCAAAGCCTGTGGGAAGAAGGGATCGTAATCTGGATGCATTCTGGGCGGAGATGGGGGGGGTTTGTTCGAAACACAATATCGCCACCATCCGGCTGTTTCTTTCTCTTCTTTCCCTGAATATTTATATAATGTGATTTAATTTAAAGTTTCGACCGGCCGATTCAATTAAGAATGAAGGATTTGGAAACGCCCGTGGGGAATGGGTTATCCGTTTTCAGGATTTACAAGAGTTATACATATTAATGTCACGAGTGTTGGTTGGGCGGTGGACTGAAGGGGTTGGGTTTATGGGTCGGGGGATGGTCGTGCGGTTCGTTGTGTAGCAATTAATTGAAGAGGGTGAGCTTGGGTATAATTAGCAATGTGATTATACGTCATTACCAGAAGGTAAACTTGGATAAACATGAGCTTGTTTGGTCACAGCAATATAAATTAACTGTAATTGAATAGATTACGCAATCGATAGGCGTGTGTGTGTGTAAATGTGAATATGTGTGTCGCAAAGTTCTCGTGGAATTTCATAATCAAATAATCCCGGACATATCACAAACGCCATAAAATATTAAAGGTAATTTGCATGTAAGGTGCAAGTTGGCGGGGAATTTTGGATAATCCCAGGGATGTTGCGAATGTGGACAGCCAGTTGTTTAATGAAAGTCCCACAGGGTTTCGCATTTGCATCCGGACTTCTCTCTGCCCAAACCAAACCAAACCAAACCGAAAGCCCGGGGTTCGAGGTGGGATGAGGATAGCTCCGCTTCTCTCTTTCTATTCCTCTCTCCCGGGATCTCTTGTGCAATCTCGAAAGCTCCCCCACGGCCGCTGTTCTTCCCTGCTGCACATCCTGCCGCGCCAACCACCCCCGCAAAACTCCGGAATAGAAGTAAAATAAACCAAACTCGCAAGGACTTGACCCACCTCTCTCTCTCTCTATCCACTCTTCTTCCGCTCTGCAAATAATTGACGTTCCCTGTCTTATTTCGCAACCACCGAGACGACCTAGAAGCACCAGTCCATCATCTCTTATTTGATACATTATTTATAAGACGAAATCTCTTTCCCTTGGATAAAATACTGCATTTTACTTTCCAAGCGAAAAATACTCTTATTGGAGTACATTAACATAGCGAAGTTATATAATCACTCTCAAATTTCTTATTAATCCGATTTTACTTAGTTTTATGAATGATTTAAAGAAAAATAATATTTTAAATTAAAAATATTATATAATTAATTAAACGTATATGAAAAAAAAAAGTAAATAAAAGCAGCGTGAAAGCTTTAATAGTTTTGACTGTAGGACGTATAAAGTATACGTATGAACTATATTATTATCTTATTTTATTTTCGTTTCTTTCTTGTATGCTGGCTTGCTTGAATCGCAGTGACTATTTTTAAAACCGTAAAGAAGGAGCGTAAACGGAAAATGGTGGAAGTTTACGGCCGCCGCCCCCAGGTATATTGCTCTTTAAGCATTCTGCAACAAACTTATAATCCCGTTTTTAAGAACCGAATTAACGAAAATATTACCCCGAAGGGTTTTACACCCTGCAAGAATATTATATACTGTTTATAATCTTTAAAAACTTATTACGCAACAAACGAAATGGTTAATTAGACAAATGAAATTTAATTCTAAATATCATTTAATTCAGTTTAATATTTTTAAAAATCTATTTCTTTTTAATAAACCTAATGATTTTGTGAATATTTTCGTGAAAATACGGATGAGTGGTTGCAGATTTAAAAAAAAAAAACGTAAACGAATCTACGCAGAAAGGGAGAGACTTATTTCATCGCGTTCGGATTAATGGGGGAAAACCCGCAGAGGGATGCTTTAATTAAAGCCGCACAGTTTTTTAATGAACGATTGCTGACAAAAGCGATGATGATTAATTCCTACACTTTCTTCGCGTACGTTTTTTTTTTCTGTCGGTTCCATCAAACGGAATAACATTTCGCGATTTCTCTATTAAATATATTCGCGGTGGTGCGGCGGTGCCCGGAGGGGCGGTTTTCGTTCGTGCCTCGAATAATCGCCGGAATGCAAATACACCTCCACTCTTGACATATTATCGCAGCGCCGCCGTTCCCCGCTTGCATCTCAAATGAAGCCGTCTGAAATCTTCTTCATATCATCCCCGCAATCGAAAAAAACACGTCGATTTCGAACATAATCTCTGCCGCCCCAACGAATCTTTTCTCGCAACGAGAACACCGCTCGGATTACAAAACTATTGGAGCACTCTCGCATTTCTAATCTAATCTTCGCCCTCTGTTTAAAATAAATTTGAATTCAACCCCCAAAAGATTTCCATTTCTACCCAAACCTAATATTTATTATTAATATATACTAAAATACGTTACAGAACTAATCATTAGAGAAATTTAGGTGAAAATTGTTGAGATTTATGTAGGAATATGCAGATTACGAGTAAACATGAATTTAGTTGTTTAATTAAAATCTTTTAAACAATGAACGTTGAAAGCATTTTCATTATTTTTATTTTTTTGTCCTTTGTTGCAGATCGAGGACGCCATGCTGATGTTCGACAAACAAACAAACCGACACAGAGGTGAGTTTCCGTTTCCGGTATTCGCTCTCCGCGTTTGCGAGAGAAAAATCATCCATATATTCATATCCGGGGTTAATCTGAATTTCAAAAAGTTTCCTTGAACAAAAAAAGAAAGGAAATAGAAAAATTGATACGAGGAGTGAACAAGAAAATATGAAGAAAAAAAATAATAGGAATGGATAGAAGCAGTGGTGGTAGTATTTTTATTCCCCTTTCGTTCACGTGTTTTGTTGGGGGATGATTCCTCTTTTTCTTACTGCGAAAGTTATATATTTCCCAGTGAACTTTTTCAAAACCACCCAATCTCGCCCGAGCCCCATTCGCAAGCATTTCCGGTCCTTTGGGGGGAGGCGGCCGAAGAATGCATTTCGATAATTGAAACGGCGGCCGAATATTTATGTCGGTGCCGATTCGGCAGGAAGAGAGGAGATGCAGCATCCGAAATGGACAAGTTTTGCGATCGAAAAGTTTGCCCCGAACCCCATTAGCCGAAATCAGTTCACCTTATATACACCCTACTTCTACCGAAACTTTCGACTAAATTGCATTTGCCATCTCGCCCTTATTCGCTAATTAAAAAAAAAAAAGAAAATATATAAAGAGAGCAGGAAATGGAAGGGAAGATATAAAAGCTGAGGGTTTTCTTTTTCCTGTTTCTATTTATTTCATTTTTTATTAAGTGCATCCGTTTCAGCGAAAAGTGATTAATTAGCAAAACTTATTCATTCGTTTCAAAATGCCGCAACTATTTATTCTATTTATTTATTTTTCAAGTACAAAATTACATCATCGAGGATACAAATTAAAGATAAAAGAATGACCTTTCGAATGACCCCAATGCTAAATTTATGACATTTACAGTTTCCCTGTAATATGCTGTCAAAATTGAGCAACCCCTATTTTGTGCTACGTTTTTTTTCCTTTTCAACCGCTGATAAATTGCCCGACAAAATATTTTTACTGTTTATTAATGAATCTGGTCGACTTCCCTGCACCCTCCGCGTACATGCCTCGGCCTCATTCATCACTCCAGCAAACGATGATGATAAAAGCGCCCACGCCTCACCGTTATATTTATTATTATTATTAATCCATTCACTTAAATATATTTACTTAATCCATATACTACAAATCTACCCATCTATCTAAATCTATATATTTATGCATTCTATCTCACTATTCTGTGTCATCCCCTGAGCGCGTTTAACGGTGATTGGATTGCAACTGCACGGATCCACCCTCGTCGGCAAGATTGCTTTTCGAAATTAAGCGGGATTTTTGTTTTACTGCAAGGATTCCGGCCGCCCGCATCGAATCCAAAAACCCCGAATTGAAAGGATACGTTACAATCTATTTTTTTTTTGCTGGTGTTAGCCTCGATGATGATGGTACAAATAGTGATTAAATTTGCGCCCTGCGGCCGCAAAGGGTAGATAGCGATCCCCCACATTCGGGGCCCCAGAAATGGGGATTTTTGTATAAAAATAAATAACGGTATTAGGGGCGACACGAGTAAGCGCTAATTAACAAATCAAAAATAAATCCCTGAATGACATATTATTTCGATTCGATTTAATCCCGAGGCCGCAAAAACTTGCTAATCCTCGTGCATCAAAATATATAAATAAATGTACGCTATTTTTCGGATCAGATTACGTAGGCCGTTTGTTAGCTAACTGTACGCTCGCTGTTGCCTAATGAATTAGCATTCAATCTGCTAATTAGGTGCTACGCCGCATTCGGCCTAAACTGATTTAGTTATTAGCTTTGCAAACGTACACATTCATTGCTGCGAAACCCAAAAGCGCTACCGCAATACTTAAATGTTGCTACAATCTACCAGGAATTGCATCAATTGCATCGTAAAAGCAATGCATTAAGGATAATTAAATCAATTGTAATGTGATTCTGAAATTATTTCATTCATCAGAATTAATTTTAATTTGTAGCATTTGAAATGTGTCTCATGGAGGTCAGTCGGTATAAATTGGCTGTATCCGTTGAGGCAATCTCCGAGGGCTTTATCAAAATTTCATGCCCAATGCAAATTAGTCTTCGGCGTTAATTTGGAGCGAAGTTTAGAGAAGGGAGATGAATTATAAATGATATTCAAAACCGTATCAATGTTCGAAAACGAAAGCCCCCGATGATTAATTTAAAAGTTCATCTCCTCGTCTTAATTTCACGTTTCTCCTCGCAAAATAATCCAAGCTTATGGTGATTAGAAGCGATACAAGGATTTTACAAGAATTAACTAAATCAATTCATTATATAATTTTGAATTAACAAATAGGAAGAGGGCAAAAAAAATAGTTTAAGGTTCAGTGAGCATTAAATCCACGTTAAACATTAAATCAAAATGAAGTATGTTATGGTGAGAAGCTTAATGCTGTATTTGCAAACACGCACTGGGTGTGCAGCACCCACAGGACGAATGCGCTCGTAACTTGCGGCCTTTTACAGCTTTCAATTACCATGGAATAATTCCATCAATATTATTTTCCCTCCGCTCGCACAGTGTCTTGCAGCATTATCGTCGCGTTGTATAAGCATTATGCAAACGAAGGCAATAACTGTCTGCACAGTTAAATCCGAAGCCCGAGGCTTTCGGTTCGAGAAAATTGAAGTTCATTTTCCGCGCTCATATTTCAGCCCGATGCGTTTTGCTGTAAAGCCATCACAATTGATAAGTTTCGGAGGTATTTAAACAAATTCCCGTTATGTGTTTGCGTGTCGGACATCGGATAGCTCGGATTTATTGTATAAATACACAAAACGAGGCCGCAAATCAAGCGCTCGCGTAACTCTACAAACGGACGACCATAAACACACGAACTAATGAACACATATGCTGCAGTTTCGGTTGATTCCACATACCGGATTCGCATCCCCCAAAAGTAAAATAAAAAACCGTTCGCAATGAGGGGAGTTTCCGTTTTATTTTTATTTCACTCGTTATTGCCATTTGCTTTGCCTCTAAAGTTTGTTGATGTTTTTTTTTTTGGTTTAATTTTTATGTAATCCTAAAATTGTCGCACCGCATTCGTGGCGCATCCATCTGCGGCTTAATTTAAATGAAATTATGAGCTTATAAAAGCTGGATTTGGCTATAATGAGATTAACACACTGCGCAGTCTAATTGGATTTATTGCAACCGCAAGACTTGTTATGTTGTTTCGTTGCTAATTTACTGCACTTGATTTATTTTAATATCACATAATCTTTATAAAGCTACGATTTCCATATTTACAGAAGTTTTCGTATTGTTATTCCTTTTCTAAAATGTGTGTTGAATCCATTAAAATATCAAATCATTTATCGTGGAATGATTCCATCCGTTGATGGGGGATGGTGGATGGGTTTTGCGCTCTCAAATGTTTCAATTTGCGGCGGCGGCGGGATAATTCCGGAAGGGGGTCAAATTGTCAAAATTGTCTATTTTCGCGGACGCTAATTGATATCGGCGCAGCAGGGTTATCGATTAAACGAATTTGATTATTCGGTCATTTCGTCCGCATTGTTCGTGGGGTGCTTCAAGACTAATTCGATTACGTGAGGGGGTGAAGGGTTGGCAGCAAAAATAATGGTGCGATCAATTGTCGAACGGACGGTCATCCCCTATACGTGCGGCGTGCGTCAGAAAGAGACGACAAATCCGAAGAGCGGCACGTCCCCCCTATTATCATCATTACCATCATCATCTCATTGCCATCCACCACGCTGTCTTCTTGTTATTTTTTTTTTGTATCGATTTTTCAGCCGGAATATCATACATAAGCAATGGGACAAGGGTCGCGACAGTTTATGAAAGCTCCGACGTTTCCAGGTCACTGTTACATATTTCATGCTTTGATTCGCGCAATTTTTCGCAAACCGAATTCGTTATTCGTTTATTAATACTTTCGCTTATTACGATGGTTCGTGTTTTCAAACGAGAGATGGCATCACATATAGAGTGTCCACCCCTACGCACGTACCGAAAATTTATTGCGAACCCCGGGTGTGTTAGGCCCGGATAATGAAATAAATCCACTCGAATCAAATAACGCCCCTGCATATATTCGTTAAACATTTTGACAGGAAATCCAAATTTTCTTTTAGAAATGTAAATAAAATTTAAAATATAAATTTTGTTACAATCATTTTGTTCTTAAAGCTTAACTTGTGAATGTGCTTAAATTTGTAGACATAATTTTTGTGCATTTCGTTGGAGCAAGGACAATTGTAATGGTGCAATTATTCATGTAATTGCTTGGGGGCGAAAAAATGGAACAATGGATTATTTTTTGTGCGACTAAACGTAAATTTGTTAGTAACAAAAAGAGGAAATTTAATGCGTCCAGGGTAATTCGTTCCGAGCTCAAAGCCGAATATAATTAAATCTCGTGTTGTGATTACGGCGGTAATAAAATGAGATTAATTAGAATCAGGTTTTACGCCGCAGACGTCGGTCGGTACTGCACGTAATGTATTTTATGGATAATATTGTGTGTTGGGTGGATTGTGGAGATGGGTTGAGGTAGGGAGGCGAATGCAAATCCTCGATGGTCTTGCCGTCAAGATGAAATTAATGTCTGAGGGTGGCGTTCGTTCGGATTATATGCAGGTTTACCTGAGCGTTTCACTCCTAAATGGACCGAACTGTTTCATTAGCCGAAAACTCTGCCGCAGCGACGCGCCACCACCGCCCGCCCCCCGGCAGCCGCCCTTCAGGCACCGACGCCTCCACTATTAGCGATATGCATTATGCAATAGTTTCGCGTTAACTGTTATCGACTGGTTCTCGTGTATTAATTATTTAATCCAGGCGCAAACTTCCCCCCATTTCCGCCATTACCTGAATTTGACGCTTCCTCTGACCCGGATCTCTTGCACAACATCCCTTAAGCAACTTATTTGTTATTATTATAATGCGATATTAAATAACGAATTGCATATGGGAGGGTGCAACTGCTACGCCACCCTCAAAATTCATTATTACTCTCGCGTAATTACACTCCAACAGAATCTCCCCATTATAAACGCAAATGAGCAATATTCATTTCACGGGACCAACCATGATTTCAATTCGACATGCAACCTTAATTTCACATGCTTAAAAAAACAGAATCATTAACTTTTATATTTAAAAAAAAGCAATTATTATTATATAAATTTTAACATAAATTCTGAATTTTTGAATTATTTTTTTTTTTAAATATTTGTATTCTTTTCGAAACTGATTTAGATAACGTATTCTGGGAGCGCTTTGCGTTTTATGGAAAGCAATTTTGCTGTGTGCAAGGGGGTTGGGTAATGTTCGAGTTTCGGTATATAGATGGTGTCGTAAATACGAAGGGGGGTGGCGTTGTTTGCGTGCTCCCCTTTCGCGGCGAATGCTATTTTCCGGATAGTTTTTTTTTTCCATGGGACGATTAAATTTTGTATTTGGAAATTTATATCTTGCAAGAAGACATGTTTGTTCACCTATTTTACAAAAAAAAAAAAGAAGTTATTTACTGACGTCCTGAAATTATGGCAAAAAGCGATCAATAAAACGAACGTTTCCATTAATTAGATATGAAGTCGTTGCGTGTGGAAGGACGTCGAAGATTGTTTTTGACCATCTCACGGATGAAAGGACATTAAGTCCTGCAAGAAAACAATTGATCGCTGCAGGATATGCTCTCCTTTCATCTCCGCCCTATTTATTTCTCTTTTATTTTTTTTTCTGTTATATGTGTTTTGGGAGTGAAAAGTTTTGTTTATCCTTCGGATGGAACTCTTGTCCAAAGTTAGCGTAAACGTAGGAGGAGGGATGCAGGACCGCTGATCTATGCGTCGTCCTCGGTGAAACTCACCCTCGCATCCCCCTTTTGTTTTTGCATTTAGATTTGTTTTCTTGCCTACAAAACATATATATTACTTTCCACCGTTCTGTGCGGATCCTCTTCATCCCTAAGGCAGACGAAGAACCAAGAGAAAAAAAAAAAATACGTCCCCACGCACAGTGAACCGAACACGATCTATAACTTTTATTATTAAATGCATATGGGTTTCTATTGCACAGCTTTAGGGCTCTTACATTTCCATTTACATTCCTATCACATCAATCATTTTTCACAAATAAATTATCAAATAAACACAAATTTATTTTAGTATGGATAATATTAAAGAGTACATGATTACATAAAATTACAAGGAAAATAACAAAGTGAATTCAAAAAATGGTATCTTTGAAGTAAAACGTTTGTTCTGATTTTTGGGGTAGTATTTTTTTTTATTATTTCTGTAGGGTTCATCCAGTATCGAAGGAAATAATTAAGGGTCATCACGCGAGGCTCCTCGTAAATCGTCGACATCCATTAAATCCCCTTCCACTCCCCCCAAGCGACAAGAGGCGCAGTATCACGCACCGAAATCATTTGAAAAACAACCCCCCGAGGCGCCCCTAGATACGCTAATGATCTCTTGCCACCCCACAGCCAACTGGAAAAATGTATATTCACCGGAGCGAAACGTAAATTAGTAAAAAAAAAACGCACGCGAAGAGGGAAGAAGGAAAATAAAATTAAACTGTAGGAAAAATCTGCATACCTGCAGAAATTCTATCAATTAACTTGATGCGGGTGCAATCTCACGGTGGTGGTTTTTTTTTTACACCCGCAGCACATCCTCAGCATATTTTTTCCGCGCGTTCATTATAAATATTTTTTTTCTTTCATTCAATTCATTATTTCGTGCATATAAGTGTTTATGCAGCATGAAGGAAGAGAGAGAGAGAGAGAGAGAGAGAGAGAGAGAGAGAGAGAAATAAATTGTGGCTCGATAAAAGCGGAACTCGCAAAATATAATTGCTGATCGCTAAATCAAGAGGGTTGCGGTGGGTCGCGGAATATGTGCCGTTCTGCAACATTTGAATATTTAAATCGCGCAAACTCGTTAGGGCATTGTTCTAGTAATTAAATTGTAATAAACGGAGGTCGTCTCTTAGCTTTGTAATAACGCCTCGCGCTCGCCTCCTGCTTTAATAAATTTCAAAAGCCACCTACGTTTCACTCTAATTCCGCAATTAGAGGAGCCTCCTCGCCAGGCACTAATTCTTTAAACATATAAATACGCTGGATTCCTCCTTTCGCTTATTAACGAAACGATCGCCCCATTTCAGTTGCCAAATTTCATACGAAATATTCGATTTATTCTCATTCAATACTATTACGTAATGATAATGCATTGTTCTGATTAAATTTGAAAAGTTTTCTATGCGGTTATAAATCACGTAAATATCGAACAAAGGAAATTGTTTAGACCAGAGGAAAATTAAACTACTTAAAATCCACCCTTATATTATCGAATAGACAAAAGGTTTTTGGAAGGTGCCAGCACCAGTCTCCGTACAAGTATTGCGAATTTAATTGACGCGGCCGTTTTGGCTAATATTTTATTTTATTTTTTTGTAACGTCGGACAGCCACAGGTGATGTCGAAGGGCGCGCACGTCCCAAAAATTAATACAAACAGCGTTCGCCGCAAAATTGATAGGTTAAACCCATTGTACTACAAAACGTGAGCTCTATATTTTTTTTAATTAAAAAAAAACATCTAAAATCCCACCGCAGGCTTCGCGAGAGAAGGATTTACGCAGATTAACAAATAGAGGTGTTTCGTCGTGACATCCCTTTTCCTGCAGCAATACAAAGTTTTTTTGAAAGAGCGTGAACTTAAAAAGCCGCAAGGATTATCATTAATATCGTCGTTTATTTGAGCCCTTATGTGACAGTATAAGAATTCTGTCAAATAAATATTTTTTTTACCAAAAAATAATTGTTTGATTTATTATAATTTTATATAAATCGGGTGGAATATTGATCATAAACGTTACATTTTTTGCTATGCGAGTTCGAATTTTCTTATATATTATGTGATAGAGGTCCGAGCGTGCGTCAGCTTTTTCCATCTTTTTTTTCGTGGATGGGTGTGGAACTATCCTTAGAAAGTCTTACCAATATGTTACGGCCATGAAGCGAATATTGACGATGGTCAGAGGAGATTGTAAAGCTTCGTTTAAAGGCAAAATAAAAAAGAGAGGAAACCTTTACATTGAATCTGCAAAGTTCTTGGGAAAGCGGCTTCGTGTTGTCGCTGCAAAAATTCAGCAACAACAGATTGCGGTCGCAAGTTTGGCTTGATTCTGGTGGGTGATGGAAGGAGAAGGAAGCTTTAGAGCTTGAGGTCCGTGCGATGTTACTTAAACTGGTCTTGTAATCCGTTGAGCGTTTTCGGCCGTGAATCCTGCTGGGAGTCCGATTTGCAAAGTGGAACGCAAACTACAATTTAAAGTTCGATTCCGTGGACTGCTTTCTATGTGGGGTGGTGGAAGGATGGAAGGAAGGACATCCGCCTCCAACCCTCATCCTTTTTCACATTCTTCGCGCTTTTCCATTTCCTTTCCGGTTTTCCGTTAACCCTCCTATTCCTCCTTACCAACCCCCTCAATTCCTTCCTGAAAATCGATGCCGAAGCAGCAGCACCTGCTGTCGCCATTAATCTCGAGTCGAGCTAATGAATCAATCCTCTCGCAGCAATGATACGTCGTTTCGGCACGTTCATCACTCGCAGCCGCTTTATCACTCATCCATCTTCATTTCCTGCTCATCTTCACACACCCATCCTGAAATGGGGGAAAGGAATCCCGAATCCCCCTATTTTTTTTATTTCTATCTTTTTTCGCGCTCGCTTAATTCGAGCGAAGAAAATAGAGGAGAAAGAATGAATAAAAAAAAAGGGAAGGGAATCCTTGTTATCCTCAGCTTTATTCCATTAAGGAAAACCGCGCAGAACGGGACGACTCCAAAGGCCACAACAAACAATTAGGGAGTCCGGAACGTTCCCTCGTGAAAACGCAAATATTCCGTCGTCCGCTCCAACTTTTACGTTCGTCGAATGTAAATACTTCCGGCGCATCGTTACTTACCATGAACACTAATTAAATTCAATTTTAATTTAACATACTTTGCCCTCCATAAATATTTACTTAACCAATTGACTAAGTTTATAATAACAATATTATAAATGATCATAAAGAAAATGATATAATTTTAATACACTCATAATCCAATCAGTTTAAAACAATAACTTGACTAAATTATTTCTAGATTTATTTTCTTTATTTAATCGGTAAATCGAATCGTGTAACGGTTGAAATCCTCTTTAATTAGAAAAATATCCCCTAGCGCAGTGCATTTATGAATAGACTGAGGGGGGCTGGAGGACAGCGGATATTCCATTAATTAAATTATATTTTCTTTCCTTTCTTCTTCCTCCACCGAAACCACTCTCTTTCTCTATCCATCTTTTTTTTTCTCCTCCCTATGTGCGTTCCTTTATTTATTTATTTCTTTCGTTCAACCCACCGTGATTTGTTAATGTCACGAGGAATAGAGATTTCCCGTTGTTTCATACACTTTTCTCCCTCTTGCGTGACTTTCCTATTTTTTTTTCCTCTCTCTCTCTCTTACTCTATTTCACCCTATTCCGCCCATCCCTTTTTCCTTTCCCATTTGACATTCCTCTTCGCGGGGGCATCAATTCATTCGAATAAGTCGAGGCCCAACCTCCCCCAGAATACACACAAAAAAATACACAATTTCCTCCACGAATGCCATCACTTCAATTTGCCATCGACCTATTTCTATAAATACACTCTCAAACCATCCCCTTTCCACTCCTCACCAACTCATCGCGTGCCTCTTTTATATTTATAATAGGAATTATTCTTAATAAAAGTTTCGTTTTGTTGGTTTTGTATTATTTTTTAATATCAAAGCTTCCCCAGTGCACGTACATAAACAATAGTTTTATTTTTGATTTTCTTATATAAATAGAACTAAATGGATTATCGAATCAACATGATTATAACGTAAATTTATTTTTATTCAATGAGTTATGTTAAAAGAATATTTAGCAGTGTTTTCGTAATTAAGTTGAGAATTGTTAAGTTGCTTTTTTTTTCAATTTAATTGTTTTGATTTAGTGGTGTTACGTAAAAGCGTTTGTGTATGCTCTCGAAATGAACACAAAAACACGCAACGGCAGGATTGGATTTTGGCGTTCTTGTAGTTTCAATTAAATGGATTCGCCCTACATACATGCACACATTCATTCACCGCGACAAGGGTTGAAGAAGATAAAAAAAAATCACGTGAATGTATGTTATGCAACGAATGTGTGTATATACTATATTTTTTTCCTGCTGCTGCTGCTGCTCTGGGCGGCAGGATTAAAAGCATGCAATTAAGGAGATATATCACTTTGTGAATACGCCGGGCAGACAATTTGATATGCATACACTCACGCAATATTTAGATTCTAGCTCGTAATTTAGAACGCAGCAGGTGTTCTGCAATGCAATAAAACCCTCCTTCCTTTTTCATCCACCCTCTCTCTCTCTCTGTCCGTGTGATGTATATATAAGTTGTGAAACGCAAATTGCAAAACCACCCCCGTGCTTCTGCGAAGAAACCTCTTAGCGAGCTGATAAAATAATAACAAAGGTTACTGCGCGAACCCTATCCCATCCATCCAGCGGATTCGGTTCTGAATAATTCCGGGATTGCCTTCCATCCAGGAACGTCCATTATCCTTTGGCCGAGGGTGCAGGGAAGTAATTATAAAATAAATTAATGTCGGGGAATAAAACGCAGTGCGTGTGTAATACACGCGAACTTCCACCCACTGAAAACAACCGGCACTCTCGCACTCGCTCCGAAACCATACAATAACAATATCTTTTACAGCATCCCCCTGAAATTTATGTACCGCGGCGCATTATGACTGCGAAAATTCGCATTTAGTATTCCGTCGAGGGATTAACGTTATGGCTCTCCACAATAATTAGGTGCCACATTATTACAAATATAATGCATGGCGCTCCGAGAACGCCCGGCAGATTACACTTTACGACTAATAAAGTGGAAACGAAGAACGACCGAAAAAAAAACAAAAAAAAAAAAAAGCAGAGAAGTGAAAGATGTTAAAACGCGAGGACGGAATGCGAAACGCCCGAGGACCATGAAAGGATAATAAGAAAGCTCCGCGTATAAATATTGTATGCTGCACGAGGATAATGAATTTAAAATTATATTTCGGCTCTACTCTAATCAGTGTTAAATTTAAAAATAATCTCATTTCACACTTTAATCCTTCCGTTCCATTAATCGCTCATTTGAAACACACAAATACTTACATGTTTATATCTTTAATTTCAACTTTTAATAACTTTTTAAATAAAAAAAAATAATAGGTCATCACAGAATATTAATAATCCTCGCGTTTTTAACTCCATTAGCCGTTGAGGTTTTTTTTTTCTGCTGCGAACGGAATCTTACAGGAATTACGTAATAAATCAACCGGGCTGAATCTATTTCAGCGTTATATAAACTTTTTTCGTGTCCTCTTTGCATCCACTGATATAATCGCATTCTACGCCCTGTATATATTTATACACGTATAAATTTTTGTCTCTTTCTCTTGCGCGCTTTCCTCGAGGGGTGGTTTTCGGTGTGTGTGTGTGTGGAATTTCTTTCGTATAATCTGGATTTATTAGCGGCAATTATGCAAATTTCGGCGGCATAATCTGACAGTTTTAATGTAGATATCTAATGCTTTGGTGGCGGCGCGCGAAGCGAAGAGGGATGATTTAACGGCGGTACGTGAGGACGCGCCTGGAGAGAAAAAACGCTCATTTTTACATCTTCTTTTATTATTATTTGTTAAGCGTTCTTCGTGGAAATGAAGCGATATATTTTAAGGTGGAATATAAAAGAAGTGAAAAATCTCTTTCGGGTTTCTAAAGCCGAGCGCGTCGGGGGTGTATAATTGAACGTACAATTAACCGATGGGTGGAGATCCGAGCGAGTGAGAGATCACACAAAGGCGCTCAGTTGCACAGCATGTTAAAGACTAACGATGTATGTTCTCGTTTATTCGCATCATTAAACACTCAGAACCACTTTGACCCTGGGAATTGCGCTGCCTCTGCCTTTCCTCCACGGATGAAGCGGATGAAAGTCCTTTCAAAATCCAGGAAGATTTCTTCCGTTCGCCCGAACACGCATCCACATAAATTATGGACCGAAGCAATTGAGGGAATGAATGCATCGCATCTCCTGAAGCAAATAGAAAAAAAATAAAGAAGGGAGGAAAAAGTAAAAGATGCATTAAAAGCGAATGGGGCGGATTTGGTGTGGGTGTGTGTAGGTATGTTTGAAATTAATAATAAATCGCTGGGGTTTCGCAGTAGTTACTGGGATGGATCATTTGGGTGCAGAAATGTCAGCAAGCCAGAGAACGGCGGAATTACGTGAATCCCTTAGGGACATGGAAATGTCACCACTCAGCACCGACTTGTACATACAATAATGATATCCTCCTAGGGGAAGCCCCACTATGCGGACTACAACGACACAAGAGGCACTACACAACATTATGCATGAACCCTTGAATGTACGCCCACACATACACGTAATAATAATAATAATGACACACCACGGGGATGAAATGAGAAAGCACACAAACCAACCGTCTCAGGTGAAAAAGAAACAACTTCGAATTGTGACAACCCTAATTACTTTCCAATTGAAAATTAGAAAATTACATTGAAATTTTACTCAACATTTACACGTAACACAATCATCTTACGTGACCGCGAAGAGTGAGTGCTTTGTTATGCGAAACTTCTGCAGATTCACCCCCGTTTTTCTCCTGGACGACTATCGGGCGCCCCATAACAATCCACCCCAATCACTTGTTTGTCTCCGAAACTATCTCCCCTCCTCGACTAGAAAGAAGAAGTAGTGCTTCCACCCTTCCACGAAAAACCGAAACAAACAAACAATAAAACTTGCCAATTTCCACATCGTTTTATGAACACTAATGTACTTCGCTTCCTTTGTTCGAGTGGGTCACTTGGTAAACTTGATATCGGTTAATAAATTTTGACTTTCCTTATTTCGTTTTGTTTACTTGTCGTGAAGTTCAAGAAATATGTGTTTACAATCTTGCCACATCCATCAAAACAGATACAAACACCTCTTCTTATATTTCGCGGAGCTGGGTTTAATTTAATCAAAAGCCATCGTTTACACCTCTTTGCGAATTTAATGAAAATGAGAAATCTTATATTCGTTTGCAGGTTTAGTAATAAACTATTAGATTTGTTAATTATGCAAATACAGAAGTTCGTTCAGGAAATTAAAATATTAATAAAGAAGATTTAAGCAAACTTTAAATTAGTTCATGATTAAATTAAATATTTAATCATTTGAAATTATTTATTTGGATTTCATATTTCGTGGAATATTTATAAAAATGATTATTATTTATTTATAATTAAATCTTTATGGAAATGTTATATCTTAATCAATCATATTTATTATTATGTGGAGTGAGGTGATGACTTTGGACTAAGTCTATTATATGAAAAGCGTAGGCCTCGGAATTGAAAAGAGATGAGTTGGAAAATTGCAAACGCCGCGTTCATTTTTCTCTCTTTCTCTCGGCATTTTAAAATGCGTTGAGGATTTATGAAGATGTTGATGAATCAGTATTCCGTCCTTCGTCGTCCTTTATTTTTTTTTGCTCCTTTTCGTTGGATTTAATATCGTAAAAAGGGGGAAAGGCTTTTTGGATGGATGGATATAAAATATGTGTGTGTGTGCAAAAATGATGCAGTATAACATCGGTATGTGTCTGTGTGTGTTTTTCCTTCCTTTGGGCACATTATTTACAGTTGATGTAGCGCCGCCAACGTCGACTAGGCCGTGCCGCCTCCGACTGCGAGAGTGTAGTGTGGGTACGAGTATATGGGAACTTGGGGGAAAAACGTATGCACATATCGTTTAATCTCATTTAGAATGCGGAGATATGAGATGGCGTATTAAGCGCCGGCTGCGACAAAAGGGAGGGAAACATCTACCACCATTCCTCCCTCCTACAAGGAGAAGAGAGCTTTCGCTGAATCGACGGGTTTTCCTTCTTTTCGCGGTCTCGCCTGTCACGAGGAGCGCTTGAGGATGAGTTATTGCCTATCTGTTGGTCTGAAAAGGGGAAATGGGAAGGAAAAGCTCCTCGAGTCCCAAATCCCGCTCTTGCCTCTCGCATTTTCCATCCTCCTCCTACCGCCATCTCTCAATCCCGGAACGCGAGGCTAAATATTCTTTCATATTCCATTTAAAATTATGTGTGCTTAACATTTTTATTTTATTTTCCTCAAAAAAAATATTTGAAATATCTCCATCCCTTACCATAAAACATATATTTTCAGTACATTTACTTAATTTCATAATCATCATCACCTAAAGGACTAAAAAATTAAAATATTTTGAATAAATTTATTTTCAAAGTTGGTTTTGTCATAACTGATTGATGCGTTTTGCTTTAATAAGGATAAATGAAATGCAGGAAATAACTCAGCTTCATTTATAACAAAAAAATGTGAGGATGAAAAAAAAAATAGGATAAATGAAGAAAATGAAAAATGCGACAAACTTTTCCGTGACCAACGTGCTGGAACGGACAAATAACAAATGACATCGGAAAGCTGCGACATTGATGCAGTTTCGCCCTTACGACCGCGCAAAACTAAACTAAAAGTTACTTATTTTCTTTTGCACATGTAACATGTCTGATTTTTTTTTGTTGTATATAATGTTTTTATATTATATTTATACATTATTTTCTTGTATGTTTTCAGGATTTGGATTCGTTACATTTCAAAGTGAGGACGTCGTAGATAAAGTTTGCGAGATCCACTTCCACGAGATTAACAATAAAATGGTGAGTTTCTCTCCTTTACGATCGTTTTTCAATATAAACAAACACCCCTCTTTTTTGTGGAGTGTGCATAACTTTTGTACGTCGATGATAAAAGTTGTGCCATCTCCTGAAGAATGTTCCATCCACTTCAGTGTGGGTGGATGTTTGATGGGGATGCTGGATGAGTAAAATGAGGAAGAACCGCGGTTTTTCCGGAGACATATATGTGTGTGTGTGTGCACTAGCTATCCCGAATATGATTTCGCAAGCGGAATTTCCATGCACCCATTTTCCCCTGACAAAGCACTCCTAAACTTTACAAGCCCTAGCTTTATAGTAGAGCCCTTTCCCATATATCTTCCAGTCTGTTTCCGCGTCCAATGGCATGTCTTACAATCAAGAGTGATTTGCAGGGGTACCGCTTCCAATTACTGAGGGAACTCTTGAACTTTGCCACCCCCCAAAAACCGATGCCCAATTCCTGCAACTCTCTCACCCTCTCTCCCCACACATCACTTTCGATACCCTTAGCACACACACACACACACACACACACACACACACAAATATATAATTCCCTCAGTCAGCCCGTTTTCAAACGCAGGATTCACCATAAAATATTATGCCTCACATAAATTCATACATTTCTCTCTCATTTTTTTTCTTTCCCAGACTCTTTCAAAACCCGTCATAAAAAAGGGCGAAAAAATCCTCGTCCTTTCTTTTTACACCCCCCACCGCAAAGCCCATTTTCGCGTAATAAAAAAAAGCAGGTGTCGCTGCGAATTTTTTTCATTTCGCGTAAATTATGACTTTCTGCTAATTAAAAAAAAGCGCAAAATTTATGTTTCTTCCCTTAATGTATTTAAGAAGTTAATAGTAGGTTAATACATTATCTTTAATATATGTTTTTTTTTGTATGTTTCTTGTGTTTAGGTCGAGTGCAAGAAAGCTCAGCCAAAAGAAGTGATGCTACCAGCAAACCTGGCAAAGACCAGGGCAGCAGGCCGCGGCACTTACGGTGAGTTGCTATTGATGAATGCAGGCCCCGTGGCGAGTGCTGCTGCAACATCCGCGTTACGTTACACCCCTTATCCGATACCCACGGCAGGTGCAGGGATGCCCGTGGCGGCGGCAGCAGGACACAGCATCCCTCTGGCTGCCATCGCCGTCGCCCCGGCTCCCCTGCACTACGCCTCCACCCTGTACGACGTGACGGGTTGCAAGAGGGTGTTCGCAGCACCCGCAGCCCTGCGACCCCTGCAGGCTCGACCACCCCCGCAACTCACTTACACCATGAATGACCTGCTCGGCGTCCAGGGCTTAGACATTTCCGCTATCTATGCGAACACTCTGTCCGCTGGTCTAGGTCTCTAAGTGCAATACTCACCAAAATTCAAAATCAATTCAAATCAATTAACACTTCATACATCATATAATCTCTAAAAAAGACAACCCTAAAATCATGGAATTCTTCAATAATCTTTTTAAATCAAATTTTCACTAAATCGAATACATTTTTCTATAAATTGAATTGATTTTGAATACAAATTGAATTGAATTGATTTACCCTATAAAATTATTTTTCTTTTAATTACCGCGATTCACGTTTCATTTCGTATAGGTATTTAGACGATGATTCAGCTTAGCTTAGTACAAAGAGTTTGGAAACCTAAAGACTGGTAGTTTTATTAATAAAAAGAAATTAGTTGAAACTTATTTTTGGAGGTATCACTACTGTAGCTCACTTCGGACCTAGACCATCCCCCCCGTCACGTCTTAACCCATCAGTCCCAAACTACTTTGGGGACACTATTTCTCTTTAAATAAATACTGTAGTCTTCATGAAATTTCAACGTGTTGTTAAACGAGATTTGTGCAAATTTCTGGAACAAAAAAAAATTACAAACATTTATTTTTTAAATTAAGACAAGAAAAAAATATCGAAGAAAAGAAACAAAACGAAAAGAGCATAACGACTAAGATGGACTATATTTAGTATTGTTTTCAGTTTCCTAGCTATAGGTTATACATATATATATATCTAATTATATAAACGAATAACGAACATACTTTATAAATTGTGTTTCTCTAGATGTTGTTTTGTAATCGTCAGAGTTGGTTTGTTTTTTATTTTATACTATTTTTAGGTGAAGAATCTAATTATTTGACGAGAAAACCTTAGCTCTAGTTCATAAATTAAATTAACGTTTCAGAAACAGATTAATTTATGCCAAAGTTTTTCTCCCTTCGTATAAAACCGAACGAGAATAATTTTGCCTTTACTTTATACAGAATAATATATAGCTTGTAGCCATAACGAATTGCCATCTACAATTACAAGAAGAAACTTATTTTCATTAACATATTTTTTATTTTTTATTTGTTAAATTTAATAATTGTGAAATTTTTATTGTAATTATGTTCCATCCAGTTTTCTTACTGTTTAGTGAAATTCAAGGGACTTTACCTTATTGGTTTTCTGTTTAGGTTAAACGAAAGCAAAGCATAATTTAACGAAACAAAAAAAAAAACATTACCTAAAGCTCAAAAGTATTTACCGGACGAGGTATTATATACAATTTTTTTCTTTCTAAAGTTTGCGCTGTTTTAGCTGTCCGCTTTACTTTACTCACATTCTGTTTTATAATAATTTTTATTTTTATTTCTTTTCGTTTACTTCTTTGATTAAAAGTGAGTTATCTAAGCTAAGTCACCGCTGCTAGAGCGGCTAATTATTACATATTATTATCTAATCTATATAAATCGATGTGACTAAATGTTTTTCACTATACACTTAGTTGTTTAGAACTATAGATGTTTAGACTAGATGCGTGCATAATATAATATTATTATAATATAATAATTACATAATCTACTTGTTGCCAACATTTGGCGTCGAATGCGAACTTGCAGATGCTCAGATAAAGTTTTTTAATTATTATTTTTAATTTACATATTTAATTAACAGCTTAGAACAGTTTTTCAAATTCGTTACGTTACTTTTTTTTAAATATACATTTTGCATCTAGAATATATCAAAACTTTTTCATTTTGAAGCAAAAATATTTTTATTCAGTATTAATTGTATTAGATGCAAAATGTATATAAATATATATATATTATATCTAGAGAGTTTTTGAGTTAATAGATTTTAGACACGGTAGAGATGTTTAAATAAGATGAGAAATTGCAATTGAACTGAGAGAAATTTCATGGATGCTCCTAACTAATTATTTTAATTATTTATTTTTTGGTCACATAACTAGTTTTTTTTTTTTTTGGTCTTAGTGTGTTCTGTTTGTTTTTGTTTTCTTTTCTGTTTTATCATTTATTTATTTTTGGTTGTTCGCGCGGTTCTGCGTTTTTGTTTACTGGATGAGTTTACTAACCGTTTACTTTTTTTGCTTTTTATAGATTTTATGTGGTCACTTGGAGCTCTGCCGGACGGTAAGTAACAACAATTATCTGAAACGAATTTAAGAAAAAAAAAATATTATAAAGAAAGTTAAAGGTTTCATCGACGGTTTAGATTGTAGTAAGATGAGGTAAAACGCGCCTACTGCTTTTTGGCTTTACCGCAAACGCCGAATTTACAAAACTTCTCTGACTGACTTTGCTCGCATTTTGAGGGTTTACTAATCTTGTGTTTCTGTTTGCAGGTTTTCCGGCCGCGTACGCAGCCTATGCGGCCGGTCGAGGTTATTCGGGATATCCTAGTTTCGGACTACCGTATCCTACAGGTAATGCATTGGCCAGTTTACATCACCACCATCCGCTGCCCTTACTTCCGTACCCCCTGGAGCACCTGGGGGTGTACGGTGGCCCGGCCAGCCTGCATGCCATGCCCCTGTGAACGAGCGCCTTGCCCTCATTACTACTACTACTCTCTACTCTATCAGAACATCTATCTATATCTCTTAATACTTAATGCCCTTCACTTCAGAAACACCCTCTCTTCTCTCTCTATCTCTACTTCTCTGTTTCTATCTATCTCTCAATCTTTACATCTATCTATCTTTCTCACACACACAAAACATCTGTACGCTCAGAGAAAGCCCTACTCTCTCTATCTCTCTCCTTTCTTCCGACCCGACTCCATCATCCCTTCGAAGTAGTGTAACTAATGCATCCTCGCGCTTCACTTCGACGGTTAACAGCTGACATTATCGATTACCGACCAACCACCCCCCCTCGCTCGAGCAGCGTCGAGGGGTGGCGATGGTGTGTGGTGGTTAGGTTAGGCGTTTCTTGCCGCTATTTAGAATTCATGGCTAGTTGAAAATTTGACAATGCAATTTAGACCTTTATGCATAAATAATGTCCGCATTAACTCGGAGTTTGGCCGGGGAAAATGGCATATATATACATACACATATATATATAACCAACACAAGAGATATATCAAAAATAAAAAAAAAACAGAACCACCCCTGTTTAATTCAAAATAAAAGAGATATGGATCCAGATGAAATAAATAACCGAAAATAATCGCAATGAAATAAGCGTAATCTTAACCCGAAAAAAATAAGCAATTATATAATTGAAAAAGCAAAAAAAAAATAATATAATACGATACGAAGTACTCTTAATAGATAGAACTATCTACTAATAAAATAAATTTACTAAAAAAATCTAAGTAGGTCATTTTAATCGGTAGGTTGTAGTTACTAGCGTTACTAGGGTTACTTACTGTTTAGGTTAGGTATAAATAAATCTGATTAAAGATTTTTTAGTGTCGCCCCTCCGGATTTCACGAAACGAAATACGTATAAAGAAATTGAAAAAAAAAATATAACGTTACGTTAAAATTTTATTTTCGAGTCGATTATTTTTCAGTCAGTTTTCATAGTTTCAGTTTAGTATTTGCGTGCCCCACTCCAATCCTTTAACCCACTCCACCCCCCAAATCTATCTCTATCACACAAGCATCAAAGCGTCCAAATCTGCTATTTATATAAATCCTCCCCGAAAGAGAAGAAGTTTGAAAAAAAAAAGAAACGAATTTATATAAATAACACTGATTATCGAAAGAAGGATATTAAAATTAAGTGAATTGAAAATATTGTTAAATGAAGAATTGAAAATTGTTGAATTCGTTTATTTTTGTATTTCTTGGAGCGAAGGCGGATTTGTAAAAAAAATGAAATAAAGAATCTGTTATTATAAAAATTCGCTTGTTCAATTTAAATTTAATGAATTAACGAGAAGAATTATATATTTTTCAAAGTCAGCACCTCGTTGCCTCTCTCTTAATGTTTCTCAATCTCTCAAAAAAAAAAAAATCTATTTCTTATTCTCTCTCTGAATCTTTCCTCCTTTCATCTCTCTTTCTCTCTTTGCACGCATACGATTGATTCAGCCGCCGAATCCGCGGCCCCGTCCTCCACCCTCCATCCACAAAAATGAAAAATTTAATGAAAAAAAATTAATTAATTAAATAAAATTTTAAATGAAAAAATTGTTGCCGCGGTTGGGCAATTCCATAACTCTGACGCAACTGAAATCGTATTTTGTAATGGTTATATAACAAAATGAATAAGAGAAAACCTGTTTTATATCGTGTTTTTTTATTTTCGTTGGAGAAATGTGTCCTGCATTCCTCTTGCACATCCTTTTTCCGGATGGTCAAGGAGGCGCAAGGGAAACCGGAAACGGTAGCGTTGTTCACAGGAGCATGGTATAGTAGTTTGCAAAAAAAAATAAATAATTATGAGACAAAAAATTATGTATGTGAAAGAGCTAAAGAATATGAAAGTTAGGTGAACACGTCCGAAATAGGGATCATCCCAATCCGCGGCGCGCTATTCCTAAAGACAAAAGAAAAGAAATAAACAACAACGAAAAGGGAAGATCTCGATCGAAACCGAAATTGCGTCATACTTTTATCATTATTACAATTTCAATCCCATACATTTATTAATTTGTGTCAAAAAAAAAAGTCAATTATAAAATTTCATCAATTAATTTATTAATACGAAAATTTCGGTTCGATCGAACTTTACTCTTTCTCTATTTATTTTATTTTATTATTATTTTTACGCACCTGCAAGCATTCGACTGTCATTTTTTGAGCCGTTTATCCCAATACCCTCGTGCGCCCTTTATTATTATTTTTACGTTTTCAACCCTTAAGAATTTGCGTTCTTCAATCGCTTGAGGAGCGCACGAAGTTGTGATGAGCGGCCAAAAATAAAAAATAAAGAAAAGCAATCAACAAAAATAACGATTATTAATGATATTTATTTATGCGCCATATGAACGTATCAGATAAGTAAACTTTCGAAACGAAATTGTTAAATATACGAGGATACAAAAATTTAAATATATCACGAAGATGAGGAAGTAAACACGACGTTGAATTGTGTAATAATTTCTGTTTGCGTGTGCAAGGTTGTGTGTAAGGTTGAAGAAGGAAATAAAAAGACGATGCGGTTTACCCTCTAATGCAATGTGTTATAAATATAAATATTATGTAACTTAATTATTATTATTACTCTGATAAGTATTCGATGTTATTTTTAAATATTAAGACTGTTGCTTGTTGCAAGTCAACACTATAATTATATAAATATATAAATATATCTCTATATATCAAGAAACGTACGTTCTAAGCAATAAGATTGAAGGAATAAAACAATGTGAAATATGTATAAAAAAAATCGACAAATATATGAGACGAGAAAAAAAAAGATGAGGAAGAAGTCATAAGAAAGAAGAAAACGTTAGTATTTTATATATTTATTTATTTATTTATTATTTCTGTGATTACTTTAGTTGTTAAGCGAGATTGTTGTTGGCTTGTGCGCCGGTGGATTTGCATCTGATTTATGCGTTAATTTCTGGATAATTTTTGCTGGATAAAATTATCTGGATTCACCACGATTTTGGGGGATGACCTTTCGATGGAAAGGGGGTGAGTCTGATCGAATGGCACTCCGGCAAAACGGGAATAATTAATTAGCGCGCTGCCGAACATCCTGAATCCTTAATAGGGAGGACACGGTTTAGGTTTCAGAAACTAAATGGAGATTGCCTTCTCCCATCCAAGAAAAACTTTCCCATCCATCCATCAATGAAGTTACAAGTTACATTCAATCTAACCCAGTTAATCTTTATTTATTTTGTTTTGAACAAATGTTATAATTTAATTTTTTTTCATAAACCTAAATTTGAAAATCGATATTTTTAATCAAGAAATTTTTAATGCGGTGGCTCGAAATTGCAACTAATTAAAGCTGAAAATTGGAAAGCGCGCTTCATTAAACCGAAAAGATGGAAAATTGAACTTCTTCACGCATAATAAAAAAGTTTACGTAATTCAATTCTTCGGGACTTAAACGAATTCCGATAGGTTTTACGGCCGAATCTGCTCTTTTTTTGCTTTCATTCTTTCTTTACTTTAAGTTATTTTTTCTTCCTTCTGTTCCCTTCGATTGCAGCCTACAAAAATCATTCCTGCAATATATTTATACATATTTCAAAGCTCCACCTCTATCCCTTTTCACCCACTTTATACGGAACAAAAAATGATACCTACAATTTACCCAAGTTCGGATCATTGATTATTCCTGGAATTTGCATTCGCAACAAAACGTGGATTGTTCTAAACGAAATCTGATCGACGAGAGCAGTTTCGAAGCGTCCAATTAAAGACGCGAATTGATAGGATCAATTAGGCGAGGAAGACAATGTTACGACCAGGATCCAGAACATGACTAATGGAGCGTCGCGCGTTACAAATGCCTCCGCATCCAATTTCCCAGAGAGCCCCGAACAAATCCAGGAATTAATTGCTTATTTAATTGTCGCGCTGCAATACCTCCATTCATTAATAAATAACGCAATTATCAAAACCGGATGCGAATTCACCGGAAGTTATATGTACATAAAACAAGTATATATATAGTTTATATAACGGTGCAAGCAGCGCAAAACAATGACAGGGTTACATATAGAATCGATAGAGAATTCCAGTGGTTTTAATGATCAGAATAGAAGTGTGTCCAACGTGCTTTGACTCCCACCGGATGATTAAGAAAGAAGGATTTTACGAGGGGCGAGTAATCAATTTAGACCAAATTACTTATACTATTATTATTATATAATAAATACATAGAAGTCATGTGATTTATAATTTATTAGTCTCCTTATTTTATTTTTATTTTGGTTTATTAACTAAAACTCGATGTTTAAAGATACCTAGAGATTTATTAAACTTAGTAAGCCGTAGTAGCTTTAACCAGTGGAATAATATTAACCGAAAGTTATTTGATTTTATAGTGATTACAAGAAAAGGCGCAAAATTTAACACCAATTTCTGTTAATTATATATAATTACATTTATATATATATATAAAAAAAAAATCGAATTGTAACATTATTTTTTGGTTTACTTTAGAACTTAGAATAGAGACATTAGTAGACGTGTGTTTTTTATATATTAAAAACGATGTTTATATTTAAATTACGTTTATATTATATTAAATATTATTATTATATAAATACATAGATCAGATATATAGTTCTATTAGAATAGTACGGTTTAATGGATAAACAGTGATAAATAATATCTCTTCAGATGATGTTTATTTTTTTTGTGGCATAGAATAGTCGTTTTTTGTGCGTAGTAAATGAGATATACTATCTAATTGATTGATTTAATTAAATTAATTAATTAATTAATTGACAGATCAGATGAGTGTGGCAGAACCTAGCGAGCCTAATAGTATTTATCCCTTGTTATTAACAATTGTGTTCTATTTTTGTTTTAGATTGTAACAGAAAAAAAAAATCGAGAAAATAATTAATTACATACAAATTATTAATTTTAATTCCCCAACAAAGAAAAAAATACACTGAACAAAGTTTTTTTTTTTTTTGTTCTCATTAAGCTTTGTTTCCGTGTGAAAGAGGGAGAGATTGAGAGCGTTTTGTAACACGGTACGTGCATAGAGAGAGAATCGGCCCTTTAATTTCGTTTTAAGCCGAATATTAAAAGCTGTCTGAATGGATGATAGATGGATTCGGGGCTGCGAAGAAACGGCTCCTGTCGAATATTTATATATATAAATGCATAGTGTGTAGTGTATATAGTAAGGACGAAAAGTTCATGCATCAAAAAAAAAAAGCTGAATTTTTTATCGTGGAAATTTTAATTCCGAATTGCTGTTCGACGGGGGATGGTTTTGCAATATTAAAGGGTGGATGTAGTATCTCTCCTGCAATATCTCTCTCTCTCTCTCGCACACATACACACACACACACACACGCTCTTGTACATGTCAGTAAACATTTGCACACATCCATACACGTTCTTGTACACACTCTCACTCACTCACAACACAGCATGTAAATTGTGTACCGTGTCCTCAATTAATCCATTGTGTTCTATGTGTTTTCCAGTGGATCTAACCAATGGACAGCTCACACCTAACAATAATACCCCACTGCTGACTCAAGCATTGTCAGGTAATTAGATATCCACGATGATCTTTCCGTATACTATTAATAATGCATGCCTATTATTAACAACGTAGAAAACTTAACTAACTTTTATAACTTCCGGCTAACTCTTAACTAATCGTTTACCTATTAGGCTCGATAAAAAAAATAAATTTAAAAAAAATCTTAAGATTCTGTCCAGTCTTCAACGAATGCGATTCTTTTTAGGTGCAACGAATCCTTACAGAATATTCAGTTCGAACACCGATTATCCGAGATTATTATAATAAGTTAAAATTTTCTTCAAATCATCCAATAATTATGTTTATATTATAATAAATAAAGTGATTATTATTATAATTCATACGAATCAAACTCGTGAAATTAATTTCAGTAATGTTGTTTACTTTATATTAATTATTTACGTAATCCACGAATGTGTGCATAACTGAATGTGAATTATCCGTTCAATTACATTGAAGCATTTAATTAATTTTATTGTTAATATTAATAATTAAACTTTGATTTATTTATTATCATCGCTAAATTTCTAATTCATAATAATTTTTATTGAGCATTAAATGAATGAAGGCATGCGATTATTAGTTTTGTAGCGATTAAGGCATTTTCTGTATCTGTCATCCTTTTGTTCTCATCTCTAGTCTAGTTAGTCTGTAACGAGAAAAATAAATAAATGCAAGGGATGGAACAAGTTTGAGTTGATTGTCGATCAAGTCAGGTTTGGTGTCCGCTCTTCCTAATTGGTATTGGGTTGCAATGTTTGGGGCTTTCTCTTATTCTTGAGTAAAAATAAATTAAATTGAAGCGAAGACGCGGGATGAAGAACCCCGCATGCGTTGTTGCTTGCACATATCTCTTTCCTTCGAATCTTCGTTTTTCTTTGCGGTCAATTTGCGTTTCGCTCTCTTACTTTCTTTTGTGTAAGTTTGCGTTTTTTTTTGTACGAGTTGAAAAAGAAAGTAAGAAAGATTGAACGCAAAGGAAAATTTTAAGTTAAATGAAAAAAATTTAAGAACAATTGAAAGCGGCTTCGGTCGGCTCCAGGAGAGTATGTTGTGTTCGTATAGGGTCGTCGGCGACGAACTGGAGCCAACCTTCAGGAGCCGACCAAACAGCGCCCCAACACCACTTCTCCGTTTCATTTGCAGTCATGAACAATTATCAAGCGGCGGCGGCGGCTGCCCAGGGCTTCGGTCCTCCGGCCTCCCCACATACGGCCAACACCAGGGGTGGATTCCCTGCGGCCAATTCTCCTGGACCCACCATCGACATGTACAACAGCAGTGCAGGAGACAGCGTTGGCTACGTCCAGGCTGCGAGCCCTCAGCCATCCACTTTTCCTGCTATCGCCGTCAGTCGCGCCCCACTCAACTACAGTCCGGTAAGTCTCATTTTTCTCCATTTCATTTTATACTATATTCTTTATTCTTTCGCATCTTCATTACGTTATGCAATTTCTAATTTCAGGGTCCTTTAATCCCCGCTGCGTTTACCAACGGCTATCACTGAGCTATTGGACATCTTGTCTAGTGTGTTGTGTGACTCGACTCGACAGTGTCATCTCACACCTGCACTTGTACATTCACTATATGTGTATAATAATAATAAAAAAAATATAATAATAATGTAGCACCCCCCCCTTCCCCCGCTAGGCGCGGCCCACTTGTTGTTGTAATGTTTGGTGTCAACGTGCCGCTTCGCCGCCCCCCAACCGGAGCCCGCCAAGTGGCCGCAAAAATTATTCCAAACACCAAAATAAAAACACCACCCCCCCAAAAAACAAAAACAACCTTAACCCAAGTTTGAAAAAAAAAATATAAGAAAAACGAATAAAAAAAAAATTGAAAACACAACACTTTCCCACCACCCCCCCAAGCAAAAACCATACTCGACCCCGCATTTTCTAAACAAAATATATTAACAAATACACAGAGAACGAATAAGAACAACAACAACAACAACAAAAAGCACACGAAGGAAAAAGATTGATTCAGAGAGATGAGTAATTCCGTTTTTCTCTGCTTAAGTTTTATTTACAGCTATGCTGCTTCCCTGCACAAATCTCCAAAGGTTCAAATCCAAAAATTGTATACAATATAATAATAAAGTAGTTTTTCAAATACACCAAAAAAAAAAACAAACACTAAATATTCATAATTTGCAACGATTGAATCTGAAATTGGAAAACGTTTGTGTTTGGGGAAACGCATCGTTGTTGGTCTATAATTTTTTTATTGGTTTTTCTCGGTTTTCTCTTCTTAATTTCGTTTAATTTCGGAATTGGAAAAAAAATAACAAAAAAAAAATAATAATAATGTCATTTTAGAGCAAAGCCGTTTGGCGGTCTCCGAAAAAAACGCGGCTTCCCCACCAAACACAGGCACTCATTGGTTACGTCTTGCGTTTTATTACATATGATATATTACAGGGTATCTTTAATGGGATACATTATCCTCACATATTATTATTATAAGGACCAACGAGGCATAAACGTGGCGATTAGCGAATTCTCAAGGAACAAAATATTGATGAAGAAAAGTAAAATGAAAACAGTTAGAAACGAAGCAGATTTTAAGAGCAGAATTCAATTAGGAAGCAAAAGAAATAAAAAGTGTTTAGAAATTCCGCGCCAACCGTACGATGCCGAATTTGGTAATGAACAGAAAAACTAACAAAATAATTTTTTACTATTAATTCTATTTGTTAATTTTTCTTTTCGATTTAGTTAGTTGTTGTTATTATTAATTAATTAATCGTCATGACGATGGAAGTTAATTAGTTACGTTGTACAGAATGAAATTAAGCAAAGAGATGTTCCTTTTATTATTTTTCTTTTCTTTCTTCTTCCTTTAAATCGATTAATTAGATTTAAGTTATAGATTTTTTTTTTTGTTCAGTAATTATAATTGTTATTATTATTATTTTTTTATTTCATTTTATTTTTGTTTAATAAGGAAAATGTGTCGTCCGATTAACTGAAGAGAAGAAAAAAAAAGTATAATTAAAAGAAAATAATAATTACACACACTTAACACTTAACACACATCTACACACATGAAACACACATTTTCACACACAGAATATTAAAAAAAATAAAATAATATATATATATGCAAGAAATAAATAATAATAATTTTAATGATAATGAATAATGATAATATTAATTGTAACTTTTAAGAATAATCAATATGTATACATTTTACTGAGTATTTTAAGGAATTTGTAAATAATTGTTGTTCGGGATGGCCCTCGCGTTTTACCAACTCGGCAACCGCCCCTTGATTCACCCGCAATCTTCAATTAAACATCTTTTCTTGTAATTTCCGTTCTGCAAATAGTTTAGTCGAATGTTGAGTGGAAGAATACGCAAAGGGATGCGCGTTGTGATGAGGGGGCGAGTTTGTTTTTCTTTCTTTGGAAAAACGCGCGGGCCGCACACGTCTGTGTAGCTTTTAGTGTCCTCGTATTCCTCATAACCCTTTTTAGATCTGTCTGATTGTTTAGCTTTAGATCAGATCAATTTAACAAAAAAAAAAACAAACAAAAACAAAGCAAAAAAAAAATAAGAAGTATATATTATATAAATGTTTCCTGTTATTAAGTGAATATTCTATATATATATGATGAAAAAAAATTATGATCAATGTGTCGGATCCTCGAAGGGTTGCTCCACGTTTCGTTTTTTTCTTATAAATTTCACTAGAACTTTCTCGATTCGCGAAAATGCAATTTCAAGATGGAAAAAAAAAATTGTCTTCTTGAGAGAATAATGAAGGAAAAAAAACTTTTCTTGGCGACCCTTCGAAAACGCCGAATCCTCGAGTGCGAGTTATATACATTATTATTATTATATATATGGTGTGTTATGGTTTTTATAATTATTGTTTTTATGTTGATTAATTAATATTTCGCCGTTCGGCTTGTTAAATGAAATAATTATTATGATTGTTGTCTGACTGAATGCAAAAAAAAATGATGATGGCGATTAAAGAAGAAGTAGGAACCGCTTCTCTCCTCAGTACAAAAGAAGAACGAACAAAGAAAAAATATGCACACCCATACACCACGGTATGAATTAAGGATTATTATTGATGATGATCAAATAATAAAGGGTTTTATCGATTGAATAAAAAAAATAATTAAAGAGGTGTTTCGAACGAAACGGGACGTCCAACTGTCGTCGCAACGATTGACCGTTTTATATAGTTAAATTAATTTTGTAATATTATTATGTTATTATCGTTTCGTTCTTCATCTGCGTTTTTTTTTTATATATATAATTATATTTATTTTTTACTTGTGTCTGATAGTTTTGTAAGAGGGCGGTGTTAAATGAGTTTAGGGAAAGGAAATCGCGGATTTTCAGGGAAGCGCCGCCCGGAACACCGAGCCCTTCGAATCTTCAAGAAGAATTAAAGAAAAAGGGAGCCGCCGGTGTTCCGAGCGAGCGCTCAGCGAGAACTGACCAAAGGTACATTATTTAACATAACAAGATATAATAATAATTTAAACAAAAAAAAAATAATGAATATAATATGTCAATACTAATGTCAATACAGTGACTGCGTTTTTCGTTTCGGTGCAGCTGAAGAAGAAAAAAATTAGAAAAGGCAGCAAAATTGAAGGAAATGGAAAGAAAAAATAAATGATGGAGAAGGAGAGAGAGAGTGAAAGTAAATAAAGTATTTTAATGTCAATCCAGAGCAATACGGTAATTGTAGGTAGTTAATCCAAAAAAACAGAAAATTGATGAAAAAAAAAAAAATAAAAATAATAATATTATGAAATAATGATTATATATATATACTAAAGAATTATCGATAATCTTTCATTTACATTTAATTATTATTATTACGATAATTATATTTTGATATCAGATACTGTGTTATATTGCGTATTTAAGTGGTAGTTAAAGGAATTATTGTGTAAAGAACAAAGATAACATAGATAGCCAAGACGAAGGATTTTTAATTAAACACGAGGGAAATTGAAGAGAAGCTAACAAAGAGGCCGCAGCTTGCAAATCTGTACATGATTATATTAAAAAAAAAAAAACGGCGCGTACGTTAAGAGATTTTAAAGCCCCCGCGAGCGGGCGTGTAAATCCGCCCCCACGCAACAACAACATATCACCAAAGCGAGAGAGCTCGGCGGGTCCGTCGCCAACATAATTAGTCTCCGCATGTTCGCCAACCTCGACGAAAAAAAATAACCAATAACTTAAATAAAATAATAACAAATTGATTATACTCGACAATATTGATGGTAGTAGCTGTAACGTACGCTATTTCGAATCCCACATCATGGGCCATTTCACTTTTCACTTGTTTCGAATTCAATAAAATACAGAAAATCCGATTGTTTTACGTGATTTATTTAATTTCTTTTGTTTTTTGTTTTTGTTGTTTTTTTTTTCCAAGAAGCGGCATCTATATGCGACGCGCATTATCGTTACCTTTGACTTTAGTTATTCTTAAATTAAATTTAAATATCGAGTGCAAGTTGTATATAATATAAATATATAATAAACAACCTTATCGAAAGTAATAAGAAGTATATTAAAAAAATAATAAATAAATAACATTTGCGAAAAACAACTTTGATGTAATGATTTTTAAGCAAGAGGCCGGAGGAATGTAATTTTCGTCTCCACACTTGATCCCATCTTCATTTTAAATTACCCGCTCCCAATTCGTATAATTTTGCAAATGAATAACTTTGCCGCAGTTTAAATGATGTAAATCGGGCGGCGGGACCCGCCACCCCCCATAAAAAATATGAGATTTAACAAAAAAAAAAAAAAAGATTTTAAGCAAAATTAATTTGAAAATACGATGATGGAGAAGTGTTTGCAGGAGCTGACGATGATTGAATGGCGAGAAGATGTTACGGCCAAGAAACGGCTTCTTGCAATAAAAGAGCAATAACCATATTCCTTCTGTGGACGCTTTCAACTTTTACAATTTAAGAATATTAATATATATAAATATATATAAATATAATTAACAATTATTGTAAGTACGTACTTTAATGATCAAGATTTTACACTATGATAATAAAAAAAAAGTATATATATATATAATGATAATATTGAGAGATGTGGACGAGGCGAAGACGAGGAAGGACGAGCAAAAAAATATATATGATAAATAATGAAATAAACATAATAATAATTATATAATGAGAATAAAAAAGAAATTGAGCGATTGCGTATTGCTAATTTTAGGATGATTGTACAGATAGAGTTTGTAACATAATTTAAATTATGTTGTTTATTATTGGCAGAGGAGGCGCCCTCCGTGCACGAGGAAACAAAAAAAAAAACAAAAAATGCAATTAGTTAACCAACGGAAATTGAGAGAAAAAAAATAAGTAAATATTCAGATTCAGAGTTTAGTAATAAATAACGAAAGGACGAGGACGTTGAGAGCAAAATGATTTTTATATATATATAATAAAATATATATGTATATGGAATACGTGTGCGTGTGTGTGTGGAGGAGGAGGAAGAAGAGGGATGACGGAGGGCCGCCCTATGCTAATTATATAATTATTATATATAAAAATATATATATATTATATATTTCTGCCCGGCAAAAAAACCATTTTTTTTTCTTTGTCCGGGATATAAAAATTCATGTATATCTACACGTTCTACAATGTACATATATTATTACAATGATAAGACAAGGTTCACAACGTGCCGAGTGTATGTGGGATAAATATAATATGGACATTGTTCAAAACTAAAAATACATTTACGACTTTTTATTTAGATGATTTTCCCACAACCCTTCGCATCCTTTTCTTGTTGTTTTATTTTTGAAATATTTCAGGAAATACAAATAGGTAAGTGCATCAGTTTCAATTTTGGTTCATGCTGAAATAATAAACTCGAATGCATCATTGATGATCCTCAAATATTTATCTGCTCGATATTTTCAATTTCTCATTTTAAATTCGTGAATGCAAAATTGATAACATTTTGTAACATTTAAAAAAAAATATGATAGTTTTATTTATTAATATTTCAATTTACTTAAATTCATAATTATGTAAATTATTTTATAATTAAGAACTTACCACGAATAGGTAAGTAAATTTAGTTATTACTAAATTATATAATATATAAGATTTATAAAAGTTTGACTAAAATTTACTGTTGCAATCTTCTATGTGTATTTTTATCATTTCAAGAACTTTATGATTTACTTTTAATATTTATTTACATTTTAAGAAATATGTAATATAATTTATTTAATAATAAATACAATTTCTTATATTTATTACAATGTCTTCGATTTTTATCAAAATCCTTAATTTCTCATTATTATATTTAGTAATAACATTTTTAGTTACATTTTAATAAAGCTGTTTTTCTCCATTAGTTTGTGTCTGTATGTCTGTATTCCATAATATAATAAGTTTATTTTTGATTAATAAATGCTTATAATTATATTAGCTGTTTATTTAATCCTGTAATTAAATCCTCGTTAATCTTAAATTTATAAAGAAAATTAAAAATGTTACACTTTGAACTCATAATGTTTTAATTATTTCTAAAAAAATAAAATATGAACCAACGCTCGTTAATCAGCTAAAGCGACTGAAATAATAATGAGGATTTTAACTGAAAGGTAAAGAATTTAATAATTTCATCGGCTATAAAAAAATATATAATAATATTATTATTATAAAGTTATAAACTTGAAATAATTAAAATGAGTCTCGTTAAAAATTTAATAGTTAAAAATCCCGTTTGCGCAAATATCTTTCCCTCTCTGAGCGTATAGCGATGTTTTTTTTTAAGAGGAAATTTTTATTTGTAAAAATGAATTTAAAAATGAGGGGAGAAAAAAGAACGGAAATAGCAAAGAAGAAACTGCAGATATTAAAAGGAAACGCACTTGTAACGGAGAGTTAATTTTGTTTAAAGTTTTACATTACATTTTATGAACATTCACTTATTTATATGTAATATTTATTTATTTTATTTTTTAACTCAAAAATTGTAAATAATAACTGAAAAAAAATCAAATAACACTTTAATTAAAAAAGATTATGATTGTTGTAATTGGTAACTGATTGCAATTTTGATTTTTGTATATAAATTAGATGAAAGTTGAGTTAGAGAGTAAATTTGGGATGAAGGAGCAATTAACAGATTCGAAACTGTTGATTTTGGCGTGTTGCTTTTTCAGGGGTACGCAAATATTTGGTGTTTCGTGGTTAAAGCGGAACGAATGAAAAGAGACGGAGAAACGAGCGAAACAAAACAATAACGTCCATCCAAGGGTGGCTACTAAATGCGAAGGGGTGTTTGAAAGAGACTATCGGTTGTGATAAGTGATAATAATAACCATGACGACGACGATGATGATAATAATAATAATAATGATACGTGGCGAGTGTGTTACGCCGGCAGGAAGTGCGGTTGGAAAATCAACAAACATTAACTGTTTTGGCGTTAACCCCGCTTTGGGGGTAATAAATGCGGCCGCTTCTCACTCGGTCCAACACTCCGCTTGTTTCTGTCTCTATTGTACGTGTACTTCGCAGGGTGCTTCCGTCTTTATCCTTTGCAGGTTGCCCCAGGCAACAACCCCTCGATATTTTCATAAGCGATTATGCGGCCGGTATAATCGCAAAAATGCCGCTTTTAATACCATATAAGAGACTGCTTTATTATTTTTATCTTTTGTAATGGGCGAGAGAGTCGCGAATAAAAATGAACCGTTTAGTTTCGCCGATTAAAATTTTTATATTTATTATCGTCGCACTTGGGGGTGGGTTGCGTTTCTAGTGCGAAAGAGACGGAGAGGATGGAAATAGGAGGTGTTTGTGTAAGAGAGAGAGAGAGAAGGAGAGAGGTGGTGGGTATGTGAGAGTGAGATTGGTAGCGCTGCGGGGGCGGATGAGGGGAGAAGTTCCGGGAGGGCAGACCGGAACCGTGGAGAGGGTAGAGAGATGGGGATGAAGTCAACCGGAAGTGCAGATTACCACACTAACTCGAATAAATTGCCCCGACCGGCTGTATTTATCAAAGCACGGCGGCGGCAGCAGCAGCGGCGGTGGTCGAGTCGTCGCACAGCAGAACCGCCTCCGCCGCGATCCTGTGACGCACGCGGTGGTGGTGCCGTGCCGTGCACCAGGCCAAACCAATATGTTACTATGTTGCTCTGTTTCTGTTGCCTAAGATGATTTATGACCCGGCGCCGCCACCGATGATTCAAAACTCTCATACATACACACACCCAGCCACACACACACAACCCTTTATTCATTACAAAACTTGCGCCCGGAGATAACCACAACCAACATCACACCAACCCAACAAAACCTTTCTCTTTTCCCGAGAAAATCCACGAATACGAGCGACAACTTAATCCCGCTTCAATTACGTAACGATTTTGATAAACCGCATTTTATTACGACCCGCTGATCTGCGCAGTTTCATCGGAATTGGATATAAATCCGTCAAGTATTTACGCAAATCTATGGAAAACAACGGACGCTTTCAAATCCGTAATCCTGCAATTCACAGCAGGAAATTATTCACAATATCTAAAATCTTCATCATTTTATTTAATAATTATATTATTTTTTATTTTCCTTCACTTAACTAAATTTTACATAAATATTACTACAGCTCTTAGTAGACTAAATAGAAAAAGTTAATTAAAAGTTTTGATTTAGTTTCGTGTTATGCGTACTGAATAAAATTAACACTAAAAACACAAATGTAAAATTTAAATTAATATATCTTCTTAAATTGTAATGATTTATATTATACTTTAATTTAATTAACTAATTCTTATAAATTATTGTAATAATCGTCGACAATTCCATTTGCATTTTCAAATATTTTACAATTTTTCGAAAATAATAATTTTTATTAATGAATGAAAAATTGGTAGTTGCAGTATGTGAATTGGAATTTCTATGGATGTTTTGTAAAGCCGGTGGTTAAGTGGATTTCGTTGGTATAATTCGTATCAAATGTGAAAGTGTGCATTTGAAATGTAAATCTCGTATATGTTGCATATTGATCCTGCATTTTAACAAACCCCCTTTGTAGATGACATGCGGCTTATTTATGTCAGCGACGACAAAAACGAGAGAATATTCCAACAACCTACCGCCCTCCGCTCCCCTCAAGGGACAGACAAACACGCCGGTTATTGGCCGTTATTGTCGACTGAGAAAGTTAAACAGTTACTATTTTGTGTACGTTACTTTTATTGTGGGACATAAATTACGTCTGCATCGGTGCCCGAAAACGTTAAATGGCCCTTTTACGGTCACAAACACCGAACTGGGGGACTTCGTAACATTCTCAATCATCTTCTGCCCTTTCGGTTGTCGAGCATAGAAAGTATTATTAACGCGGGAGGCGGCGGCGGCGGCCGAGGCAAGGGCGACCAGACTGAATGCAAATGAGGAAACACTCTTCCATGCTAATAATTTAAGATCTGAACAAGATCTTGAAGAATGGAGACAAATAAAGGCGAGCATGTTCAGACAAAAGGCTCCGGCTCTGAAATCCGCTTTACAAGTGCGGAGGGTAGGATAGGATGGAGGGTAGAAGTAAGGGTAAGAGTTAGAAGAGGGTAGGACTGCTGCTGCTGCAGCGGCAGAAGCAGCAGCAGCAGCAACGGCGGAGAAAACTGAAGAGGCAGCCTCAGCAGCTCCGAGCTTGCACTTGTCAAGTGCAGTCAGGAAGAAGTCACTGCCAACTCTGCTGCTTCTATATACATATATACACACACACACACCTATCTTTCTCATTCGTCCTCTTTCTCTTTCATTGCAACACCACCCCCGCCCGGACCGCCGCCGCCGTTCACTCGTGACAGCTTTTTAACCAGAGACATTGAGAAAATAGAACACCCCTTTCTCTCACGCGTCGCACTCTTCTCTCTTCTCCATCGCAGAGGGGTGGCAGGGCTGATATACCCGCTACATCCTCATCCCCATCCGCACCGAACATCCAAATTTTTATGCAGAGCGCTCACTTTTTTTTTCACTTCCAAACCTCCCCCGCATCACGTATCCCCACTTCATAAAATGAACACTTCAACCAAAAAAAATCACTTTGATTTCACATGTTTTTGATCATGCTAAGTACACTTTTACTTAAAGTAGTTGTCTGCAGCGACTGAAAAAAAATAGTCGCATTCCCCCCACACCAATTCGCACAACTAGTCTAATTAGATTTTCAATGAATTGTTCGAGTTCGACTGCTCATCGAGAAAGGGTTTGATTAAAAATATTTATAATGACGGCTCCACCGAAAATTATTCTGATCATCCCTTTGTACCGGCTTACTTATATATAAAGAGCGAGTTAGAAACAGTATTCCCCTTGGAATTTTCATCAATGGAACAGGCACAAAACTCAACAACCTTTTCCCATTTCCGCAATTATTCACAATCAAGTCGAGACCGCCTTTATTACTGCCGCATTCTCAACCCTCAAACTGCTAACCATCCCCTAACCTACATAGAACTAGTGAACTTTTCGCTACAATCACTCATAATTTGTTGCTTAATCCAAATTTACCTAAATTATGCAACAATTGATTTCTTTTGCAAAACTATAAACAGTTTTAGATATTTCTTCTTTTGATACTTTCAATTTTAATGAATAATCAACAAAACTGAAGAATTGCAGGTTACTTAAGAAGTTAATCCAACAAGAAAACTAATGATAATATAAAAAAAAACTTTGCAGAGTGTCACGGGAGCAAAAATGTAAATGATATTCCTAATTAAAACTTGCTTATTACCACGGTGACAAGAAGACACTTCAAGAGCCGTGTACACACTATATTTTTAATTGTTGCACACGTTCCCTTGGGGAAATGAAAGAAAAAGGGAAAAACGCGAGCGCTCTTCATTAGGTAAAAATCTATATTCACGTTGAAGAAAAAAATGCACAAAAGAAAAGAATAAAGCAAACGCATACACTGTGAGGTAAATTGAAAAGATATATCTGCGCATTTAACGTGCGACGGCGAAAAAAGTAAATTTCCTTAATTTCGCTTTTAGTGAAAGGAGAAAAAATGATGGAAGAAAGGATGTGAAAAAGTAGGCGTCTGCACGGAAACTTCCATTCCCGCCTTCGCCGTACCTTTTACCATTCGGATAGTTTTTAATTTGATCGTTTAAGATTATATAAAGTTCCGTGGAGGAGGAAATAGAACTCGGCGCATTTATTAAAATGAATGAATGTATGAAAGAAGGAACGGCAAATATCAAAAAAAAATAATAATAAAGATGAAGGAATGAATGGAGGGTGGATTTTTTGGCGGCTGATGCAGGCGAAATTGATTCGAAATTTATTACTCGAACCTCGCCTCTTCCTCGAGGGTGGCAGATTAAATATTTTGTTGGTCGCCAGAGCTAATCCCCTAATTTTTCACGGTTTGCTACTCGCGCAGATTAAGATTATCGATTATTATAATCATCATCATCATCGGAGCGGCGCAGCACAGACGCATTCATAAATAAAGATTAATTACTGCCGCCTCCTGATCATCCTAATTATGAAAAATTAGACGTTTCCAAAATTGAAATTCACTTCACCTTTAATTTAATTACTCGATAACCACGCAAGATAATTTAACTATTAAAGAAGTAAATTAAAGATAAAAGTATAAATTTATTATTGTTTAAGACATAGTTACAAAAAAAATAATATCAAAAGCTTAAGGCAAAAAATAATATAAGGAAAGCTAGAAAATTGTGAAAAATTAAAATAAAATGATATTATAAAAAATTATTGAATGTGGAAAGCGTATTTACAGTATGGACGAATGGAACGTGACTTAACGGAACTCGGCGCAAATTAAAATGAAAATATCCAATTAAATATGTATGTACATATAATAAAAGTCGAGCTTTATTTTTCAATTAATTATTTTCCGAAAAGAAGAATTGGAATTTCAAATTCCTCGAGTCGAGGCGCGCGCGCCTCACCACCCCCGCGCGGAAAGATAAATTATTTTAATTTATACAATTAAAGACCCTTTTCCCTCTCAACCCTCTTATTTGTTTATTCCTTCTTCTTTCTTTTTTTTTTGTGTGGAAATTTCCCTGTTATTGCGACGAGATTCAATTTTTCCTCCTTTTTTGATATTATTACTTTTCCGGCGCTCCTTTATTTGTTTTCCGCACGGAAGAGGCTAAACGAATTAGAACGAAAACACACCAAAAATCTCGTACCACCTCCCCCCCCCCGAGTATTAGTTAATGAGATAAGATAAGTGCAATGGCATAATTGAGTTTCTTTCCAACTTAAATTGGTTTATTAGTATTTGGTAAGTTGCTCACAATCTTAACTCCTCTCCACTCTTCGGCCGTTTCGCCCTCACCCTCTCGAACAAACACACAACCTCCAGACAGAACTTTATTTGTTACAAATTCGGGGTGGCGCGATGTTTTCCATCCATATTTCATAAGGAAAAACCCCTTTTTCCGCGCGAGATTTATCGCCGTCCGCCAATTGCATTATTGTAATTACAGATTGCTTTCGGATCTTCGATGAAAAATGAAGGAGACGGAAAATCCAAAGCTCTGCATCGGGTAGGAATTGTTTTGCATTCATCCGCTGATCAATTATATAAACTTTCCTCATAATTCCTCGTCCTCGTAATTCCCCATTCAATATTTAACAACAAAAAATTATAATAAAACTTTTTGATGCAGCTAACGAAAAACAAAAGGAAATTAAATGGTGAAGAATGCAGATGAAGAAATAAACTGCATCGAAAACTAAATAATTAAGCTGCGTTTTCATTTTTATATTGCGAAACAATCAAACGGTATTATAATGGGAAACTTTTGTTGAGTGGAAAATTGGATTAATACCGCTGAAACGCTTTAACAATTCGAATCACGTAGTTTTTAAAACGTTTTCTATTTAACATTCATTTAAAAAAATAAATATATTATATAAAAACTTACTGTATAGTAATTATTAATGTAAACATAAAAATATTATTGTGTTTAAAGTTGGATAAAGTGAAAGTATGCAAGTGAAGAGCTCTCAGATTTTCCTCCTCATCATTGTTATAAACTTGTTTAAAAACTAATAAATATAAATTGGATAAGTTTGTCCCGCAAAATGCGGGATGAAAAGGGGATGTTTAGGGCACAGGACGAAGTTGCCGCATGCAACTTTCGATATGTGCAGACTTCTGCTTCTATTTGCGCGTTTTTATTCTTGCGCAATAAATTCGACTCACTTTTATAGATATTTAAATCCGGTAATATTTATGTGGACTTTTCGAATATCCTGCATCCATTTCAACTGTAGGAACGATAAAAATTACACTCGAAAAGCATGTAAGAATTTAGCGTGTCCAGACGCTTTTTATTTACTGGACATTTTTAGTCTCAACAATAAATTTAACACTATTTTATGAGTATCCATGCATACTGATATACTTAAAATCAGTATTTTTAAGATAAACACATTATTTTTATGAATTTATTTAGAAGATAATAGTGCATTTTCTAGTATTTTTACTCAATTAATAAAATTGTTTAATTTTTTTACAGTAAATATTATTGACTAAATTAGTATGTTTTCAATGAAGTATTAACTAATATTATTAAATGCATTCAGGTCATAATAATACAAACACAATACACATGTAATATTTACGTTTGTTAATTGGATATTATTGTTCAGCAGTTAATTACAATTTACATAATACAATAATATTTATTTTCTTATGTATTTTTTAACTCAGATTAACGAAAAGTTGAATTATTGTTACATCTATTTGTGAACTGTAATTAATTTGTATTTTGCTTTGAAAACTTCAATATTTTAAATGTGTCATTTTGTAGGTACATTTTGTATTGTACCGTTCTTTCTTTTTATTATGATAGCAGATGGTTTTAATTAACAGTTTAGATTGTCGAAGTTTTATGGGACGAAATATGTGTTATGTTTAATCTTTATGTTTTCCGGAATTTAATGCATGCACGCCGCGACGAGGTGTCGTCCGCAGATAAGCGTTTTAATGGCGTCCCTTCAACCACCTATAGAAAAATAATGATGCAAAAGAAAATCTGCCAGCCCGATCCAAGCTGTTTGGCGATGGCCGAAATGCGGAAATGCCTTTTGTTTACCAGTTTTACCAGACAATATTCGCGCGGCTCACCGTAATAAAGCACTTTAAATGCGGAAAAAGTAGCAAATACAGGAACAAATGTAGTGTGAAGAACGTAAAGCACTTTTCAAATACAAAAGTAATCGCGTTCGGTGCGGAGGGCCCTGATTTAAAACACACATAAGTGTCAGGACGTTCGTACATTATGACAAGGTATGTGCTCCTCATCCTCCTTCTTCTTCGTCTTTCGAGCAGACGACGACGTTCCTCCCCTCGAATCCCCAGGACTTGCAAACTTCTTCTTTCCATCCTCCCCCCTTTTTTTCGACCCAGTTGTCTGATTTATCTGGGAGCTGTCACCCAGCTGAAAACACCGGAAACGCGACTGGATCCACCACAGACGCCCGGATGCACACACACACTCTCACACATATGTATACGTACAACAATATATAGACGTGCGTTGTGGCTGTGTACGTAATGCAAAATGCGCGCTCAAAAATATTGACAAAACTTATAGATAATCTCGCTGCAAAACACACATCCTCTTTCTCCTCTTCTCCCATCCCGCGCACGAAGAACTAGCAATATGTTTGTCGATCCTCTAACAGCTTGTCTTATAGTTTACGTGATGTTATTACAAGGTAAGGCTGTACATCATCCACGTCGCACGCCTCTAATACCACCCTTGATGTTAAAGTATTGAACCTCCGAAAAAATACCACCCACCGAAATCCTCCGCGTTTATTTATCTCAGCTCTAAGGGAAAGAGGAGAAATGCAAGAAGGAATAACGAAAGAAAAGGGAACTTCAATTTTAATTCCAACTATTTCCCCATCCATAAATCCTCCCTAATAACACACATTAAAAAAGTTCGTTATTTTTTTTTCTTCTTCGCTCTGACCCTTCTTCCTCCTTTCCTTCCGCATCTTTGGAGCAGTTCGTTGCAAAGAGTTAAGCTCCACTAATTGCACGAATTAATGCCAACTTACATTCATTGTGATTCTTTGTGACTGCGCGAGAAAATTCCTCCGGACGACCCCCGGCTTTATATATCTCGGTCGCAGGGAGCCCACCCTCATCCTCTTCTCCGACTTTGCTTCTTCCTCTCTTCTCTTCTCTCACCCCTAAATTAATTTATAGTATTCCGTGACAGAGATCGCGCTCGCACTTTGTTTTCGAATTACTAAGCCCTTCTCCCTTCCCTCCAAACCGCCCACGTTCATCCCGAGTTATTGCCCTATAAAGTGGTGCGAATACACACACCACTTCTATATCTATACATCTATCTATATATATATAGTTTACCGCCGCCCTTTGAAATATTGACTACAATAAACCGCATTCCTTCGATAGATATATTTTATGTCTCGGACCGCTCTCAAACAATTCCTCCGTTCCGCATTCAAATTACTGAAACGATAATCCCTTTTCGCCTAATTCAAATTTCATTTCTATTCTCATAAATCATATTTCACAATTATTACTTCTTTGTTGCTCAGACATTTAAGGAAAAGAATAAAGTTATTTCACAAATCCTTCATCAAATTTTCTCATTGTCGTTTTCTCGTTAAATGTTCGTCGGATCACAATGATTATTAAATATTTTAGTAACCATTGTAAATAATTATGTTTCAACTACACGTTTGAATATATGTTTGAAGTAACCATGGTAATAAGAAGTCTTTTAATTATGTATATTTATGTTTTTTATATTAACCAAGTAACTATGGTAACAAAATGTAAATGAGAATAAATATAAAATAAAAATATGGGAATGAAATAGTAAAATGCACACAAAAAAAATATAGAGTCGTTGGATAATTTATAAGCCGAAGGGCATAAACTGCCCAAGCGAATTATATATCATCGCGGCAAACGGTAATATCGTTTCCCTTAACGCGTAGCCGGGGAATTTATATGGGCCAGGTAGGATTTGATTTGTGCACGAGCAGAGGCGGAAAGAACTGGAAAGCACGAACGAAAAAAAAATAAAAGGATTAGAAAAAAGTAAATACTAAAAAAAAAAACTAAAACTGAGTTGGTGAAGGAACTAGGGGGAGAGAGGAAGAATAATCAGGTATTGACTTATTGGCTTCTTGAAGAAGGTAACGGCAATGAATGTTAAAAAAAAAAAGCAATTTGTGCCCACGTAAAGTGCGAAGGAATTAATATATGAGGGAGGGTGCGAATTTTTCTTTCACTCTCCCACAAGCACGAAAACCGCCCCCGGTTCATAGCCCGGTCTGCGGATGACGGGACCCGTATTTATTGCCATTTCTGCGGCGATAATTCCGGCCCCGGCTTAGGAACCTGCCGCACCGGACGCCCCAACATATATACACACAGTTTTATAACGTTCCGTTACATTAAAAATGTTTCGCAAAAACTTATTGAAAATTCGGAAAGTTGCGAACATCTCTTCTGCACGCCGAACGAATCCGAAAAAGGAAACTTCCGAAGCCGCATTTAAGATTCAGTTTATACTCTCCTCGGTTTATATAAGCATTCTTATGTCCACTACGAACTCAAAATACTTTTTTATAGTCATATAATTTAAAAGAAACTTTTTCAAAATTATTATTAGATTTATGTTTACTTTAAAACAATTAATTAATTTTAAATGTAACAAAAGGTACAATTAATTAACACGTTAAATTTGAATCAAATATGAGAAACTAATTAGCTAAATAATAACAAACTGCAGTTAATTAAATTATATTCTGCATTATTCAGCTCATAATATATAATACATACAGTTAGATTATAATTGCGAAATTGAAACAGTTTTAACCGTTTGTTTGTTCAAACAAAAACGAGTAATTAATATTATAAAACACAATTAATCTAATTATATTATATATTGTAAAAATATAATTCTCATTAGGGGAAACAAATTAATTTTTACGTGCGTCAATAATTTGTTGATTTTCTAATTAAAATTTAATTACTTTGAATCAACGTGGATAGGATTTAAACAATTATTTCGCAGTGGATTTTCGAAATGTAATTACTGTGTAAATATAAATTGCTTCCAAATGTTGTAGTTCAAATACGGTTAATTAATTTAAATACGCTTTTTGACTATGCTTTTGCGCAAAGCTGTTGCCAAATGTGTAATAGTCGATTATTTGATAGTAATAATAATAATGTACTTGTTATTACATTATTAATAATGTAAGTTTAAATATATTTAAGTGGGTCCGAGAATTTTTATAAATATTATTATGTAAATCGGTGTGCGAGGGACGTGCTGGAGTGGATGGGAATGGGTTGCGCTTTTCTGAATCAGACAACTGCCCGGCGCATCCGCTAAAAGTTATGTAAACTGGGTCCGTTTCATCAAAATTCCATCAACTCTATCAAAGTTTCGGGCCGAACCACCAAACATTAATATACACCATACACAACCAATAACTTTCGTGCATACGCACGCAAAACTTCGGTAAACATTAATGCACATGTACCGGAGCTATTTCCGTCGATTTACAAAATCCGGCACGTCGATGTCGCGCAATAAATGCAAGCGAATTTCATAATTCAATTTATTTAATTCCCCTTTTCCATCGTCTCATTTAAATTTCACGCGAAATGATAATTTCCATCATTTGCGTTGACGACGACGACGACGAAAACAGAAGAACGAGCTGTCAGAGACTGCGTGATTTTAATTAAAATCTCCCACGCAACAACGTTACGCTTTTCCTAGCCCTGCATGTACGTTACATTCAAATATGAAAATACGTCTCGTATTGAATTTTCCCCCCCTTTTCCTTTTATTTGCATTCTTTTCCCTTTTCCTCATCGTCTGGAAAACGTATATATATATATAGATATATTTTCTTTAACGTTTCCAGAGTTGTTTCTTTATCACGCGAGCTGTCGTCCCTGTAACCAGATGTTGCCGGAGCCTAAGGGATAACATCAACTCAACTCAGTCTATTTAATAACATTTCAACACACAAGTCACATTTTAACTGATAATAATTTTCGGCGAGCGCCCGCTTTTCACGTTTAAGAAAAATAGGAAATTATAGATACGAAGAGATTCCACCACCCCTCGAAACGAACTCGTAACTTTACATTTCGTGTGCGAAAACTCCCCCAGAAATATGTGTACATGAATAAATAATTTTTTACATTACTCAAATTTTACTATAATAATTATTATTTTTTTACCCAGCTCCTCTCGCAATATTTCAAATTACGTTATAAATGGTTTTAAATATTCATGCAACAAATATAATCATTTTTATATTATTATTATTAAAATAATTTTGTTGAAAACTAAATATAATTAATTAATTGTACAAATTAATATTTCAGTGTAAAACCCAGAGAAATAATTGACCTACAAAAATAATTATAAAAGAAGTAAAACGGAGAATGGCTTTATATTCCGGGTGCACACAATTATATAACAAAAAAAAAATGTAACACACAATTTTTATATCGACCTTAGAAGAGAGAATATGTCATGACATTTCGCTGTTTGAATTATGCTTTAATTTTATTTTTTGCTGTGCAAATAGAAATAAAAGTTAATATCAAACGTGTTAATTATTTCCTTGCGCCATATACATTTATTTTTTTGTTCTTTTCATATCTTTTTCTGGGGTTGCGTTAATTGCAGAGCGCGGAGCGAGAGACACATTCGCCGGTTTCCATTCGCAGTGAAATAAAAACCTTTTTATTGACGGCCGACGACCGAAATCCACCCCTAATTTCATGGATTACCGGAGTTAATGAAACACATAAAAAGGAAAAATAACCGAACGGTAAATTGTATGCGCCCGTTTGGTCGCACGTTTCGTTCTTTTTCTATGTTTCCTTCTTGTTTTTTTTTTTGTTGGAGGAGGAGGAAGAAAGTGCAGCGGAGGACGTTAAAAAAAATATACGGCACGGACGGAAGGCGATAAAAATCTTTTGGCAGTTACCAACAATGGGTACATTTCCGAATGGGTTATAAAGGGGGATTCGCTGTTTCTACAGGGTGTACTCAAAATAATTCCTAAATTTTCTATGTATAACTTACATGTAAATCTATTATGTTCAATATTATATAATTTGTCATTTTTATAACTTTCAAAAAAGTAGTGTCTGCTTATATCTCAAAAAGTATACACGCCAAATTCATTACTGACCAACAAAATTTTAGATAAATGTTCATTCATTCTGGTTCAGATAAATCTTTAGTCATTTTCACGTAATTCTCTGTGAAACTTGAACAAATGTTTTTGTAAGTCTCAAAAAAGCAATGTTTTTACATTTTTGCTTATATCTAGAAAAGTATTTTTGCTAAATTCATTATTGATTAACCAAATTAAAGATAAATGTTTAATCTTTTCATTTACTTGAAACATTTTTAATTTTAATGTGAAACTTGAAAAAACGTTTTTATAAACATTTTTGTTTTCTAAACTGAATTTTTTGAACACCCTGTAGTTGGTGGGTCTTTCGATTCCTTGTTTGTTTATTTTTATCGACGGTGTGCGATTTTATTGACTGGGTTTTAGCGTGATCCAATTCCGCGCGAAAGTCTTCTGAAGGGCCGATACATAAATTCACTTCTAATATCGTCCCGTTCCTTCAAGGAAGAAATATAAACAGAGAAATTTCTTTTCTTTCCGTTGATTTTTTTTTTCTGTCGATTTGTTGCCGTTGTCCTGCTGCCTGTTATTGTCGCTGCTGGTCGGATGATACAATAATTCACCCATCGATTTTCCGCACGGGTTATTGAACAATATGCCGGGCATTTATTTTCACGAACAATATAATTTCTTTTATAACGCTATCCGTTATATTAAATGGTTACATATTAGTGGGATTAATTAATTTCCCCCCATGGGGCATTTAATCAAAACCAGATTTTATTCGCGCCGCTCCTCCACCCCACACGCACGAACAATAACACATCGATTGCCACCGCCGAAAATTCCTCCGCACCAAACCATTAGTAATATATCATCAAACGTATTCATTGTATCCGCAGTTTCCTCCTCCGCCGTCTTCAACCTACACCAATTAACTACACCACCCCTCATCTCTCATTATTTTACGTTTAATTAACTTTTTCTCAATTAAACTTAATATATAAATATTAAATCGAAATTAATGTAGAATTAATTAAAAAAAAAATTCAACAAAAAGCAATTAAATAAATAATTAAAACTTGATAGAAGATTTAATAAAAAAAAAATGATTGAATTGTGAAAATTGTTGCGTTTAGATGAAAATTGTAAATAGCAATGATTCTCCGTTAATTCGTTGCGTACGGATCTGTAATTACGTGTGAGTGTGTTTGCACCGGAATTAAAACCGTCGCGTTTAACGCCGCGTTTTACCAGATTATTATTCATTATATGAACGTAATTATGAAAATTTCGAAAACCGAATCAAATTCATTTAGTTAATTGCGCAAATCAACTATGCACATTTTACATAAACGACGATTTGTACAAAATTCAACAAATATTAGTGAGTTAATTAATTAATTACTGATTGCCATTTTCGTAATTTTAAGCATATAATAAAAATATGGATTATTATAGACTTGAAATATAGTTAGAAATAATTTTTATTTAGATTTAAATCATTCTGTTGAAAGTATAGAATAAATAATGTACTAAAGTTGAGATAGTTAACTGAAAGATAATAGATGACATAGATAAAGGTTCTTTTGAAGGGAAAATGGAATAGCTGAGGTGAACAAGTATTCGTATAATCTTTCCGCATCATATACCTATTGTGGGTAAGAATTTTGGGGAAGTTTGCTGAGAAGTTTGGGCGAAGGCAAAACTTGCCAATTTTGAAGGTACCGGAAAACTTTCCGAAGCTGCGTCGTATCGATCAAACGGAAAGTCATTTTTCATGCGGTCTTACGCAGATGGGGTTTTCGGAATCAGCGTTTTAAATTAGGAAGCCGCTTTTCTTGTCTCCCTGCCCGGAGAGAGAGAGAGAGAGAGAGATAGAAGAAACGTGTGCAAAAGGGTGGAGCGTGCAACAGTTAGGGGTTTATTATTATTAATAACGGGCGAAACACTTAATATTTCCTGGTCTCGGACTTAAGATGGGTCTCGACTAAAAGGGGTCCTTTCTTGCTTAATCCCCGACGGGATTCGTCCGTCCCCAAAGTTGGCCGGGATTAAAGGAGACGGGAGGAAGAGAAAGATGAGACCGAGGCCGATTATGTTGGGGTAATTTCCGTCCGTACGAAGATGATGAAGAACAACAGCAAGGAGAACGTGCTCGAATCGATTCATCTTGTTGCGGTCAGATCATCGAGACTTACAAATTGATATAAGAGGAAACGTACCGGAAAATGCTAATGACGAATGCGAGGCTGCAACAATTTATCCACATAGTGTCCCAAATAGCGGGTTGGGCCGGTAGTAAAAATAAGTTCGCAATTTGCACTTAGTGCGCCATTAAATTCGGCGGAAAATGTAAACCCCAACCATCCAAACCGACCCGAAAAAAAAAATATAATCAAGCTCGCAAAAAATCTACATGTCTGGTCCCCATCGATCGTCAATTATTCCCTTTTCATTCAACGCGTTTTCCGTGAGAAGACTAAGTAAAGACAAGTTTTTTTCTTTGCATTTTATCTTTCCTTAAATTTATCTCTTTTAATTGCTGAAACTTTTAGGGAAAAACTCTCGCAGCGATGTGTTTGTATCGCATCGAAAAGGGATGTGTATCAAACGGAGGGATGTGCTAAAGGGTCTGCAACTTAACACACGCACACGAGAATATAAGAAGTGCCGAGAGCTCGAGGATAAAGTATTCCGAGGCACAAAAGCTACTCTCGCATATATTCCCATCCTCTTCAACCATTCTTCTCTTTTACTTCTTCTTTTTTTCCTCTTACTCTCTCCTCTCTTTTTTTATTTTTCGTACAGTCGTTCCCTTCTCCTGCTCCCTCTACATCCCCCCATTGTCTCTTACATGTAGCTCGTGACGAAATTTTAATTTGCACTTGAGATACGAGGGTCGTGTGCGATGCTCGGGGGCGGCTCCCCTTTTTTCCCTCTCACTCTCTCTCTCTCTATTCTTCATTTTTTTTACACTTCGTCTTATTTTTCCCCTTTACCGCTTACGCTGCGAATATTTTATCCCCCCATTTTATTCCTCTTCACCCCACACTCGCGCATTTTTTTCCTCCTCTCTCTTTGTTTTGCGCAATTTTCAATACACTTTTTAAACAACGGCAACGGGAAAAGTGCGAGCCTCGCTAGGGTGATGATAGAGAGGAAAAAAAAAGAGAAACGAGAGAAAAAAAAAGAAAGGATCGAGAATGCGCTGACGCCAAAGAGGTCTCCATTATTATCGGAGAAAGCAGTCAAAGCGGTTTTAATTAAAATTTTAATAATCAATTATTGGACACATCTAATGGTTTGGGCCTATCTCCATCATCGGATGCAGCGTAGACGATTACGACGATAAAAACCCGGCGCATCCACCATTTTTTTAAATTTAAGAATAAAATAATTTTAACAATTTTTTAGAAAAACAAACAATATTTATTAATATTTTATGTTATAATTTATTTCCAAACTTTTAATACAAAAATAATTACTTAAAAATCATTATTAATTAAAATTTGGTCAACTTTTATTTAATAATTATAATTTTTAGAAAAATAATTTACAAATAATATTGAATTTATGAATATGAAATTTTAGAATGTTGCATCTGGATGGATTCATCTCAAGAGAGTGCATATTGTAAATTATTGATTTCTCTCGCGAGATTAAGCGATAATTCGTTGTCAAAAGTAAAGAATCGTCAGTGTTCGGGATAGGAGCATCCAAGGAAGAATGATTTCCGTGCATTAGCGTACCGCTATCGAATTTACACGTAATAACCTTAATTTTTCATCCCTCCCCGTGCCCTATCGCATCGTTCGATCGGAGAGAACACGGCATTACTTAAACTAATCATAGAACCATCATCAGTTTTTCCTTCTATTTTTCCATCCCGCTTTTTCTTCCCTTTATTTTTTCGCTATCGACTGGAGGCATCTTAATGAAACGTCACGCGGCATTCATTTATTCAATTCCGACAATAATTTCGTTATTTAACGTCCGATCTCTATTGATTAATTGATCCGCGCATCTCTCGTTCAATCAACTCAACTTTCGTGTGTGACCATCGTTGATTAATGGATCAGCTTTCAGGTATCGATTAATCAACGGTTAATAAATAACTATTCTATAATAAATCTATATTATTTATTATTATTCACGTTTTTTTTTTCAACATAAATAATTAATTAATCTTTGAGATTTTATTTATAAAATAAACTAGTGATTTAATTTTTGTTCAATCTTCGTGTTGCTTTAAATTACAGTGTTTGAGGAGATGAAAATCTAGGTCTGAGTGGTGCAATAAATAAACTGTGAATAAGTGGACGAACGAAATAAATAATTAACGTTGGTGGAGGGCCATAAGAATCGGAAGATTTATACGGGCGGTGTTTTATTAATCCGGTGTCCATCAAAGTGGCGTTAGGGGCGCAGCAATATTTATCAGGGTCTCATTTAAATTACGCCCTTGTTTCCATTCCGTGAACGACTTTTTCTCGTCTTCCGCAAGAAAGCATGTCGAAAAACAGATAGGGAGGAAGAGGACACGACACTCTCTCTCCCTATAAGAACTTCTGGTCAATTTGTTTGCGCTTTCGGAGCGAAAAAATGTGTCTTGTCGTCTTAAGTGCGAATTAAATTAATTATTTCTTTAAATTGGAGCGAGCGCCGGAGCGATTCATTCCGGTGAATTATTCACTGGAGCGGCGTGCGAAAATCGATGCTGCCGCCGCCTCCGCCGCTATTTTAGGCTACTCCTAGTGCCGGCATTTCCTATATTTGTTGAACACTTTTCATGAATAAACTATAAAAATATCAAAAAGTGTTAATAAGCTTAAATGTATTTAATGAAATAGCAAATAGACATACAGACCTGGAAATTTAAATAATCGAAATCATCAACATAATCCTCACGAATAATAATAATATTATATAACTGTGCGCGTTTTATGCGAGTGTTAATTGATTATTAAAATCTGCGGGTACCGTGGAATGCTTTCAACCGAAAATTTTAATACAATTCAGTCGCGGATGGCACTAATTTTATGCCGCCACAAAAGGCCGTCGCTTTCAACGGCGACAAAAGCATTAACCAATTAAATCTTGACGTTACATAACATCGGACCGAGGCCAAATCGCATATACACGTTTTCGGTCGCTTCGGCCGCCGCATTCAAATATCATTTATTTATAAAAGCTGAAACCTCCACCCAAATTCCCCTCCGGATATTATATAATGTAATAATACTTCTGGTCAATCGAATACTGTTTGTCTTTCAATGTTATTCAAGAGCGAAAACACATTATTTCAATTCTTCAAGTAAAGAAACCTATTATTTCATCTTTAAGAAATCAAGTTTTTGTTTAAAATTATTGAAAGTAATTATTTTTCTCTTAATTATATTTCAAAACTACGTTTGTATATTAAAGTGAAATGGTTCGAATAAATAAGCGCATGTTAATAATATTGAAACTGTGTGTAAATATTGAAGCTAGGAACGCAACAAACGGCACTCGTCGCCGGTTTAATCAGAGAAGACTTTAAACTGCAAACAATTAATTCTCTTAAACCTTCTCTCTCTCTCGCTCCTTCGCTCTGCAGTATTTGCGTTCAAAGTCAACTAATTAAGTGCAGTCGGTTTCCGTTCCGATTCACGAGGTAATCTTTTGCAACATAAACTAAATGCATTTCGGTAATGCAACAAAGGCTGCGAAATGAACGAGCTGCAACAACAAAGGAAGATTTATCTATTTAACGGTAATTATTAATACGAATATGAATCGAATTACATAAAGGGCGCATTAAAATTTAATCAATTATTTCTATGCTCCAGTCGTACTAATAACACTAATAACAATATTCCAAATTTAATACTTGATAGTCGAAATTCGAAATTCGGAAAAAAGTATATATAAAATATATTTCCTCTGTTTTTGGGTAAAGTTTTTGGCTTTGATATTGTTGCTGCGGGGGTGCACCGGAATTAGATTTCCGCATAAAATTTACGTGGGGGCTCCTCCGCTCGTTAGGCGCTCGGAACCGACAATAGTTTCGCAGAATTCCTATTTAAAATTCGCTTTAGCTTTAGTCCGGCGGTTGTTTTAAATTGCGGGAAATTTCGGGGATTGCGTGGGCCCTTTGAAGTCAGTCGGAAAGGACGAAAGATGGATCTCCCACTTCGTTTTAGGGATGAGTCTGGTTGCATCCCTTTCCATTTTCCGTCTGCGGCGGAGGGTAATTTTTTTTTATTTTTTGTTGGAAGGAACATCCGCTGGAGGTAAACACAAATAAGTCGTGTTCTTCTATTGGTTTTTGGAGGAGGGTTGTAGTATGTAGTATGGGCAGTGTCCATTAGTAGGTGAAGGAAGTTGATCTGGTGGCGCGCCGCAAAATTAGTTCCTTTCAGTTGTGCACAATGGGAGAGAAGGGCAGACCAGGGAGTGGTGTTTGCCGAACAGATCCGTACTCTAGATTGAAACCTGGAGGATGGCAGCTCTCAGTCAAGTGTTCTATTGACACCGAACAATGCGGGGTCGGTGTATATACACCCTCCGCTGCACCGCGAATATTGATAAGCTGTTTTGCAGCCCTCATCACGACACCCTTATCTCGCACTCTAAATCTTTCCACCCACCCACACTTTTCACCTTACATTTTCACCCGAACCAGTCAAAATACAGTGTTCGATCAGACACATCCATGCAGCAGACAACGACGTGCAGAAAAACTACCACTAGGTCAAATCGTGATTGATTGATGCAGTTTGTTTCACGTTATATAATATTTTCTCTCGCTCTTTCTTCCACGCACACACACACGTTTCTTCCATCCTCTCCTCATATTTTTTGTACATTTTTGTGCCATTCCGCGGAATACGAGAATATTGCATTTTCAATAATATACAGCCTCACTTCGCCAAATATCAAATACGTTCAGCAATCCATTTATCAAATACAACTTTTTATTTATCGCCTCCACGAATCTCTCGCAGCATTCATTAAATTAGTTTGTCTGCTACAAAAATCATCAATTTCCACGAATTACCAAAAAAAAAAACTAACTAATACCGCGCAAATATTCACCATTAATTATGCACTATACGATATGTATATATATTGAATATCTCGTTTGCCTGAAAATTCGCACTGAAATAATTATTACTTTTCGCTCTCATTCTGTCAGCGTAAATTATTCATTGTTTTTCGTCCTTTCAGTTATATTCTATGTTGGTTTTTCTTTTTTCGTTCGTTCATGCATTATTTTCAGGTTAATTTTATATTAGCCCACATCCCACGAGGATTCCACGAAACGGTTTCCCGTTTGATTGTTAATTAATTTTTTATTTTAAAATAGACTAATTCCAAAACCCCAATTCGGTATCAATAAATTATATTTTTATTTTACTTAAAATTTATTTTTATTCATAAAATTATGAACGTTTAACAATTTCAGGATAACCACTCTATATAATTACATAATTCATGCATAAATCTTCCACCTTTCGAATTTTAAAATCTGCAATTATTTTAATTTGTACCGTGCACTAATGTAATTGTTTCAAAATTTGAGTACACTTCTTAAGTTAATGTCGTCGCATCAAATATGGATCCTGGTTCTTTGACTTGACATTTTCACGGCGTTTGACATTTTCCTAGAAAAGCTCATCGCGTAAGAGCTTCAACCCACTTTTCGTAAATCGTCGACAAATAGGAATGACGACGTGCAGGAGAAAACACGGCAGAGAATTAAACGAGAATGTAAGAAATCCAGTTCCAGGTATGCTTTTAATTAATAAAAAGAAAAGAGGGGCGACGGAATGAAGGCAATGAAGTGGAAAATCGATTTTTTTGAAGGGGACTAGAAAAAGGGGAAGAGAAATCATGAAAATATAATAAAAAGAAAAACACATATACAACCCTGTTCCCGGTAAATCGTCGGGTGAAATTATACTCGGTTACGTAATGTGGGCACGTTTACAAAATGATAGAAAGAAAGAGCAAGAGAGGGAATGAGTCATGCAGAAAAAGTGCATGCATTCCCATAATTTCGTCGGGAATTAGTGATATAATGGTGCTTAAATCCCCGTCTCGCCTATACCTACTATATAAAATATATATATAAAGCATTAAATTCCCTTGTTTCTTATTATTTAAAAGTTACGATGGAATTATTAAATTCTCATGCTTTACGAGAGTCGTAAAGAGCAGTTTCGGTTTTAAGTTTTCCCATGGTCTGATGGGGGTGACCTAAGTAGGAAACGACGGCAACCCCCAACAGGCATGCATGATCTGTCGGCCGATTTTTATTGCCACCCACTAAATAAAACGCGCGTAATTTCAAATTAATTGGCTGTGCGAGTTCACCATTCGCTGGTTTACTGGAGCCTAAAATTAGAAGAGAGAAAGAGAGAGAAGAAAAAAAAGCAAGTACAACGTGAAAGAATAAGAGACGTAATTATGCTGGAGCCAAATTGGCGATGGGATTTGGATGGGCCCATCGATACACGCGACTAAAACTTTGTTCCCCGAAGAATAAAAAGAAGCAAAAAAAAAAGAGAACAAATCTCCTAAATAGAAATAAAAATAAATAAGGAGAAGGAGCGAATCAGAATGTAATGTAATTTTTCGTCTTCGTCGTCAGGACGTGTTTGCGGACGAGAGTCGGGAGATGCATAAAAGAAAAGTTTTTAAAGCTCTTAAAACCATAAAAGCAATGGAGTGTGTACCAAAGACAATGAAATTGTAGCTGTATCTCTCTTTTCCTTTCCTTTCCGCCGTCTCCCATCATCCCCGTTGCAACCGCTGTATACAGTCAGATACACGTAAACCATCAACGGAAATGTCTAACCACAGTTTTCGATCATCCCGCAAACAAACGAAAACACGCCAGATAGAGAGAGAGAGAAAGAACAAAATGGGAGCACAAAAAAAATTAACAGAGAGAGGTCGAAACAAAACGAATGTGGGATGGGGCGAGTGGGAGAGAGAGAGATATATAGGAAACGTTGCGTAAAAAAAATGTATAGAGTGAGAGAAGCAGCAACAACAACAACAACGCAAAATAAAAAGCGCACAAAACAAATTACAAATCAAATTGGAAACGGAGTAACATGAGTTATTGACAATGCGGCTAACATTGGGGGTGGCCGTAGAGGAGATGGAGGAACGTTGATGGGGGGATGAGAGAGAGAGAGAAAAAAAGCGACTGCCGCCCCCGCGAAATAATAACCCCTATGTTAGGTATTAATCCGGAAATGTAGGGCGCTTCGGGGAATTGTTAACATCCCCCTTCGCATTGTCACAAGCAATATCTAACTGCGGGACTTCGCTTCGGACAACGTCAAGCATTCTTCTTTTGGCCACTTACTTACTGCTCGTAATCTGGTGAATAGATTTTTCGAAAAAAAATATACTTCCAAAAAATGTGTTATTTTTAAACTGACTTTATGAAAATAAGAAATCTTATTAAGGTTAAATAATTGATAAAAAGTTGACTTGAAATTAGATTTTTGTAAAGGAAAGTTTGAACGGAAAGATGTAAAGTGATATAGACGAAAAATTAATTTAAAATTAGATCTTTGAAAAGTAAATTTCTAAAGCGAGGGTCTAACAAAAAGGGAAAGAAAATTGACGTGGACCCCAAAAAAAAAATTCTAATAACATTGGATCTTCGTGAAGAGGAAGATTACAATATCGGAACCGAAGAGATTAGTTCATTTAAAATACAGTCGGTCGGGGAAGCACGGAAAGATACACGATTTGCATTATATAAATTTACATACGGTTTCAAAAGAATGATGGGGGGAGGAAATATCGAAAATGAACACAACTATAATCTTCGTTCATTCCGAATCAATTTCATTATTAGAAATTTCTTCATGATCGTTTCTAAAATTACATATATATATATTTTTACCGAGGAATTATTGCCGGCGCTTTCATCGATCGGCAAAAGCGGATTATTTCAATTTTCGCCGTCTTCCATTCGACGGAGCGGAAACGACGATTTAAAACCGGATGCAGCAATACTAACACTTGTAGGGGTAAGCCACTAATAATAATAATAAAAAAAAACACATCTCGATTGTTGGGTTTAGTTCTGCGTTACTATTTATCATTTGCTGAAGTGCCTGAGATAAGGGTGTTTTGGCGGGATGCGGGCCGTTTCGCATTCTGGGCATCTTTCGGCGTGTCCGAAACGCCCCGGCTTGATGATGATAGGTTGGAATGACCCACGGAAACCGTGCTCTAAGTACATGTTTTATTGCTACCTCCTAGCGAAGGAAAAAAATGCAGAAAGAAAGAGAAAGCGGTTTTTCGGGGGATGGAAAAAAATAAATAAATGCCGCATTCAATCTAGACGTTAATATAGAAAATTTAGGTCGAAAAGGTGTAAAAAGCAAGGAAATAAATTGCAGAAATTCTTCAGGAAATCTTATATAGAACATTTATAAAAGATATTTCTTGCTGAAAGGGAAAAGTGGTAAAGTTTTCTTAATAAATAGATTTTTTTATTACATGGAAATAATTAAGATATTGTGTTAGAAAATTACTAGTTTTTCAATGTTCATGAATTTATTATGAATGCAATTCTTGTGATTCTTTCTGGAGAGAAAAAAATGGGGTGAAATTGATCTTGAGGGTGCGGATAAAATACGCTCCACATTCAATGTATCCGTCCATTTTCATCAATATAGAAAATTAATGTCGAAAAAAAAATGTAGAGGAGTAAAACGAGGGATGAAGATGAGAAATAAGCGGGAAAAAGATAGGGCGAGAGAAACAGAAATGAACGGTAATAAAAAATGCATGTATCTGAAGAGATGGAGGAAAAGTGGAAAGAATCCAACCGAAAAATAAACGAACGGGAATCTCGTATATACACACGTTTCGCACAACAACTAAATGTCAATATCTAGTGCACAATATGTAAGAGAATACCCGGGGGGAGAAATGTCAGGGAGATAGTCGAGAGCAGAAAATGTCGAGCCATTTTGCAATTTCAGGGGCGGCTCCGAGACGTAGATTTACCGCATCAAATACCGCCGATTCGCTTCGGCCAACGTTCGAAGAAGCACAACAAAACCACAACACTTTTATCCTGCCGAAGACCGAAAGAAAAGGATGCACAAAAATGAGCGAAGCAGCAGGACAACGGGAGAAGGAAGTCGGATGATGGTTTGAGGAAACCCCATCAAACCCTCTAGACGGCATCGCATTTGGCGCGCGCGGGGGTTGAATACATTTTAATTATCTTCGTCCCTCCTAAATTTAATTGTTACTCCCGAAATTGCTAGCTGCAGGCTACGAACGGCGGCGGCGGCAGCAGCAGGAAGAGGCGATTGCAGGATGGCAAACGCCGATATGTTTCATAAATTCGCGTCGGAGCATTAATAATGGAATTATGGGAAAAAAAGCAGACCAATGTTGCAGATATTGGCACTCACTAATTAACCGTTCCAATCTTCAGCTTTTCTACACATTTTATCAATTGATTTTACAAACTTAATTTATTAAAATATTATCATAAAAATTATATTATTTAATTTAATAACAAAAATCTGATGAAGTGAGATGAACAAATAGATTTTAAAAAAGACATGGTAATTAGTTGTATATAAAGGGCGGCGAAAATTCATTAACGAATTTAATTACATTCCGCAAATATTTGGAATACTCATTACGCATTCAAACTGTAAATTAAAATAAAATTAGCGCTCATTCATTCAGTTAGTTCGGTACACATTTATTTATTTTGTTGCATAATAAATTAAATATTTATAAAAATGTTTTAACATAAATTTCATAATGATTAATTTGTATTAATATGTGATGGATGCGTATCCTGAAAGTTGGGTATTTTTAAAAGCTTTCGATGTAGTTGATAAAAATGGAATCCTTCCGTGGATCGGCGAAAGCACTTTGCGGTTAAAGATCGTATTCTACTTATTCTGATCCTGTCTTTAAAGACCCGACGTCTAAAAGAGTGATAAAACGTTTGGTTTTACAGCGCGGACAGCGAAAGAAAAAAAGTTTGCACTGTCTCTTTGCGTGTGGCTGTGTGTACAAAGAGTGTATAGACTGGTGGTGTTTATGTAATACATGTCCAATAAATAAATCAAGCTCGAGAGACTGTGTGACTTTTAAATTGCGTTCTGGAAGTTAAATTTAGTGTGGGACAATATTTGCTGCAGGCGTTGAGAAAACAGAGACCGCAGCATTTTTGCTATAACTAAATTATTAGCGGGGATTTTTACATCGTCCTGGGATTTATGCAAGCATGTATAATGTATATAATATCCTTCTACGAGGACGCAGAGTGGAATGGGGTTGGGGTGTAGGGGCTTTAGAATTACGAGCCGCATCGTAAAAGTGTGTGTTTGAATTGAATTGAGATTATAATATCCGCACGGAGACCATAAAAAAAAAACTTAACTTTTCATAATCTCAAAATTGCATTTCGTGCACATTAAAGCGCATGCATAACTACGTCGAAAGACAATTTTTATTCTGCCCCAGCGATATTAACTTTCCATTTACCAAATCAAATTTACTATATATGAGATTAACAACCAATTAACTTAATTGACAATTAATTTTCACACTTTTTTTACTATTATATAAATTAATTATTTCATAAATAATTTAAAGTAAATTGCATTGATGATGCTGGAAAACACTAATATTATCTGAGGGGATGGTCATTTGCAGTAGGATTTGCCAAGACGATGCAGAAACTTTATTGCAGAACGGGCTAACATCCCAATAATCCGGTCCATAGTGGATTCCACAAACTAAACCCGAGGATGCAAGAATGCGCTCTCCGTGTCCTCCTTGAACTAATTTGTAGTGCACTACAATTATCGTTATTAAGAAATATATCTAGTAATGCTTTAGTAATTCCATGGACATTTCCCACAAGAGATTCAACTTAATAGTTACATAACATTTTATTTATTTCAGTTACACAATAGATAATTTATTAATAGTTAAAGTTTCATTAAATACTTAGAGTTTATTCAACTGAAAATCAAAGAAATATACTTTAATATAATTTATCCAAAATTATTTTATTTTAATCTTATGTGACATAGATGTTTCTTCTGCATAATAATAATGTATGAAAATTTGTGAGTGCATTTGTGCGTAAAAAGGTAAACATGTAGATTTGGTCTATATACTACTAGTATTATAATAATTCTGTCGACTGGAAACTATTTTGCAGGATTTACGTGAAACAACTATGTATATGTATGATCCAATTGGATATTATTTATATCTTATCACTTCCGAAGGTTGATCCCTTCTGTTTTTGCATGCGTAATTATATTTTACATATGAATGGGCAGGGTGAATAGGCGAAAGGGACGGAGGATCATTGTTAGCGTGATATACATATACATATATATATATTCATCCTCTCCGTTCCGCCACCTCCCCCGCATTATGTCACATTGTTTCGGTCGCGCGAAGCGTGACGAAATTCCAATTATTGAATTGATATATTTTAATTTATATATTACATATATGTATATATAATATAGATGCCGTGAACATTTAGTACATAGCCTTTCAATTGGAATTGGCCTTAATAATCTCTGCTCTCGAACCCCATTTAAACGAGCGTAAAACACATGCATTCATCCGCATCGCGAGAGGCTCAAGAATCGATCCCGCATCATCATCATCCTTGTCCATCTATTAAAACCAAATAGAAAATCAATTCGACTATTACCTAATTCCATCAATTATTTCTGCAGCAGCAACGAAACGAGTTTATTATCCGCAGATCGTAACGTCTTCCTAAAGGCATAAATTAATTAGTTCCCGACAAATTGCAGTTGTTAGCCCAATTTTTTCCACACTCCTCCTCCTCGACACTCTTACATAATAACTCGATGATCAACGTTGGCGGAAGGCGATTACGTAGCGAGAGAAGATTAAAAAAAAAGAGGAGAGTACAGATGGGTCACGCTTCGAAGCGTTTCAGATTAATCACTCGATCGAACTTTGCAATCTTTCAAATTATCCGTTTTTTTTTTTTTTTAATTTCAACGTAATCCACGCACGACACGTATGTTTCTTAATTATTTTACTCTTTTATGTTCATTAATTTAATTAAGTAACTCGTTTGCACATAACTAGACTTGATCACGTTATATTTCACTGTAAATACAATTACGCTTAATCTTTCATTAAGAATGCTAATTATTCATATGTTTTACTTTAACTACAATCGTTGTAAAATAAAATTTAATGCAAATTTTAAGATTTTTATCAAAAATTCGTAAATCTTAAAAAAATTGTACTTATTTATTCAAACTTTAGTCATAAAATTATTTTAATTAAAACATTCTATATCATTGCATCCACTCAACGCCGAATTCGGTGAAAGAGACATATTACAGCTTAACACCTTAATAACGAAAATATATACGAGGGCGCCGCATAAATTGCTCGCAAAATGAAATTCTCATTACTTAGTGATCCAGATTTCAGAGTAATTTATTTCGCACTGGATTCCCACCGCCTTAACCAAACTTTTATTTTTTTCTACACACCTTCCAGGTTACATCTTATATTACTAAAAATATTAATAACTGTACATAAAATAAATTAATATTTGCTAAAAAAAAAAATTGTCATGGTTAACGTAAATAATAAAATAAAAAACAAAAGGGAAGCGGTATTGTTTTTTTGCATTTGTTTATTGATAATGGGGGGGTGGGAATTAAAATCGTATTTAATCATATTTTATTGTAACGTGCGGTATATTTTATATTTATTTTTTGTGTTGCACCGGTTCTGCTGTTGCCGGCACATAATTCACCATCCGACTGGAAAATGTAATTAATCCCTCGACCATAGTTTTTATTCGCTGAACAAGCGTTGTTCCTCCTACAGCTTTTGGACCTGTTAAAATATATACGTTTTTTCGGGTTTGGGTTTTGCGTTTTGTTTATTGTTCTGGGATCGGAGATGAGCGTTTAAAATTATTCATATTTAATAATGTTGTCTGGAAAATGGGGTGGTGGAATTTGCGAGAGGATTAATGGAAAGCTTCTGGAATATCGAATTAAATGTGTGCCGGATTTTGGGTTCTTTTTGTGAAGGGACGAAGTTTGCGAGAACTGGAGCGTTCGGGAGCGGAACCCAGGTCGTTTTAATCATTGTTGACGCTAACGAACTGCGCCCGAGATAAAACAAATGTATTAACCCGTTTATTCCGCGTCTGTAATGCGCCCTATTGGTCGTATAACCGTGCCACATGGGGAGTCCAAATGAATCTTTTTTAATTAATGCAAGTCGACCTTCCACCATCCACCATCCATTCGAAAAAGCCCCGACAATGCACTCGTTACGTAATATTTAATAACCGGAAACATTTACTTCATCCGGTTTTCACGAATCTCCCTTTTTTATAATTTAATTACATAATAATCAATGCATTCAATACAAACTTATCAACATGTTGAAAATGGAAGAAGTTACAATTTTCCTTTAATACTTTCTATTTTTTTTATTTACGTATAATGTATTATTTTTTTTTTGCTGAAGAGGAAAATAGGAAACAGATTAATCTTTTCTAAATAAATAAAATTGAACGACCATGACGAACGAAAAATTGTCATCCCTCGAAGGGAACGGACATTTACGATATTAATTTATACGCGCGCATCGGACGAGAGATGAAGTATTGCAGCATCAGCAAGGAAACAATCAAATTTTTGTTATTCATCCGCCTCTCTCTCCACCACCACCACCCCTCCGGCAGCCTTCCATAAATACATATATATTTTTTATGTCCGTTATTGCATTGACCTCCCCTTTGACGCTGCCCGGACGTTCACTTCTCCTACATTCTTCTTTATTTTATTTTCTATTTTTTTTTTTGATAGATTTATCCTTCGCCCTTCGCCCTGTATACCGAACGCCATGTAACAAAATTTGGTCACTATCAATATAAACTTGATAAATCGACCGAATCCATCAGTTAATGGCCCAGTTTCTCCTCCTACTATTTTTTTTATCTTCCACCCTTCTTATCCTAATCCACCCTTCCCATATCAAAGAAATAAATACAGTAAAAAAACTTTCTTCTCTAGGAAATAAAAAATTTCTAATTAAAAAAATTAGATTAATTCGCAATTAAATCTGCTGTACTAAAATTAACGAATTCATAAAGCTGCTTTTTTTTTGTAATATGAATTAAATTTAATAATATAATATTAATTATTTTATTTTTAATAAATTAAAGATAAAACTGTGATTATTCTAATTTTGAAGTTTCTGAATTATTGAGAAAATATATTAATTAATTTTAATTTTTATTTAAAAAATGGTGGATGCGCCGGGTTAATGTAATATTTTTCGTTTTTATTTTTAAAAGTTGAATTGGAAATAGTAATTTTTCGAATTACGTGAATTTATAGATAGATTTTTTGGGCTGCTGCAAAAACGTGTAACGAGGTAACAAAACAAAGCTGATCTTGTGTGTTTTTAATTTGTTACGCGAACTATATAGTTTTTTTTTTTCTGTTGTACACTTTACTTCCTATCTCTATACAAACGTAATTGTTTTAGTGTGCGAAAGCGAATTTTAGGGGTGGGATTTGGAATCGGGGGTGTGATTGATAATGTTATTGCAAATGAAATTATTTCTGCCATGCGGAACCGCCGATATTCTGTATATGGGATTGTATGTGCTCACACACACACACACCGCTCGTATATTTGCGTTACAGATACACTCTCACCCCGTCGTTTATGTATATCCATATACGTATAGGAATAAATGGATGCATACACATTTGTACGTACACCCCCGGCACGTATAGGAGGATCTGAATAAAATTGTGCGGTCGGTAGGGGGACAACATTTTACAGCATTTATTATCCAGTTTATATTTAATTTGAACGCCGGAATTGGTCCGAACGTAATTGAACATTTATAATTGCAAATTGCGAAAACACTGGCTGCGAAAATGAAAATTTGTTAATTTTAAATTGGAAAATTTGTTTGGACCGAACAGCAAATACACACGGCGCGCGCGCGTTTCGCGTCGGAATGATTTCGTACTGAATTGTGACTTCGTGTTTCATTAGTTTAATTGGCAATGTAATGTTTATTTTTATTTGTTTGTTTATTTTCGTTTCTCTAAATTCGATTACGAAAACGCCAAAACGTTTGTTCCATGAAACAATAGGAGAGACCGCATCGATTGATTTATCTGTAAAACGTTCCAAACCTAATCTATTATATAATTAACTTATTTTTATAATTACCATGGTTACAATAGAATAAAGAAAATTATAAAACAGTTGCGAAATGAAACAAAAATCACGTTGAGGCGAACAAATGATAAACAGCGAATGAAGCGACGTGGGGGAATAAATTAATTGAAATGAAATTTACTTTTTGGCAATACAAATGGAGCGAAATGAACATATTATGGCCGTGTACGAACTCGAAAATTTATAATTCCCCATGTAATTTATTGTATAAACAAAATCAAATATTATTATTTTTATTATTATTTTCGTTTATTTCGCTTCTTTTTTTCTGTTTGTTTGTTGCATGAATCGAAATTTGTTACGGTTCCGAAATGTTGCATAAATCACAAAATCGTTGTTTTACAAATTTTATTATTTGTACTAAATTTATTTGTTATATATTTCGTTTTTCGGTTGCGAAATTTATTGGCAATTTTATGAAACGTTAAATAATAATATTTTTAACTAATTTTCAATAATATTGATATAATCTTCTAAATTTTTAAACAGATTTATTCTGATCTTTTTTTTTTGAAGGGGATGATGATATTTGTGGATGTTGAGGTGTCTTCTCTTGTCTCGAAATTTGAGTAGGAATTGAAGGTCTGGGCTTGTCACGAAATATAAAGTGGCGGACTGTTCAAATCACATTCAGGATATCGGCATGTGTGCGTGACGTCCTGTAGATGTCCTGAAGAGAAAGAGTGAGGAGGAAAGATGAAGGAATGAGAAAACGTTGGGAGACGAAGGGAGAAAGACAGATAGAAATAGAAATGAGGGAAAGCGGGAGAGGCTGCTGCATTCGTGGACCAGCTGTTTGCTCCATAATATTATATTATCCTGCCTCTGACGTATATGAGAGTTTGTTATATGAACTCCGCGCCATGCCATGCGGAATATTTTCTGAATTAAAGCCCGGCGCACTTTACATTTTATATTGTTTCTTGTTTCCAGGCCCAGGAATATAAAGGCTTAACGCAATAATAGTACGTAATCTGCATTACACACAAAACTCCCGCGAAACTGGACTCCGCGAAACCGTCAGATCTCCAACATTTCAAATCCTTCTCCAGCAAATTAACCTAATATTTACTATGAAATATTAATAAACGCAGCAGATGAATCTTTAGAAGCTCTAAGCTGAAAGAACGATCCTCAAATTTAAAAATCAATATAAATTGTGGCAATAAATGATTGTTTCTTTCACTTTCAGGATCTTCAGATTAGTTTGCTATAATAAAGCGGAGTATCAATTGTAAACCAATCTCATACGATATTTTCAAATACAAAGGAAATAAAGAAGAAAAAAGTAGAAGAGTGTAAACGAAGGACAACGCCAAATAAAACACATAAAGCTGGTGATCCTGCGGGCGAGGCGAATGGAAAAGGATATTTTTCAATCAAGTAAAGCCCGGGTGACCTCCTCCTCCTCCTCCCCTGCATCTCCTCGCCGACACACGAAACCCACCCGTCGCGTTGCCAGGGATCGAGAGGCAAGTGTCCGTTCGTTTTTGGGGATTAATTGAATCCCCCACGCGAAAAGTAAATTGTAATCGTAAATTATGTTTCTTTTATATATATATCTATATAGATATATATACACGTTCCCCCTTTTCGTTTTTTCCTTTGCGATTCAGCGTCGCATCTCCCGATTGCCCATCCCTTCGACTTTTTCCCAATTAATCTTTGTTTGCTCCTTGTTTCCTCCTACATCCACCCTCGGACTTGCATCGCTTTCTGCTGTATATATATATACTCCCTTTACTTCTTTCCTTTTTCCTCCGTCAACCACTTCGCGGGAAATGAAAAGGAATAAAGAATGTCGTTAACAACTGGCTCAAAGGTAGCATTGCTTATATATTGAACACTAGACGTGTTTGCTGTTTTTTTTTCCTTCACAAAAACTGTCACACCAAACCATTGATTGATCTCATCCGAAATTGTGTTAGACATGTTTTCGATTTATAGATATAAATACAGGACAAAACTTTCTAAACACTAAAAGACCTTTCCCTTCAAAAAAAATATTCTTAACATCAGTTTTACAATTGTCATTTTCGTTTAATATTAACATTATTAACTTTCAAAAACTAATAATATTAATTAAAATTTCCATTCAACATGAAAATTAATGTGGGACACCCTGTATATATTTATGGAATCGGATTTTATATGGGTTGGCACGAAAGGATGTCAAGTAGGTTCTCTTCTCGTAGGAACGCATAATTGTGAATTCCGCGTTATAATTAATGATACGGAATATATATATATATAAAATGCGAAGCATGAAGGGATAAAATGGGGGGATGACGGTGGTTGTTGAATCCCGCCGGCGCGAGCGAACAAAATTCTGCGAGCTTTTGATTATTTGTCACTTTGATAGTTTTAAATGCGGCGGATTAAGATGATCCTCGCAATAAATTCCATCCGAAACTCCGAAATGATGTATTGCAGAAACGTCTCGAGTAAATAATTTATCGCGAACATAGGTGGATTAACCTTTGATTTAGGTACGCGAGTAGATTACTCTTCGGCTCGTGGAGTGGAGCGCGCGGGGATTGGGGCCGAATTCGGTGGTAATCATTAAAGCCGATTTTAACCCGTGGCCCTCGTAAATTACGTTTAATCGCGTCGACACTTCAATTCCCGCTCTTATTACGAGCATTATATTATTTTTATATAAAAATTAATACACAGTTAATATTAAGAAACATTTATGCGCCCGGCGCATCCACCCGAAATCATGCATCCATTAATCCCAACGTGTTATGATTATTTTATTCTATATTTTTTTTGTTGAAACCGTAAGTGCAATAAATAAACAATATAATATGAAGCAATTCATACAATCATAATATTTTCATTCGTATTTCGCATTTTACTGGTGAAGTATGATAAAATAAAGCCATCCAATAAATAACGCGGCTGAGCGGATGTAAAAATTTCGCCCATATCGCACTTGCTCACTAAATTTGGTTGAAATATTTCAGTGTTCGCAATTTATTCCTCTAATATATATATATATACATATACAAATATATATATATATACATGTTGTAGGCGATTATATGGACAGGTCAACTTGTAATGTTTCCCCGGGGCCGACGCTCTCAGTCCTTGTTTTCATTTTTTCCGTTTTATTTGTATTTATTCCATAAATATTGTTTCTGTTCCACGCATGTTCCTCTCTCCCATTTTTATCCCCTATAATATTTTTTTGTTGGATTCGTCCCGATGTTTTATTCCTCCATTTTATCGCGTATATTCATGGGATTGCTTCTGTAAAGTGAATTCGGCTGGATCGGGAGTTGAGGTGTAGAAGGGGGTGCGCCACCCCCGCGCAAAACAGGTTTTAATAATCTGCAGTAGAATCGCGAAAATTGCAACGTGCTTTTCTCCCATTTTTTTTTTGATGTTTTGTTTTGGAAAAATACTCGAGGAAAAATCTTCTATTATTTATTGCGCTCACGATACGAGTGCACTTTTCCACCCAATAAATCCGCATAAATAGGAGTCCTCGTAATTAACCCAATTCAAACTCTCTGACCGAACATCCTTGCCCAACGAATATTCACTTCCCGCAACAAAAAAAAAAAGAAGTATACACTTTCAGTTACGAAACACGACAGATTGTTCGCTTTAATTGTCAATTCAATTTACGTTTCAAACAATTTTAATTGCATTCTAGTTTTACAAATAGTTCATTAATATTGCCGTTGATTAAAACAAATTAACTGGACATTTCAAACACAATTATTATTAAATTTTAAAATTAATTAAATTAATTAACAATATATAACAGAAATTAAAGTAATAATTATTATTATCGGACAATAATATAAAATTAGCGATTTTGTATTGAAAAATAAAAAATAAATAAATGTATGTCTCATTAGGAATTTAATTTGAATTCATTAATAAATAAATTATAATTGCGTAAATAACAATGAGTTGAAATTAACGGACGTAATTGAATCAGGTGAATGGATGAATTGATTTAAAAGTGCGCGGCAATTAAAAACGAATGCAGGCTGCAGCAGCAGCATTGAAAATCGCGTCGCAGTAAAATATTGGGTGGAAGTGCTCGAACATTCGCAATCCATTCCATAAATATTTGTTTCGCTTTATTTATTTAGGTTCTTTGTTTTTTTTTCAATATTTTAGAAATATATTTGGGGATGGATGATTTTGTGTGTGGATGAGGAAAAAATATGATTGCTTTAGTAAAGTGAAAAGAGGGATGCAGAAAGCAAAGTTTTAATATCTGTAATAGAAGCACTGCAGTTGGATATTCAGTTGGAGTTATTACTGGGAGGACAATTTCAGCGGGATTTTCCTGCAGCGAATTGATACTGCAAGTTGCAGGTACTTTTGTTCGGAATCTCTGCACTCCGTCGATAAGTCGCAGCTATATAGGTAGATTTAGATAGATTAAGATTGAGCGAGAGCCATTCTATCTTCTTCCTGCTGCACTCCCTTTCAGTCCGGATGCCCCATTGTCTATATCCGCACGGAGGGAACACGAATTAGGTCTTCGCTCTTCGAAGAGAGAGAGAGAGAGCGGTAAATGAACGCGAAAGGAAAAACAATATCCATGGTTTCATTTTAATTGGACCGACTCCTCGCTATTGACTTTAATTTGTTGAAAAGCCCTTCTCCCTTCCTGCTGGAACATCGCATGTCGTCGCTTTTAGGTGAAACCGGATTTTTGCCGGCGCATAAATAATTTGTTTGTAGTCAGATGCGGAGCGCGAACGGGGGAGGTGTGGGCGAATCGCGGGGGGGAGGAGTGCTGAAGGAATTACTACCGTACGTACGAACCACCGCGAGCCAAACAACATAGCACACACACACGTACCATAAATCATGTCAACAAATCATGGCGTTATATTATCTTCAAGTGCACAAGAAGTAGGAACACGGGGTAATAAATAACATGTTTATCAGTGGAGAATTGGTGTGTGTGTGTGTGTATGTGCGTTAGGGGTTGGCGTTTGGGGAGGTGGTTTGTTGTTGTTGGTGGTGGTAGCAGCAGCAAATAGTAGCTAACAGAATGTAGCAAAGGCTTTTGCGAGTAACCTGCTGTCCTGCAGTTTATATGTCTGGCGGCCGCGCAAATAGGGCCATTGTTCCACAGAATGCGCTGGTAATGGGAAACAGTTCTGCGGTCATCCAGTTCCGCCATGTCAGCGGACAATGCGCCTTGTCTCCTGCAAAACCCATACCCATACACACACCCTCATTATCATTATATTTCATAAATCAACAGCACACAAAACGCATATCAACCCCATTATTATTACATCCCCTTCAATGTTTTATTTATTTTTTTTCAGTTTTTTTAAACATTTTTTTTAACTTATTCAAGTTTAATTTAAAACTAACATAATTATACAATTATTAATAATATAATAAGATATTAGCTAAAATTATACGAAACTTTGTGTAATTAAATAAAATGTTAAGACGCTGCATTAATTATTATAAGAGAACGAACGAAAATTACAAATCTTATAATAGGTTCATTCGAAAAGTCATATTTTTTTCTTTAATTTACATATTTTATAACTTAATTAGCGTGCATAATAATTAATTAAAATATGTAGTCATTGCATTATCCAGCACTAAAGCTCGATATATTTCATGCTCAAGTGTATGTTTGGTTGCCTTTGAATATTTCTTGCAGCATCTTCACTTTTTATTAATTTGCATTGAGATTAATTCAAATTAATTAAAGAAAACATTCAAAGCTAAATTATTTAAAATATTGATTATATCTTAATTATTAATATACGTAATATAATAACAAACAACTAATGAAAATATTTTGGCTTAATGTTAAGTTCATGTTAATTCTATCGCTTATAATCATTGAATTATTCTTATATTTTATGTTCAACTTATGTTGACGGAAATAAATATTGTTGTAGATATATTAGGAAAATGCTTGTGTAGCAGAGATGAAAGGGATTGGACATTTGTTAAGTAGGGGAAATATCATAAGAGCATTAACTTCGATATAATGAGATATAAAAATAGGAGACGCAGGACTTTAGCGGGGCTTAACGCAAACTGTTTCGATTTACAAAGATGTGGGCCGTAAACAGCAAACGAGCTTTGGAGGCGAAGACACAGAGGACACAAAGAAAAAGGAAGAGAGGCAAGAAAAAGATATAGGAGATGGGAGAAAGAGTGCAGATAACAAAACTGATGGCTATGGAAATAGACTACTTGGGAAGCGGAGCGCGAAGGATGAGATTAGATAAATTACTCTCAATGAAACGATAAGAGGAATAATGGCGATTGGAAGGATCCGAACGCAACAGACGTTTCGATATTCGTCAACTGCTAAGAGGAATGGATAACAATTTGAAACTTAACAAAGAAAATAATTAGTTATTTACATTATATGTAATATGTGCAATGGAAATTTGGAAATGCTTGGTTGCGAACCATCATCATTCCAGCATTTTCCGACTCTAATCATCATTTAGCAACGGTAACACGCAGGATCGAGCACGGCGTGCAAATTATTCAAATGTATCCATTTTCGTTTTATTTTTTTTTTTGTAGCTCTCTGCCTCTCGCTCTCGTTTATATTTCTTCTATTTTTATTTTTTTTGGCCATCCAACAAAACACCACTATTTACTGTAGAATTGTGAAACGGCGCGGAAATTTTTCAGGCAAATTGATTTTTTAGCGCCTCTTTTTATCCAGTTTGATGAATCCCCGCATCCACGGACCGGATGGCACAGGAAGGTCGTGTTAATGCGAAAATAATGTAACTGCGTACTCGATGCTGTAATTTGTTGTTGTTTAGATTTTTTGAGGATTCACCATTTGTGAAATGCAGGGTTGGGACTAGACGGGATGAGATGAGAGAGGGTAATCAATCAAAATTAATTGGAAAAATGGGGGTGATTCGATATGTCGGGAGAGAAAACACGGCGATTGCCAATTCGTCGGGTATTTGCGATGCAGTCAATTAATTCTTTGTTCCTGCTCAGCTAAGCGGAACACGGACATTGCTCTGCTGTTTCGTTTGATTTGCATCCGTACATTCGTCCACGTACGTTTGTTATTTTATTCAATTTTTCTTCTAAACGTTTAACAGTTTGCAAAAACATTATTATTATTTTCGACGCACTGTTTCACCCCCATTAAGAAAAATGCAATTTCTAGTAACGTTAATCTAGAGATTATACTAAAAAAAAACTACTTCTACGAATATTAATTAGTTAAAATTATAGAAATTATATAATGTTCGTTTTGTCGCTGCAAAGTAATTCTTCTGTAAACTTTGCTCGACTCTTCTGATTGAAACAAACAGATAGTTAATGCAGCATTCACATTTTGTAGGTTTTTTTTGTCTGTCTGGATTTGTTCGTGGTCGGAAGTGAGCAGAAAGTCTGTGTCTCTCGCTCACTATATTTTTTTTGATGTACGTTTCGGTGGATGGAACGGCTCGTGGAGGTGTGGATGAAATCAGAGCCCCGTTTGGTAATCAGGTTATTTTCCAGTCGCGTGCGGTTCCCGCGTGGCCCCCCGGTTACATTCAATGGGCCAATGGTGCGAGGAGCATCGCAATGAACAATCAAGGATGGGTGCACCCAGATCCTGCTCATATGTTGGCCTATCCATATATACATACATGAAAACCATGCACACACAGAAACGTGTGTGCATCTCCCTACTCTCTCTCTCACTGTTTGTGTGCCTCATCAACCGACACCCATGAGTCCACTCCTGCATGCAAAAATCCTGTAACAACCATCGAACGACACTGAAAAAACAAGCACGGGATGAAAAGAGAGAGAGGGAGAATAGGGCCGGGGCGGAGGCCTGCAATGCATTCGAAAATAAAATAATAAAAGGAGGAAACACAATAAAACAGCCCCCCGTGTTTGCTCTCACAAAACGGCGGCCGTTCGCTCTTGTTTCCTTCAAAAGTTTTCCTCCCCATACCAAAACCATCCTCCCATCATCATCATCATCTCTCTCTCTCTTCGATTCCCGTTTTACAATTTATCTCTCTCTCTCCCTCACACACACACACTATATACCACACAGGATCCATCCCTGCACATCACCGTGCACAGCCTGGCGCTTCTTTGATACATCGACCGTAACCGCCACACAAATTTCATCAAATTACCAAACTCTTTAATCCGTGTATTTTGCATTCTTCCTCTATTCTATTTTTTTTTTGAGTTGTTATTGTACAATCGCAGAAACAGCATTCACAGCTCTTTTATATTCGCAAATAAATAACTTTTTTCCTGAAGCTTCAATCGACTTGCAGGAATCTTATTGTAAAGATCCTTTAATCCAAGTTTAATGTTACAAGATATTTTTGGTTAAACAAATAACATGATTGATGGTACACAAAAAGGAAAATTTATTACTGATTTATTATTTTTAATGTGTCATTATAATTCACGTTTGGATCGGTGGATGGGGTCGTTCATCTTGCACCCTTCCACCAAAAGAAGTATTAATGCGAAAACAGGGCTTAGGAATGCCCATAGATAAAGCCGGCCGAAAATATGAAAACCCTCTGCCCCAAAAAAAAAACGCGTTTCAAGGAAAGAAAGAAAAGGGAAAAATTATATGTATATATAAAAATGTGTATGTGTGAAAAGATTTCCAATATTCGCAAAATCTGCTGCTTCTTATTATTATTCTTTTCGGTCCTTTGACGTTTGATGTGTCAAAATGTCCTTTCCGATTCAATTATCCTTCGGCCATCTTTTATGATGAGGCCGTAAAGGTCGCGCGATATTTCAGCAGGCTGCTGCAGATTCGCGGAATGGCTGAGGCCGCGGTTATTGCCCATCTCGATCCCGATTTATTAGAATGGCACCCCATATAATACTCCATCTCACCTCCCACCCCTCCCAGCAGGATATTGCGGTTTATTTCAAATATATATAGTCCCATCTATACGTACACTTACTCTCACACACACACAGAGATTCACTCGTTGCATAGAATCTATATCTATATGTGGAAAGTGGTGATGTAGGGGTGCCAAATAATTACGCATAATACTATTTATGCTTCCAAATATCACAAATCATTTCGGATCGTACATTTCTCATTTCATCCACACACAAATACACACAAAAAAAAGGAGTGTGAGAGGAGAAGACTCGAAGTATACGAAATCCATATTTATATCTCCGAGGCCCGGTATTTCCATCCCTCCAGATAAGTTTTATTTGCATTCGTATTTATTGAATCACCTCCGGCCCTGACCGACATACTATGTTTTCCATGCATCTCCAAATGTCGCACAAATACAAAACTTTGCACTTTCAATAGTTCACCCGATTAAGAATTATTTATTAAATATTCATTCTAAAATTGTATAGAGTAAAATGTAATGTAATTGGTAAATAAAATAACTGAATAGTATTACGCAAAAATTGGGAAGTCACCAGATTCGAAGATGCTTGTTATGCAAGAGTGAATGCAAATTACACGAGAGAAAGCATAAAATATGCCCCATCTGCAATTCCGAAACTTTTTTCCTCTTCCTCCTCCTGAGATAGTGAAAGACTGCATAATAAAAAGTTTCGGCATACTTTTTTCCCAATGTACTCCTCCTCTATACATTTCTCTCCACTCTGGTCCTGTGTTTCTTGCAATACTTTTTGGTCTCCTTATTCGTTCTCTGCGTGTATTTGTGTGTGTTTTGCGGGTCGGATTGGCTGCGATTCTCGGTGTGTATCCCTGTTTGTGCACGGCCGAGGGACGGTCTGGAGAGGGTTTTGTGTTCCAAGGAAATATCGTTGTTTTTCTCTTCTCTCTATCTCTCTTTCTCTCTTTTCCCAGAAAGGCAAAACACCGGAATCAATTTCCATAATCTTAAAAAGTTCTTAACAAGTGTAGTGGTATGAGGGACATGACGAATGCTGCATTAATGTTGAAGGGTCCTGCGATAAATAACGAGAACGCTGCGAAGCCGAAAGAGAATATCTATATATATATATATAAACACACACACAATCGCGTTGTGGCAGGATTGGAGACTAAAAAAAAGAGGTCCTAGGGGATGGGAACGGAGGACGTCCTCCTCTTCTGGTCGGGACACCAGCGAAGCGGGAAGGAAAAGGAATTAGTCAATGCCTCGTGCAGCGGTGACATTTTGTTTCTGGGGGTTCCCGGGGGCCACGATTTAGTTGATTTTTCTTGGACCCAATTTGCGGGAAGGGAAGCTAATTAGAAAAAAGTTTAAATGCGTATCGTGGCCTCAGCTTTTTGCACGACGAGATTAATTCCTCCTATCTCTAACAATGATTTCCTCATTTGTGTCTACTTTACCACCAGCCAAATAAATGGACCTGAATTTAATCTTTACTTTATTCCATTTACCATTGTTTTTCGGCTCTATCAAATATATCACAGTTTCCTTAAATCATAACAAAACTACTTTCAACTCAATTTATAATTTAGAGTTGAGAATTTAAAAAAAAATAATTCTTTAAATATGAAAGTATCAATTAATTAGAAAATATTTGTTAAATTCTAGTTTAGTTAATTTGATTGATGGAATGTTACTATTAAAAAATGGAGGTATGCGTTAAAAAAATATCGAAAAATAATAAAAAGTAATTAAACTTATCGTATAAACGCGTTTCCAATTCTTGGTTGGGAGCGACGCAATTAAGTTGAAACATCGTAACCGAAAACATCGTAATAGTTAGGTACTTAGCGAGGTTAACAAAAAAAAAATACACGAAGCTTGCGTATATATATATATATATATATAATGGAAACTTCTAGTTTATAAACGAGCCTTGGATCTAGATTTGGAAATTAATTAAAAAGTTTACTCTGCCGGTTCTCCCTCTTTTTCATCCTCTTCTCCTGCCGAAGCACTCTTCGTGCGCGAGGAAAATCGAAGGAAATGATTAATGATGAAATGTTGTGAGTGTGCGTTAGTTGTACGTTCGATGGAAGATTTTTATCGTTTTCCCATCCGTCTTCCTTGCATACGAGATCGAAAGCGGTGGGAATGGATTCGAAGGAGGAAAAAGACCTTTTATTTATATGATTCCATCCGGAGTGCGCGACGTAGTTTTTAATCTTTGTCAAAGTGGGCGAGATTGAGAGAAGAAACGGCGAGTGGAGGAGCAAAGGGCCCCGTGATTAGCTGCGCTATCGGGCGTCGGGGATCGGCCGTTAGTGTGGCCCAAAGTCTTAATTAAATCTGCTGGGGAAAGGAAAGCTCCTTTCTCTCCCTCTCTCAATCTATACTCCTAACTTCTCATCCCTTTCTCTCCCATTCGATCCTCCGCCTCCGTTGTCCTTAGCCCTTTAGGTCCCTTCAGCCGTCTAGATCCTCCTGCTTCCTTCCACCCTCCGAGATCTAATTGATTGGCGGAGGACCTGCGATTGCTTCTAGCAGGACAACGTTCTGGTGTCGTCCTGCTGCCATTCAATGTGACAGCTATAAGATTAAAATCTTCTTATATGCGGGACGTCCGAGGGACATCGACGTGTCCAATATTTTATGGACATTTATTTGGACTCGGTCATCCCTCTCTCTATCTCTTTCTCTCTTTGGAACTTCTCCATTGTTCAGGGGAGAGCGAGAATCAATCCGACCGACCATACAAATGCCACATACATTTTTCAAGTCGGGGACGAGCGAATACAACAAAAAAAAAATGTATAGATCGAAGGCGGAATGATAACAAAAGGCGGGGATAATAAATTGTTAAAATATTAATTCCGGTCGGAATGCACGTACCATTCTTTCCCTTTACCAGTCGATACCTTTTTTTCCAGTCCCCCCCTTCACACTCATCGAACCCGAATCCACTAATGGTATTAAACAAATATTGAATTAAATGTATCCTCATTTAGAAACCATTTCCCTTTCACAATTATAATTAATGATATTTATTTTTACCCGGCGCATCCACAAATTTTAATAACCTGAATAACCCGGCGCATCCACCAAAAATATTTAACAATATTTATCAAAATATTTTATTTTTAATTATACCAATAAACTTTTATATATACGAACGTTTCATGAAAAAAAATTACATAACTGACAATAATATATTGATATATAAATATATCAAAATTTCGAATTTTGGAGTAAAAGTTAATGTTTACATGTTTCATGTTTGAAACATAAACTTGGATAAACATGTAGCTGTAGCAAATTTCGAAAGTAAAGTTTCTGCGTGCTATTATGTTTCTCCGACGAAACTATATTTTCAACGGAACGGATTAAACTATCTGATATGTAAACTCTCCCTAATACTTGGATACACTTTAAGTTCAGCTCCAAGTGCTCGGAATCGCTTTTAGTTGAATGCGCCAGATTATGTTGTTATTCTATTCGTCTATTTAAGTCTTACGAACAGAACATTAAGTATTAAAGTTTGAAAATTTACAAATGCTGAAATTTTATATATTTATTATTTATTTATTGATAATTGTGTAATTATTATAAAAGATTTACTGCTTCTTGTCTTTGTGTCACGATTTTTTTTTTTCATTTTCCTCCTGGGTCTGCCTTTACGTTGAAATCGATCGGCATTAAATTCCTTATCTTGTTGGATGTTTCCGGATCCGAGGGGTTGGTCGGTCGGTATATATATATATTTTTTATTCCTTTTTATGAGTTTTAAAAGTGCGTGCGGAAAAATGGAATTCCTCTCCAGCACGTTCATTTCTTCCCCAAACTCTCTCTCTCTCTCACTCTTCTTTTTTATATCTGGGGAAGGCTTATCGCTTTTCCTCGCGAGGTTTTCATTTATCTTCTTCACGGTTGAATAGTAGCTAGCTTCAATTCCTCGCACTGCAGCTAATTGCTCACACGCATGTATAAATCGTACACGCAGCGCTTGAGGGGGGCTGAATTCTGTCGAAGGAATAAAGTGAGAGAGTGACATGCATTGGAAGAGTGTGTGTGTGTATTAGGGGGGTGAATTTCGTCTCGTTGTCTGCGTATAGCGGCAATGATGAAATACATGCGGCCGGATCGTCTACAGACTGGATTTGCGGAAATCCCTCTCCGAGAAATCTCCGGAACAGTCTCTCTTTCAAGCGACATCAAGTCCCTCTTCCATTCAGGACTCTCCTTCAATCGGGGAAAATTTAGTCCGTGAAACGTGATGGAAAGAAACATCTCTCTCTACTCTTTCTCGCTCGCTCGCTCACTCATACACTCTTTCCCTTCAAAGAATAGATAATTCGAATTGGCTTTCAGCGATAATGAAATTCAAGCCCGGGATCCCGGGGCCTAGTGGCCGTATAGTAAGTAGTATGTAGTGGTGATGGCGGTGGTAGCAGGCAGCGGCTCTTCCGAAAACCCACACCAGGAGGTGGCGCGTGCGCCACCCCTTTTCAACACCAGACGATGAGAAGCCGAAACCCTCAAACCCTCCGCCATCACCGACGTCCACGATCAAGACAAAACAATATCCATGCAAATTTCAATTAGCAAGAGTTCCGACATTCCTTAATTATTCTCCATATTCCCCAACCCACCGTCTATTCTCTTTTACCTTTTCCCAACCTAACTCAACACAAAACCCAAACTAATTCATTTTTTACAACGAATACAAATTAAGTAAATAATAATTAAAATAACATAAATTTACTTGTAATAAGTATGAATGAAAATATGAATAGTTTTACTACGTTCCATTCATATTTTCAAGAATCATCTACGTTTTTTTTTACATTCTCGTTGAGTGTAATATTTTTTATCAATTTTATTTTAAATGCCTTAAATTTTTTTAAATAAAATTAATATTATTTAATTGTGAGATTTAATAATGAGTTAAATGAGTAAATCTCGTATTCGAAGTGGAGTGAGTGATATACGTTTACGAAACAGATGTTCTAAATATTTCGTATTATTATCATCAGGCCAGAAATCCTAAAAACAATTAATTGCCAGACGCGAATTCCGCACTTCCAGCCCACCCTCGGGGGACCAGAAACAACAGCAGGGGTTGAGGGTTCTGTGGAAACCGCGAGGCGAGCAAAAAGAAAATACAAGAGGAGAACAGACAAAAAAAAAACACACGCAGTGGATGAAAAGTGCGAGCGAGAGAAGCGGAGAATAGAAATAAAATGTAATAATAAAACAGCGAAAACAAACCGAAATGCAAACTCAATTAAATGCAACTCCCAGAAAACCTAATTACTTCGCAATTATAACTTTGGATCCTCGCATTCTTATCCCCCAAGAGAGATAAAGAAAGCTGTTTATCGCCGCTTTAATATTTCATATTTAACCCGAGAGAGCCCAACTTTAATTGAAACCGCTTCTTGGAAAAAAGGGGGTAAGAGGAAAGCCTTGGCGGAGCTGTTTTTTTTTTAAATTCCTGTTTGTATTCAATGAGAGGGAAAGAGAGTTAGGATTGGATTGAAAAATAAAAGCTCCTTAATTATGTAACTGCCTTTCTCTTTGTTTCTTTTCGTGTACATACAAAGAGGGTTTTTTTTTTAAATGCACGTGAATCGAAACGCTATTCGAATCTATTCGCATCAATCGGGTTGTGAAAGAAGGAGAGGTAAAGAAATGGAGTATAAAATAAAGTAAAAACTGAAAGACCGTGGAATGGTTAAGTGACGGGGCCCATTTTCTATTGAACACGCAGAAATAGACGTCATATTTTAGGAAACCGCAAAGTGATTTCTTTTGTCATACATGGGGAAAGATAATGGGACGGAAGGAAGTTACATAGTAAGAAGCTTTGTGTTGTCAAACAAGAAATTCGATCCCTTTCAGGCGAGCACGAAGCGCAGGAACTGAGGAAGAAGGAAGGAGCGGGATGAAGGCAGAACACACGAACGTGAATATAAAAAAAAAATGTGTAGAGCGAAACAGAGAGATCGCAGCTGAAAAAGTACGGGACGCTTGTTAAATCAGCTCGTATTACCGACACACATACATACGCAACGTGCACGAAAATCGTGACCATCCCTTGTATGTGTCTACACTCGAATATATATATAGATATAGATATATATTGCAGCAGGATCCAATCGACCGGACATCAATTGTCTTCGCTTCACTGTCCTCTTCTTTGCCATCATTTCTATGATTTATGACCGCCCCAAGGCTTATCCGAAGACATGGAGACAGAGAGAGAGAGAGCCAGAAAGAAAAAAATAGAAGAGGGAGAGTGAGGGAATGCATAAAAGGAGTTATAAAACATCTGCTAACTTCCCCACGACATGCACATACATACACTCGCACACACATGTATGAATAAATTCCTGAAATATTGGAGCTTTTAAAGCGGCTCTGATCTCCTGGAACAAAGAAAACCGCCTTCGGGATTCAATTTAGGAAAAAGATCTATTGCAATCACCTGCCGAAGCGCAGCAGGACTCTCCTGCAATGCGAGATCAACAGAAATTGATTTCCACAAATTGAATACAGACAATAATAATTCCAAACATACATAATAATCTTTAAATTGATTAAATTAAATCAATAATTTAAACTTTATTATTTGATAAAATCTAAAGAAATTGAAGTTTTAGAAACAATAGCTGATTCTATTGAGCCGATGCTGAAAATATCAATTTCCTTCTTTTTTTTATTAAATTTCAATCCCTTTTCAAGAAAAGTTTTCCTAAAGAAAACGAAGGGTTGCACAATGAAAGTGAAACGAGGGATTTTATTTTATTGTATATTGCCACTTTATACCTTCGAAGAAAAAAAATAAACTGGATATTTTTTTGCTATATGTATTCAACCCTTAATCTAAAATATTGTATTATATATTAAATTAGACATTTTAAAAGATTAATTAATAATGAAACAATAAGGAAATTGAAACTGTGAATTTTTTTTTATTATATTTTTTAAATGTTTTTCACCCTTAATCTTTTCTCCCTTCTATTTTTCTCGCAGGGTTATTATAATCGTCGTCGTTGTTTTATCGCCGGCACCTATCGGAGGTGTCCCTTCCTCATCCCTTCAACCATCCACCCCATCCGTTCCATCGCGCGCTTTTCAATCCCCGAAAGTCGCCCGAAACGCCGCCACCCCTTCAATGTACTTTTCGAACTTTATTTAAGTGCTAATTCGTGTAACGAATTTAAATTGACGAAATTATTTATGAGCAATTCAAATCATATTGATTTTATTTGCGCGTGTGTCCCTGCCGCCCCCCGAAAACGTGAACCCGTACACTCTGCTAAATCGAAGTTATGTAAACAGCTCGGACTCCTAAAAAGCCAATCTTACAAATTTATCAGTTATAATCTATACACACTCAATCTATAGATATATTATATAATATATACATCTACGAGGTCGGGATATGCACGTACGTATGCGGAAATTTAGCATACCTAGCGTACGTACACACGTGCATAGGAATTAGGAATGGGTTCTGGGAATGTATGCTAACTGGATTTTAATTGATTTAGGAATTGGTATTATCGCAGGAACTACACTGCTGCCAATTATCGTTAAGTTGTTGGATCGCTAATAATATTCTCCCTCTGAACCGTACCTACCACCCCCTTCAAAACGCGCCGACCACCCTGAACCACCTCCTCCTCCTCCTCCACCTCGCCGCACAAACGCTAATAAATTGGATAATCTATCAAAATTCGAATTGGGGCGCACCGCCAAAAGTGCACGCAAGCCAAGATTACCCCGAAACCCAATTAATTACAAGACAGATCGCGATTTGTTCCCGTACAAATAGCATTACGTATTATATTATATCGCATGAATCACGCCCTCTCCTTATGAAATATTGAAAACATCTTGCTAAGAAAAAACTTGCACTCATCCAGTCAAACAGCGAAACCATATATATTAAGTCAATGCCTTCGTGCCAGACCAGTTTTTATTCAATATTGAATCCCTAAAACCAATAAATAACAGTTATTTCTTTGAAATAATTAACTAATTCAAAGTAATTGCAATCAAACTAGAAGATAAATAATATTGCAAATAATTCAAAGTTGTATTGTGCGAAGAAAATTTCGTACCCTCATTTATAATGATAACGTTTGCAAGAGGGTCGTTTACATAGCGGCAAACGCGTCTATCAAACATTCTATTACCGCTACCATCCGAAGCTTATGCTTTATGTAAACTTGGAATATCAAATCCAGCACGCACATAATCGACCCCACGCATAAATAACAATGAGCTTTGTTCATTCATTAAACAACAACAAAAAAAAGTAATTCTAAATATATTAATATTAATGGATTTCTCGAAATATATGTTAATTGGATTCTACATTATTATAAGCAAACCTTAAATTAAAAGTGCTGTATTATATGACTAGGAGAAAGGAGAACATCTGAGGTAGTAATGGAGGTGATCAGAGATAATATTCGTTAGAAGTTGCGAGAGGAAATAGAGGTCGAGGATCATTAACTAGCATCGCATCATTATTATCTTGAACCGCAGCCATTACACAACGATGAGGACGATTCATTATTTAAGGTCCCAAGTTTCCTGCTCGCGATTCTTCCTTAAATGATCCCAAATGTGTCTTCCACTTATTTTTTACCTATATTCCAAGAAGAAAAAGATAAAGAGGCAATCCGAATCGTCAACATTTACAAAAATTATCTCTGCCTCTCTCTAAATTTTTTGCTACTGAAATCTTTTAACATGTTTCGAAGCGTTGCCAATTTGGTTCAACCTTTTATTCAATTTCGAATCCGAAAAACGTCAGTCAAGGGATTTATTCTTTAAATCTTCCTTTCATCCTATTGCTCCCTTTTCCTTTCCCTTTTCGACTTCATTCCTTATTTATTGCGTATAGAATGCGTCTAAATATGTCTTCAATCGTTGTCGATTCCCTTCTTCCGTCCCTCCGTCAATTCAAATCCAAAAAATGAAAATAACGTCAATCAGAATTATTTTGAAGCTCCATTTCTTTCGAGTTTCAAAATTTCAATAAATCTGAAAGATCATTCTATAGATGATTGCATTATCATTTATCAAAAGTTGAAAAGTTCTTTTGAGAAAATAAAACTTTAAATTCTAAATAAATTTTGTCGAAAATACAAAATTTTACATGAATTCTTATACATTTCACTATAAAATAACGTCAGTGTGGAAATGTATGTAATTATTAAATACAAGACAATAAATCATAACTAGTTTTTCCAATGTATTTTTAAATCGACATAGATTAGAGATACGGAACGAAATCGTATGAATACAAATAGAGAACGTCGAATACAGCACTATTTCCTTTATAGTTCAATTTAAATAGTTTATTCAAATATGAAAAAATATGCAGTGCAACAACAGATTTTTTATGGAAATAATAATAATATATTGTTTACATTTACACATAAATGTGTTTTTATATTTTTATACTTTATATTTATTTAGTAATAATTTTTATTTTAAATGAATCCTTAATTAATCCTAGTTCTTTTAAACCAAACAAACAAATTTTTTATATTATTTTTAGTGACTAACTAATGAATCCCTTGACTTGAAGTTATTATTAATAATTCAGACTTCAATATTGGAAATTGTAAAAGAATGAAGCGAAAATTATGTATTTTTTCGTTGGTTTTGTTGAAGCTCGCTCCATCTGTAAGGGGGGCTCGGAAGTGTGAAGAACAACCCTTACAGCGCGTTTTAAATATTGATGCGATTCAGCCCCGAAATTGAATCAATCAATCCATCGCGCTAAATTAATTAGACCGCTCCGAAATAGCACATTTTAATCGATCCGTGCACCTAATCCTCCTGAAACCCGCTGCGCGCCCAATTAAACTAAGTCAATTCCGGAAGGATGAATAAATGATGCCGAATCCGAGGAACCTAATAACACTCGGAAAGATTTTAAATAAATCAACCGCCGCGCAGTCGACTACCTCCAAACGAAAAAGATATTTTTAAAACATCGCTTAATAAATCATCATCGTTTCTGCAGGTCGCAATTTGGGCCAAAGTGTTTCATTAACGTTCGTTCCATCTATTTTTTTTAGCGACAAACCAAAATATGTTAATATTTACATTTATTAGCATTAATTTTATTTCAATATTATTATAAAACGCAAATTAATTAAGAATATGTAGGAAATGAAAATAAAATCTTATTGCTTTTATTCGTTTTATTTGATAACAATTACATTCATAATAATTTATACAATAATAATATTACATCTTCCTTCTTCATTTTCTAATGGACCGATAAGATCCACATGGTACAATTCCGCTCATAAAATGCTTGTGCTTATTGTCATTACATTAAATAACAACGCATTCATTATTTTTTAATTTAAATAACTTATCTTACAATTTTTTTTTATATATATATGAATAATACTTAATCTTAGCAACCCCTTAAGTAGCTCTCTTTTGAATAAGGACATATCATATCATTGAGTGCGCCAAATACAAACTAAATTTAAAAAATATGTACAAATTACACAGATTTAACGAATTGACCATTTCAATATTTTTTTAGCTTGTCCGAAACACACTAATCAAATTAATATCTATTTATGTGTATATATTCATATAATCCAACCGAGTTGCCTTCGATTATATTGGTTTTACTTTCCAAAGCCCTTCACTCTCAATTTGGAACGATTGGTGGACTGGAGGGTCGCGACCCGACCGTGAAATCCTTGTATTGTGAGAACACGCAGATCTGCAAAAGCAAAATAAATGTTTATGTATGATAGAAGGAGGGAAGTTTATTTACCTTGTCCTTAATTTGCTGGCAAAGCTGTAAACCAACTGTAAACAACACGAGGACCTCGTTCAGCCACGGCACCGAGCACTCGGCGTGATTCGAATCGAAGTCCATCTTTCCATGATTGTTACTCAATTGGTATACAGCGAAAATCAATTTGTGACTTTGGATGTAAAAGCTGATGGCCAAGTCCTCAGCCAAATTCGGCGACAACGATTTCTGAAACATACAAACATTAATTTTCTGGATACAAAAAAAAAATATTTTTAAGGTAATACCATATTGCGGCTCTTGATCAGATCGTCGATGGCCTTCTTCCTTGGCACAATCAGACTTGTCCTTCCGCGCTGCAGACTTCCTAGTATATTACCCAATATATGCAAGACTTCATCTGAAGATCTATAAATCATAAAATTAAAATTAACACTCAACACGTGAAGGATTTAAACGTACTTGAATTTGTAGTTTTTGGCTACATCGTCAATATGGTAAATAGCTTGCTGAAGATGGTTAGCCGCGTCCTGCACCTGCTGCAACTTCCACGGGCTATCAGTCTGGATAGTAGTTCGCACAACTGAGTTCTGCTGCCTTTGTACTTTAAAAGAAATATCTGCGTACGTTATGCTATCTCCAGTCAAAGTCACCACGCATTTTAATTGATCTGCAGCCACGGACAGGATGAACTTGTCCTGCTTAATGGCGTTATCCTTTCCATACAATGCAACAGGAAACCGCCTCGCACATTCCTAAAAAACAAACAAAATAATCAATTCCTACATATTCAAACAATAATCCCATTAAGCAGTATCTTGAGATCTGAGACTTAGTTTCTTTGGTATAAATACATATAAGTATAATAAAATAATAATATTAAAAATGAATACAGAATAATTAATAATTTCTCATATCTCCAATAAATGAAGGATATTTAAATTTATGAACAGTCGAGAATATTTGTAATATAATACAAGCTTCTCATATAACAAAGAATAAAAAATAAAATTTGTAACTTGAGGTTACTATTATTTTTGAGCATTTGAAAATTAAATAAATTGTTCCTTAATGAATTAAATAGATTACATAATAAATATTTAAAGTAATCATGTTGCCTGATAAATACTGTAATGTAAATTCGGTTGCCTATAATCAAAGTCCACGATATTAGCAATCAGCTGTCATCTTGACAGCTAACAGTAAGAACAAATAAACAGTTTCATAAATAAATATTGAGTTTGTTTTGGACGACTTTCGCAATGTTTTATCGTAACGTTGTTACGTTCGTTACGGGAACTATTTGCTCAGCTTATCTATGATGGAATGGCATGCATTGCGGGTCTCCAACTACACAGATAAATAGCTTTAGGAAATAACTGAAATGATTGTGCAAAACGCTTGGAAGGCTATGCCAGATATTATCGATTAATGTAGGTGTAACTTACTACTAGTATCTGATGGATCTGGGCCAGGGCCGTGTGCACTTCCTGGTGGAGAACCCATTCGAACTCCTTCTGCTGTTTAGGGGAGAAACAAACAAAATTCGAGGATCAATCGATATTTTACTATAATCTACATAACCTCATTACGACAAAGAGGAGTCGAGTGATTGTCGAGGAAACAAACTTGAGGACTTACCAGATTTAAGGCTTCCTCCTTCTCGCACTCGGACATGCTGCTGGAATGGTATGTTATTGAAAAACTTAAAATAAAACTTCCGTATTAGGATCAGTCACTAGTCATGTGCGAATTAAAATAAAAATAATGTTATTTTGTAGCGGACATGACACATGCGCGCACATTTTAGAAAGTTGTACAGTGTGCAGATTAATCGATTTGTCGAGGAAAAAGATATTGGATCAGACTTTACATTATTTACACTGTACCAGTTGAGTGGGTTATGGTTTCGATCGACAGCACTTATCTCGAAATTGATAACATTTTATTATAATTGGTCGACGAACGTCTGGTTGCCAACATCTGTATACTTTAATGTCTAGATTAAAGTCACAAGTATCGAGACTAGCAAAGTTGTGTCAGTTGCTAAGTGTGTTTGGGGAAGCAGTGGGGGCCTTCCCACCACAGAAGAAGAAGAAAGTCACAAGTAATTACTTTTTACATTAATATAAATAACTTCAATTAGTAATTAGGATTCAAGCCAAGAGCATTCATTGACAAAAGTGTGATGAATTAAATTTTCACTATTGCATACAAAAAAGCATTGGAATATGTAACTAATTACATATTGAACGTTAAGAAATCTAAAGTATTTCTCGAATTATTTGAAGATTTTGACAAGATTTACCAAATCTGCGATTTTATACGTATAAAATTTAGCACACATGTAATATTTTTCAGTGAGATCGTCCTGTAATTAGCATCCAAATATCTAACATTTCATGTAACATAAACAAATTCAAATTTAAATTAGCATTAAGAAAAATGAACACCAGGTGCCAGATATTGCAAATATTCATTACATTTTCTGATTAAATTATCGCAATTAGAACTAAGCGAGCTTCGACATAAAATGTTTGTTTAATTATTTTATTGCGGATTTAATGAAGTGGATTTTGTGCAGCAATAAATTTATAAATTTAGATTTGTTCTTAATTCTGCAATTTTCTGATTTCAGACTGAATAAAGCATGAAGCATGCAAAAGTTTCTTAGAAGACTACAGTTCCTTCTGGAAAGTACCTAAATATATTCTGTTGTTCACTAAACTTGTTACTTTTTTTTAGGTAGATCCACCTGCTAGCCAGAGGAACGTGCACTTTAATTACAGGGTCACATTTGCATAAAATGTTAACCATTCATCTGTTTCAAGACTATATGTGTTATTTTTTTTGTGGAAGAATTTACAGTAATTATGGATGTACTGTTGACTTTCTCCTTATCCGTAGATACTCGATATCATTCTGAATGACAGATACATTCAGTATATGGAAAAATCGAGAAGGTAAATTTTCACTTTAATTATGGATAGTCACGAAAAGTATAGAAAGGTAAATTTTTATCTTTACCAATGAGAGATTTAAACTGTTTAATTTTTTAGGAACAACAACACCAATAAATTTATGCAGAGACTGGAAAGCATTTCTGAATTTCAGGACCAACCGATATTCAGTGAATATGTTTACATATTCTTTACAGCTGAGTAAGTAACCACACAGCTTTTCAAAGTTTATCATTCATTTAATTTCAGGGCAACCAGTTAAAATAATTACGTAATTGAATATAAATGGTGAAATAGGGACAACTACCTTTCGAATGGATATACTAGAATCAATATCGATTATGAAGGATTGACAATTTGGTAATTTCCACGAAATTACTTTGAGTTTTTGGAAATTTAAACTTAATGTGAAACGTTTTTGGTACGTTTTTCATAGAAAATAGGGCATTTTAAAATTTGAAAAGTTAAAGAACTTTTATTATAGGCAACCAAATATTCCCATTGATGTATATTTGGTTGCAGACAATAGGGGCAACCATACGGATTTGAATCTGACTGCCTATTATTTCATTATTAACAATTCTACAGTGTCTACATATTCTAGATCTTTGGATACGTTATTACATTCGTGATTACCAGATGCATTCATAATATGGAAAACTGTGAAGGTATTTTTTAAAAATTTAATTCCCGATAGTGAATAAAATAATTTCTTGTTTCAGAAGGACGCAAGACCATCTGCTAATATATTGTTGACATGATCCTTGGACATGTTATAACATTTTTGATTGCCAGATGCATTCATAATTTGAAGAAATCAGTATGCAGATTTTTCATCACAACAGACACATTCCAAAGTATATTCATGATTATTTGAAGCCAATATCATCTTTGAAACTATTGTTACCTCCCCCATAATTCTTGCAGATATTATAACATTTGTTAGTGCCTGATTCAAAGAAATTGCAAAGAGAGAGAAGAAAGGTAAATTTTTATCTTTACCATTAAGAAAAAATTAAATTGTTTATTTTTTTAGCAACAACCAGCAGCACCCATTAATCCATTGATGTCTACTCTACTGTGTAGTAAAAACTCTACGTTATCAAAGTTGTACATAGTAGAGTACAGTAGAGACTGTTATATTGTATTATTTGGCCAATAAACGTAGTTTACTATTATTATGGAAATTTTATTTGAAATACCCTCTACATTTTTTAAATACTGAAACCCAAAAATTCAACAGATTCTTCCTGAAATTCCACAATTTTTAAAAAAATCGCTATAAATTTTAGCACCGTAGTTTTAGTTTTTTGCAATTTTCAGGAAAACCGTAAGACTTTATGTAATTTTCTCAACTGCTTATGAAAGAGCATTGGAATACGCAACTAATGACGTATTGATCGTTATTCAATCTTGCCTGGTTCGCGAGATATAAGCGAAAATTAAGAGTTTGGCCAAATTCTATTAACTTTTTATTTTTTCGTTTTTTGCAATTTTCAGGAAAACCGTAAGACTTTATGTAATTTTCTCATCTGCTTATGAAAGAGCATTAGAATACGCAACTAATGACGTATTGATCGTTATTCAATCTTACCTGGTTCTCGAGATATAAGCCGAAAATTAAGAATTTTAGCACCGTAGTTTTCGTTTTTTGCAATTTTCAGGAAAACCGTAACACTTTATGTAATTTTCTCAACTGCTTATGAAAGAGCATTGGAATACGCAACTAATGACGTATTGATCGTTATTCAATCTTGCCTGGTTCGCGAGATATAAGCGAAAATTAAGAGTTTGGCCAAATTCTATTAACTTTTTATTTTTTCGTTTTTTGCAATTTTCAGGAAAACCGTAAGACTTTATGTAATTTTCTCATCTGCTTATGAAAGAGCATTAGAATACGCAACTAATGACGTATTGATCGTTATTCAATCTTACCTGGTTCTCGAGATATAAGCCGAAAATTAAGAATTTTAGCACCGTAGTTTTCGTTTTTTGCAATTTTCAGGAAAACCGTAACACTTTATGTAATTTTCTCAACTGCTTATGAAAGAGCATTGGAATACGCAACTAATGACGTATTGATCGTTATTCAATCTTACCTGGTTCGCGAGATATAAGCGAAAATTAAGAGTTTGGCCGAATCCTATTAACTTTTGATTTTTCAAAAATTGCTATAAATTTTTGAAAAATCGCTATAAATTTTAGCACCGTAGTTTTAGTTTTTTGCAATTTTCAGGAAAACCGTAAGACTTTATGTAATTTTCTCAACTGCTTATGAAAGAGCATTGGAATACGCAACTAATGACGTATTGATCGATATTCAATCTTACCTGGTTCGCGAGATATAAGCGAAAATTAAGAGTTTGGCCAAATCCTATTAACTTTTTATTTTTTCGTTTTTTGCAATTTTCAGGAAAACCGTAAGACTTTATGTAATTTTCTCAACTGCTTATGAAAGAGCATTAGAATACGCAACTAATGACGTATTGATCGTTATTCAATCTTATCTGGTTCTCGAGATATAAGCCGAAAATTAAGAATTTTAGCACCGTAGTTTTCGTTTTTTGCAATTTTCAGGAAAACCGTAACACTTTATATAATTTTCTCAACTGCTTATGAAAGAGCATTGGAATACGCAACTAATGACGTATTGATTATTATTCAATCTTACCTGGTTCGCGAGATATAAGCGAAAATTAAGAGTTTGGCCGAATCCTATTAACTTTTGATTTTTCAAAAATTGCTATAAATTTTTGAAAAATCGCTATAAATTTTAGCACCGTAGTTATAGTTTTTTGCAATTTTCAGGAAAACCGTAAGACTTTATGTAATTTTCTCAACTGCTTATGAAAGAGCATTGGAATACGCAACTAATGACGTATTGATCGATATTCAATCTTACCTGGTTCGCGAGATATAAGCGAAAATTAAGAGTTTGGCCAAATCCTATTAACTTTTTATTTTTTCGTTTTTTGCAATTTTCAGGAAAACCGTAAGACTTTATGTAATTTTCTCAACTGCTTATGAAAGAGCATTAGAATACGCAACTAATGACGTATTGATCGTTATTCAATCTTATCTGGTTCTCGAGATATAAGCCGAAAATTAAGAATTTTAGCACCGTAGTTTTCGTTTTTTGCAATTTTCAGGAAAACCGTAACACTTTATATAATTTTCTCAACTGCTTATGAAAGAGCATTGGAATACGCAACTAATGACGTATTGATTATTATTCAATCTTACCTGGTTCGCGAGATATAAGCGAAAATTTTGTAATTTTAGCACCGTAGTTTTTGTTTTTTGCAATTTTCAGGAAAACTGTAAGACTTTATGCAATTTTCTCAACTGCTTATGAAAAAGCATTGGAATACGCAACTAATGACGTATTGATCGTTATTCAATCTTATCTGGTTCTCGAGATATAAGCCGAAAATTAAGAATTTTAGCACCGTAGTTTTCGTTTTTTGCAATTTTCAGGAAAACTGTAAGACTTTATGCAATTTTCTCAACTGCTTATGAAAAAGCATTGGAATACGCAACTAATGATGTATTGATTGTTATTCAATCTTAAGCGGTTATCGAGATATTTGACAAAAATGATGTAATTTTTAGGTTTTTCGCGATTTTCAGGAAAACTATTACAATTTTTTTAATTTTCACTAATGCTTATGAAAGAGCAATGGACTACGCAACTAATGACGTATTGATCGTTATTCAATCTTACCTGGTTCTCGAGTTATAAGCGAAAATTAAGAGTTTGGCCGAATCCTATTAACTTTTGATTTTTCAAAAATTGCTATAAATTTTTGAAAAATCGCTATAAATTTTAGCACCGTAGTTTTAGTTTTTTGCAATTTTCAGGAAAACCGTAAGACTTTATGTAATTTTCTCAACTGCTTATGAAAGAGCATTGGAATACGCAACTAATGACGTATTGATCGATATTCAATCTTACCTGGTTCGCGAGATATAAGCGAAAATTAAGAGTTTGGCCAAATCCTATTAACTTTTTATTTTTTCGTTTTTTGCAATTTTCAGGAAAACCGTAACACTTTATATAATTTTCTCAACTGCTTATGAAAGAGCATTGGAATACGCAACTAATGACGTATTGATTATTATTCAATCTTACCTGGTTCGCGAGATATAAGCGAAAATTTCGTAATTTTAGCACCGTAGTTTTCGTTTTTTGCAATTTTCAGGAAAACTGTAAGACTTTATGCAATTTTCTCAACTGCTTATGAAAAAGCATTGGAATACGCAACTAATGATGTACTGATTGTTATTCAATCTTAAGCGGTTATCGAGATATTTGACAAAAATGATGTAATTTTTAGGTTTTTCGCGATTTTCAGGAGAACTGTTACAATTTTTTCAATTTTCACTAATGGTTATGAAAGAGCAATTTAATACGCAACTAATGACGTATTGAACGTTATTCAATCTTAAGCGGTTATCGAGATATTTGACAAAAATGATGTAATTTTTAGGTTTTTCGCGATTTTCAGGAAAACTATTACAATTTTTTTATTTTTCACTAATGCTTAAGAAAGAGCAATGGAATACGCAACTAATGGCGTATTGAACGTTATTCATTCTTAAGCGGTTATCGAGATATTTGACAAAAATTATGTAATTTTTAGGTTTTTCGCGATTTTCAGGAAAACTATTACATTTTTTTTATTTTTCACTAATGCTTATGAAAGAGCAATGGAATACACAACTAATGACGTATCGAACGTTATTCACTCTTAAGCGGTTATCGAGATATTTGACAAAAATGATGTAATTTTTAGGTTTTTCGCGATTTTCAGGAAAAGTATTACAATTTTTTTATTTTTCACTAATGCTTATGAAAGAGCAATGGAATACGCAACTAATGACGTATTGAACGTTATTCAATCTTAAGCGGTTATCGAGATATTTGACAAAAATTATGTAATTTTAGGTTTTTCGCGATTTTCAGGAGAACTGTTACAATTTCTCCTTTTTTCACTAATGCTTATGAAAGAGCAATTTAATACGCAACTAATGACGTATTGAATGTTATTCAATCTTAAGCGGTTATCGAGATATTTGACAAAAATGATGTAATTTTTAGGTTTTTCGCGATTTTCAGGAAAACTATTACAATTTTTTTAATTTTCACTAATATTTATGAAAGAGCAATGGAATACGCTACCAATGACGTATAGAACGTTATTCAATCTTAAGCCGTTATCGAGATATTTGACCAAAATGATGTAATTTTTAGGTTTTTCGCGATTTTCAGTAAAACTGTTACAATTTTTTCAATTTTCACTAATGGTTATGAAAGAGCAATTTAATACGCAACTAATGACGTATTGAACGTTATTCAATCTTTAGCGGTTATCGAGATATTTGACAAAAATGATGTAATTTTTAGGTTTTTCGCGATTTTCAGGAAAACTGTTACAATTTCTCCTTTTTTCACTAATGCTTATGAAAGAGCAATTTAATACGCAACTAATGACGTACTGAACGTTATTCAATCTTAAGCGGTTATCGAGATATTTGACAAAAATGATGTAATTTTTAGGTTTTTCGCGATTTTCAGGAAAACTATTATAATTCTTTTATTTTTCACTAATGCTTATGAAAGAGCAATGGAATACGCAACTAATGACGTATTGAACGTTATTCAATCTTAAGCGGTTATCGAGATATTTGACAAAAATGATGTAATTTTTAGGTTTTTCGCGATTTTCAGGAAAACTGTTACAATTTTTTCAATTTTCACTAATGCTTATGAAAGAGCAATTTAATACGCAACTAATGAAGTATTGAATGTTATTCAATCTTAAGCGGTTATCAAGATATTTGACAAAAATGATGTAATTTTTAGGTTTTTCGCGATTTTCAGGAAAACTGTTACAATTTCTCCTTTTTTCACTAACGCTTATGAAAGAGCAATTTAATACGCAACTAATGACGTATTGAAGGTTATTCAATCTTAAGCGGTTATCGAGATATTTGACAAAAATGATGTAATTTTTAGGTTTTTCGCGATTTTCAGGAAAAGTATTAATTTTTTTTATTTTTCACTAATGCTTATGAAAGAGCAATGTAATACGCAACTAATGACGTATTGAACATTATTCAATCTTAAGCGGTTATCGAGATATTTGACAAAAATGATGTAATTTTTAGGTTTTTTGCGATTTTCAGGAAAACTATTACAATTTTTTTATTTTTCACTAATGCTTATGAAAGAGCAATGGAATACACAACTAATGACGTATCGAACGTTATTCAATATTAAGCGGTTATCGAGATATTTGACAAAAATGATGTAATTTTTAGGTTTTTCGCGATTTTCAGGAAAACTATTACATTTTTTTTATTTTTCACTAATGCTTATGAAAGAGCAATGGAATACGCAACTAATGACGTATCGAACGTTATTCAATCTTAAGCGGTTATCGAGATATTTGACCAAAATGATGTAATTTTTAGGTTTTTCGCGATTTTCAGGAAAAGTATTACAATTTTTTTATTTTTCACTAATGCTTATGAAAGAGCAATGGAATACGCAACTAATGACGTATCGAACGTTATTCAATCTTAAGCGGTTATCGAGATATTTGACAAAAATGATGTAATTTTTAGGTTTTTCGCGATTTTCAGGAAAACTATTACAATTTTTTTAATTTTCACTAATATTTATGAAAGAGCAATGGAATACGCTACTAATGACGTATAGAACGTTATTCAATCTTAAGCGGTTATCGAGATATTTGACCAAAATGATGTAATTTTTAGGTTTTTCGCGATTTTCAGGAAAACTGTTACAATTTTTTCCATTTTCACTAATGCTTATGAAAGAGCACCAGAATACGCAACTAATGACGTATCGAACGTTATTCAATCTTAAGCGGTTATCGAGATATTTGACAAAAATAATGTAATTTTTAGGTTTTTCGCGATTTTCAGGAAAAGTATTACAATTTTTTTATTTTTCACTAATGCTTATGAAAGGGCAATGGAATACGCAACTAATGACGTATTGAACGTTATTCAATCTTAAGCGGTTATCGAGATATTTGACAAAAATGATGTAATTTTTAGGTTTTTCGCGATTTTCAGGAAAACTATTACAATTTTTTTAATTTTCACTAATATTTATGAAAGAGCAATGGAATACGCTACTAATGACGTATAGAACGTTATTCAATCTTAAGCCGTTATCGAGATATTTGACCAAAATGATGTAATTTTTAGGTTTTTCGCGATTTTCAGTAAAACTGTTACAATTTTTTCAATTTTCACTAATGGTTATGAAAGAACAATTTAATACGCAACTAATGACGTATTGAACGTTATTCAATCTTTAGCGGTTATCGAGATATTTGACAAAAATGATGTAATTTTTAGGTTTTTCGCGATTTTCAGGAAAACTATTACAATTTTTTTATTTTTCACTAATGCTTATGAAAGAGCAATGGAATACGCAACTAATGGCGTATTTAACGTTATTCATTCTTAACCGGTTATCGAGATATTTGACAAAAATGATGTAATTTTTAGGTTTTTCGCGATTTTCAGGAAAAGTATTAAATTTTTTTTATTTTTCACTAATGCTTATGAAAGAGCAATGGAATACGCAACTAATGACGTATTGAACGTTATTCAATCTTAAGCGGTTATCGAGATATTTGACAAAAATGATGTAATTTTTAGGTTTTTTGCGATTTTCAGGAAAACTATTACAATTTTTTTATTTTTCACTAATGCTTATGAAAGAGCAATGGAATACGCAACTAATGACGTATCGAACGTTATTCAATCTTAAGCGGTTATCGAGATATTTGACAAAAATGATGTAATTTTTAGGTTTTTCGCGATTTTCAGGAAAAGTATTACAATTTTTTTATTTTTCACTAATGCTTATGAAAAAGCAATGGAATTCGCAAGTAATGACGTATTGAACGATATTCAATCTTAAGCGGTTATCAAGATATTTGACAAAAATTAAGTAATATTTAGGTTTTTCGCGATTTTCAGGAAAAGTATTATAATTTTTTTAATTTTCACTAATGCTTATGAAAGAGCAATGGAATACGCAACTAATGACGTATTGAACGTTATCCAATCTTTAGCGGTTATCGAGATATTTGACAAAAATGATGTAATTTTTAGGTTTTTCGCGATTTTCAGGAAAACTATTACAATTTTTTTATTTTTCACTAATGCTTATGAAAGAGCAATGGAATACGCAACTAACGACGTATTGAACGTTATTCAATCTTAAGCGGTTATCGAGATATTTGACAAAAATTAAGTAATTTTTAGGTTTTTCGCGATTTTCAGGAAAAGTATTACAATTTTGATAATTTGCACTAATGCTTATGAAAGAGCAATGGAATACGCAACTAATGACGTATTGAACGTTATTCAATCTTAAGCGGTTATCGAGATATTTGACAAAAATGATGTAATTTTTAGGTTTTTCGCGATTTTCAGGAAAACTGTTACAATTTCTTCTTTTTTCACTAATGCTTATGAAAGAGCAATTTAATACGCAACTAATGACGTATTGAACGTTATTCAATCTTAAGCGGTTATCGAGATATTTGACAAAAATGATGTAATTTTTAGGTTTTTCGCGATTTTCTGGAAAACTGTTACAATTTCTTCTTTTTTCACTAATGCTTATGAAAGAGCAATTTAATACGCAACTAATGACATATTGAATGTTATTCAATCTTAAGCGGTTATCAAGATATAAAATATATATAAAAATATGATTGTATTGTATCCATTTGTAAAAATTGCTAAATAAATGATAATTCACAAACTTCGTTGATAATATTTATTTATAGCCTTAAAGAATGATTCTTTCTATCGCTGCCAAATTCATTAATATTGGTCCAATAATAAGAAAGTTATTAAACTTTTATGCGACGACGGTTTACGCTCATCGCATCGCATCATATCATAGTATTAAACCTTTTTTAGGTGAAAAGCTTACGTCACGAATCTACCAATAGGCTCATTGGATGGACCATCCTTTTACTTTTAAAATTGCATACTTGCTGATCAATTGCCAGGAATAGTTATCTATTAATTAAAGAAAACATAATTGTATTGTACAGATTCATAAAAGTTGCTAAATAAATAGTAATTTACAAATTTTATTGAAAATATTTATTAATCGTCTTAAAGACTGATTCTTTCACTTTCCATCGCTACCAAATTCATTAATATTGGTCAACTAATAAGGAAGTTATTAAACTTTAATGCGACGACGGTTTACGCTCATCGCATCACAAGTCCCCCCCCTGAATTGCGAAAATTCCAGAAAATTTCGATTTACACTAGGAGACTAGGAGTAGCGAGGAGGTATATGGGATTTATGTTGGTAATAAAAAAATATGAGAGGATACGGATTTAAGTTGGCAGTACCTAAGAATGAGAATGGTTAAGTGAGTGAATGTGTGAGAACTGTCATACTTGTCAGTGAGTTGTCACAAATTAAGGACAAGTGCCTTTATTGGATTTCTTCATCATTCTGCAATGTCCTGAATGCAGACTGAATGAAAAACGTGCTTCATTGCTTCCTCCTTGTGTTTCCTTGCATGGCAGACTTTTCTTTGAACGCTTCATTTCACTTCAGGTAAGTACTACTCCAACATGTAAACAACCATCGGTCACTAAAGTTGTTTGCTTTTCTAATAGATACACAGATGCTGTGCTATGGACAATGCTTCAAATACTTTTTGGTAACAACACAATGAAGTCCATTCATATAGGTACCTGCATTAATGGATAGTAGCCAAAAGGTAAATGGTCAACTTGCCAACAATCGATTGTTGAACATGTTATTCTTATAGGAGATGCTCCTGCAACCAAGATATGTGCAAAGTTGACTTCCTTTATTTGCAAAGAAAGTGGATGACATTACAAAATGCTAGTTGGAGTGAAAATATTGGAAAAAGTAAAAATATAAATTTTTCACCAGAAACCAATAGAGACTACAAGTATTTCTTTTTCCAACAGGACCCAGCAACACCCAAAAACCAATTCTTCCATTCTACATGATCCTTAGGGATATTATAAGACATTTCAGTACTAGTTGCAGTGTAAGTATTTGAAAAAATAGAAAATAGCATTTTTTATCAATACCTAGACTAAAAGTATATCTTTTTCAGGAGCACCAGCAACACCCAAGAATCTATTTTTGCATTCTACATGATCCTTAGGGATAATATAACACATCTGAATGTCAGAAACAAAGAAAGTAGTAAAAATACAATTTTCGCCAAAAACCCTTGAGACTAAAAGTATTTCTTTTATCAACAGGACGCAAAACCCAAAAACCAATTATTCCATTCTACATGATCCTTAGGGATATTATAACACATTTCAATACTAGTTGCAGTGTAAGTATTTGAAAAAATAGAAAATAGCATTTTTCATCAATAACCTGGAGAGACTAAAAGTATTTCTTTTTTCAACAGGACCCAGCAACACCCAAGCATCTATTCTTGCATTCTACATGATACATAGGCATAGTATTACACATCTGAATGTCAGTTACAGTGAAAATACTTCAAAAAGTAAAAATACTATTTTTCATCATAAGCCCGGAGAGACTAAAAGTATTTCTTTTTTCAACAGGACCCAGCAACACCCAAGCATCTATTCTTGCATTCTACATGATACATAGGCATAGTATTACTCATCTGAGTGTCAGTTACAGTGAAAATACTTCAAAAAGTAAAAATACTATTTTTCATCATAAGCCCGGAGAGACTAAAAGTATTTCTTTTTTCAGGTGAACCCAGCAAGTCGCAAGTATATATTTTTGCAATCTACATGATCATTAGAGATAGTGTAACACATTTGAGTACCAGTAGCAGTGAAAATACTTGAAAAAGTAAAAATTCCATTTTTCACCAAAAACCTGGAGAGACTAAAAGTATTTCTTCTATCAGGAGGACCCATCAACACCCAAGAATATATTGTTGTTTCCTGCATAATCTTTACAGATAGTATAACACATATAAGTGACAATAGTAATGAAAATACTACAAATTTTCATAAAAAAAAAATGAGAAATGAGAAACTAAAATTATTTCTTCTTTCAGGAGGACCCAGCAAAACCTAGGAATCTATTCTTGCTTTCTACATGATCCTAAGGGATAGTATAATATATTTGAATGTCATAAGCAAAGAAAATACTATATATACAATTTTTACCAATAACCCCCGGAGAGACTAAAAGTATTTCTTCTTTCAGAACAACCCAGCAACACCCAAGAATCTATTTTTGCATTCTACATGTTGCTTAGAGATAGTATAGTACATCTGAGTGTTAGTTGCTGTAACAATACTTGAAAAAGTAAAATTACCATTTTTCATCAAAAACTTCGGAGAGACTAAAAGTATATCTTTTTTTAGGAGAACCCAGCAACACCCAAGAACCTATTCTTCCATTCTACATGATCCTTAGGGATAGTATAACTCATCTGATGACCAGTTGCAGTGAAACTGCTGAAAACTCTAACATACAAATAGTATAACAGCTAGCATAGTATATGAGCTTGTTATAGACGAATGGCTTAAGGCACGAATTTACCAGTGGGCTCATTGGATAGGCCATACTTTTTCCTTTAAATTTGCATATTCGCTGATCAATTAACGAATATTTATCGATTACTTAAGAGAAAACATGCTTGTATTGTACCGACTTGTAAAAATTACTAAATAAATGATAATTTACAAACTTGCTTGAAAATATTTATTTATAATCTTAAAGAATGATCCTTTCCCTTTCGGTTGCTTCCAAATTCATCAATATTGGTGAACTAATAAGAAAGTTATTAAACTTTTATGCGACGACGGTTTACGCTCATCGCATCGCATGTTCCCAATCATATCATAGTATTAAACCTTTTTTAGGCGAAAAGCTTACGTCACAAATCTACTAATAGGCTCATTGGATGGGCCATACTTTTACCTTTAAAATTGCATATTCGCTGATCAATTGCCAGGAATAGTTATCTATTAATTAAAGAATAAATAAATAGTAATTTACAAATTTTATAATAATAATGGAAGGGGTTGGTAACTAGACTATAATATATTTTTTTAGGCCCTCTGCAGATTATATATCAAAGCGTATAGTTCAGCCATTTTGGCGCTGTTCCAATCTTGACTTTATAATTACAACCTTAATTAGAAATTCTTATTTACTAAAGTATTCATTATAGATTTAGCAAGCTAATTATATAAATAGTTGATTTGTAATTGCCTTACTAATGGAGTTATAGACGTTTAAATTACCTTACGCAGTGACACCTACTTATATTATAAAACATAATATCTGTTAATTATATAGATTAAATAAATTGTATTACAGTAGATGGCCCTTTGACAAAATATTAAATCATTAATAATTCAATAATTAATTGAATTAAGTGCAAATAAATATTACTGGTCGATAAACAATGAATTAACCTTTATTTTAATTAATAAGTAATCCTAATTAATGCTCTAATTAAAAACTTCGATTTGGAACAGCGCTAAAAGCGCTGAACTATAACCTTCTCGCGATCACCAATAGATGGACAAAAAATGGATATTATTAGCTCAGTAACAAACCAACATGAAGGGTTTGTAACTAGACTATAATATAATTTTTTAGGCCCTCTACAGATTATATATCAAAGCGTATAGTTCAGCCATTTTGGCGCTGTTCCAATCTTGACTTTTTAATTAGAACCGTAATTAGAAATTTTTATTTACTAAAGTATTCATTATATATTTAGCAAGCTAATTATACAAATAGTTGATTTGTAATTGACTTACTAATGGAGTTATAGACGTTTAAATTACGTTACGCAGTGACACCTCTTTATATTATAAAACATAATATCTGTTAATTATATAGATTAAATAAATTGTATTACAGTAGGTGGCGCTTTGACAAAATATTAAATCATTAATAATTCAATAATTAAGTGAGTTAAGTGCAAATAAATATTACTAAACGATAAGCAATGAAGTAGCCTTTATTTTAATTAATAGGTAATTCTAATTATTGCTCTAATTACATAATTCGATTTGGAACAGCGCCAAAAGTGCTGAACTATAATCTTCAATGAATTCATTAGTTAAGTAACAAACCAACTTGATGGGTTTGCAACTAGACTATAATATAGTCTAGTTCAGCCATTTTGGCTCTGTAAAAATCTTGATTTTTTAATTATCACCTTAATTAGAATTTCTCATTTACTAAAACGTTAATTCTAGATTTGTGATGCAAATTATATAAATAGTATATTTATAATTACCTTATTATGGAGTTATAGACGTTCGAATTATCTTATAGATCGACAGCTGAAAAATGTAATTTAAAAATTTGAATTTAAAAAGTTATAAAAGTTTAATTTTTCGATAAACTACTTTAAACAAGTTACATAAATTAATAATTTGTATTAAATGATATTGTTTAATAGCTTGAATACTTTAATGTGATATTAATGTTTTACAGATGAACATAACATAAGTTTTAATCAACAGTTAATTCTCTATTGGATTTCTTCATCATTCTGCAATGTCCTGAATGCAGACTGAATGAAAAACGTGCTTCATTGCTTCCTTCTTGTGTTTCCTTGCATGGCAGACTTTTCTTTGAACGCTTCATTTCACTTCAGGTAAGTAGTACTACTCCAACATGTAAACAACCATCGGTCACTAATGTGGTTTGCTTTTCTAATAGATACACAGATGCTGTGCTATGGACAATGCTTCAAATACTTTTTGGTAACAACACAATGAAGTCCATTCATATAGGTACCTGCATTAATGGATAGTAGCCAAAAGGTAAATGGTCAACTTGCCAACAATCGATTGTTGAACATGTTATTCTTATAGGAGATGCTCCTGCAACCAATATATGTGCAAAGTTGACTTCCTTTATTTGCAAAGAAAGTGGATGACATTACAAAATGCTAGTTGGAGTGAAAATATTGGAAAAAGTAAAAATATAAATTTTTCACCGGAAACCAATAGAGACTACAAGTATTTCTTTTTTCAACAGGACCCAGCAACACCCAAAAACCAATTCTTCCATTCTACATGATCCTTAGGGATATTATAACACTTTTCAGTACTAGTTGCAGTGTAAGTATTTGAAAAAATAGAAAATAGCATTTTTTATCAATACCTAGACTAAAAGTATATCTTTTTCAGGAGCACCCAGCAACACCCAAGAATCTATTTTTGCATTCTACATGATCCTTAGGGATAATATAACACATCTGAATGTCAGAAACAAAGAAAATAGTAAAAATACAATTTTCGCCAAAAACCCTTGAGACTAAAAGTATTTCTTTTTTCAACAGGACCCAACAAAACCCAAAAACCAATTATTCCATTCTACATGATCCTTAGGGATATTATAACACATTTCAATACTAGTTGCAGTGTAAGTATTTGAAAAAATAGAAAATAGCATTTTTCATCAATAACCTGGAGAGACTAAAAGTATTTCTTTTTTCAACAGGACCCAGCAACACCCAAGCATCTATTCTTGCATTCTACATGATACATAGGCATAGTATTACACATCTGAGTGTCAGTTACAGTGAAAATACTTCAAAAAGTAAAAATACTATTTTTCATCATAAGCCCGGAGAGACTAAAAGTATATCTTATTTCAGGAGGACCCAGCAATACTCGAGAATCTATTTTTGCATTCTACATGATCCTTAGGCATAGTATTACTCATCTGAGTGTCAGTTACAGTGAAAATACTTCAAAAAGTAAAAATACTATTTTTCATCATAAGCCCGGAGAGACTAAAAGTTTTTCTTTTTTCAACAGGACCCAGCAACACCCAAGCATCTATTCTTGCATTCTACATGATACATAGGCATAGTATTACACATCTGAGTGTCAGTTACAGTGAAAATACTTCAAAAAGTAAAAATACTATTTTTCATCATAAGCCCGGAGAGACTAAAAGTATTTCTTTTTTCAGGTGAACCCAGCAAGTCGCAAGTATATATTTTTGCAATCCACATGATCATTAGAGATAGTGTAACACATTTGAGTACCAGTAGCAGTGAAAATACTTGAAAAAGTAAAAATTCCATTTTTCACCAAAAACCTGGAGAGACTAAAAGTATTGTTTCTCTCAGGAGGACCCAGCAACACCCAAGAATCTATTGTTGTTTCCTGCATAGTCTTTACAGATAGTATAACACATATAAGTGACAATAGTAATGAAAATACTGGTAAAAATACAACTAAAAATTTTCATAAAAAAAAAAGAGAAATGAGAAACTAAAATTATTTCTTCTTTCAGGAGGACCCAGCAAAACCTAGGAATCTATTCTTGCTTTCTACATGATCCTAAGGGATAGTATAATATATTTGAATGTCATAAGCAAAGAAAATACTATATATACAATTTTTACCAATAACCCCCGGAGAGACTAAAAGTATTTCTTCTTTCAGAACAACCCAGCAACACCCAAGAATCTATTTTTGCATTCTACATGTTGCTTAGAGATAGTATAGTACATCTGAGTGTTAGTTGCTGTAACAATACTTGAAAAAGTAAAATTACCATTTTTCATCAAAAACTTCGGAGAGACTAAAAGTATATCTTTTTTTAGGAGAACCCAGCAACACCCAAGAACCTATTCTTCCATTCTACATGATCCTTAGGGATAGTATAACACATCTGATGACCAGTTGCAGTGAAACTGCTGAAAACTCTAACATACAAATAGTATAACAGCTAGCATAGTATATGAGCTTGTTATAGACGAATGGCTTAAGGCACGAATTTACCAGTGGGCTCATTGGATAGGCCATACTTTTTCCTTTAAATTTGCATATTCGCTGATCAATTAACACGAATATTTATCGATTACTTAAGAGAAAACATGCTTGTATTGTACCGACTTGTAAAAATTGCTAAATAAATGATAATTTACAAACTTGTTTGAAAATATTTATTTATAGTCTTAAAGAATGATCCTTTCCCTTTCGGTTGCTTCCAAATTCATCAATATTGGTGAACTAATAAGAAAGTTATTAAACTTTTATGCGACGACGGTTTACGCTCATCGCATCGCATGTTCCCAATCATATCATAGTATTAAACCTTTTTTAGGCGAAAAGCTTACGTCACAAATCTACCAATAGGCTCATTGGATGGGCCATACTTTTACCTTTAAAATTGCATATTCGCTGATCAATTGCCAGGAATAGTTATCTATTAATTAAAGAATAAATAAATAGTAATTTACAAATTTTATAATAATAATGGAAGGGGTTGGTAACTAGACTATAATATATTTTTTTAGGCCCTCTGCAGATTATATATCAAAGCGTATAGTTCCGCCATTTTGGCGCTGTTCCAATCTTGACTTTATAATTACAACCTTAATTAGAAATTCTTATTTACTAAAGTATTCATTATAGATTTAGCAAGCTAATTATATAAATAGTTGATTTGTAATTGCCTTACTAATGGAGTTATAGACGTTTAAATTACCTTACGCAGTGACACCTACTTATATTATAAAACATAATATCTGTTAATTATATAGATTAAATAAATTGTATTACAGTAGATGGCCCTTTGACAAAATATTAAATCATTAATAATTCAATAATTAATTGAATTAAGTGCAAATAAATATTACTGGTCGATAAACAATGAATTAACCTTTATTTTAATTAATAAGTAATCCTAATTAATGCTCTAATTAAAAACTTCGATTTGGAACAGCGCTAAAAGTGCTGAACTATAACCTTCTCGCGATCACCAATAGATGGACAAAAAATGGATATTATTAGCTCAGTAACAAACCAACATGGAAGGGTTTGTAACTAGACTATAATATAATTTTTTTAGGCCCTCTGCAGATTATATATCAAAGCGTATAGTTCAGCCATTTTGGCGCTGTTCCAATCTTGACTTTTTAATTAGAACCTTAATTAGAAATTATTATTTACTAAAGTATTCATTATAGATTTAGCAAGCTAATTATATAAATAGTTGATTTGTAATTGCCTTACTAATGGAGTTATAGACGTTTAAATTACCTTACGCAGTGACACCTATTTATATTATAAAACATAATATCTGTTAATTATATAGATTAAATAAATTGTATTACAGTAGGTGGCGCTTTGACAAAATATTAAATCATTGATAATTCAATAATTAAGTGAGTTAAGTGCAAATAAATATTACTAATCGATAAGCAATGAAGTAGCCTTTATTTTAATTAATAGGTAATTCTAATTATTGCTCTAATTACATAATTCGATTTGGAACAAACCAACATGATGGGTTTGCAACTAGACTATAATATAGTCTAGTTCAGCGATTTTGGCTAATTATCACCTTAATTAGAATTTCTCATTTACTAAAACGTTAATTCTAGATTTGTGATGCAAATTATATAAATAGTATATTTATAATTACCTTATTATGGAGTTATAGACGTTCGAATTATCTTATAGATCGACAGCTGAAAAATGTAATTTAAAAATTTGAATTTTCAGGAAAACCGTAAGACTTTATGTAATTCTCTCAACTGCCTATGAAAGAGCATTAGAATACGCAACTAATGACGTATTGACTGTTATTCAATCTTAAGCGGTTATCGAGATATTTGACAAAAATGATGTAATTTTTAGGTCTGCTTTTGAATATTTTCAATAATTGCCATCTAGTGTTATATTTACGTAATACTAATTTTAATTTGAATTTGTTTAAGTTTCATTAAATATTAATTAATTGAATGCTAATTATTGGACTAAATAATATTCATTACGTGTAACCACACAATCATTCTTATAAATACTCAAAATTTTCGAGTAGTTGAAAATAGAAAACGCCTAATATTTATTATATAACGAGTTATACGTTATTTGCTGAACTGAATATGCAATAAAATGTGATCAAGCGTTACGTAACTCAGAAATTACTAGTCAATTCAATACATTTGCTCGTGGATGTGGATATAGATGGGTACTGGTAATTAAAACTGCCAATTCAAATACAATTTGTTATAATATACAAACACGTTCTGTTGTCTTACTTGAAGTAACTTACTTCACTAATTATTGGAAGTTATCAGATTTCTCCTAGTAGTAATTAAGAGAAGATGTACGTAATACATAAAAATATTTTAATATTTCTATAAAAAAATATGTTTTTCTCTTTAAATATTACTCTGTTTCATGTTTCCATTATCAATTAAATAAAAATTGTAAAAAACTAAAACTACGGTGCTAAAATTTATAGCGATTTTTTAAAAATTGTGGAATTTCAGGAAGAATCTGTTGAATTTTTGGGTTTCAGTATTTAAAAAATGTAGAGGGTATTTCAAATAAAATTTCCATAATAATAGTAAACTACGTTTATTGGCCAAATAATACAATATAACAGTCTCTACTGTACTCTACTATGTACAACTTTGATAACGTAGAATTTTTACTACACAGTAGAGTAGACATCAATGGATTAATGGGTGCTGCTGGTTGTTGCTAAAAAAATAAACAATTTAATTTTTTCTTAATGGTAAAGATAAAAATTTACCTTTCTTCTCTCTCTTTGCAATTTCTTTGAATCTGGCACTAACAAATGTTATAATATCTGCAAGGATTATGGGGGAGGTAACTATAGTTTCCAAGATGATATTGGCTTCAAATAATCATGAATATACTTTGGAATGTGTCTGTTGTGATGAAAAATCTGCATACTGATTTCTTCAAATTATGAATGCATCTGGCAATCAAAAATGTTATAACATGTCCAAAGATCATGTCAACAATATATTAGCAGATGATCTTGAGTCCTTCTGAAACAAGAAATTATTTTATTCACTATCGGGAATTAATTTTTTTTTAAATACCTTCACAGTTTTCCATATTATGAATGCATCTGGTAATCACGAATGTAATAACGTATCCAAAGATCTAGAATATGTAGACACTGTAGAATTGTTAATAATAAAATAATAGGCAGTCAGATTCAAATCCATATGATTGCCCCTATTGCCTGCAACCAAATATACATCAATGGGAATATTTGGTTGCCTATAATAAAAGTTCTTTAACTTTTCAAATTTAAAAATGCCCTATTTTCTATGAAAAACGTACCAAAAACGTGCAGCGCTTAATTCTATATTAAATTGTAAGAAAGTGTTGTACTTTTTTTCACATTAAGTTTAAATTTCCAAACACTCAAAGTAATTTCGTGGAAATTACCAATTGTCAATCCTTCATAATCGATATTGATTCTAGTATATCCATTCGAAAGGTAGTTGTCCCTATTTCACCATTTATATTCAATTACGTAATTATTTTAACTGGTTGCCCTGAAATTAAATGAATGATAAACTTTGAAAAGCTGTGTGGTTACTTACTCGGCTGTAAAGAATATGTAAACATATTCACTGAATATCGGTTGGTCCTGAAATTCAGAAATGCTTTCCAGTCTCTGCATAAATTTATTGGTGTTGTTGTTCCTAAAAAATTAAACAGTTTAAATCTCTCATTGGTAAAGATAAAAATTTACCTTTCTATACTTTTCGTGACTATCCATTATTAAAGTGAAAATTTACCTTCTCGATTTTTCCATATACTGAATGTATCTGTCAATCAGAATGATATCGAGTATCTACGGATAAGGAGAAAGTCAACAGTACATCCATAATTACTGTAAATTCTTCCACAAAAAAATAACACACATAGTCTTGAAACAGATGAATGGTTAACATTTTATGCAAATGTGACCCTGTAATTAAAGTGCACGTTCCTCTGGCTAGCAGGTGGATCTACCTAAAAAAAAGTAACAAGTTTAGTGAACAACAGATTATATTTATGTACTTTCCGGAAGGAACTATAGTCTTCTAAGAAACTTTTGCATGCTTCATGCTTTATTCAGTCTGAAATCAGAAAATTGCAGAATTAAGAACAAATCTAAATATTTGCATGATTTACCACCTATTCGCCTCTAGTGTCTGCAACCAAACATACATGCATTCCGTTTCCTTAAAAACGTAATATTATAATTAAAAAGATATTAAATTGAAGATTGGTAAACTCGAATAATTTTACTGTATTAAACAAACTAAAATATTAATTACCTTGCAAGTCCACAAAATCCACTTTCCTAACAAACTACTTATATAATTAAACACACAGATTAATTTTAATATTGATCAGTTCAAAATAAATTTATGCTATCATCGAATCTAAATATTAATAATTTTTTAAGATATAAACATTTGAAAGAAATCACGTTGTATTAGATGTCCAGGCATTTTATTGCTGCACAAAATCCACTTCATTAAGACCGCAATAAAATAATTAAACAAACATTTTATGTTGAAGCTCGCTTAATTCTAATTGCGATAATTTAATCAGCAAATGTAATGAATATTTGCAATAGCTGCCACCTGGTGTTAATTTTTCGTAATGCTAATTTAAATTTGAATTTGTTTATGTTTCAATAAATGTTAGATATTTGGATGCTAATTACAGGAAAAACATTACTTATGTATACCCACCGAACAGCGTGTGGTTTTAACTTACTGAAACAATTTTTGCATCGATATTTCGATATGGAACATATCTAAAAATTTAGACGAACCAATTAAAATCGTGGGTATTCGTGTTTTTTTTCTCAATAACTCGAAAGTTACGCAACTTCCTTAAAAACTAGTTATTGCGTAAGAATTTCATTAGCATCACGTAACTTATTGTATATTGAAAGTTTTGCAATGTAAATTACATAAGCGAAAAATGACGTTTTTACATGTATTCCCTTTTTATAGAATTACTTGATAACCGAGTGGAAGAATTATATAATTTTATACTCAAATTAAAGCTAAAAGTCTTAACTTTCCAACTATTATCCTGGCATATTGGTGATATCATGATTTCGTCTGCTACGATATGTCAAACTTGTCCATTTCTGAAAAAGAGCATTTTTCATAAATTTCAATTAATAATTAGTATCATATTCCATCGCTCTTTCATATGCAATAAATTATAATAGTTTTCCTAAAAATCGTGATAAACTTAAAACTACGGTGAATAAGATTCGGCCAAACTCTTCATTTTCTGCAAATATCTTGAGAAATACTTAAGATTTTATATTGTTCAATACGTAATTGGTTGCGTATTCCTATGCTCTTCCATATGCAATAGTGAAAATTGAATGAAGTGTAATAGTTTTCCTGAAAATCGTGAAAATCGGTATGCAAAATAGTTGTAACTAAATTCAAGTAAAATTCATAAACGTCAAACGTAAACAAATGAAGATGTTATGATGGGTACGACGATCACGGTAGGCGTTGATTGACAGTTGGAAAACATTAAGAGGAGAACAAACATCTAAACTGGCACCAGGAAATCATTTGCATTAGCCAAACAAACAAATCATGAAGCATTTTTGTCCTGATCCAACTTTTCTTGCAGATTTCGTCTTGCATAAACCGACGATTAAATTCTGCTCGGAGCGTAATCGAATCTCTCTTATATAAACACTCGCACACACACTCACATATATATATATTTCATCCGAGTTAAATTTGTATTCGAGTGGATTTGTGCGTTTTCGCTGCCCACGCTCGAATTTTCGTTGGCCGTGTTTTGTTTATCGTTTCTTTCTCTACGGCATCGCTCTCTTCTAAACCTTCCGAATTTTCAGAGCACATCAAAATTCATTTGGCACCGAAAGCCGCACATTTTCGCACGGTGCATAAATTACTTTCATGTTTATTGCCCATCCACTTACACATTTAAATTATGCGTAATTATTTATAATATATATATATATTTGTGTGCTTTTACATACGAAAAAAAAAATAGAATAATGTTCAGGCGAGAAGTGAAAGATTACAGAAAATATTCCCTGAAAAATGGGTGGAAGATAGACAATGTTTCTGCTCTGAGATTAATTCCCTTCACGTGTTTTCGCTTAAAACTGTTGCCAAAGATTTGCGCTTTTGAATAGCGGAAAGTAAAATTTTTGATTATTTATAGGCAGAAATGAACAATTTTATTTCTCAAATTCAATAGCATTTTGAAAATAAAATATTCTAATCTCGATATCAAAACCATTTACGGCGATAAAGCCGCATTTCTCTAAATCTATAATTAACCTTGTTTATCTAAATATTATATATTTTTTTCCATCTCTTAATGGCTTTTTTGTTTTTATTGGCAATCCGCTATGTAAAACGCGAGAAATAGAAACGTCTTTCTTTTTCCGCAACACGACGAGCCAAGTTCTGCGCTTAACGCTTAACATCTACATCCATCCACACACGGCGAAATGAACCCACGCTGAATCGTCGACGAAAGGACCAAAAGGGACGTCGGATATTAATTGCGGTCGACGGGCGCTCCGAGAGCTTCATTCAAAAACTCCGCTCGTCGACTAAAAATAATTACACTAATTACGTGAGAACGTCTCCAATCTCTCGCTTTGTTTCGTGAAATTAATGATTTCATTCATGACAATAGAAAATTTTCTTTCTAAAATAATCAATTTAAAATTTGATGCAAAATTTAAAATATTTCTATAATTATATGTAAAACACTTAAAGCGGATGCAAAAATGAACTGTTTATTTTACTTTCGCTAAATTACCGGCGTGCGTTACAACCCGCTGTTTATTTACGTTTATCTGCACTTACCTTGCTTCCAAAACGCAAGTTCAACAGTCAATTCTTTGAAGTAAAAAAATATGATTGATTTCTGTATAAATGAAAATAATGGAAGATTTAATATAAAGTATATTTAAATGTATTGAGTTTTAGTAACTATAAAATGTGTGAATTATTATTTATGAATTGGATTTAAATAAATTACGCACAATTTTATCCAAAAAGAATGACTAATCTGCTTCTGCACTTTGTGACTTGTGGCGGTGAAATTTGAGATTTGCAGCATTTGCCAAAAGCCGCGAGTACCAATAAATATTGTTATGAAGTGCTATTAATAGAGTGAGTGTATCCGATGATTCGATGCATTTAAACTATATTTTATAGACAAAAATGACGTGATTGGAAATTTTTCAGTTTGTCTCTGTAGTCCAGATTTCGTTTTGCTCCAATTATAACTCCGGATATTGAGTGCGCTCCAGAAACGAGCTCAAAACCTATAAAACAATTGAAATAACTCTTCGCTTTTGTTTGAAATAGCAGCCCACTCGGACTCTTTAGATTGTCATTGATACTGTGTGGATATTTTCTAAATAAAACCCGGTTCCAAGTGGAATAGTTCATGAATGGCTGAGAAAATATAAAAGCAGCAGTGAAAATGTGTTAAACGGGGAGAGAGGGACATGTTCCAAGATTTTTCTCTTATAATTAAATTTTCTATTTGCGGAACGACGATAAATCATAGAAAGAAACGAAACGTATAAATCTTGCCCGATCTTAATCTCAATAGAAACTTACTCCCGTTTCTGCTTCTGTCGTTTATAGACATTACGTAATAACATGAGTATTGAATTTAATGTAGTTAGGTAAATTTTACTATGAGAAATAATAATTTACTCAGAAAATCAATATTAGCATTAACAAAACTAATAGCAAGCGATAAATTTTGCTCCACGTACACTATATATTATTACTCGTTAAATATCGAATGATATACAACCAATGTTCGCGCAATAAATTATCGAAAAAAATAAATAACTAAAGCCTGTGTTAATCTGTTTTGAAATTGCGCGAATATGTCACTTTCGTATGCCAATGCAATATTGCAATTTCCAATACAGATAAAACTTGGCATATTCAACGAATGCATTATAAATCGATGCATGTCTTATTAGTTACGAGGAAATATACATATTTATTAGTTTCCATTTATTTATTGCAAATGATTATTTTCAATTTTATTCTTGTATTAAATGGAAATTAAAAAATTAATGATTTATAAAAATCATTAGAATTAATTAACGATTTTTATATATATTTTCAATTTGATCTAAAAAGCTGTAAAATGTAAAGAAAACTAAATAAATAAAGTAGTAGAACGGATTTATAATATTTTGCAGCATTTTCTAGAAATAGATTTATTCTTTGTTGTTTTGCTTTTATGAAAGAATGCAGTATATTAATGTATTTACGATCGACAATATTTATTTGAAAACATAAATTGATATAAAAGAGAACGCGGCTGTAGTTCGAAATAGATAAATCTATGTAATAAGTGACACAGGAATTCGATCCACGCAAAGTATTCTATTCATCTCGGAATCGGCTAGAATGTAATTCTGAATATAATTAATGGATTTAGACAATTAATTGCAGAAAATTGAAATTGCAGGTGCACTGTAAACACGTTTCAGTTTCTCTCTTTTCCATTTCTTTTTACAGTTGTTGTCTTGTACTGGATTTTGATCGTTTAATATTTTTCTTATTTTGTATTTTTTTTTCTCGCTCGAAACACTGCATAAACCGCTATACAGATTGTTTATAAACGCGGGGATTTGTTTAAAAGGCGGCCGTCTAAAAATACGAGGACGATTTGGATTGGTCGAAACTTGCGGATGCCGCCTATCGCGGGAGGCGGTGGCGCCCGTTTCACTTCATCCGTGTTAAATTTTCACTTCGATTATAGAAAACCACTATAACTGAGCAGAAAATCATATATGCCCTCGGCAGCTCTGCCGCTCACCCAGTCTCCTCTCAGACTCCACCACCAAAGTTTTCTTTCACCTTTTTTTCAAGCACACAAAAAACACCACAGACATGGTAAATATTACTCAATATGCTTTGCTTCATTACACATCTGCATGAAGAAATACACAGACAACATTATGGAAATATTAGCAGAAACTATACATCAACACAAACGAATTTAAAAATTTTCAGATTTTCATAACAGTTTTTATTTATGTTTTATAAATTATAATACTTATCTGCAACTAATACATAGTATAATTTATAATATATAAATATTTTCTTTAAATAAAATTTAACTTTTTAATTAAAAAGTATAAAAAATTACATGTTTTTCCAAATTCAAAATAACAATGAAATTATTGAAATAAATATCATTCAATAAAAATTATTTCATTTCTCTGTTATTTATTAATTTTCTTATAGTAATTAAATTTTACATCAATAAATAAGTATTTCTTTAAAAATTCACTATTAAATGTTTAATTAAATTGATTTTATGTAAAAATAACTATTATAATAATTACAACCAATTATAGAAGTAAAAATAACTTTAATGTTGTTTATTTATTTCTTGTGCAGTATGCAGTTTTTTTTTCCTAACGAAAAATGTGTCAAGTGGCGATGATTATTAATGATCTTGTTGTTTTTTTCTCCGTTTTTCAGGATGACTTGCCGCCAGAACAAATCGCTGGTAAGTTGGAATTTGATGCCTGTAGTCTCTGGGTACACCGGAGAGTCGAGATTGTCGAAGTTATTTTTACTATCCGCCTCCACTCCAGAAATACGCATTCCGTCGTATCGCGCTCGTAAAATGGCCTATTTTAGACACTTTTAACGAAAAAATAAATTACACTTTATATTTATATACAAAAAGGCAAAAAATATTTTAGTTTTCGCTATATTTTATATTGTTCTTAATTTATAGTTACGTTTATTGTCGATTTTTAAATGGTTTTAGTAAATAGTATTTTAATTAGAATCAATATTAAAGTTTCATAATTTATTGAAATTTTGTAAGATTCGCGCGATTTCGATATTAAAAATAAAGCGAAAATGGGAGCAGCAGCTGCACATAATAAAAAATCGAGATTTCGGCATTGAAAGTGAAGCTGAAATAATAAATATACTATGTCTAAAGTTTCAAACAAGAGCGCTTAGTGGGCGTAGGCGAGGAAGGTACAAGAATAGACCAAAAGCAGCTGCAACCCAAAGCCAGAACACATCCTGCAACTGAAATCCGAATTCTCCCACATTTGTTGCGAAATGGAATCAAAAAATTGACGCGTATTTTTAGAGCGCCTCTTAACCAACAGTCCGCGACTTCTTTTTTTTTTTGATCTCGTAATAATGTAAACACGAAAATTGCATTTTGGCAATATTGTTTGTTTTCATTTTCTTCGGAAAAACATGGTTTAGTCACGGTTATTTCGAAATGCATTCGAATATTGATGGATGAATAATTGTGGTAAAGTTAATATGGAAATATCAATGTTTTATTGCAGTCTTGAAGAAGGCCTTCGAAGCTTTCGACAGCCAAAAGTCCGGATCCATCCCCACCGACATGGTCTCCGACATCTTGCGTTTGATGGGTCAACCCTTCGACAAGAAGATCCTCGAGGAGCTCATCAACGAGGTCGACGCTGACAGTGAGTTTCCGGCTTCCAAAAAAAAAAAAACTTCGTTAATTGCTAATTACTTTAATTCCAATCTCAGAGTCCGGCCGTTTGGAGTTCGACGAATTCGTCACCCTCGCCGCTAAGTTCATCGTTGAGGAGGACGATGAGGCCATGGCCAAGGAACTCAAGGAAGCCTTCCGTCTCTACGACAAAGAAGGTTCGTCATACGCAAATAAACTAATCTCTCGTCGCTCAGCAATTGGCAAACGACGACGACGCGATGAGTTTTTCTTGTACCTGCCAAGAAAACAAGTCGAGGAAAGAATCGTAATGGTTAATCTTATTTTTAGGAAACGGTTACATCCCAACCAGCTGCTTGCGCGAGATCCTCAGGGAACTCGATGACCAGTTGACCGACAAGGAATTGGACATGATGATCGAAGAAATCGATTCCGATGGTTCCGGAACCGTTGATTTCGATGGTAAGCTACAAAAACCAATCAATCTCTTCAAAAACTAAATCCTGCATATTTTTTTTTATAGAATTCATGGAGATGATGACTGGCGAATAAATGGGACTCCACTCTTTCACAAAAATAAAGACTTTATATTAAAAGAATAATTATATTTGTTATATAATTTTATTTGTTACATCAAAAAATACACACACAAAAATCACACACAACAAATACACCATACAAGAAAAAAAATATAATTTTGGATTTAATAAATCTCAACATATGTTTAATACATTATAAATATTTTTTGAATAGTTTCTGCCCCTTCGTATTTATTTAATATTTTCTTTCATTATTTGTACCTCCGTGAATATAGTTTTATATATATATTTATATATAATTCCTTAACAATGACTAGAAAAATGGATATAAGCTCTGGGAAAGTGATTCCTTATTTTTTTTTGTATATATTTTTTTTCATATTTTGGTGCAACAAGCTAAATATATAGAAAAATTCCTTTTTTGGCACGTTAACAACAATATCGAATACCTACCGAAATCTTAATAAAAAAAATCGTAATGCTCCTACAATGAAATAATCGGATCACAATTATCACAATTCGAGAATGCTAAATATTTTTTTTTAAAGAATAGTTTGATAATAAATGAGTATATTTTTGGTTAAATTCGTTTTTGATTCTGCTCGGGATTACTTGAAGTACTGCGGAAACTCGTTGATGATCTCCCTGACAAGTCTCTGGTCGTTGACGCTCTGACACGATTCCTCGCAGAAGATCCTCGTGAAGCACTTCAAGATTTCGTCTCTCTGGTGAAGATGCTCATCGTACTTCGTATTCCTCACGATCCTCCGACACAATTCTATATAAAGGTGTCTCCGCTGAAAGATTCATTTAAAGTATAACTAATAGAACAATTCGGTTTCCTTAAATAAAACTTATCGCTTTAATTACTAAATTATTGATGTACTTCAAACTAATGTCATTAATTGAGCCAATCAATATTAAATTGGTGCATTCCATGAACGTTGAGTCACGTTAATGGATATGAATCAGCTTTGCAAAAGTTCATCACTTTTTAAGAGAATCTCACCTTATCTCCAGCAGATAAATCCAAGATGTTCCGCACGGTGATGTCTATTAAAACTTTAATATCGTTCGTGTAGAAGAGACCTGCCGTCGTCTGATATCCAAACAGATCGATGAATAGTTTCACAACTGAATGAGGCGGTGCAGGTTCATGGTCGAATATCCTAACTGGATCCTCTGAACAAAACATATAATATTGCATTGACTTTTTTCTCGTTTAAAATATAAATTATTAAACTAGTAATAATTAATTACCTTCTCTGTTAAAAAGTAGTAGAATTTTTTCAGTGAAGATTTTAGCAACGTCCCGTTCCGCTAACGCTCTGAGAACGACGTTGTCCTGCGGTTCGTTCGTTTTGAATTGCAAATTGAAGGAAATAACCAAGTTGAGAAATAGGTCCTGGATTTCGTCCTCGATATCATCCCTCGGCGGATTCTCGATGTTGTTCAGGATGAAGCGCAAGAAATGCACGCCCAGGAATTCTATAGAAAAATCCATAATTAAGATGCAATACACGATTCACAAATTTGCGTATATTATTAGAATTACCTAAATGCGTTATGGGCATTTGCTCGCCCATCGAGAACATCATGGTTAGCAGAAGGGAAGAGTAGTTTAATTTTTGGATATTAGTAGGATTAGCCATCATGTCTCTGCAAAGTGTTAAACGATTAGCTGTAAACGACATATAACTATGATGGGATGTACCTAGCCAATTCGCCGGGTAAAACCGAATTCAGCATGATGTTGAGTATGGTCTTGTCCAGGCCGCACATGCATCCAAAGGCTTGAAGAAGAAGTTGCCTGATGGACCATCTGATCTCCATTTGGTAATACTGGATTAAAGTGGTGATAACATGGTAGTGGTCCGCGGAGATTACGTGCTTGCAAATGCTCACATCCGCATTCGACTGCAACAAAATAAGCGCATTATAATATCTTTTAAGAAAGGCTTCGATAATCCAATAAATTGGAAATTATGTTGCGTAATATCAAATTAAATTACTCTCACTTTGATCTGCTTTGTTAGCCGAGAACGCATATACTTAATTACGACACTTTCTACATTATATATCTCACAGTTTCTCTATATTTTTTTTCTTCTGGTCCAGATTTCTATTTCATAAATATTATTACAACTTTGATTTGCACAATACATACTTTTGTTATATGTATTTAGAAATAAACAATAAATAAAATCTCAGAATTCTTATTAATTACTAATAATTACCAAAATCGAAATTAATTCCGAAATGTAATCCTTGATGGTGTCCTCATCCTCGTGAAGCATCCAGCTCCTCTGCTGCGAGTCTTCTTTGCAAAAAGTCAGCTCATGGAAGATGATCTTCAAGCGACTAGCATCATGCGTCTGCTCAATCTGCACATCGTCCACCGCCAAATTTTCCTGCGTATGCGATAGAATGGTACTCAAATAAGGGAACACCGAAGCTGGAAGAAGCTCGTGCAATCCCTGGATGACGGTAGCAACTGCGACCCTCGACATCTCGTGCGACAGCTGCGTGTTGATCCTCACGTTCTCCACCAAGTCATAGACGACCTGCGAGCTAATCACCGGATTACAGCCGCTCAATTCCTGCACATTACCATCAGACTTTTTCCTCCTACTCTCCTTTTCATCATTATGCAAATTCTCAATACTTTTCTTCACATTCTCTTTGGTTGTCCTCACAGGCCTTATAGGCTCCTCAACAATATCCTTCTTACTCTCTATCTTGTTATTGCTATTCTGAAAAGTAGCAGTCGAATTGCTCTTGACAATTGATTCCAATTGACCCTCAGAATTCTTGTAAAGCAAAGAAGGCATGTTATCAGACTCTGGATTGCTGTACTCAACATTCCTTTTCAATTCCTTCAACCTGAGCAGCAGCTCCTTCTTATCAGAAAACAGGTACTCGGGGGAAATCTCGTTCCTCCTCACATACTCTATCACATTCTCAAGGTACTGCAAATAAAACGATGGGGACACTGTAAGGGTTTCCACATAGTTGGAAGGTATGAATCCCATCTCGCCTCTCTCGTTGATCACTTCCCACCAGTTCTTGTGCTTCGTAGTCGTTTGGTGCAAGATAAAATAATCGTTGGCTTTAAAGCTCAGAGTCTTTGCATAGGTTGCCTTAAAGTCGTACAAACTCCTCAGCATATCCAGGCTTGCTGCACAGCAAAGTGTTAATGTTTCAATAGATTCAATTAGGATCAATTGGTGACTTACCCAGTCGAATCATCGTGCTGGACATTGTGCTCCTCCTATTAGTAGTTATCTCAGCTGCGCATAAATGATGTAATTATTTTTTATTAAACTAATGAAACTACTCGACGACAGACAGGAGACAACTAGTTTTGTTTATGTTTCGATTTTACTGTCTCCAGCTGATCCCCACTAAGCATTAAGGCGGGGAGCGAAATTGATTTTGCGCAAAAAATCTTAATAAATTACTAATCAAACTCAATTAAAACCTATTTCTTTACATACAATACAACTAATACAACGTTTCTCAATGCTTTGCATCTAATAATAATATTCAAAAAAGGCGTATTTAAAGATAATGTAACCAATAAAGAACAAATAAAGTTGCATAAGTTCTTGGTAATTTGAATGATGTGTGCAGTTCTTGTCTGAAGAGGATTTTGAATCAAGAGTTTGAAGTAATTAAGAATAATTTAATCCAGATTTCGATGCTAATCGTTCCTTGAAGATTTCATCCATTCCAATTTGCATTTGGGGTAAGTTGAAACTGCTTATTCAATCTGTAATATTGTTCTGTAAATTGCCTCCAATTTATTTAAGGTTATAAAAGACGCTTCTTTAACCTTTAAACATACCTTTAAATAGCCAATTAATAATCTGAGATGTAACTTGGACCATTTGGTACAGAAATTAGGTTTTAAAGTTTACAAAAGTTTTCAAAACTTTGCAGTTAGTTTATGATGTTTGTTTAAATTTGTAAAGTTGTAATTATTAATTATTAATATTATTAATTGTAATTATTTTGGTGGTAAGTATAGATGTAAAATTCTTATTTTTTTAAATTTTATTAACGTTATTTTTAAATAAATACTTTATATTTAGTAACGAATACTGCGATTTAATATTCGCCAATCAAAGCAAGTAAACATTTCTTGTAGTGTCCGGAGGTGTCATCCTCGATGTCCTCCCTCAAGGACCTCTCATACTTGGATTGATAATGCACTTTGATTTCTTCCATGTCGATCTCGCACCTGGAGACGATCAATCTGATCAACTGGCGATCGTTCGTTCCTAAGCCCTTGATGGCCTTATGGATTCGTCTGGCAAAGAATGCGGGACGGTTACGTGTCGATCTGACGATGGCCAAAAGGCATTCCTTAGAGTCACCAGAAAACTCAGAGTCGATTGCTTCCTCGATGTCGTGTCCGGTGATGTTCTCGTATTGGTTGAATACGGCTTTCAGCTGCTCAAAATTCCGCTGGCAGAAGACCATGTTGAAAGCGGACTCATCAGTTCCGAGGATCATTTCACCTGTTACGAAGTACATAATAATTATGAGAACAGTGACTCTAATCGAATAGCGCATCTTCTGGGAAGATCCGTTTTGTCATATTGTTGATAATATATTTCGCTTGTACTTACCACCTTCCAAGAGTGATTGCGCATCGTTATAAGCGGCGTCCATGTCAACATCGTCGCTTTCATCTCTGGCCCCGTTGACCAACGAAACTAACAACCTCTTCAAGGTACCAGAGGTATCTCCAATAATGGCGTCTTCCAACTGCTTTCCGTACCCTTAAAGAAAAGCCAATTAAGAATTTGTTTTCTTTCATATTTCGTATAGAATTTACTTGATTCGTAGGCTTCACGGACCAAGCTCATTTCGAAGTTGTTCAACGAGCAGAGCATCTCGATGAGGCAGTCCTCGTCGGTTCCCAAACCGCTGATGGCGACGTGCAATTCCTTCGCGTACAAATCTGGCGTTGGCCTCATTAAGGCTACCAGAAGATCCTCGAAGTGACCGCTCGATTCGCTTTTCAAATCACTAATCAAATCCTTAAAGTACAACAACCATTAACAACATTTCAATCGTATTTAAAATCTTAGGGAATGTTTACCTTTCCGTACATGGTTTTGAAAGTCTTGGTGATCTCTTGCCTCTGCTCGTTCGATCTGTGAGCCAATACATCGATGATCGCGTGCTCATCAGTTCCGAAACCCTTCATCGCCGCGCGAAGAACCTCGGCATCGGCGGTAGCATCGAAATCCTCGGCCGGACGAACCGTGGGAGTGTACTAAAATTAAATAATAGCATCATTAACCAAATTGTTTTTTTTTTTAAACGAATTCGTATTTTAATTAGTTAATTGTAATTGAGGCGTGAAAAGGAAATTTTAATCACATGCAATCCTCGAGTTACGTAAATATCCGTTTCGTTATCGTAGGTTCTATCTGCGTGGGATCGGCATAAGGCATTGACATGTAAAGCGTTTTATTAATGTTTGTCCACACTTCTCTTATCATTCCTCCACTAATTACTTATTCATAAAGGAATCAATAACCACATTAGTTGTAATCAACGCCCGTTGCGCAATCGCTTTCCGATTATCTGACATCGATAGAAAAGTACGAAAGATAATTATATCCACTTATCGCTTCTTAAGAATTGCGCAACGAGCTTCCGAGAAATATTTATCGATTTACTTGAATAGATTCGATATTTATTCAACAATAATATGAATTAATTGAATACATGAAAGTACGTCTTTAACTTTTCTTAAGCTTTTATAAATGCAAAGTTTCTTACGTCTGCGTAGCGGCTCAGATCCATGATATTTGTGTTGTTATTCTTTCCAATGCTCAGCGAGGTGAGAACCCAGTGACACGATCACCTGTATGTATTTGTTGTTCGGAAGGTCATAAAATACTGTACACGACAGATTACCGACAACGTTTATATTCCAATTCCTCTGCTCCTGCGCGATATTTCCATCCGAATATCTCACCTGCTTTAGAACTTTTATCACGCTCCAAAAAATGTTGATAAGAGTTATATTTTGGTTTACCTGCAGCGGGGAATCACGGAATATTGTTGTCCATCTCGTTCCTATTATCGGATTTTTCCACTTGCATGATGTATTGATTTCTCGAAAAGATTAATAATAATAATAATCGATTGCCTCCTATTGCGTAATCACCCATTTAAAAAAAAATCAAAGTGAAAATACGGTTTTTTTTTTCTTACCAGTTAGATCAATTGCGTTAGGTAAGATCACGCATGCATGAGTTAATAATACTCGATGTTCTGTTGCTTAGGATTCGCGCACATCTATGTTTTGTAGTTTTTGGCACGTAAAACGTTTTATGATTGTCCTTCTCATTATTAGACACGATTTTCTTATTAGAGAATTAAAGTTTTCCAATTATTCTTTTTAGATTTTTTTTTGTGATTTCTATTTCAGTGGATTCAAATGAGATTTATATAATATTTTTATAAACGACTATCGATTGCAAAATTGCTGCCGTTACGAATTGATCGCGATGAGCAGTAATTTCTTGAATTATTAACTTATTTTTTTATTTTTACTCTACAGATCGATATAGCATGTAAAGTGGATGCATTTGCTGGATAATTGTTTAATCTTTAATAAGTAAATGTTTAAAATAATAACGATATAAATATTTATATAAATTAATTAACGCTTTATTGATAATTCGTTTCTTTTCTTCTGAGAAACTTATTACATTTTGTGGCAATATAATAAATATTATTATATATATTTTTTTCTTCATTAATATAAATAACATTACACTTTTTTTTTTTAATTAATTTTCGGCAATAAGGGCTAGCAACAATTTGCTGTAATCACCTCCTGAGTATTTCTGCAAATAGATAAGTTTAGATAAATGTTGGTATAATCCAGAAATATGAATAACTCGAATTTCGTTCTCGTAATAAGATAAAAAAAAAAAAAAAAAACTATTATTGTTCGCAGCTCTCACCTTGATATCCTTTTCGAGATTGTGTCCGTATTTCGTTTTATAATCGATTTTCACGTCGGCCATATCGATATTGCTTCTTGTAACAATAAACCGTATCAGCTGGTTATGTTTGGTCATCAGCAGTTTAAATGTACCGTGAATCCTTTTTGCAAAGTACAAAGATGGACTCAGCACGTGCCTCGCGATGGCCAGAAGACATTCCTTCGAATTTCCGGAGAATTCGCTCTTAATCGTCTTCACTATTTCTTTGCCTGTTAGAATTTTGTATTGCTCGAAGACTACCCTCAAATGCTCGTAACTTCTCTGGCAGAAGATCTGGATGAATTCGTCTTCGTCTGTACCCAAACGTTTAGCGCCTATAAAAATAATAGTATTATCGTTACTGAATATAATTTATAAGATTAGATAACGTAATTACTTTTTATAATTAAGGAATTCACAATAATACAATATCTGCTGTAGTTTAATTTATAAATGATCAATATTAATACCACTCTCATCCAAATGTTATCAAAAAGTAAACAAGTTATCAAATTGATGTAATTAATGTTTTTAAATTGATATTGTGATTATTGATTTTGATAATTCGTAAGTTTAATCCATTTAATGAGTGAAGGTAATTATACCTGCGGTGTAAAGGGCGTTGGCATCCCGCTCGATTGCGCTCATATCAATTACAGTACTTTCATCCCTTCCAGCATTAGTCAGTGCTACTAATAGCCTCTGAAACGTTCCGGAGGTGTCATCAATTATGTCGCTCTCCAAGTCCTTTCGGTAGTCTAAAAGAGGTTTAAAAGAGATTAGTTAATTATATACGACGCTTCGGTCATGCAGATGCAACTTACTTTTCACGTAAGCATTCCTCACCGCCTTCAGTTCACTGTTCGTCAGCGTCGCAAGTATTTCAATTAGGACATCCTTGTTCGTGCAGAGACCCCTCATGGAGTCGTTCAATTCCTTCGCGTAGTAGCAGGGGAGCGGCGTCACCAACGCGATGAGCGCATCCCTGTAATGACCGCTCGTCTCGTCCTGCAAATCCTGATGCAGATCCTGCAAAAAAATAAATTACAATTGTCGCCGCTTTCGCAAATATGCCTCACTACCTTCCCGTACATCGTCTTGTAATAGACGTTGATTTCCATCCTCTGCACGTAGCTCCTCTTCGATAAAATATTGGTCAAACTCTTCTCGTCGGTACCTAAACCTTTCATGGCTTTCTTCAGACATCGCGAGTCTTCCTTAGGATCGAACGGATCCACCGGCCGCACCGTTGGGTTTATCTGAAGGATTAATTGTTATTCATACCGGATGCACCTTCGAAGTAATTAGTACTCACGTGCTGATTGCTCATTGTCCGGAGGTCTCGTTTGAATTGCGGCGTTTCCGAAATTCTCGCATTTCACCTTCATCTTTTTTATTTTATAGATGTCGTAATGACTAATACTTAGATAACAGCTCTCGACAAGACCGAATAGATAATAAATAAAACTATAGCACGAAAATCGCACTGATTCATCAAATACTTGTTATTCTAAAAATAAACTCAAAAATAGATTTTTACTATTTAATTATCAATAATTACAATCGAGGAAAAACTTAATATTATCTTATTATAAAACGGTTACTATGTTGTAATGGACAAAAATCTATAACAACATTATTTAATTCTCTTTTTCAAGGTTTTTTTTTCTGTCCTAATCAATATTGTTATCCATAAAATAACCGCTCCTGGTATGCAAATGATTCATTTCACCATTAATAATAGCATACATAAAAATGATAACAATATCGACCAGTCGAAAATGTAATGGAATCTAAATTATGAATTATTTTAATGCAAATAACTTCAATAATGTTTTCGCTTAGAAAAACAAATTATATTAATCGCAAATTATATTTTATTTTTAGTGAACTGAGACTTTAATGTTTAAAATTTTATTTAAATATAATAATTTGAATACATGAACGCCTGTAAATAGAATTATTATTACGTTAAAAACAACATTCAATAATTGTCATAAACGTGGAAGAGATTGAAAAGCACAAGAGTATATATATATATATATATAGTATTCGTATATAAAATAGTTTCATAAACATTTAATAGCAAAATATTTTGTTTCCCGTTAATCTTTCGTTTTGCATCGAAGTGGAATAAACTTGTTCAGCACTAATTACTTGATATTTTCATGATCGCATTAATGTTCACCTAACGGTTATCCATTGTATTTCAACACAAGATAAGCGATATTTGAACGTTACGCAACTATGAAAATACCAGGCCCTTATACACATACACATTTAGCATAATTTAAAGTAATATAGACGTATAGTAGTGATTAACGCAATATAAAAATATAAATGTATTTCGTTTGCACTTTAATATTCTCCAATCAAAGCTAACAAGCATTTCTTGTAGTGACCGGAGCAATCGCCCTGAAATAAGTATAATTAGTATCGAGAGTTTATTTTTTTGGATTCGATGGTTTAACGTACTTCAATATCTTGCTTCAGAGTGTTCCCATATTGCGCCTGGTAATTGACCTTGATGTCCTCCATATCGACCTCGGAACGGGTCACAACGAGTCTTATCAGTTGGTTGTCATTGGTACCCAAACCGTCCATGCTCTTGTGCAGTTTCTTAGCGAAGAACGCTGGACGGTTACGGACGGACCTGATGATAGCCAAAAGACAATCCTCGGAGTCCCCGGAGAATTCGTTCTTGATAGCTTTCTCGATGTCGTGGCCGGTGATGCGATGGTACTCCTCGAAGACCAGCTTCAATTGTTCGTAGTTTCTTTGGCACAGAACCATGTTGAACGTGGATTCGTCCGTTCCCATCCTCAATTCACCTAGAAAACAAATAAAACAAGGTTGATTTCTAATTTGAAGCAGTCCAATCACGTACTAACCAGCACGAAGAAGTGCTTGAGCGTCAGCGGTTGCGCTGTCCCTATTGACCTGCATGCTTTCGTCTCTGCCGGCGTTGCACAGCGATACCATCAGACGCTTGAACGTACCCGAAGTATCGCCACTCAGATCCTCTTCCAGCGATCTGAAATAAACTGAAAACAAATATTTTTACGTTATTTTGAAGGTCGTGCTTATTATCGTTATTATGAATATACTTACGACTTTGGTATGCGGCACGAATTGTTCGAATCTCGTTGTTCGACATTGTGCAGAGAACCTCAATTAGCACCTCCTCGTCGGTGCCGATGCCGCTGATGGCATCGTGCAATTCCTTAGCGTAGTATTCCGGAAGTGGAGTCATCAAAGCCACAAGGGTTTTCTCGAATTTACCGCTGGTTTCGCTCTTCAGATCTTTCACCAAATCCTATAAAATATAAGCAACGCATTTATATTTGCATGTAAAAATGTATAATCTACGGTTTCCGTTCGTATCGTTCGTTATCATTGTTATTTGTGTTACTAGCGGAAAAATGCGTTGATAACGTTCTTGACTTACCTTTCCGTAAAGCGTTTTGAATTGTACGGCGATGTTCAAGCGTTGCGCGTTCGTCCTTTTAGCGAGGACGTGGATGATGGCCTTCTCGTCGGTACCGAAACCCTTCATGGCTTTCCTCAAAATCTCCGCATCGGCGCGTGGATCGAAAGGATCCACGGGACGCACCGTCGGGGTGTACTAAAAACTCGCAATTGCATTAATTTTAAATGGTAAATGGTCATCACGATTAATTACGTGCAATTTTCAAGCGGTTTTTGTTAGAGAAGCAGCTTTTAATTTACGATTAACTTACCTTGGGTGCTAATACGGTTGTTTTTGAGGGATTGTAGGATGGTTCGTCTGAGCCGTAGCCAGTTCCACTTAGTGGTGGAGCAGAGCCGTAACCAGCATCATGTGGGGGTGGAGCGGAGCCGTAACCGGCTCCACTTGGAGGTGGATAGGACGAACCGCCAACTGATGGAGGATATGCTGAACCACCGGATGCTGGAGGATATGCAGAACCACCAGATGATGGATATGCAGAACCACCAGATGATGGAGGATATGCAGAAGCACCAGATGGTGGAGGATATGCAGAACCACCAGATGATGGAGGATATCCAGAACCACCAGATGATGGAGGATATGCAGAACCACCAGATGATGGAGGATATGCAGAACCACCAGATGATGGAGGATATGCAGAAGCACCAACTGGTGGAGGATATGAAGAGCCGCCGGAGGGCGGAGGATAAGATGATCCTCCGGTGGCTGGAGGATATACTGAAACACCACCAGGAGGTGGATACGACGATCCTCCGGAGGCCGGAGGATAAGGAGATCCTCCAGTTGGCGGTGCAGTTGCCGATGGATATCCACCACCCCCGGGTGCCGGCATGTACATAGGTGAGTTCATAGGAAATCCTAGGCTGGGCGGAAAGACGCCGCCGGGCGCGCCTGGATAAGGAGAGGATTGGGGCTGTGGCATTCCTCCTCCGTATGGCTGCGGGTATGGACTACCGCCCTAAACGAAATCAATAAAATAATAATGAAGCAATGTCAATCGGCCGGGACCCCTCCAAATTCATTACGTAGCATGCATTAAACATAAAAGGTGTTTTTTTTTTTATTAGTTATGTACTTTAATTGAATCACATGCATTATGTATATAGTAATAAGTGCAGGCATAAATACGAAAAGCGACTCACCTGTTGATACGGAGGATAACTCATTGTTTTGAGCTACTGTTCTAATTGTTTATATATGGATATCGGGTGTTTGCCTTTTTAGACCTGCTTTCTCCACGAATTATGTTCAACTGACAATACCAAATGACTAATTCCTTTTCGAAAGCCAGTGGTCTCAAGGTCTAGGATTTGCGCATGCGAGCTCTCCGCAGTCCTCTCCAACGTCACGCTTCCAGCGAGCTAAACAAACAAAATTTTTCCAATAATCATAACAGATTATGAAAGCGAAAGCTGCGCTGCAGATGAATCTAATTGGACCGATTTATGCTTCTCTTCAACAGAGTAATTCAAACTGCGGGTATCGTTCAAAAATAGCACGTGTATTCTAGAATAGAATTACGTAATTGTTCGCCTCAGTTGTATAGACGTCCCACAACTCTCTCCGAGAAGACGCCGTAACGTTCATTTACAGAATCCGCTGCTGCTTACTATTTGACGTAGAGCATTGCTCTACATTGCACCATTCGATGATTCATAATTCGAGACTGATTATATGTCATCAACTGACAAATTAGATAAAAAAATAATAAAAATAATAAATTGTTATTATTATTACAGACAGTTACAATACCTTAAAGTGTGAAGTTCTGAGCTCATGAACTTATGTATTATGTATCTTTTTTTAAGGTCTGAGAAAATTTCGTCGATTATAAGTGTATTAATGCTAATGCATAATAAATGCTCGATAAACTCTTGCGAGTATAAAAGAAGATTGTGTGCGTACAAGATTCTTTTATAAAAATGAATTTGCTCGTGATGCAAGCTGCGTTCTTAACGTGCTTCGCGAATCATTTAAACCAATTGCTTCACAATGCCATAGACGCAAGCAAGTTAATTTATTGCTCCAACGACGAAACGCTCCTAAATTATTTAAAGGACATCCCCAAAGTAATCCACGATCAAAGTGCCGAAATGCTGTGCAGACATTCAGCTTCAAGCAAGTTCGAAGTGTACTTTTTGCGATTAACAAATTTGAATGCTTTGGAGAGTTTAAGCAAAGATCGCGCGTCGTGGAATTCCCGCGCCAAATTCGTAATCATCGTTGAATCGGCTTCAGAGGAATTGTTGTACCTGTTGCGTAGACTGTACGTGTACAATGTCGTCGTGCTTGTGGGCTTTTCCGGTGACGCGATAACATATTTTCCGTATGACGAGGAAAATTTGTACGCAACCAAGTCAACGTTCGTGCGAGTTAATCAATCTTATTTCCCGAAAAAGATACCCAAGACTTGGAGAAACACGTCTCTATCCGTTTTAGTTGTTAAACTACCGCCTTACATCATCGACGTCGAAGCCCGAACAGGTTTGGAGCTTCAAATACTTGAAAACATTTTCGTTCCCAAACTTAAGGTGAAAATGGAGTACGTGGATATGAAGGAATATTGGGGAACGAGATTTCCAAACGGTTCCTACAATAAACTGAAAGCTATGATTCTTAATAAAGAAAGCGATTTCGGAATTGGCAGCTTCCACGTCCGCCAATACCAAAGTATCCAAGATTTCGATATAACCTATCCTTACATGATGGATTACATAGTGTGGATAGTGCCGACAGCTCCTATAAAAGTGCATTGGATCACCATCATCAACTTATTTCCAACATCCACCTGGTTCATAATAATAAGCGTTGTATTAATTTTGAGTTGCTTTTGGGTGCTTCTCAGCAAATACGCAATTTACGAAAATTCATATTATTCGGTTTGCTTCAACAGTTTCTGCATACCGATCAGGATGATCTTCATCCAACTCGCGAACAAACCGATAAAATCGCCATCGAATAAATTGATTTTCGTCTCAACTTGGTTGTTTGTGAGCGCGGTCAGCATTCTCTGGCAAGCTCATCTAATATTCTTCTTGACTTACAATATACGCGAGTATCAAGTTCAGAATCCGAAAGATATTATCAAGTATAAATTACGCATCCGAATATCGCCTACCATAGCTCAGACTTTCTTGGAATCCCGATGCTCGAGCGGAGATTACTTTTATAAGAACAACAATCCGGACTTATTAAATTTCACGGTGCTGCATGAGGTGGCCTATGGTAAAGATACTGCAACCACGTTCAATTTAAAAACTGTGCAATACATGATGCCCGCTTATTTGAACCAGAACGGTGAAGATCTTTTGTACATAATCGATAACGTTATTTTGAGCGAAGGAGTGGTGATGTACTTCTCCAAAGGCCATCCCCTTTATCATTCGGTGTCCAACACTTTGCTCCAAGCAAAAGCTGGTGGGTTAATTCAGCATTTGGAGGATTCGTTTTATTACTCGCTGAACGCGAACAGGACGAAAAGGACTAAAGACATATTCGGAATTAACTCGCTTAATTTGAAACACATGAAGGGTATATTCTTATTATACTTTATTGGCAATTCGATCGCTGCAATAGCTTTCATCTTTGAAATGTTTTATCCGACAATTTCCAGTAAGCACCGTTTGTAATCACCGGATGTATCGTCCTGAAATTGTAGAAAATAAAATTATTTAATTAATCGCACAAGTTAATCCATAATACCCTGATCCAATCAGCCAAAGACTTCTCGTATTTGGACTGGAACACCTCTTTGATGGTGCCGAGATCGATTTCCGAGCGTGAGACGATAATCCTGATCAGCGTTTTATCATCCGTGCCCAATCGGTCCATGCTCTTGTGCAGTCTTGTAGCCAAGTAGTCGTGCTTGTCGCGGATGCAGTGAACGAGATCGAGGAGAGTACTCTTCGCGGTACCGGAGAACTCATTTTCGATGGCCTGTTCAAACTCGTGCCCCGTCAACTTTTCGTACTCTTCGAATATCAATTTCAACTGCGACCGGTTCCTTTGGCAAAGAATCGCGTTGAAGGTCGACTCGTCCGTTCCTTGGAAAAGTTCGCCTGCTCTGAGCAATGTTTGGGCGTCTTTGTAAGCCAATTCCTGATCGGTCTCTTCCGATTCATCGCGACCACCCTGCAGACGGAAATACCGGTAGTTCAAAAATATAAAACGTTTTAAAAGAAATGCATACCACAGATAAGGAAACAAAGAGTCTCTTCACTGTGCCCGACGTATCGCCCTTTATGTCGCTTTCCAACGAAGACTCATAAACTGCAAAAATTCAAACAAACAAATAGATATCTAAACCTTTTAATCGCGCTTAACAACAACTTTACGTGTATAGAATAATGCATTATAATTAGTATTATCAATATATAGATTAAATGTATTAATTTAGATGTTTAATGTAGATTAATGGTTTATTATTAAATTTAGTTAATTAATTTATAATTTATGATAGGAAATCAATAGAATAGAATCCTTTTCTATAGAGTCCAATTTAAAAAAATAATAATTTGCTAATTTCTTTGATGCCTAGTAATATTTTTAATTGTAATAATGTAATGAATGTGTTTTTAGATATTTGTTCCATGCTTTTAGATATGCTGCAATTACCACAATCTCTCTCACGCCGTATTTACTTTTCATAATTACATTAATGGTGTGTTTTTTTTTGTTATAACTTACGTTCTTCGTAGACGGCGCTAATAACCTTGACCTCTTCGTTGTCGTGAACGGCGAGGATCTCAACCAGCGTATCCTCATCCGTTCCCAAACCGCTGATCGCTTTGTGCAGAGCCTTCGCCTGAAAATCCACCGGATTCGTCATCAGCGCGACGATAACATCCTCGAAGTTTCCGCGCAGCTCGCTCTTCAGCTCCTTCACGAGATCTTTGCCGTACATCGTCTTGAATTCCTTTTCTATTTCGATCCTCTGCTCCAGCGATCGCTTCGCAATCACATCTATAATGGCCTTTTCGTCGGATCCGAATCCCTTGAAAGCTTGCTTCAGAGTTTTAGCATCCTCGACGGCATCGAAAGGATCGGCTGGCAAAACTGTTGGCTGCGAAAAAACTTGTTTTTGTTATTTATTTACCGAGAAGCGTGTTCGGTGCGCTTACGTTCGACATCTTCTTCGCACCAGTTATTCCACTCGACTGAATCAAAAAATAGTTTTGATTACTTAATATAAGAGGAAACTAAAAGGAGTGGTAGGCATGCGCTGCCAGCCAACACCGCAAAGACTCTGTTATATGTTCACATATCGTAGGCAACTTTTTGAACTTTCCAATTTAAATTGTTTGGAAATTCAAATTTAATTAATATTAATATTTTTAAAATCCACTCAATTTTGTTATTAAATTATTTTCGTTATTTTTACAATTATTTTGAATAAGAACTATAACTTTTATAAAGAGTCTACTGTAAGATTTATGATATTTCCAATTTTGCTGTATGATTTTATTTTTTAAATACGATAATTACTTACCTTTTTACTACTTCCCTCCAAAGTCGAGTTGTTAGAATATGGATAGAGCACTGAACGTTTGCTTAAAGTTGACTTGAGTTATTTTTTATGTCGAGTGATAAAGAAAATAGCAAAGAATGTCACAGGTTGAAGACGTCCGAAAAAAAGGTGACACTTAGTATTATTATCGACACGATCGTAGTCGTCGCGTGTAGAAATGGAAGTCACCCTTTTATTTTATTATTCAGCCCTTCGCAAATCTCCTCAATAAAAAGAAAAGTACAAGAAAGAAATGGTGAACTTTAAATTGAATTCCTCGTCATCCCATTTCGGAACCTCAATTCTTATTTCTCCTCACCTTTTCCCCGCCATGTAATTTAACGACCTTCGGGCAATTTCCTGTCGTGCTGCCGAATACCAGTTTCTTTGCTTTTGTTCTAAAAAGGGTGGCAGGAAGGTTACATTCATCGAGCTAAACTTTTAAAATAATTTATTTCCTATCTTAACAGTCACAATACATAATTTTCATTTCCCTTTTCCGCATCTCCTCCTCCATCTTGGTATTATTATTCATTATTATTGTTATCATTAATAATATTAACAAAACTAAATATTATCTACATAGGAATTTATTTATTCTTTTTTTTTAATATATATATAATATAATATATAATATATCTCGTTTAATAATTAGCGGTTCAACCCTCCGTTTCAATCATCATAAATTCTTATTGTCAGACACCTGACTGCGCATTCGAAATGAATCATCCCAAACGAAAAATGAAACATAAAAAACGTAGTTACAAAAGCCCTTGATATGAAATAAACGTACTTTATTCATAGATTGTCCTTATCGAGGAAACGTCAACTGAGATGTGCCTTTTTCATTTTAAATTTTCTTTGTCGTTTATTACAAATTTGGCGCATCCTGAAATAACGATACTCAACGAAAATGTCTTCATTCCATCGAAGACATTTGGAAACGTGAAGTGAAGAATGTTTCTGAACGGAAATCACAAAACTTTTCATAAATTTGAAGTTTTCTTATAATATATTATTTTCTTTCTCTATATTTATATATAATTTAAAATTTTGCCTCGCTGTCGCCGGGCAGTGATCGAATTTTCTTCTATTCAATTTATTTATATAAAAAATGCTTTTCTTTCATTATATTTTTTTTTTGGTTTTAATTATATATTAATTGGATATGGATTTTGACTTATCGATTAAAATATCTAAACTGTTTATTAAACTCTTAGCCGCAGTATGTACAAGTATGCAGTTAAATATCAGTCATTGTACGAGAACGCACAGTGCTCGGAATGCACCGAAAAAAACGAATGCTAGTACCCTTCTTCGTTCGTCTTCTTCCTTCTCCTCCTCCTCCCACGCGCGAGAAGTCTAAATTGTTCATCATCTTAAAATCTCAAATTCTCTAAGTTCAATTTATTAATTTATTTACAAACCGTATTGCCTAGATCATCATCCCCTTGGTAGTAATCATCTTTGTATTTTAATTTATTTTTAATTAATTAATTTTCTTATCGTTAATTATTTATCTCTTTCCTTTTGATTCAAATTTCTAAGCGATAGAACTGAAATGAACGAACCCTAACGAACTGTATACTCGTAATAATTGCGTACTCCTCTCATTGTTCTTATTTTTGTTTTGTTTATAAAATCACAAACAGGTACCTATCACAATCACAATTCTAAAAACGTCCGAAATATATTAGAGAATGTTTATAGTACATTGGTCCTAAATTAGATAAGGGCCGCGTTCGACGCGATCCGGCTCGATTATATTGCGTGTTTTATATCTTCTGTTTCTTAAATCTTTCTCTTTTGCCAATTCTGCGAGTTACATTTGGAAGAGGACAGAGATCGACCGTCACACGGTCGTCACCCTGTCCACCTCGACGTAACGCACAGAATTGTCGCTGTGTCAGCAAATCACACCCTTTTCATCGATGATGGCAGTGTCTGAGGATGAAAGGCTTTTCAGGCGGGTCTGCAGGATCGAGCGCGGCCTTCTCCGGCAGGTTTTGTAGACCGCGAAGCAGATGGCGATGCTCAGCAGCATCAAGATTAAGACGCCCAGGAAGAGGTAGAGCGGCGGAAGCTGAAGCAGAAACGAGCAGTGGGTGAGAGCTTCGTCGACGCCGGATGGACAGTCTTCGGTTCCGTCGCACCAGACAGTCGCGTTTATGCAGGCATCCAATTCGGGACACCTGTACAGGCATTCGTCGTGCATCATCAGGACCAAACCAACACCGTTCGGCGGAAGCTCCTTTCTGTTAAAATCATTTACTCGTCATTAGCTCGCAACATTATTTTATTACTACGGTTTTACCTCCTGGACAGCTCGAGCCAGTGCACGGAATAAGCTGCTTCCTCTTTGCCGTGAAACTCGACGATGATCGTCCGCGACAGCTCCTTGCCTAAATGGTCGATCTCTATTTTATCGACGGCCAATTCCGGCGTCTTCCAACCCTCCGAGAAAACCTCCACTAAATTGTGACGACGCGACGGGGATACATAGGGGCATATAACAGCGGAATAAAGCGCCGTGTGAACGGAAATTCTGTTTGTCGTTCCGCACGCCATAGCAGTAACGGCGGTCTCGTTTCCTCGATGTATGTGCTTCATAATCGTTCCGCTTATCTTCACGTACAAGAATTTATTCGCCGATGGTATAATGGCCCTCGGATACGAATCGCAATTCACCTGCAACAATTTACCCGTCGTTAGAAATGGTATAATTTGTTTTGTCGTCTAAGAACCTCTTCGGAATTCTCGAAGGGATATGAGAATGATATTTCACCGCTGGGGCCCTGCTTCCGCAGATTGCTCTTGCACGTCGGCGCGCGGATGAACTTCCAGGCGCCTTCAAAGTATAAAGTGGAGAAGTCATCGGAAGCGTTCATCCCTGTTACGTCGAATCTTAGTTCGACAATGTTCGAAGTGGAAACATAGGTGAATGGCAGCAAGGTTTCAGGTGAGGAGCAGAGGCAATCTCGTGGTGAGCCCGGAACATCGGTCCAAGGTACATCGAACATGCGAACGGCGGCAGTCGTGTTCCCGTGGCAGTAGAACCGATCAGTTTCCGGGCTCAACTTAGATTCGCATTCTCGTCCTTTAATCACTAATTTAGTTAATGTTATTTTAATCTTTTCGTCCTTTTGAGCTTCGAAACGGTACACGCAGCTGAGATTCTTCGCTCCGCCCCTGCCGTAGAGGAAGATGTCGCGCGGCGATTTAAACTTTTGAATATCCTGCGAAGAAGTGAACTTCCTGCTGCACAGACCCTCCCCGTACGGCTCGCCATCCAGATGCAGGTCGACGAATTCGTACAAAGCCCTGAATCTCACAGCCCTGTCAACAATTGGATTACTTATGAGCCTGTTCGGGATTGAGCTGATGGAAATAATAACCTGAGGGCCGTCGAGTCCGCCAATCTTAATTCCAACGTCAGACTGTCTCCGGAGGATAGGAAGCTCTCGGATAAAGAGCAGGGTCGTGGGAAGCGGGTGCCGTTCGCCAGCATCGAATGGTCGCAGCTGCGCGGAACGTGCTCCCTGCAGTACCTCGCCAGAAGGCTTACGTTCTTGCTGCTCGCCGTCTTCGGTGTTGGCCTCGTCTTATCCTTGCTGCTGCTTCAAAACATCCACGGTTATTGCAACCCCCATAAACAGTCATTACTGCCAGACAACATTACCAGAACAGGTCGTTGCAGTTGGTGCCCGTCCACTGCTGCCCATCCCACACGTTAAGATAACTGCGGCACATCTCCTGGTCCAGCTTCTGTAAATCGCGATTACCATCCACGTGGAACTTGACCACGGACAGCCAGACACGATACCTGGGAGGTGGAAATACGATGGCAGTCTGCCTCCAGAATCCGTCCGGATAACGAGGGGATAAAGGCCGGAATGGGACGGGCGATGGAGACACGGATGTGTCCATCCCTTGCAGGTGATAAAGGCATGTCGTGTTCGCAGGCAACGAATGCAGCGGGCTCTCCAGAATCCCCTTGTTCGTTCCCCTAATCCAGAATTCGCAGTTCCTTTTGTTCCTCACATACGTCGGCGACTGCTGATCCACAAACGTTACCTACGCGACAAAACAGATACGAAATTTATATCTAAACAGTCGCCACCTCCACATGTCTACCCTACTTCGACTTCCAATTGGAATCCGTGCAGTGATTGAGCCGGTGTCGGATGAAGGAACGTTCCGTACGGCGACGTCGAGAATTCCACGAGCAACTCGTGCCCGCTGGAGACGGCCTCCGGAACAGCTTGTCCTCCACCGCAGAACTTCAGGATGACCGGATCCCTGGTCGTGTAACCGTCGTAGACGGTGACATAGTCTTGGACGTCGTCGCAGGCGTTCCACACCTTCAGCTCTCTGGTGCTGGCCGTTCCGTAGAGCGCGGATTGGCTTCGGATCGAAATTAGTTGTCCTTTGGGCTGTCGGACCGTGATTAAGGCGTGCTTGCCGGAAGGCACTTCGTGCTGGCGCACCGCATAATAGCACGTCAGATTCCTGGGATAAACCCCCGGGAAATTGGGCGATTGCAGTCTGCAGTGTTTTCTATCACAGTCGCTGAATATCCTCGAACAATACGTCCCCGTTATCAAATCCCCTAAATAATACTCCGGCTCCGGCTCCACCGACGGCGCCGTCACGTTTGGCTCAACGGCAACCGATGGAATCGCTGCAAAAAAAAAGGAAAAAATAAATGGAAAGCATTCACATCCTGAAGGTCCTATTTATTACATACAACTAAAGCATTTCAAGATATAAACAACTCGATTTAAGCAGGTTATCAGAAGACATAAATTATAAGTTGATACTTAATTTCAAGTTTGTACTCCGATTTAGTAGTTATTATAACTCGTTTGGAATCAATTTAAAATTGAGTGCAACCATTTTTGCATCGTCTAGCAAAGATTATGTATAAAGAATATAAAATACCTCCACCGTATCGAACCGTAGCGGCTTTCCTCTTCAGCAGCTTATACTCCATCCGGAAATCGAAGTTGTATCCGCTCTGGTCCTTCGACAACCTGAGTAGATTCACGGTGATCGTCACGCTCTTGGTTTCGCTGTAATAAATCGAAGGACCCCAGGAGGTTCCGCACCAGGAGCCTCCCACCTGAGGTCTATCCGATTCGGAGATTTGTAGCGCTCCATCCGGACAACCTTCGGCCGTGAAGGACACGAACCTTCCCAACGTGAAACTGTCGAAAGTTAGCTGCACAACGAAAGCAAAGTATTAAAAATTTGCAGAAAAGCGTCTTCGGTCGAGAAATGCACGTTCAAATGGAGTTTGCGAAAAGTTCTCTTTCTCTCGACTCGACTTTTTTTTATTCGAATGGTCCAAAATATGTAGATAGAGGAGGATGCCTTCTCTGAATTGAGAAAACTTATATAAACGTACGTACGAATACGAGGAAAACTAGACTTTTCCCCAGACCAAATGAAAACTTAAATTGGTATTTTTCTCGTTGTCGTTTTCAGGCGAGTTTTCCAGTGGCTTTGAACAAGTTCATTAGAGTTCATTAAATTTTCAATAAATAAGTGCAGGCAAGTTATTTATAAGCACTTTTTCAACATTAAATCTTTAGTTTTCACGAAAATGTAAAATCTGTATTGTATTGTGGAAATGGTTACTCGAATGGTCTCTGTAAATAACGCCTGGATTATGATATATTTTTTACTGGATTCTTATGCACGATTCCAGTCATGTTCGAAGCGGGTGCCGTTACGGCAATTTTCCTGCATACACAAAAAGGGATTCATAATATATTCTGCGACGGTGGGTCCAAAGCTGAGGTCGGGTCAGACCCAACCTTTCCACACAACTCGCATATAATATATTGTATGTACCGATATATTAGATATTAAAATTTGATACTTTTTAACAGATCTCCTATTATATTATCTATAAATAATGCAAATTCTAATTTTGTAAATATTAGGAAGTAATTAAAAATCAATTTGTTATACATTGAAAACCAACAGTTACTTCGGCCAACTAAACCGATTGCATAGATTTATCTCGGTGGCCGATTTCCGTTGAGTGGAATATTATGAATATTGATAGTTGAGACTTCTTGCATTAAATGTTCGTAACTGTGCTCCGATGGGTCCTGCAGGATAATTAATGATCATCCGGGAGAGGGTAGATTTAACCGTTGAACGAGAGTATTGCGGTGGAAAACAGAGAGACTCGTGTGCTTTAATTATATTTGCGTATCCTTCCCTTCGGTTGGATCTTCGGCTGCACAGCGAGGTAGGATTTAATTTTATCGCGCAGTAATTACTTGCGTGTGTTTGTGATATGCATGTTAACTCCTCGATGTGTTTTAATCGGATAAACCGAATCTTGACGGACAAAATCCCGCAAACTTTAATTATTTTCGTTATACATCGACCTCGTCCCACCCCAAAGGACACGTCTACTTTGTATTCCGCAGTATTGACTGGAAATTTATGTGCTCCAAGAGAAATATTGTTTTTCTTCTTGGGGAGAGAGAAAGAGAAAACGAAGAGAATAGGTGACAAAAGGGAAACTAATAAGTTTTGCTGTTTTTCAGCGCAGTTTGTCGGCGAGAAAAGCGGCGAATAATTGACATTTATTAACGTTTTCCCTCCGCTTTCCGTCGGCCCCTTTTCTGTATTTTCAGTTTAATGCAATTTCCCGTGACACTTTTCGCGACGATTCTCTTCTCTACTTATTACTCTCGTCAATGCTTTTCCATATTTTCAATTCATTAACGCCGCAGCAGAGATATTTCAACCATTCATACTCGTCCCAAATTTCACGAATAACGACAATCCCCAACTTCTGCACTCATTGTCATCACTTACAAAACATCATTATTTCTGTGCAACAGCCTTCGTCTCCTATTGTCCCCCCAAATTGTTATTATGTACAGTTTTATTTATAGCATTTATTTAATATAAATAAGTTAATCCATATAGAAAATGTTTGTTCTCTTCAGAAAATAATTTGAATTCGTTAAATTAATTAGTTAACTTTAGTTAATTAGAATAGATTGGATTATTAAAAATTTATGCATTCCGGTCGTATTGAAGTAATCAAGTTGTCATTCTTGTTTTTCTCTTCTCTCCTCTCTCTCTCTATTCTCAAGTTCGAAACGAAGCCTCGCTAATTATTAATTAGCTTAAACTATGGCAATTAGGTGATTCAATTTCGAAATTGTTATACGGCTCACGTCTCGCGTTATAATTTAATATTTACTAGTCTGCAACCCCTTCATGATGATGATGATGATGACGAGGACGACTGGGGGGTTTCGTGCTCCACCCTCGCATCAAGCGACCCCAAAAACCCGCCTTCATCTGCACAACGCTCGCGACAATTTAGATATTTCATTTATAAACCGTCGCACATAATTTATTTCCGCGCCGCGACGACAATAGATGAAATTAACTGCAGCCATCTCGGCGTTAATTCCGCTCAAATTTTGCAATAATTCGACCGAATTAATTCAAGCTCGAATTTCTCCTTCCCTTATTTCAATTTCGTCTTTCTTTTTCACTCCCTCTCTATTATTTCCCAAAAACACATCCGAGGTGTCCGCATTACGTAAGATTAATTCTGCGGAGGCGGCGCCACCGATGCTGCTGCTGCAAGGGTTGGGGGGCGGCGGCATAAATCACGTCCGCCCTCTATTGAATTTCCTTTTCCCCACTTTTGGGGCCAAAAATTTTTGGTTTTCCACATAAATCTCGCTTCATCCTGCAGATGATTTCGCCATTAGGAGAAATCGTTTTTTTGTGTGTGCTTCAACCCCCTCGAATCACTTTATCCGTAGATATGTAAATGTCAATTTACCACTTGGTTCAAAGGGCGCGATCATCTCATTGGCTCACCTGCACCAAATCGCCGAAATCTCCTCCGGCCGCTTTGAAAGTCAGAAGACATATGAAAGGTATTTTCTCTTCCTTCGGTCGATGCAGCTCCATGTCGTACGTTATTCCTACTTCCCCGAAGAACGTCCGGTTGCACGCTGAAAAAAAAATAATAGCGAAATTGAATCAAAATCGGTGAATTCGAATAATAAAATGCGCATATAAATCGGAAGTTTACATACAAACATAGTTTACGACCTACTTTCATCGATCCACCTATCTATCAGATTCGTTCATCAAAACCAAATATTAATAATAGAAATATTTAAATTTACTTCATTGAAAATTGCAATTATTGTTTCAGTTACATCATTTTTTTTATCATCCTATTCCTAACATGAATATTACGCAATAATAATCTAAGACGATTAACAATTCTATTAAGTGCAAGTGTTTAAATAGCAACTGGAGACCGGCTCCTCGCTAATTCGATTTATTCTTGTTTGTCTGCAGCGAGGATTACATTCATAGCACAGTGAAACTTGTTAATTGTATTTCAGTAATTTAGTTGCGCAATTCTATGCATCTCTCCAAATGCAACATCTTAATTATAATAAGAAAAAATTTATTTTGATTCCAATTTAATTTAATTATATTAATTTTAATTACACTTAAATATCATAAAACCTCGAAGTTTGCAATGAAATAAATTAAATATTTTTCGTTCGCATTTAAAAATTGCATATTAAAAATGTACTCTAACGTAAAATCGTAATATCTTGCTATTAGATTTTCGGAGATTAAATTGCGTAACATGTAGACGTGCACCCGGCGCAACCACTTACGTTGAAGACTTTCCCGAGTGCAGCTTATTTAGCGTTTACATTATGCATGCAATTTATTCACTTAAAACGCCCTTATTGTCGTCGTCGATGGGAGAAATACATTTTTCCAAAAGCAATCTTGTTCGAATAAAGTAAATATTCTATTAATTAAGACTGCATTTTAAATTTTGTTGTTGCTTAGCAACTGATTATCAATTTGTTTACATTGGAATGTAATACGTTGTTGCGTGATGTTATTAATATCTTAAGTGCTTACGAATATTTAGATTATGATTAACTTAAGTGTTTAGTTAATAATTGAGGCTTGTAAATTACGTGCGCGCAATTTTAGCGTAATGTAAATTGTAAGTATTATTTTAATTTTGTTAATTGTGTTAAATTTGTTGCAGTAATTTATCGTGAAAGATTAAAAAAAAAAGTAGTAAATTAAAGGCTTATTATTGGAACGCACGTAAAAAGAGCGTCGAAACATGACCCCATTACTTCAACTGCGTCCGTTGAGCTTTCGCGTTTCACTATTTTATTATTATAATTATAATAATAATAATTCAGGATAATAAGGGTTGGTCTGAATTGCAGAAGGGCTCGGTCGTAAATACCAGCTGGGGCGAAAGTGCATCCAACGGTCACTCTTGTTCATCATCGACTTACTGCCGCAGCGCCGGGAACGACACACTTTCCAAAAGGGCACACACATTAAGCTGTCTTATGCATAACCAATTTTAATGTTTTTTTTTTTGCATCCAAATTTCCGATGCGCACATAAATTTCTCTTCGCGGTCATCTCCCATCATAATTATCATCCGCAATTATCCCATTGTTAATGCATCATAAATATTCACGCCAGGATGAATTATGACTACCAATTATGCAGTTAACTATATTTTCCATTCATAATTATTCACAATTTATATATGAATGAAAACAACAAAGATAACTTATTCAGTAAAATGAAACTAATGTAAAAATAATTTATTTTTAATGCCCTTTGCCTACATTTCACAGCATTTATTACACATTGTAAATGTATATATATATTTTTTTTTTTGGTATGTACATAAACACACCATTGGGAACGATGTGGGAATTTACCTTTGTGATTCGTATTTTACGAGTTTCAATTTTATGAATATTTTATGATTTTCAGCTCGGAAATAACGACGATACCAAAAAAAATAAATTATTATTCTACATACACAGTAAATATATAATTTACCATGGTCGAAATTGCATGCACACATTTAAAGTCTATAAATTTTAGTTTAACTTAAATCTAGGGTATATTTATTTAAGTTATAATTTAGTACTAATATTTATTAATAACCAAAATATGAATTTATAGCATTGCCTTTACATTTCTTCAGTAATAATTTATTAATTTTAGAAAAAGCAATATCTGGTGTACTTTTGGTTGCATACATTACAGTTTATTTGTTTAATTTATTTAACTACGTACACCAATTACATCATCAAATATTAAAATTAAAGATAAAAACCTTTCACATTTGTAATGCTCGTTGAGTCAAAGTTGAGTAATGGAATTATGGATTGTATTTATTTAAATGATTACGAAGATGGAAATATGCTGTAAACAATCTTGTTACGTGTTACGAGGAATGTTTAAAGTAATGAAATGCAAATGCAACATATCCGTCTTCGTTCTGACTTTATTGGAGCGCATAAAAAATTGTTTGTGCATATCAATTTTGAGGACTATTGTAATATGTAAGTGTTTAATTGTATTGTGCGAAGTTTAATGGTGAAGATCATTAATTAATTGGTTCAAGGATTAGATGGTGATGGCTTTAAATACTACATAAAGGTTTTGGTATGGGGGGAATGGTTAATGAATGCGATTCGTTGTCAATTTGATGCTTATTGTGTTCCAATTTCAATTGTGTGAATTGCAGATGCGTTAACGAGCGCGTACGTGTCTCATTATGCGGGGGCGGCTTTGATTCATTTGGCTGCCAAAGTCCGGAGTTGGTGGTGTATGGAAAGGAGGGTGAAGAGGGAGAGGTTGACGTGGGGGGTGATGAAGCCGTCGGCGACGGCGTTGAATTGCATTTCTCGCATTGCAAATGGCGACATACAAACATTTCCATTGCCACGTGCATAATATGAATGAGATGCTTCAATAAGTGGGTTTATTCTATAATTTCTCTTCATACGTTTTCGATGATCATGATTATGTCGTCGTTGCGATAATGTATCGATCCTGCTTCTCGAGGGTAGCGATTGTGTTGCAGCCGAAAGGTCCTTTATTAGATCATACATTCCCTTCTTCCATTACAAAGCGAGGAATTAATAATCGCTCCAAATATAATTCGTCCTCAAAGAAACCTTTTTTCCCTCTTCTTTAAGTTCCTCGATTTCCCTTATCCGACACTTTTATTTGAACCAGGATATATTTACACGGAACCCGTGACAAATGCACGGAATGCTACAAATTCGCCGAGCTATATTTCATGCTCGCATCCAGAGAAAAACGCCGAAGCCCATGCTTATATTTATTCTTTTCCACATTTTTTTCCCTCCACGAAACACGACATTCTTACATAAAGCGTTTAACATAAACCAAAATCCCCATTTCTCAATTTAATCTTATGAATACACTAAATAGTTTGACTTGAAGTATAATTTTTTCATGTCTTAACTTAATAACATTTGGCCCGAACCCAAACTTCTATTTTATTCATAACGTTTATTTCACATTTGCAATTTGATTTTGGTTCCAAATAAAAAATCTTTAATTATTATTTCAAATAGTTGTAAGATTATTACATATGTTTTCATTCATGATGTAAATAATCCTGGAATTACGAATGCGAATGCTGAAGAACTTCTGTTTCGTCGGCGTTCGTTTTGTTGATGTTTAAAGTTTCTATCTGAAACTTTGCAATGAGAAAAGTTCTGCCGGTGGTTGAGAGCACGAAATTATATTCATTTGAGAATATATTTAATGTATACCGGATTTTCAGCATATTTTCATTGATTTTAGAAACAAATAGTACAAATAATTCTTCATTCTGATTAAACTATTTAGAATTTGTGAGTATTTTTATTATTTATTACATAAATTATGATTGTTGTGGCTTACGTGTACAGTATCTGGGTTCATCTGAAGAATCCCCGCAGTCGTTGGCGTTATTGCAGAACCTCGTCAGAGGCACGCACTTCCGATTTTCGCACCGGAATTCTGAAAGTTTGCATCCGTTTGGCGGCGATGGTGAAGCCGCCAGCGAAGTCGTCAGCATCGTCAGCAGTAGTAGGGCGAGCGTGCAACGATTGGAATCTGCAAGAGAAAGCGGTTTCAATTAACAACCCAAAAAAAAAAAGAAAGATAATTTCTGCAACATTAAGTTCCATTTTAAGTCCGTGCATTTTTTCTCTCTCTTGGTTCGTTTCCCTTTATGGACGATAATTAAATCGGTTTCCGGTTCTGCTGGCCTTTCAACTGCCTCGAGCGAAAATTCCTCGTAAAACTTCATTTCTTCGTCCTTTATTTAATTTATCGCGCAGCAGTTGCATTATTTATGGCCCTACTCTTTTGTATTATGGAACCACCTTCCATGGAAAGAAAGAAAACGATAATACTTTGCTGCTCGGAATGAATGGATTAAGGTTTATCATCAATATATTTTTTTCTTGTTTGTTGTTCCTGTGTATCCTGTTCATCTTCTCTTGAGGAGGAAGAAAAAGTTGTTGCCTTTATCCTATTTGCGAGAGGAATTCGATTTGACCTGATAGATATACCGATTGCGAGGGTTCGTGAACACATCCGAGTGTAAATCTGATATAAACTCCCATTTTTTTCTCTCTCATTTTCGTCCCTTTTCTCCTGCAAATCCCGTATCCTCTTATCTAATATCACGCGAAATGCTCACATCACATTCTCATCTTAGTTGATGAACATTTAATATTGAAATGATACCTAATAGTTTTCGTTTATATAAATATTGATTTGGTTTTAAGCGGCTGAAGTAAAAATAGCATGCACGTATCGTGACTAAAAAGGATAAAGGACAAAGTGTGCATTTCAGGAGATGTTTTAATGTTACGAGTGGTGTGCATGAGCGTTGTAACAAAGGAAATGTTAAATGTCGATGGTTGCGGAACGGCGGAGGTAATTGGTGATGGCCCTGTAGGAAGTGAACATTGAGGAAGGGAAGATTGCGTGCCAAGGCAGATTGTATTCGGAGCAGTGAAGTAATGCTGTGCCAGAGCAATGTAAGCGAGATTCCGTTGGGAGCAGAACGATGAGTTATTAAATATACAAAACGGCATTGTGTATACAACACAAATCACCAAGTATGTTGGGATTCAACTCAACAATTAGGCAATTTGTTACTTATTTAATTAAAAAATTTAATTAATCAAAGATTTGAAAATTAATTAAATATTTGTTGGAAATTTTGGACTTTGACGTGCGCTCCACCAGATTATAATTTGTCGCTTAATAATTTTTTTTTATTATTATTATTATTTCATCATTTATGAAATTCATCCGCCCTGCTGACTTTCAATTAGTAAATTCCTGCCAACGTTTGGCTATAAAATAATTTCATTCCGCCCCCTGCGAGTTCAGGGTTTTGCAGGTTCGTGCCCTAGATTTCTACCGCATCGAAGGGGATGAGACCCACTTTTACGGATTTTCCTCATTTTTGTGCTTACTCTTCCATCATTTTTGTTGTTGTTGTTGCTCGCAATTCGAAATCGGCCTCGTTAAGGGCTCCGCATTATTTAATATTTCACTGCTGAATTTGGGGAACAAAAAATGTTTCCACTTTATTTTCTTTTAGGGTGTGAGGTTGGATTCGTTAATGCGGACAGGAGAATTAGCGGCACGGAAAGTTACGAAAAGTCGATAAAACCTCTGCGAATTTTCCGAACTTGAGATTAAGAATCGAATGGCTCAACGCACGTGAACAATTATTTTTTTTTTAGATTTTCTCTCTTCTTGTCGTCTGAGTTCAATTTCTGCCCTTCGGCAACTTCGTAATTGCACATTCAATTTCTATTCGTGTCCCGTGCGGTTTCCGCCGTCGCTAGTTTTAATCATAACATTGTAATTGAATTTTGGATGCTAGCATCGGAGCCCTTTGCACCAATTACCCAACGCCAATTCGCATCTTCGCAAAATAAAAATCCAATCGATGCGGCTTATGTTCCAGCGGAATGTCGAAGATTCGCACTTCGATGCACGTAATCGAATCTGCGTTGTATGCATGTAAACAGTGGTCGGAGGTTGTGCAAAACTTGAATTCCTTTATTGCGAAACTTCGAAAGCCGAAACAACAATCGAACTCGATTCCGGTTTAATTCGATTATTTCCAAAGCAACATCGCGATTACTAATCTCGTAACCATAGTTACCTAATATCCGATTACTTTTAATACCTGAAATGTCAGGATTACGTCAAAAACGATAATTGATTAGGTTTCAGGCTACCCTTATATGATTTCATTATCATTTATTTTCATTAATTCTGAGTATTAATGAATAATCTAGGTAAAATCTGCGTGGTTTTCAAATTATTTATTAATTAATATATTTATTTAATTAATGACATTTCAACTTTTTTCTAATTTGTTATAAACTTTGATACTTTTATCATTTATGATTACTTAATCTTTGAGTTATTATATTTATAAGAAATGTTTTGTGTTATAATTTTCATTTAATTAATTTTTTTTTCAGCTGATGTAAGAATAAAAATCTCCTTAAATATTTAATATTGCGTAAGAAAGGTAAAAATGTGTTTTAATAAAGGTACTTTGTTAGAAATTGGAGAGAATGTCGTGAAGCGAAGATGAACAATTAAGAAGGAGAAGAAAAAATAGAATAATGCGAAGAAAAACTGTGTTAATTATGCAGAGCGCAATTCGCTCTTTGGCATTTAATTAAGGTCTGCTCTGTTATTAAAAGAATCAGACAGATGGAGATGGAGGAGAGAGATGAATGAATGAATGAATGAGGGCTTGCGGCGTTTTTGGGGAAGAGTTCGTTAAACTTCCTGGACTAATGTAATTCCAATTAAAACAAATTAGAGGCGAGAGGAGAAGAGTTATATGGAAATTTAACGACATCTCTGGATGGCTTTTCGGTCGGTGGAGGAGGTTCAGTTTCCGAAGCTCGCGGAAATTTGTTAACCTTTAGTTTAAAGGACTTTATTAAGGGAAATTTATTCGCGCTATTAAATGAATCGCCAAAAAGGATGCGGCTGCCAGCAACGATAATATTTTGTATAAATACATATTAATGACAGAATTTTATATAAAATATATTTTTGTTAATTATTTTTCAGATATATTCATAAAGATGAGTATTCTGTTTTAAATTTATGTTAAATAATACCCGAATTATGAAGATTTTTTAACGACTTTTAAAAAATGTATAAATATTGCATCGTTTTCCTCTGATATTAATCCTTGGAGAAAGACGATGCGAGTAGAAGATACACGAGCTTATCCACTTCGACATTCACGGTCGCAATCTCTTAAAAATCCCCGAGATACAAACACACACATGCCTGAGGATAACGGCAAGGGCGTCGCGTGAATTTTAATTCCCCTCTCAGGCCCTTTTGCTGCGCTCCACCATCCACGTATTCTTTTGTTTTCCGTTTATATATACGTGCACACAGACTTGTTTTTTTTCTTCTTCTCCTCCTCTCGCTTCTTCCTCTTCGTTCTCGTTCACATACCTAGGTGATCGATAAACCGCGAGCCAAAAATAAGGGAGAGAAATTGAAAAGGCTTCGTCCTTTCTGTTTGCCACCCTCACTTTTTCATTCTTTCTTTCCCACTCTTCCCTACCACACGCTGACCTCAATATGGGAATTTTTACGAGTCTGTTTGTCGCAGGTTTTCATCACGCGAAAAGCCACCTTTTCATATCTTCGCCAACCCCCTTATTATTATTATTATCATCATTTCCTCCCCTCTCGTCCACGAACTGTGATGCACACTTCCATCCTACATTTTTTTCTCCTGTTGTTGCTGTTGTTCCTCGTTTATTGTCACGCACATCGTAATATCCGCCTTGTTGAATGGGCTCGTATACATGACAGTCACTTTTGCAAATTGTCAACCCTTATATTAATTTATGGACGCAGCGAACGAGCAAATTTACACAGGCTTTTACGCGCATTGCGAGGAGAGCTAATTTTCATTTAAAAAAAAAAAAACTTTCTATACGTCCTCGTCCTTGCTTTTCCGCGGCCCTTTCCCAAACACGTTTTCACACTTCGCTTTTCCGCTGATTAATTCGTTCCCATTTCATCAACATCATATTTTTTTTTTAAATTTCAACCGCTGCAATTTAAAGTTTTTCAATGAAAATTTCAAAGTAAATAAAAAAAAGGTAACGCAATAACAATGGAAGAATCTAGTCGTATCCAAGGAAACTTAGATCATATTAGTTTCAGGAACTTTACTGTACCAAAAACGCGTGACTGAAAGCAAACATAGTTGACATAATTTCTATGCATTTCGCGTCGAAACCATGACGATTATGCAGCCCTTTTTATGTCATCGTAAACGTCGTTTCCATGGTGCTTACAAAATAACATAGAAAAATAAGATTAAAATAACGCAAATAAAAACAAAACATTGAAGCTGTCCATGAACGTAAATAAATAACTTCCATTTTATTGTTATTGTTTATGGTTGTTTCCCAGGAAACCAGATCACCGTTATTTGCGGTGGAAGCAAAGAAGCTGCTTCTATTACAGAAGACATAAAGAAATCGAAAAAAAAAACGTTATCCCCATACATTGTATTTGAAACATGATTAAACTGCAGATCTCGCTGTTATATAGCCCTTTTATGTTGTCATAAATGTCGTGCACGATAAAACATTGCGAATTTAAGTAATCATTGCAGAAATAATTTAAATTATATTGAAGCTATAAATATATTAAAAAAATCTATGTCTATTAAATATAATTAATTGTAATCAATCGAAACTTAAACGATTGCTAAAGTATTTGTTCGGAAATTAAAGGGTGATGGATTTGGACGTGCGCAATTTCAAATAAAAGTTCGGTTAAAAGACGTGACTTTCGGTGCAGCTCACCCTCGTCACGCCGTTAGCTATCGGCTTTTAATTATGGAAATTTAGGGATCCTTCATTAAAATATCCATCACAATCGGTCCCGAATGCATCCATGCAAAACAAACCCGAATCTCGTAACGGATCCGACTCGCATTTTGCGCATGAATAACGACGTCTCTCCGGAATCAATTTACTAACATGAAATATTAAAAGGACATTCTTGAGGAAAAATAGAATCGAATAAAACTGTGTAGAGTTTCATGTACACTTTTCTAGCGTTTGCAAAAGAGGAATGCGGTAGATCAATGGTCCTCGGGATGCTCCGCAATTTATTTTCCTGCTGCAGGAGACACTCACGAAGATATAATAAGAAACTCTTCGCGAGGGGAGGTTATGCGGGAAGATACATGTCGCCAGTTGTAGTGGAAAGGAATGGGGAGGGTTGGGTGAAGAGGTTATTTGCATTGGAAGCCAGATGTCGCCCCCAGTCAACATCCGAGTAATTACGTAACGCGGCACCTTTTTTTTATTATTGTTGTTTCTATTTATTTTTTTCGTGTCGCTGTATTAAATGCTGGATGAATATTAATTTAAAAAAAAAAAAAACTGCCATTGTGTATGTGTGGGAGCATGTATTTATGTACGTTCGTTTGTATGTATAAATATGAAACTAATCTGCGGACGAATTTGAATGCGGCCTGCTGGAAATGCAAACATTCTTTCGTACACAAATGCGCTGCATGAATATTAAAGCTCCGCCGTTTATTTATTTTTTATTTGTTTGTATTTTTTTCTCTCATATTATTATTATTTCAGAACAACTGAATGTTGGAATACGACGGTTACTCGTAATTACAAAAAGCGAAGTTTCCTTCGTTTTATTTTTTATTTATTCCGTTTGTCTGCTTACTAAACAATTTTAATGAACGAATTAAAATTCACATTACACAAATATCTTATCAGTCATATTTACTATAAGTTAATTCAAGTATACAAACGATTTTTAATCGAATTTGAAATTGTGGATGCGCCGGGTATTAGTTTCAAAAATTTTAAATATTTTTTTATTAATTGAATTTACTACGTTCTTGAAGAATACACGTCCAATACTTGCAATTTACATGGAAAGTTTAATAATTCAAGTGTACAAATGATTTTTAATCGAATTAGAAATTGTGGATGCGCCGGGTATTATTTTCAAAAATTTAAAATATATTTTTTTATTAATTTAATTTAGTATTTTCTTAAAGCATGCACGTAAAATACTTGTAATTTACATGGAAAGTTACGAGTAATTTTAATTAAATAATTACATTTAATTCAAATATACAAATGATTAAAAATCGAATTAGAAATTGTGCATGCGCCGGGTATTATTTTCAAAAATTTAAAATATATTTTCTATTAATTGAATTTACTACGTTCTTGAAGAATACACTTCAAATACTTGTAATTTACATGGAAAGTTACAAGTATTTTTAATTAAATAATTATTTGAAAATCTAAATTATTATTTATTTTACACAAATATCATTAATCAAAAAAGCTAAAAGAAAGCTAATTTATGTCCATTTGTTTCAATTTCTATACGAAGGGCGAATCGAATTTTCCATCCGAAGCTAATCCATTCACGTGCAATCCATTTACTTCGGCTCCGAATTATTTTAACCTTTTACAAAGATTGTGAGTATTCTCGCAGACTTCCTCCTCCTTTTTTTTTCTGTTGTAGTTGTTTTGTTCACTACTTATTTATTTTCTACATCCACTCCTCGCGCTGCTGCTAAATCACCCGACGTCCATTCGTGTCCGTTCACCTAACTGTAATTTACTGTAATTTCTAAAGGTGCGTTTATTTTTATTTATTTTATTTTATTTATTTTTCATTCGTGTCCGAACCTCTTTCGATCCGGGTACAATTTAATGCCATTTATTTCGCTGCCAGAAAGATTTATCTTTCATTTAAAAATTTAATTTCTTCAAATGAATTTATACAATTTTATTTAGTTAAGAAGATAATTGATTATGCAAGAATCGTGTGTATAAGAAATCTGGAGAAATAAATTAGACAATCCATTTCAGGGAGATGTGGAATTTTCTTGGAAAAAAAAGGAAAAGCACTTTATCTCTCACCAAAAAGTGTAGCCCGCTTCTAAAGTAGTTTCGCCACAATAAAAAAGTTGTTTCTTAGTTTTATAGAATGGCGCAAGAAGGAGATATTCCCGAGCAGAGCAAATAATTTATCTTGCTCAGAATTACAGCCGGAGTAGGAGGAGGAGGCAAATGTATTTCGACGGTGTCCCACTTACGTGGAGGAATTGTTATTGTGGTCGCTTTACCAAACTCGACAAACACGAGAAAACCTTCCACTTGCAATTCGTCAAGTTATCGAACCGCGACTACATGAGATTTTGTGTGTACATATATAACTAATTGGTATTACCCGGTGGTGATGGTCGAATTAAATTTTGAGCGATTAAACCCACCGTTTGCATGGAATTGCCGATCGTTTCGTAACCCTCGATTTGCATATCAAGAAAGCCAGACGCCCCCACGGGTTTAATCTTTGCGCCCATTAAAGACTGACCTGCGAGTAATTAAGATGCCTTCGGTAGATTACCCATTATATACATCTCTTTCAGGTGCGATCCTGAAATCGAATCCAATTAGAGAACTGCACAGCATGAAAAACATTTCGTGGCGCCGTTCTGCAATGCAATTTTCTTTAATTGCATAATAATTGTGTATTACCATATACATTGTGTTAATCTAATCTTGATTTTCCACGTTTCATTCTTCGCACAGCAAATGTATTGCATTATAATTAAATCTATTTAAACTATTTTTCTTCCAATTCTTCTCGAAGATAATACATTGTGATGGTGTCGATGAATTTTTCAATTTTTTGGTATATCGCGCTGATCTCGATATCAGGCCGAAGAAATATTATTTCTATATCAAATTCGAAGCCGAAGATCGTGGTCGACTTTGCAGATCGGATTATCCTCGCTCTTCGGCCAATCTTTTATCGCTTCTTTCCGCTCGCTCTGTCGCATTAGAAAGTCCTCGAATGGGTGGGTGTGTGTGAAAGAAAAAATAAATTGTGCGAAGGGTCGAGTCGATTCATTTTATGGCATTTCCATGAGAATGGAAAAACGTATTGAATCTTCCATCCGAAATAAGCACTTTCTATTTGCATTTACTTTATTCCGAAGGATCCTTCAACCCGAGCATATTTCATATTTGTACCATTAAAGTTCAAAGATTAAGCATAATTTATAATATTATTTGTATTAAAATCCAAATGCATTTTATCAATTCGCAAAGGTTCGAAGAAAAATATTATTTATTGCGCCATTTCTATGACTGATATATTTGTTTATTGCGTTCCCTGAAAGCAAATCCATTAGGTAAAATATGGGTAACATTTGGAAACTCGACAAGAAAATATATATTTTATTTTTATAGATGTTTGCGAGTTTATGTGTAATATTTGATGGGCTTTCTCGAATGTGAAAATATTCAATTTAAGAAAAATATTATTGCTGAAAATCGCGTTTGAAATTAGGCAAGTCTGAAAGTTGGTTACGAACTGGCTGAGAAGTGAGCGACTTCGAATGGTGAACGGAAATATAAAAAAGAAAACGTAATGAAGAAGCGATGCGAAAGTGGGCCAACATTTGAAGTCATAGCGACGTAATCCTGAGGAGCATTTCGATGTCGTCGTCTCCCTTTCGGCACTTTTCGGAGCGTGTAATTGGAGGGTCTTGTATGCACGGGATCTTATTTAGCGAGCAAATGTTCGTTCAATCCGATTCACATGCCCGTACGCATGCGAGACAAATTACGAAAACTTCGTTAACTCGTAATCTGAATTAGCATAGTCGAAATCATCCTTAAAACCGTCTTTGAAATAGAATCCTCCTTTGAAATTGAAATTACACGGAGTTCCAATAGTGTGAATTACATAACGAAACTGATATACAATTCTGTTTATATAAAATTACATTGTGAATGTTCTGAACATGAATTGCGTTTGTGAATTGTATTGTTGTTTTAAAATGTAGTAAATAATAAATTTTGCAATGGGAAAAGTGCCGTTGCTGTACGCACCTGAGCGCGACTAGTAAAACTTGCAGAACCCTGACACTTCACGCAAAGCCCGCAGATTAAAGGATTTAACGCTCAGCCATTTCATGTGGGAAGTGGGGTCCTGCATAATACATCACGTATTCGCACAAAAGACGTTGCAAACTTTTTTTTTTAACTACACATTTCGAAGATTATTTTTTAAGATTTTCTGAGCTTTAAAAATTTTCAAAATTTCGTACATTTGCATAATTAATTGTTTGTTGCTTGATTTGTTGAAAACAAACATTATTCTTCGTTCATTTGAATTTCTGTTCGAAAATCGTTCGCGAACGCCGTGTGTTAATTAGATTTTGGCGTGACGGCTTGACTTTTCGCGTGCTACACCTCATTGCAGCCTCGAAATTCGCTGCTTATTTACGTAACGCGAAAATAATATTTGCAAGTGTAGAATCAACAGCAATCTGAGCTTAAACATGGTGTTATTACATCGAAACAATGATTTTTTAAAGTAGCGTGAAAATTTTGCGATCAAATTAAATTAAATTATTAAGTTAAGTACTTCGCTTATTAGCAGAATAATTACTTCGAGATAATTATGATTTTACTATGAAATATATTCATTTTTTGACGATGTTTTATGTTAAAACTAAAAAAGAAAGTTGATAAACTTATTTGATTAACGAGGGTTTTCTGCTAAGTTTTAATTAGGGACGCATGGTAAAAGTTTCTTTACATAATATGTGGGTTAATAGTAAAGGTGGCCACGATACGACGTCTTTTTTTTTCTATCTCTATTTTTGTTTTTGGCGCGCGCCCGGCGCCGTCTTGATTTACGACCCAAAGTTTTACCTTATGTCGCCCGAAAGAAAACTCGCCGAAAGAACCATCGAAAAATAATAATAAAAATCCCATGGGGGGACGTATTTAAAGTGTCCTCCGCAAATACGGGATCACGTACGATTTTTACGGGCCTCCCATTTAATAATTCAAAGCCCCAATCCGATTTTCCCTCTGCTTCCGGTGGAAAGGGGGTCAATAATTCAGTAAAGCTTCAGAGAGTTGCTGAGCACTTTCGGAATTCTTGTTAAAATTGAAAATTATCACAATTTTTTATTATTTATTTCTTAAGAAGAAAATCTTTAAAATGTTTAATTATTCACAATTTTTAATAAAATGTAATATTTTAGTTAAAATTAAAAATATATGCGGAAAAATCAGTGATTTATTGATTGAGAAATAAAATAATTAATTGTAAACCCGGCGCATCCACCATTTAAAAAATCAATCGTGTAAAAACTTGAATTATTTACAATTTTTAATACATATTTTTAATAATTTGTAATATTTTGGTTGAAATTAAAAATATAAACGGAATTTATTTAATGAGAAATAAAATTAAATAATTGCAAACCCGGCGCATCCACCATTTATTATATACCTTAAAATTATGTTTTGTTTTTCGTTGATTTTCATGAATGCGAAATTAATGCGAATAAAATTGCATTCATTAGTTGAGGAAGAAAATAGTAAATAATTGCGAGGATGCAATGAATGAAGCCAATTGTAATGTAAATCGTGGGGATTTAATCGCATGAAATGAAACCTCCAAGCAGCATTTTGTGCGAGTTCAGGCCGCGTGAAAATTTTCTGCTCCGAATTCCTCACGCACAATAAAACTTTCCTACCGTTCGGATGACGTCCGTCAGCCTGGTCGGAATATGAAAAGGGTAACGCATACACCAGAGATTACGTAACATTTTCAACCTTCCGCGGTCCAAAATAATTTAAATTAAAGACTAAATTACAAACTAAACAATTTAAGGCAAAAACTACATCCTTTCCAACTAATTATCTGCTAGTTTTTTGGAACTTCCTGATTTGATGTAATCAAGAAATAGAAAATTTATTTTTTTTAGCAAATATTATATAAAGCTATAATTTAAATATGATTGTTTTCAGTAAATGGAAAAATGTTCTGGATTTTCGGTGAATCCATAATTGAAATATTGTTTCCGTAATTAATTAATTTGCAAAGCAATTAGACTCGATTTTCATTTAGCATCAATTATTGAAGCGTAAATTGCGTTTAATGGAAATAATAATGGAACGAAAAACGCTATATTTTGGAAAGCATTACTTCGCGTTTTCATATGTCCGAGGATGCTGTTTTCTATTTTTATTTTGTTCGCATTTTCTGTGTGTTTATGTCAGCCATCCTTCATTGAAGTGGAAGTAAAACATAAAGGACTGACTGACTGGAAGGGTTCGTAGGGAGGTTTTGCGCCGATACAGACACAAATATGGGTGGCGCACCACCGTGTGCGTTCATTTATCAACGTCCATTAACCGAAATCGTAACGCGTACATAAATCTCGCCGACTCTCTCACTTTACATCCACCATGAGCGTACACTTTATCTCTCTTTCTCTCGACACATTATTGAAGCCCGAAATTAAAGTTTTTAATACCCATAGATTACATCGTCCGAGCAGAAAAAGAATCCCTTTTTCCCCAGCACCAAAAAATTCCAGCTTGCACATTTTGCCATAAAAAAAAATACATTATGACTCTGCAAATTGGACGGTCACAAACTTCTTTTCCCGTTAGTTATTGATGTTATTTCAACAAAAATTAAGTAGCTCGCAGCATATAATTAATTCATGAGGGTTCACTATGCTTGTGTTTATGTGTACGAGTGGAGGCGGAAGAGTAAAGTTTCAAGTGCTCTGAGAATTACCTGGAAAGGCGCTTAAAACAACACAATTAGACTACATTTTTAATTAAATCCAAAACGCTTTTTCCATTAATTATTTCGCGCGTTTCTCATATTCCTAGTCCCCCTCGCATTTCAATTCTCCTGACAAATGCAATTAAACTTTGAAGATTTTTATATTTCATTTCATTTTCATAACGAAAATGCGTGATAAATCTACGGTGTATGTTTAAATATTCATATTTTCAGTATGTAACTTTATGACTTCGATAAAAGCAAACTTTCATTACAGTTCATCGATATTTATATTTGTTTTTTGCGGCACAAAATATTAAAAATATGAAATCGCGGATTTCGTAATAAAAGTTTATTTTTCGTTTTGTTTGCCGTTCGTTACGTTTTTAATGCTGCAGTTATTATTCACTGTGTATTTGCTAATGGAGTTTTTGGAAATTTATTGAATTAAATAAATTTAACTAAATCATGCTAGTTAATTAAATTTTACTATCAATAAATTTGCGATAATTGCAATTTTAACTATCGTGTAAATTCGATTTTAATAACGAAAAAATAATAATAGTTTTAGTTTAATTAATTGTTTTTGTTTATTTATATGCAATATTAATTTTATTGACTAATATCGTTGGTAAGGTGATGCAATTATTTTGTTTATTTATATGGAAGGTAATGGTCGTCAATGGAAACAAATACTGTTGTAACTCCACCCATAGAGTCCTTTAATGTCAGCAATTGGACGCGAATTGCCGGTCTCAAAGCGTAATTAGATACGTAACATCAATCAGTCTATATTTCCAGTATTCACTTTGACTGCAGCTATCAAATCAGTTTCAATTAACGGTTAATAGTTGCTACTTAATTCAGAGCAAAAGCAAACTTCTAGCCGTTAAATGATTGATTTGAAGCAATTCGAAAGATGATCCTTTAAAGCGATAATATTGATATTGATATTGACGATCGGTTAAGCGACTTTAAAGTTGGACCGTGTGTGTGTGCTTTTAACGCGATGATCGATGGTCGAGAACTGTATGAATTATGAAAACTAAATAAAATAAATAAAATCAATCAAATTGATGACATCGATATGTAAATAATGATTGTTGTAAATGGAAACCGGTACAGTTTAATAGGACGTCTGCTCAAATGGATGGATTGGAAGTGTTAATATAACGTGGTGTTTGCGGGTTAGGGTTAACCCGTCGATACTTTATTTACGTTTATAAATGTATTTGTTGCCGCTGCGAAAATTTAACTAGGGCATGAAGTGACGCAACCAACGGGGCATGTCTGAAATACCGTCGGCGGTATTTAATTAAGCAGGATATATCACTTCTGTACTCTTAACTGAACCTAGACTTTAACTAGCGTAACCATCGAAGGGGATGTCTGACGTGGTGATAAATTCCATTTAATGTATCACTCTCGCTCGATACGCAACTTCTCCATAGTTACGTCAATATAAGAAAATTGTACATATATTTAATTTATAATCGCTATGGCAACAATTCACAAATCGCCATGCTAATTATTATTTTCAATTTTTATAATAAAATAATTAGTTTTTACATTTTCTAATAAATTAATTAATAATTAATATTTCCATTTTTCAATTAGAGAAATAAAACTGACTGAAAAGTTACTTCGTTAAATATTTACGGTTATCGAATATAGTTATTTTCGAATAAAAATATGAAACGAAATGCAATATAGGAAATTAGATTTTTATATCTGCAAGCCGCGTTTCCATCTCCCACACGTAAAATTCTTTTCCTTTTTTTTTACGTCTCGAGATCGTTTCAGTTTTATGGCTCCCCCGTTCAAAACCAAAAACTTTTGCTCGCTCACTCATTCATTCCACTTAAAACAGATCGATACATCCATTAGTAAATATATATGCAACGAGAAGACGTTAACAATTTCTTGTAAACACAATTTTTTTTTTTTTTACAACTTTCGCTGCATCTGTAATAACACTCACCCCGCATTGTTTCCGGCTGTGAGCGATCAGCTCTGATATTCAGATCAATGTCGCATTCAGATTTTCGCGTCAAGGACGAGTTTAGTAATAACAATACCGATCATTATTTCTTTCCCTTTAATTAACGAGCGATTAACCCGGATCACATAATTTATTTATACGCTAAACGATCACGATTTTACTCTAAATAAATAAAGGAGATTACTAGTTACTTAATTTGAGGTTTACGATCACATGTGTTTTAGTTAATATTCTAAGATTGAGTGTGCGAGATTTATTTACTTTTCTTGGCTATCACATCGTTGATTTACGCTATTTATTTAATTTAATTTTGAGGGGGTGATTCTTGTTTATTTGAAAAAAAAAATAAAAATGGTTTGACACTTTTTCTTTTATTGTTATTAGTGGAGCTGATGGAATTACGAGCGAATGTAGATGGCAGTGGATTACGGTATAATATTCTCTCGTGTTTCGGCTCGAAGGTTCGGCACTCGACTGCAGGCCGAGGTCAGTCTTGCTCGCAGGAGGTAGTCCTGCCGCTCGCGGGGGTGACGTTCGCAAGATCGATGGTCGGGATGTGCGCAGGTCCGCAGCGAACCCTAAACACCCCTGCATCTCTCTGCAGCCCTGCACGACTGTATGAATGCTAATTGCTGATGGCAGACGTGCCTCTGTGTGGAAGAGTGCGATCGTGTTACCTCTCGAAAGGGATTATCTGCGATGTGCAGTTTATGAAATTACCGAAAGGGATTAATGATGATGATGATGATGATGATGATAAGGTTCCTTTCAAGAGTCCGAAGAACCTCTCTTCGAGATAGGTCCATCCACTCGTTTGATCTAGCTCGTTCGGGTTTTAGAAGATCTTCTCTATTTCTGCAGAGGGACTGAAAACTCCCGTATTTAATGTTACCTTCGAGGTTCACCTGATTCCCAAGTAGACCTTTCTCTCCATAGTCGGAGCAGTCTAATTCCATTAGCATTTGTAAATGCTACTACATCAATGGCTCGGATTACGCGGGTTGCGTTTAACATGCAAATTGTATACGACTACTGGTTTAACATAAGCTTTTGTCTAATGCACTCCAAAAATACACGTTATAATCCGCGTCGCATTGAAGCTCAGATGCTGTAACGGAATATCGGGATTCCTCGCACGGATGCCTCCAAGAAAAACGGAAAGCCACCCCTTCTCTCGCATCCAATATGATGAGCCTTTTCCACAGGCTCCAACAGTTCTTTACAGAAACATCTCTATCACTTCAACAACCCCATACAAAAAAAAACTAATAAATGAACTACTCTATTCTTAAGTTTTCATTTATTATTTCAATAGAAATTTAAAATGTTGCCTTTTTTTTATTAGATCTATATTTATTTCCATTGCAGACGTACACCACGCAAAGATCAGCCCTCTCAATACAACGTCCATCCACCCTTGACTTTACGACTCGTTATTTATTGTTTCCTTTCCTTTTTTTACAATGATTACATCTAACCCGATTTTATACCCTTACCCTCAAAATGCTCCATACTTTATAGACGTTCTTCCTTATGTTATTCTTCCCTTCGCGCGAAAATAAAGTCAATACCATTGAAGATCTACATCTGGAACGAATAATATTTATATGAAAATTTATATGAACTTGTACCATCAAAATAGAGATTTTTCATTTAAAAAATCATACATATTACACGTCTGTCTAGTTTCAATTTAAATATAACGAACGTTAAAAGTAGATACGATTGTCGACGTTGCGCAAAACTCGCTTGAAGACGTAATGGCATGGACTTAATGAGTTCTGCGAGCAGCGGTATCTGCGTATTCAATGTCGAAAGTCGAAAACGTATTTAATAAACCATCAAGAAAATGCGACAATGCACGCAACGAACCGAGAAACATCGCATACATTTTCTCAATCTAATTTTAAATAAATATATAAATTTATTTAATAGTTGGAAATATCTTTAAAATAAAGTAAATCGGTAACAATTTTATTAAATAACAAAATTTTCCATTTGCATCCGATCGCATATTGAGATATCGCTCTTACAGAGTTGAACACGTCCAGTTACATAACTCGGTCTTAATTGCCGGCGCACGTAAATCCGGAGCGCGTTTAGCGCATAATAAATAACATTTAATTCAGGATTTACTTTAACTCTATGAACTTTACATATTTTTTTTTTTATAAATGTCGCAATAACTTTAACTAATGTTAAATGTCACCTCATTACGGTTTGTTTATAAGATTTAATTTTTAAATTATTTATAAGAAAAGTTATTTATTTTTTATAATATTCCATTTATTATGAATGATCTTAAAAATGAATAAATGTGAGGAATTCGTTTGCACGAAATTACGCAACGCAAATGTTTGAGTTTAAATTCGTAACTTTCCATGTTTCTCTTGTAAATATTACATCTCATTTTAATTCTGCTTTTCTTTTGAAATTATTAGAAACGTGTCGAATTTTTCGCATTTAACCGAAAGATTGAGTGCAAAACATTTTTAGATTAGAAACGTAAATATTTATGACTTTATATTTCGGATTTTCTGGAATCTTTCAGCAACTGCATTGATTTTGTTTGTAGGACGATTTATAATAATTATAGTTTCCGGTATTTTTGGTCCGAACTGGAGGATGAATAATGCAATGCGAATCATTAATGAGCCACGAAAATTTATCATCGCTGCAGGGGGATACGTGTGTGACGCAGGATCGTCCTGCGACTGCGGGATGATCTCAATCAGCGCCGAAAACATGATTCGCCTATTATATAGTTTATAGCTTTCGATCGAGCTGTTATTTTAATTCATTAAGCAATTATTGTTTTATGAAATTTCGATTGAATGAATGAATAATACCGAAACAGCAAATTGATTTCGACTGGATTTGCTTAATCGACCTTTTCAGTTCAATTGCAGCCGATTAAACGCGTACATATTTTATCGAAAATGTTTGCGATTTCCTACAGGTTTTGCATATTTTATTGCAACGTTTTATCAATAAATTAATTTAATTATTTATAAAAATTGTTGAGAAAGTCTTTAGAAATAACAGTTTCTCTAAATTATGGTAGAGATTTCAAGAATGCCATTCAGTCTCACCCCAAGCCGAGGAATGCAGCTGCCGACTTGAATAAAGAAAGCGGATGCCTGTTGGCGCCAAAAATAGGGACGGTGTCGTAACGGTCTGTTTGCACGTTTCAGTCCATCATTCCGCATAACTCGCTGCGCTTAGAAAAACGCGTAAGTTCGTTAAATATTAACTAAACCTTCACCGATTTCCACTCAATGAATTTTGTTTATAAAAATATCAATTGAAAATAGCAATTTCAAACGTTTGTTTGTAAAAGCATTCGATTTATTTCACATAAAGGTGTAACGTGTAAATCTATTATAATATTTGACCAATATTATTGATTGGCAAGAACAAAGGATTTTGCATCCGCTATTTATCTCTTGTTTAATAAATAATGCGGTTACGCATTTATGTGCGGTTGCAGTTATGTAATTCGGTTATTCAACAATTTTCCGAGTACTGCCGCTAATCATTTCTATTGTTTTAAAAATCGTACGAAAATTATTTAATCTTTCTCATTAATATGATGCAACAAAAATATATCCAATTTCAAAGTTGGTCAGCTAATATCAGTAAATTTGCATTCTGTAATGAGACTATTGATTCGTTTCGCAAAACTCTCCCCCAAAAAAGAAAAGAAAAAGTAAGGGACTCTCAGCGTCTTTTCATCCTCCGCACCGCTCGGACTGCTGCAGCCTTTTTTTATACTTTTCTTTTCTTTCTCTTCGCTCGAAATATTATTAAAACTTGTATTATTATTTTTTTTGTTCTTCTCTTCTTCGTGCCTCTTCGTCTGCTGCTGCTGCTGCGGAGGTCCGATCGATTGGTTTGGTTTTAGCTCGGCTCAGTTCCGTTTGGTTTGGTTTTGCATGCTTACTTGATATTTTCGTTTCAATAAGTCGTAGCTATTCAAATAGTCCCCTCCTCGCACAAGCCAGAACTCTTGCCCGCTTCAAGACTTTCACAAATGTCCTCAAGTGTTTCAATTCCTATTGAAGTTTGGTCCCCTTCGCTACGTCTCTTCCTCATTTCCTCTTTCTTCCAATATGTTCCACCAGATGACGAACGAAAAAAAATACTCTGTGTGTCGAGTTCACAAATTGCCAATTTCTTCGATCTACTTTATTCCTATTTTAATACTTTCATACTTGGAAGATTCACTCTCAAATCATTCCAAGATGTTTTATTATACTTAATGAAATCATCGAAGTTAACAGTTTCGAAAGCAATTTAACATTTTAACGTAAACTTTTCTTACTGTTTCATCCCTGCAATTTCGATGAGAGCTTCGGGTGAAATCAAATCATTGCGGAGATTTCGCAACAAACTTTCTTCCATCTGAAAACCGTTTTCACCACATCAAGAACATAGTGATAATCGCATTCCTTGTACGCTTAGACGGTTTCGGCAAGTGCAAAATTAATTGGTAAAGTTAATACAGGAGTTGTTAAAGTCACGTACGTGAACCAAAATTTACAATTTTCTAATTGTTATATAATTTTTCCAAAAGAATGTTAATACATGCTAACTATGGCATATTCCATAAAATGCTTATGTATACTGTAAAATACAGACTTTGCCGTTATGCAAATGCACAGATGCGAATGTGTATGTTGGAGAGACGCATCGTTTAACTTGGAAAGGTCAATCGATAAAACAACTTACACACAAACGAAGGGCCGGTTGGTGCTCGCTGCTCTGGAAATGGGATCGTCGGTATTTATGTGCTCTGATAGTTTAATACGGGACTATATATGAATATTTTCGCAATCTTAATGCGTTGCGTGAGGGGACGTTAAATAATTTTTATAGTCATTTTTCATTGTGCATTGCGTACGTTGGAGTTGGAGGAGGTGGAGGAGAAGAAGGCCACTCTCCGTCTGCTCCCGGGGAAAATCCATACTAGGTGGTAGAGACCTTGAACTTGCTGCTGCTGCTGCTACTGCTGCGAAGGTGCAAAAATAAAAAATGTATAAAAAAAGAAAGGTGGCCAGACGAAAATCTAGTTAAGAGAAACGAGCTGCAGAAAATAACGGCGCCGAATCGAAAAGGAAATTTCTATCTCGATAAGACTCCTGGGATTCTATAAATTTACTTCGGCTCAGAGGATCGAAAGAACGGGAAAGACGCACAAAAAATATACACTCATGTATATATTCAATCCTACCCTTCAATCTCTGCGTTTTTCTCCCATTTCATTTTTGTTTGTACATCAGGATAATCTTTCTTATTTTCTTCAATACAATTTCACTTAATTGAAGTAATTAATATTGTTATTATTATTAATTGATGTTTTTTCTTTCAGAATTATGCTTGAAGGATTAATGGAGAGGTTTCCGGGAAGGGAGACTCAAATTGAGATGCTCCATAATCTTCTTGGAGATGATGCGGCTGCGGATGCCATCTTCGTGCACGGTGGACCGAGCGTCGGGAAAACCAGCCTCGTGAAAGCTTTTCTTGAGGAAAATAAATTTAAGCACGCCGTAGCCAATCTAATTGAATGCTACACCACGAAGATCCTCCTGGAGACCATCCTCAACGAGCTCACGGGTCACAGGATCGATCCGACGGATCCGCAGCCCGTTGCCAAATGCGAGAACCTGATGGACTTCTTGAACAATCTCTCCAAATTTCAGCTGAAAAGAGCGGTGATCGTCTTGGATAAAGCCGAGCAGCTGAGGAACATGGACTTCAATCTTCTGCCGAGCTTCCTGAGGCTGCGCGAACTCAGCGGCATTCCGAGCATCTCCGTTATCCTTATCTCGGAGATCGTCTTTCAAAAATTCAACATCAAAGGCAACGTCGTCGATCCGATCAAAGTGCCGTTCCCGCAGTACAGCAAGGACGAGATCATCACCATCCTCACCATGGATTTTGATAGCTGCTCGAATCTGTTACAAGAGCACTACGAGGATACGCTCGGAGTGGACGAGAACTTTTACGTCAACTATCTGAACGTCTTCCTCTCGACGTTCTTTCGCGCCTGCAGAGATCTGTGCGAGCTTCGGTACATGGCGCGAATTAATTTCGTCAAGTACTGCGAACCGATTCACAGGAAGGACTGCAGCGCCGCGGACTCCATGGCTCTTTGGCGGCACATCGCGCCAACGCTGAAATCCTCGTTGGAAGTCCTGTACTTGAGGCTTTCCGGGCAGAGCGGAGCGCTCGCAGCGCAGGCACTCGAGCTGCCATTCTACGCCAAGTACTTGCTAATTGCCGCTTATCTGGCGAGCTACAATCCTGCGAAGGATGATAAAAGGCTGTTCATGAAGCACCACGGCAAGAAGGCGAAGACCATGAAGGACGTGAAGGCCAAGAGCAAAGTGTCCGAGCAACTCAGCACGCAGCTGGGACCGAAACCCTTTAGCTTTGACAGATTGCTCGCTATTTTCTATGCCATCCTCGACGATAAAGTCGGATTCAATAACAATCTGCTCGTGCAAGTTTCCAGTTTGGTCGAGCTGCAGCTGCTCACATCGCTCTCCGACAACTATAATCTCGACGGGCAAAAGTACAAATGCACCGTCAACTTCGAGTTTATACATGCCATCTCCAAAATGGTCGGCTTCAACATCAGGAAATATCTCTCAGATTTCAGTCATATCTAAACCATATTCTCACGTCAATATGTGCAGCAATCTACAAAATTCCATTAACTAAATCATATATAAATATCTGCATGTATTATTATGTTCAATTACTTGTATTAATTATGAAATAAACTATTAATTGAACGTGCATCTTTCCTTCATAAATCCTGAAACATGCAATGCATGAAAACGCTCGGCATTCCCCCAAAGCCAAAATTTGGGTCAAGTTTATTAATGTCATCGATTCATTCTCCTCCGGTTTTGATGATTGCGTTTTTTTTTTCAATCGCCGTTTCTTACGTCCCATCCAATACATTTCCTTCATTTTTCCCGCAACGAGAAATATCCTGTCGCCAAAGAAACAAAGCGGATGAAACTCGATAACAACATAATTGTTTCGTAAATAATAAAACGCTCTTCATCCACATCATCCTTAGTTGGCAATAATATAATAGCCTAAGGCCATCATTCATTATTAATGCAGATACCAAAAAAATACTGCCAAAAAATAATAATTCTGTTTTACGTGTACAGAGGAATGCAAATAAAGTGATGTAAAAGGGAATGAGCGAAATGTGCAATTTAAATTTTTTCCAACATACTTTCTGAACTCCAATCGAACGAAATAGTTGCACAACTATATCGATTGGAAACTACATTGCCGAATATTTTATGTATAAAAGTATAAATTTTGAATATTTTACAAGCTTTTTAGATATCATTTAAATCCATTGTAAATCGTGAAGACAATGTCTGTGAATTCGAAAAACACAATTATTAAATTGCAATTATCGCGGAGTGATAAATGCGAGGGTGGAGCAAATCGTATATTAAATTGGCGCACACATATATATTTTTTATGTTTTCTAAATGTCGGCGTATTTTTCTGCTCGTTATCACGCATTATATTTCAATTAAAAGCAGTCATAAATGGAGGCAACGAATGGGAACGGCAGATGAATGGCCGCAATGATCGAACAAAACGTTGTACTCTAAAAGAACAAGCGTGGGAGAGCTGTAATTAAAATACTTTTAAAAGCAACAATATTAAAGTACAGTTTTAAATTGGTTTGAAGTGGGAACATCTATTTGCTTTAAACGGTTTTAAAATAATGATTTTATTATTCTGTTACGTATCTTTAATACTAATAAAACGTTTCTTTGTGCAGTGATTAATAGCGGTGGATTAATATGTAAAATGTGTTTGCTTTGATTTACGTTGCTAACAAATGGATGAAATGCTTGCGGTGCAACTGCTAATGTGACGGTTCATCGGTGCTGCAGGGTGTAGGGAACACATAGTTTGGTGACATGAAAACGCTGTTGATTTTGTATGGGAAATGAATGGTGAACCGTCTAGTTGGGATAATGCGAGAACCGTGGGCATTGTAAATCCGGAGCGAAATAATTTGCTGCAACGCGCGATATTATTAATTAAACAATGCCGGACGCTGTTCGGGAAGTGCAAGAGTGAGAGAGGGAAGTTCTTATCGTGTGGAAAAGGGAATTTATTCGCCTGGTGCAACCCTGTTTTTGCGCTGATAACGCAAAACCAGGAATAATGATGATGGTCCAGATGCTGCTGCACTATTGCGCCTCCAAATCGACTCGATAACTTTCTTCGGTGTTTTATGAACCGTCGAAGAACTCTCTTTCTCCCTCTCGTCCGCCCTCGAGAATCCTGAAGAAGGGCGCACGATTAGAGAATGCCGTAATTCAGCCACTGTTCTGATGGAATGACCCCCTGGGGGGGATCGTTTTTCCGGAGGGAAATCACGGATCTTTAGACCCGAAAATTCGTCGGAATCTGCAGTCGGTCGCGCGGAGGAAACGTGCATTTAATTGGGTGGAAAACACCATGTACATAGTTCATAAAATGAGGCAAATATTGGAAATCGATTGGTGGATAGGGTGTACATATATAGACTAGGGAATAACATCCATACATTTTGCAGAGTTATATGGTAACAGCGTTATAGGAATTGCTCGTTGCCCCCAGGCTGTACTCATCCGGTTTGGTCAGGTGCACTTAACTCGATTACCTCTGCTCCAGATATTTGCTATTGTAACTATTATTAACTTATTTAAACCTATTACTTTTATTTATATTTATATAATTTGCTACTAAATTATTAAAAATATATTTAAATTAGCGCAACTTTAATTTCTAATTAAACCACAAGAGGGAGCCATTTTCAAAATTAAATTTAAGAAATAAGTTGGCAACTTTATTGGCGTGGGTACGCTATTTTTTTGTGGAAGGGGATCTCAGTCGACTTTCGGTAATATTTGCGTCGTCGTGCGTTTCCTTTTCGAATATTCTAAATTGTTGTGTAAATCATTCAAATCCAGTGAATTATCTCGTGGTGCCTGAATTCCAACATCGAAGAGCAAAATCCAATTAGAATACATCAATCAACAGTGAGTAATTTTAAAATAATGCTTTAGAAAATATTTACTTACATATTTGTCTTAATGAATGTTGTCATTATATCATTGACGACGATTAATTCAAAGTTGAAGTATTGCTTATAATTAAGTTGTTAATTAATTAGAAATTGGGACGCATTCAAAATGGTGAAGCGACGCCACTTTTTTCTTTGTTTTACGCAGTGTTTTTTTTGGCGAATTTTGTGGTGGGAGATGTTAGCAACAACACATTATTTTTGCAAACAAAAAACACCAGGTTAGGTTAATGTTGGCACGACCGTGGCGTCTCCAAGCCACAGTAGTACTTGTTTCCAACTTCAAATAACATCATTTCGATTACAAATTCTGGAAAATTATTGGATTTTCAACAGTTTTCAGTACAATAAAATTGTAAGTAATTAATAATATAATCTATTAATAATTGGATTCGAACTATTTCTCTGTGCATGTTTAAAAGTTGTTTTATAAAATTGTTACTTTTATTCGTTATATGGGTGCAAGGTATTATAAATACCAGGTCATTCTTTGCGTTTATCACGTCCGCAGTGATACGTAAGGGATGGCAAGACCGTCTGTGCTAAAACCTTCTCGAGGTGCATCCGTTAAGGTGGTTGTTCGTATTCGAATATACGAGCAATCAACCGACAGATCACATCGGATCTAGGGGCTCGCGTTTCCCCGAAATTTCAATTTTTCTATCGCGACGGATGTCGTTAAGAAAAGTTTTGACCAAACTTAGTCTTACATTCTGTAGTGAAGTGTTTGTGTGTTATTTTGAAGACAAGTTTAAGGCTTCGGCTCTTGTTCTTCAACCGGTACTGATTGCAGTTAATTTAAATTCACGTTACTCAATTTGCTATAAATTTATATTAATAATATTAGAATCACGGGAGTGATAAATTTCCGGGAGTTTAGTGCGTATTTTTGCTATATAATCGCGAGTGTTCGTGAGTGAGTGCCAACAACGAGATGGCAGAGATGTAGGTGATGGCTGAGATGGAGAGATCAGATGATGGTGATGAATACATCGAAGTAGTAAGTGATTTTATACCACACGGGATTCACAACAAGCCCTCCCACCTCAACATAAATATATTTCTCATTTAATATCAGCTTTTTCAATCTTTTAATTATTACTGCGCTTATTCAAATTTATTAATTTTGCATACATTTCTTAAATTCATTTCATTTGTTTTTAAGTTTTTTTACATTTTTAGTTATTACTGCGCCTATTCAAATTTATTAATTATTTGATTTCCTTTGTTCTTATCCGTAATACCGTTTTCTTTACTTACATAATGTGAGATGTTTTAGTTTAGGTTGCATTAAATTACTATTGATTTGGAGAAGATCTTAATATCATTTGCTTTACTCATTTAATTATTTGCACGTTTTCGCTAATTTTATTAGTTTCATAATTATGATGATTTTGTTAATTGATTTTTGCTCTACATATGTGTTATTTATATTGAAGTTGTAATGACTTCAATATACTTTATTCATTGTAGACTAAATCAAAATTGCTTAATTATTATTGTTTTGAAACATCGCTGCTCACCTAATTAATCAAAAATAACAAATGTTTTTAAAAATATTTCATGTTACGTCCTTCTTATTTTATTACTTAAAATATTATAGTTCAGGAAATTCTATAATTAGGGTAGGCCACCCTAAAGCTAATTAGATTTTTAACAGTTTTGGAAAGTTTCTCATATTTCCAAAATCTGTACATTGTATGTAAGTGTGTATCGTTTTTGGTATGAATGAAAGCGAGCTCGCAATTGTTTGTCTGTGTATGCATGTATGAGCAAAAGTGTTTCGATTTAGTATTTGATTTTGGATGATTTGAGTAATTGAACGTTGCTGCTGTTATGATTGTGCTGAGATGTCGATAGGTTTTTAGAAAATGTTAAATCTTCTTTAACATTTTGAATTTGTTTTTAGGTGCTTAATTAGAATTCTTGAACTATAATTAATTTAGTTTCATGTATTATTAATTTCTCAAAATTAATTAAACATTTGTTATTTCAGATCACACTTTCAAATTAATTTTTAATCGTTTATTATTTTGTTAATAATGGAAATTATCATATTGTATCAGTATGATCAATTTCTATTTATTAGCTTTTCATTATTAGATATTATTAATGTATTAATTTCAAATTTTCTCCAATGTCAATGGTGATTTTGTGTCGCCTCGCGATTAATAAGCATGAGTAGTTAGTGGCAAATCTAACGTATTTGTCGGCTTTTATATGTTTTTGCTTTCAGCTGGATCTAAATGGATCCACCGTGCCCGAAAATCACTTGAAAGTCGTGCAGAAAGAGACTTGTCTTTAGCAGTCTTAATTCAACAAGACTTGTTAGGAGACTCTCTCTGCACGATTATAGATTTGTATTAAATAGAGGATGTTTCAGTACCCTCGCCCATCCCCTTCGAGCTTATCTCGAGGTTTACTTAGTTTTTGATAATGAAATATCCCCGGGATCGTGAGATGGTTGCACACTTTCACGATCCACCCTCAGCCCTCCGTGTCTTCAATTCAATCGTTTATATTTGCATTAAGTTTGTTGTTAAAGTAACTTCAATTTTTCTTAAAGAAATCTTTAGTATTCGATTGGCATTTGGTTCCCTTCACTCCGCCCGTCCGCCGCGAGTCCCCCCTTAACTGTTGCTATGACTATTTTGGGGGTGCCGGTACTTCCGCAGACTAGTCAGTTTACTGACAGGGTCTCTGCCGGTCCCAACACCTTCCTTCATCCTCTAACCATTTGCCATTTCAATACTTTAGAATTCTCTTCGCTCGGGCGAAGTTTGCTATTAACTTCATTTGGACTTCCTGGTTAAGTTTAGGCATTTAGTATTTAGTATGGATCGAATGAGCTTTTGCTTGGCTCACGATTCACTCCAATTCATTTTTGTTGCTTTATATTATTTCGAGTGATTCTCCTATCCTATTTACTATATATGTCGTTTGTACTAATCCATGTCTGTGGGGATCTAACGTATCCTCACGTGTTTTTCTTTCAGCAGATAAAATTCACCTCTGGACTGTTGCGCTCGATCTGTTCATTTTTGCTGTGAATGTTCAGGTCTTGCTGCTGGGTCGGGCACTTCAGAGGTGGATCAAACAATAGAATTACACAGCAAAAACCATAAACAATAAATACTTAATAAGTTTTGCAATTGATTATCATAAATGTCCAATTAGGCAGTTAGGATAATATCATTGCCAGAGAACTAATTAATACAGTAGAGTGCAATTTACTATAATAGTTCGTTCTCTTTAGGTTTAGAATAGTTTTAGTTTTATTTGTAATGCGCCCATTTTGTCAATATTCCTCCTAGTTTTAAGTTTACACCCACTCACAAAAAAAACATACCTAATCCGAGGACTCTCCGTCCCCTCCAAGAATCGCGAGTCTCCGGTTCGACTTATCCCTATATTCCTTTCTATATCCTTATTGTGCCCCAAATTTTGAGGAATTAAATGGGTTGTAATTTATTTATAGTTGTAGATTGTTGTAAAGGCGTTCGGCAGCTGCTCAGAGTCTATAGAGTAGTCATAATATGATACAAATACAATTTCATAATGCCGGATTGCTAATGAACATGCACAATTAGTCTATATTGTGCTACATTGCATTACACATTGATGATATAGAAAAAATAATGTGAAAGAAAAAAAAATATGTTATAAAATATAGAAAATAACATGTGAAAATAACAAAACAAAAAATATATATAAAAAATATAAATATATATATATACAAAAGAAAGAAAAGAAATAATAACAATATTAAAAAATTATAAATATATATATTGAAAAATAAAAGAAAAGATAGAGACGAAAAAAAAAAACAGATATTCCTCTCCATTAATTAATATAATGATTTTATGTAATGCAATTAATATTGAATGTTATTATTGATGTATTTATTGTTTTATGTGTGTTCTGTTTCAGGTTTAATATAATTTTGTTGCATTTCATGTTGTCCTAATCATTGTATTCTCTGATTCAAGTTAGCTTAATTCTATTATTTTTGTTAGGTTACCTTTTAGGTCATAGCATTTCCTTTTATCCCAAACATCCCTTATTTTCTCTTCGGGTGTGCGGTTGCGCGTTCGTTTCCATTTGCTGTGAATGGAAACAACGGCTTCCACGTGGCCGCATGTCCAGGTGCAAAAGGTATATCATGTTTCTTTTGAAAATGATAACCAGGTATCATTTCAAGCGCAAGACAAAGCCTCTGAATTGATGCAATACCGTACGCATTTACCTTCACGGGGTTGCACCTGCTTTATACAGAAAATGCGGCGGATCTAAATGTTGAGTCATTCCAAATTGCAGACCTTTACAGTAGCTACGCCACTGGCATCGTTCTAAATAAAGGTGTGTTTGCTGTTATTAAAATACCGGAAGCTATGTTTTTTTTAATCACCTCATATTTTTTTTCGTTCCTCGTTTGTCTCATATTTTCACAGTTTTCGTTTTTCACATCGAGTAACTTCATTAGTTCGTTCCAACGTTCATCCTAATGAAATTGCCGCTAAAATTGACGCTCTATTGGGCTCCGGCCACGTGCACGTAATCCCTATGAACTTTGTCCTCCACAAAACAACCCATGCTTACAAAATCTAATCCTTGTTTTTTTTTATTATTATTTATAATGTATATTTTTATATAATTATATGTGAATTTATTATTTCATATTTTACGTTTATAAAGAAGATTTTGCTGTAAATTCTCGGAAACCATTAACATTTTACGAGAATCTATTATTTTGCAAAGATTTCCCTGACGATCGTATCGTGCACTTTTAATGAAACAAATTGGATATTTCCGCAGTTACGAAATGTGCGGAATTGCGAAGTTCAGTTGTCGAAAGAAGGAATAATCTCAAACAAAAGACATGCGAAAACTTTACGGTTTTGCACCCTTGGGGTGGCCGGGGCGAGAAAGCGAGAAGTTTAATGTTCGGCTTTTTATTGCCACCCGTTCGGCTAATTAAAGTCATAAACTTCGGATCGGTGTGCGGCATTAAACGAGGGGAAAACCTCGCCTTTCCGCGTACTTTGATATGTAAACAAATCAGAATCCAAAATGCATGCAAACTTAATTCCGCCGCCTCAAGCGAAGACCATAGATTTCAACCCTCGCACAATCGCGGGAGAGGGCTTTTACTGCAGAAATGATTCAGTGCAATGAAACTTTCGGAGAAAAGGTGCAATCGTTTCCTTTACGAAAAATAAATCATTAAAAATTAATATTTGCATATAAATATATTATGCTTACTTAAAATTGAATCACGTTGGAACTGATCCAGATCTTTATTTGAATGAGAGCCTTATTTTTTGTAGTAAAGTTTATTAAAATGTATTTTCTTCTGTAAACAACCTCGAAGTTCGGAATCAATAGGGCATCAAAGTTAGTGCACTCCTCTGATCTAATATATTCAGCTTTTTATATTTGCATTAGAGAATAGACAAACATAATTAAAGAACATATTTATTATATATTAATATTATTAAAAAATCTAATTTTACAGTAGCGAAACGACTGTTAATTTGCACAAATTTGTATTATAATTAATAACTTGGACTTCTTTGTCTCAATGTTTGGCCATCTGTTTAATCACTGTTTCGTACTTCACGATTCGAAAATCAAGCGCGACAATTAAACTTCAGAGTTGCAGACACCTTAATGCCATTGTTGAACTGTTATGTAACGTTGGCTTTCGCTCCAATTGGTATAATTACTCGAGGGAATTTGCAATTCTACGAATACGAATTCCTAAGTTATATCATAAGTGATCTCAATTCCGCACTTTTATATTTAATATATACATTAATTAATTTAATTAATCATTATTTCTTTATTATTAATTACGTTTGTATTGCATATTGTAAAATCCTAAATTTAGAACTGTGTGTATTTCTTGTATTCGCAGAAGCAAGTAAACTGTCTTCTTGGATAGTTTGACATGGACTGAAGGGAATTACGCGGAGAAGCGGTGGGCATTACATCCTCATTTACATGATTTTATTAACGTCCGTCACATTTCGCTCACTGCAACAAAACAACATTTCTAACTCCCTCGCTCATAAATCCAAAACTCCGTATTTTAACTTCATTCCTCGCATATAAAAATATACAAATGCAACATTGTTGAAACTAGAAATACTTCAATTTCAAGATAATTACATAAAACCTATTTAATAGTTTTAGCATGTTTCTTATATTATGTAATCATTGATCCACGTTTATTGTGCTGTGCTAATGAATTCTCTGATTATAGAATTTCAATAAATTATTTTGATTAAATTGGAAACAAATTTTAAAACGTATTTATAATTGAATTATTTGAAATATTTTTCAAATTTAATTAGAATTGCATCAGTTGGATTTCTGTAACGGAGTTTAGCAAAAGTTTACTTTTCCTAATGGTTTTAATTAAATTCGACAATCGAACAATTTGGATCGCATTTCGTTGCTTGTGAAAGACAAACCCAAATATTTGCATCTGCTCCGTACGTAGAGGAAAATCGGTTGAATTTTTTTCAGTTTAAGTGAAGTAATTATTGATGAGGAGGGTGTCACTATCGGAACGTGAATCTGGAAGGGTTCTCTCGTTCGCTCGATCCACACGAGAAGCTGAGAAGTGTTGATAGCGAAATTATGTCATTAGGACATTCCCGGTTTTGAACGGCCGCCGCCTCCGCAGCCGCCCCCGATCGATTGCCTCATTGTTCCTAGGCTCGGAGCGCGCGGCCTCAAATAGACGAGAATTATTCGAAAACCCTCGTCGCGCGTTGACGATGTTGCAATGCCCACCTTTTAACGTAAACATAACGTCTCCCCTAAATTGGAGGCGACATCCGACGACCCACCGCCCCTAAGTTGGATTATACAAAAATGTATAATTCAGAATGGGAGGGAGTGAGTGGATGTTGTAAGATAAGCGCGGACCTGGAACGATTATTAAGTTTGAAACTAAGTTGGTAGAAGGTGAGGGCGCGAACGAGGGTGTGGAGCGGTGCGGTTCGTTCGCCCGCAAATGTGACGCGCTGTTTGCGCCCCAATTCCGTAACGAAATCTCTAATGCTGAGTACACACATAATAATGCAATATCAAAGGACAAATCTGCGGTGCGGGAATTTACCGAAAGTCAAATATGTTTGCCCGAATACTTTGCCGTCGTCCCAAATCGCTTTCACGAAACTCCCCCGTACTAAATCCTACCTTCCACTGCTTTTTTTTACCTCTCGCCTTGTTTGTTACAGCACAGTTTATACACAGTACACTGCATAAACGTTAGTCGCACTATACTAAAATGAAGCAGATAAATATCTGAATTGTATGTACATATAGTTGTAGATTTACGTAACTTACATACAATTTATTTTACTCAATATTAAATATAATTAAATTAATTACAATAATTTTATTAAAAAAATATAAATAACTTCAATGTGGTCAGTCATATCTCATACGTCCAATTCAAACCATTACATTATATTCTCTACCCATAGACGTGTCACGAGCACGCTTATAGTCATTAATCCAGTCCAAGGCTTTATCCTCATTACCGCAGCTAAAACTAGTTCTTGCACTGTTAAAGTACCATCATTTACTCCAGTCTCTGGAAATCACTGCAATATTTATTACATTTTTCTTTAAATTTTATCTGCTCGAAAACCCATTATATTCCCTTACGAGATTTAAAATTGTATGAAAGTGAAATTTGCCCCAATACTGAATTTACGATTCAGGGAAATATTGCATAATGCATGGTTTGAGTAAGCGACAAATTGTGCGGTTAATTGGGTTAAGTGGACTGTACATAATACAACCCGGCGAATCCACCAATTTATCGGAGAATCTACTATGAGAGGAACAAGAATATATCAAGAAACAAATAGTGAATACAATGTTTATTTTTAGCTATATCTTCAATCGGTTTTTAATTCAGACGCGGATTAAGGTTTTGCTTTTGTTGAGTCGATTATTTGGTGATTATTAGCTGAAGCCTATTAGAAAGAAAAAGCAAAATACATTTAGAATTTTTTTTGATAAATATTAATTTTATTAATATAGACTAAATTTAATTATGTTAAAGTGCTATCAAATTATCCAAGGACTTAAATATATAAAATTCCCTTTATCAATCGTGCAGATAAATAATGTTACATCAACATTTTTAAGAAAACAGTAATTAAATTGATTACATATTTTATTTTTATATATTCGCGTTACATTTTCTTACAAAAATTACATTTTTGCGGAAAGGGGGAAAAAATTTAGTTTTTAGCATTCGCTTCGCACCCCAGCAATAAATCTTCATAAACGCGCTTGAAAGAAATACAGTTTTTTTTCCTGAAATTAGTGTTCTCTCATCTGCAAATGTAACAACTGTTATCTGGGTTTATGTTGTTACATCTGTTCAACACTTGCTTAAGATATTACCAGAGTTAATTGAGTATTTCTTTATGGAAACATTATTCATTAATTATGAAAGGAAAATTAATCTATTTAGATTTGAATTTGAATCACAAAATTAATTATTTCAAATTGATTAATTAATAACTATATCGCAATTTTTATATTCGATTATCAAACATTATTCTTACATTAAGAAGTAATTAGAGTAGAAAATACAATATTTAATGAAGGAAAACAACGATGTTGACGTGATGGAATTTGATATCGCGAAATTGCATTACGTACACATTGTAATAATCGATTGATTTTGGTGTCGGGCCGCGGCTTGCGTCACAGCAGAGAGTTAATATATATATATATATATGAAATTCAATTTTGCAGCGAATCGAAATCGAAATTAATTTCGTTTCGGTCACCGAAATCCTTCAGCAAATATTTTACTTTTACCTATTGGACGCATTTAATTGGATGATAAAAAAATGGATACACTATTGAATTACATAACAATTTTGTGGACGGGGAGAGTCAATAAATTATCACAATTTATTTATTAGTCGTTCATTTTAATTAAATTATTTACAACGCATCGAGGAAATCTGTTAATGTACAATAAAAATATTTATATATAATTAAAAAGAAATATAATATATCTATAAAATCTATCATTTACAAATTATTGTTATATCTTCTTCATTGAGCTTCGTGGAAGCAGGAATTGCACCTTGCTAGCAAGAACATAAAATAAAAAATCAATCATAAACTTAAACTATTTCGAAATTATATAAGTAATCATATGTTATTTATTCTTGGTTTGCGATAAAATTATAATTTTATCTTATTTATATACACTAATATATAATCTCAATAAAAAATACAGATTTTTTGAACAAACATTTTAAATTTTACTTAAACAGTAATTCTTAACAAAATCAATACTTTTTTTTGTAATTTTTATTTACGTAAATGATTTAATCAATGAATTTTATTGATGAATGGGAAATGCAGATAACAACATTAATCTAACTTAACGTAGTAAATGAATCGAATTATTTTTTTTATACACACATAGTTTATAATTATTTTGTTATTTCTAACAAATAAAGTGTAAACTAATTATAATATTAAAAAATAATAATTTATCATTTACTAACACTTCGGACTAGGGTGGAGTGCAACAAAGACTTATTTACATCACACACGAAACAATTTAACAAAAATGTATATTACACTCAACAAATGTGAAATTGCATCTTGGTTATTTATTTATTTATTTCATTTTTATTTTGGACGAGCGAAAGGCACGCCAAGTGAGTGGAGATGAGAGACAAGACTGAATTATTTACAGAGCGATCTCGTAAAGTTAAATTAAATTAAAATCACAGCACGAAACGTAATCCTATATATAATCTTACTACATATTGTTTTGTTTTCTGTACACATTCTACCACTTATATAATATATTCTCTGTCTATCTTTTATTCACTTTTCATTTCGAATTAAAGCTGCGTCTTGCGATTGCCATAATTTTTTTCGGGAATCTTCCTCGTCTTCTCATCGGGGACAGAACTTGAATTGGGGGAATAAAAAGCAGTGCAACGATAGAAATCTGTAAAAGAGAAGAGAAAGATTAAAAAAATATATATATGTGTATAGGAGAAATTGCGAAATAATAAAGTGCGCTGCTTCGTGTTTTATGTGCGAGCAAACAAAGGGCGTTATTGTTTTGCTCCGTCTTTAGTTTTGCGAAAATTGCAAACTTCCCGAAACGGCGATACCTGCTGATAAGTTTTATAAGTGGAAATGCGCTTCCGTTAAGACATCAAGCAGCTCGTAAACTCGCGCAATGCATAAACTAAAATAACAAATATTTACAAAGCTTTATGTTCAGTTTATAGTTGAAACTTAATTACTGAACTGATAGATTTTTTAAGTAAAAATAGTCGATATTGTAAATTTGTCAAAGAGGATGCATCAAATGTTGCTTTTGGCCGAAAAGCACGTTTCGAAGGGCCAAAAGCAATGGTTGAATAGGAATTAAGGTTGTTTGATCAGCATAGTGCAGGGATACAAAAGGGATGAATGTTTGGGTTTAGTAAATGTCAAAGGATAATAGATTCTAAAGATGGACACTTACTGTGATGGATCGAGCAAGACTGTCTAACTTTAAGGGAATTATTGTGGTGATTGAAATATTTTTGTTGGATTGATGAGAAATTGTAAAATATTGCTTACCGATTGGGATCGTATTTGACATCGAATCCTTCGATTTTAACGACGTTCCACTCGTCCTTGTTGTTCGAGTAGCTGAACGAAATCTGGAATCAGAGAAAGAAATTACGAAATCAGCAAGTTTCGAGTCGGAATAATTGAAAAGACCGCGGGGCATCTAACATGGAAAGGAGGATGAGGGGGTAGAGAAAAGATTCAGTTTCCTGCGGTCCTCCTCGTCCCCATTATATGCGGCGGCACCAATAAGTTGCACAGTTTTATGCGTTCTCCGCTGCAAATTCCCGTTCGGCCTCGTAAAACTTTCAACGGGGGGCGCAATTTGCATACAAATAATTATGTTATTTAAGTAAAAGCGGGATGAGGCGAAACGGGCGGACTGAAATACGGCCGCAATAACAGCAAGAAAATAAAAATGCAAAGACAGAGAAATGAAAACAAAACGATACACGTTTACGCTCTTAAGCGGTTCGGTTAATTTGATTGCATGTATATTTCCGTTGGATATTTCTCGTTTTCTGCCGGGATCATTTTGCCGTTCAATTTCGAACGCAGCTTGAGCGAAACAATTATTACCTGATCCTCGAGGATCTCGCGTCTGATGAACTTCATCGGCTCCAGGTGAGAATGGAATTGCTCCACGACAGTCAAAGGTTTCCTCAGGAGATGCTCTGCAAAAGCGAAAACGAACATTATAGCTAATCCAATCATCCAGCAGGCTTACCAAACAAACTCACCGATTATGTAACCCATGGTAACGTCATCGGGTAAACGGATTTTTTCTCCCGTGCTGATGAATTTACCGCCGCTGCAAATAAAATAAAATAAATGTGTAATTATATTTTCGTATGCGACAAGCTATTAAAAAAAGTATAAAAAATAAAACGTTTTCCATCGGACTTAAACAAGGTAATTTGCATGCGGAGCTCTATTTGCGAAATGAAAAAGCGGAAAACGCAATGGCCTTTTATTTCCAAGCACCGTGCAACGCGAATATAAATAACAAAAAAAAAATGATATAAAAGTGCACCATTTACCGACGTAATTGCCTTAAGCGTTTATTCAAATTACCTTCAAACATTCGAATTAAGTTTAAATTTCGTAATATTTGATTCTCACACTACCTCAACATTCCGTAAATTCTATTAAAATTCCAGCAACAAATCACTCAATTTTGTAATATTTATTAGTTTTAACTGTTTCGGCTAAACATCTTGAACGGCTTCGAAAAGTGTTATGGACGTCCATTTGCATGTAAAGTTTTCGCTCGAAGTTTACAAAAGGGCAATTTCCGCTTATCTTCTACGAAACTTTGCGAATGATACACTTTACGTAATTGTTTAAACGAAATAATATTTACTAATATAATATTTAAATTAATTATTATTATATATAATGAATATTATTGAAAAATGAATCATTTTATTCGAGTCCTGAAAATTGTAGAAAACAAAAGATATAAAATTTTTTATTTTCATAAATATATATTCAATTGTTTATATTAAAAAAAACAAATTGTTTCATTTAAACAAAATGTTTTGTTTTAATATTTATCAACGTCATGACAACGCAGGTGTTTCACATTAAAATAATTCTTATCTGGTTACGAAAACTTCCGAACGTTGCATAGCGGTTCTCAAACGTTAAATCAATCTACGAAAACTCGCGAGTCGCGATGCAGGTGTGCAATTTTAAACAAACATTTGCGCACAAAAGTAATAAAATAAATGAATCATAAAACATGTGCGTTTTATTACAAATTTCATCAATAAATAAATTAACAAAAAAAAAATTATATTTCATAAATATTTTTAATTTCCAATTATTGAAAATTGTCAATAAATTCATTAAGACAAAATTTAAAGTGTCTATTGAAATGTTTAATCATTAATAATAAATGAATTAAGAAAATTTATTTAAATTTAAAAATTTGATAGTAGAATCAATTGAAAATGTCTAATTTTTGTATCATTTGTAAAGGTGTCTTGTGACCGTTAAATTTCATCCCGAAATGTATTCACTCGTGTAACAAATTTGACGCGTGTCAAGAGGGACGGAAGAACCCTCCTCTTCATTCATCCATCCGTATATTCTTCGGATTCAAAGGCCATTGCGGTGCTCGAATGCAATTACCATATGCACACACACACATCTCCTACGTTTATTTATCTCCTTCCCAGTGTTATTCTTGTGGAAACGCCTCTGGGGATCAGAAATGTGAAATGGTCCGAAGCACCGCAAGAGCAGGTAGCTCTCGGAGATTACCAAACCGCAATTTAAATATCACAATATAAATCAAAATTGCTTCTTCCTCAGCAGACCCATCCACAGTTTAATATATCAAAAAAATACTTTTATGTTAAATTATTTTATTCTTAATATAGGACAAAAGTTCAAATTTATTTTTTTGTAAATTTAAGCAAATGGGTGCGAAAATACACGAAAATAACTGTGAACGAACGACCGGCTGAATTTAATTGTATTTCGTGCGAACTGGCAATTTTTCAGCGTGATTCATCGCTACGAGAATCCAATGTTAATAACGCTGTTCGCACAGTAATAATGTCTTAACTTAAGTCAACAAAATGATTTTTTGATTGCATCATCGCGTGAACGTTTAGAATATCTATTAACTTGTTCCTACTGTACTTAAATTTATTTACTACGAATTTACATAATTTTGATATGAATGTAGTTTATTTATTAAACTATAATGACTATTAAATAAAATCAATCGAAGAAAAGATCGATTTAAATTGCACCTTGAATCGAGTGAGTAAGGATAAAAAGTAAAAAGGTGAATGTTTTCTTCATGAGCGCGACACGCGACGAGCAGCAAGAATGCCGTGCTTTGCGTTCGGCCCTGACAGAATGCAAAATTCATTACTTGGAATAAATTTCACGTATGAATGAAGCACATGTACAACACTACACTCCAAATCCCCTTGAATACGTTTCAGAAATTCCCGTCAGCCGCCGTCGTTTCCATTCCGCTCTTTGTCTACTCTCTCGGAGCTTCACTTTCCATTCTCTTCTCCTATTTTTTCTATGCTGTTGTTCTTCGCTCTTTCCTCTCCATTTCTTTTTTAATTTTATTATTATTATTTTTTTAATATGAAACGAGCGCGGATCGAAAGGGGGCGAGCTTTTTTGTAATAAGACAGAGGAGTAGAGAGGATGGATGGTGCGAGTGAAAGATGCTTATCAACGCAACCCCATGCGAGAGATAATGATTGAGCTCCACGCAGACCACCTGCCTGAAGAAGGAGGAGGACCCTTTCGTACGAAAGAAGGAATCTTCGAGTGCACGTGTGTCCAATCTAAAACCCATCCCGCGTGTCAGGACCAATTTTCGACCAAATAATACGATTAATGACTTCTATTATATGCAGCATTCTATGCTTGATTTCCTCCTTTCTCTTTTTATATACATCTTCGTTGCATGAAATGAAAAGGAAACCAACTGCTCTTTTCGGAATCGGCTTATCCTCAACACACACAAAATTTGTGATTACATAAATCACTTCATTAAGCATAAAGATAAACTCATAATATAAATCATCATTAACAAATATTTATATTTTTTATTGAAAATTTTAAATATTACTTTAATATTAAACTTTAGAAATTAACGTTTAAATTAATTTATAATGAAGGAAGTGTTGTTTGCAACAAAGGACAAAATAACCGTTGTTTCCATTTCATATCTCCAGAGAGAATAATATTCGTTGATTTAATCTGAGAGATTTAGCATACAATGGGTTTAGCTTGTAAAATGTACAACAGTAAAGAATGAAATGCATTATGTAAAAATAATTCTATAAATTTCTTTTTTGAAATTAATAAATCAGGATAATTATTATAAATTGTTCGAATCATTAATTGCCGGGAAAGAGTAATTAGTGCCAGGTCAGTCATTTTTCTTGTGCTTTTTGGGAGACGTCCGCTGCGGTGGCGGCGGCAGAAGAAAAATGGGCCTCAAACTTTAATGGAGCCTTAATTCGTTAATTAAACGCGTCCGACGAGGATTGCTCTTTTACTCTTCCGCAACGCAACGCGAGTCTCTTAATCATTAACATCGGTAAATCAAAAATAATTTTCAGACGATTATTAAAAATTCTCATTCTACGCTTCCTCCTTCTTCGGTTCAGTTTCGCTCTTCCTTTTTCAGTAATAAACCGAGATAAATAATCTGCAACGAAACACGTTATTAACACGTCGACGAAACTGTGCCGTTATCAGCGCATCCCGAAACAGAAATTTATACGCTCCAATTCGGGCCGGAGCACAAAAGACCTGTAATCGTGCTTCATCCCCCCAGCACACACAGACACACCGAAAACCTCCGACAAACCAGCTTTTAACAATCTCCAATCCTCCTCCGACAGCTACCACAGATTCTTCTCTCTTTCCCTCCCAAAAACTCCAATCAGGGGAACCCTACACGCTCCTCCATTTCTTCTCTACTTCTTTTTCTGTTCGCAGCACAAGAATTCGACAAATCCCGTCCGTGTGCTCCTCTTAATTGACAGCTGATTAGATACGGCTCCGGCCACCATTAATCTATTAAGCGGTGATTCGATGCGCCTTCTCCTTCGCATCCCTTTGGTCACTCCATATGAAGTCCGAAAAATGCTTAAAATGTCGCCCAGATAAAAATTAACGAGACAAAAACGGCGCCGCGTGTAAACAGACCCAATTAGCGTGAGTACCTTTCCGAACCGCAAAGGAAAAGGTGGACTCGAGATGCACCGAAATCCGATCGAAATGTTTAATTAAAGTCCTAAAATGCTTCTTCGTCCCTCTTTATTAAGAGATACAAACGGCAATTAACTCTCCCCATCCATGCGAATCGAAGATAAGGGTCCAAGCTCATTACGCCCAAAATCGCGGTGCTAATTAGTGCAACGTTTTTTTTTTTTTTTAAATTATTTATTCATTCTGTAACTCGGGTAAATAAAATTGTTCTCTGACGGAAAATTTAATTAAAGTCCGCATTTTGCAATGAATGCAAACTTTCCTAAGCGAACAATAATTTAATTAAAAACTGTAGGTGCATGCAAAATTTTGCAATATCGCAGTTAATCCCATAGCAAAATTACAAAACTAATAATATTTCTTACACAATTGTTAATGAAAATTGTTTACAAATAAGCGCTTTGCTAATAAACGATTCGAGCAGTAATAAATCTGAAGACAAACTTTTCAGCCATTAATATATTTCGAAGATAATTTCGCCATGCAAAAGTTACCGCACACAAATAATTATTCCTCCGACGGCTTAATGGACTTTCCGAATACGAAGAAGATGAAGAAGAAAGGAAAGTGTGTACGCATTTCTCCAGTCGGTTGAGGGAATTCGGAGATTCCCCCTTCGCCGGAATTAGTATTCGAGTCGAGTAAAGTAGTACCAAGCGTATCATTTATTATTCCGGTTGTGTTAATTACGATTTTATTATAGTGGAAGACAATGAGACACGACTCGTTGCATTCGAAAATACGAGCCGTGTCTCTTTCGTCTGGGAAAAATAACTGTAATCAATGCGATGTTGTTTGGACACATTACCGAAATTAAAATCTTTACGATGACAATGCCAGACGTCGTATTGTCCTCTTGATAAATCGAATACCACCGCAGAAAAGATTCCATTTTTTTGCAGACTTTCATCGAGGAAAATCGTAATTTATTAGTTAATAAGAATATACTAAATATATCTTTAGATATATAGTGAAAAACGTCCTTCGATTAAATTCATTATTGTAATTGGTTATTTGTACAAGGATGCTTGAAAACAACCCATAAATTGAATTTTCCGTAATTTGTGGAATGCCCATCGAGATTACTTCAAACCCTTGTTAAAACCAAACACAACACTTATAAAATTAATTAAGCATAATTATTTTCTTATAAATTTTTCATATCTAAAATCTCCACAAAAAATCTAATGAAATTCTACTAATTATTTATTAATATGTAAATTAATCTTCATGTTACCTGCATTTAGATAATTATCAAAAAGCATAAATTTTAATCAATTCTGTTGGTTTTAAAATAAAACGAAATATTAAGAGAAAATAATAAATAAGGGGTAATATCTCAGGATTTAGACGGTCTATGATTATACAAATTACTGACTATTTGTACGATAAATCCTATAAAACTACTAAAACTACAAAAATTTTCCTTTATAATTAATGAATCTGCTTTGTCTAATTATAATTGAATAATTTACAAATCATAAATAATCTCTGAATTTTTTTGTGAATTTTCTTGAAAATCTCGACGGGATTATTAATTATAATATAAAGTGCTATTATTTAAATGAATGAATGGAACTATTATTACGAAAGTTGAAGTAGGGTAGAGACTAAGAAATGCCCCTAGACGAGTCCTAAATGCAAATTTGCTCTGTAATTTAATTTAATCTTAGGAAAATTAAGATTATTGATGCGTTTTTTATGTAAATCAAGCATAATATAATATTTGAATAATTGTATAATAAACAATTCATAATGATATACATATATAATTTTTTTTTTAAGTTTATAATTTTAAACTTAATTTATTTGTGTTATCATTAAATTAAATAAGAAAGTTTAACAAATTTTATAAATAAAAGTATAATATTTTTAAAGAAAATTAAATTTCTAAAGTTAATTAATTTTGATTCATAAAGATCCCAACAAATTATTGAGTAAGATTTGAAAGCTTTTTGTAAAGATTTTCGTTTTGTTTAAGAAAAGTAATTACGTTTGAAAATTGGCAATTAATTATATATAAAAAAAAAAACTAGCTGCAATTAAAAAGGCAATAAATTTAAATTGAAAAGGAAAATTGAGACGCGTTTCTGGTTTGAATACCATGTTTATATAAGCGATACAGGTGATTACGTTTTTAGTAGATCACATCAAGAGATTACTTGCTATCATTATTTGGGCCACGGATTTAATTATATCGGATTGAGCCATCGAAGAGCATTACCAAATTTTTGATTCATCATTTTATTTCTTTCTTTCTGTTAGTCGTAACTTGGTTATGGATACATCCACCGTGAAAGGAATATTTTGTACGTGTAAGAATGCGAAGCCTCCGTCCATCCATCCAGCAACCACACCTGCTCACCGCTTTATTAAATTATGCGAGCTTTAATAGCCATGAATATTAATTACACACGCACGCTAAGGACGGCCGAGATTCTCAAATACTGGAGCTATTAATGGGGGGGACCCCAAAAACAGGACTAATTAATAGTTCCGTGTAAAACCCGGCCTGTAAATACAAATCATAAACGTATTTGCTTTTCCTCCTGCTGTTTCTTTCTCCATCCTTTTCGGGCCCCAGTGCATCCATCCAAAAACGCCAATAATGGAAGCTTAAGGTCTAATTGAACTTGCAACGTATTTTACCATAATTATAACCAACTTTTAAATTTTTATATTATAACAAAGCAGTACAAAATATTGTTTGAAATTAGAGAAAATCTGAATAAAGTTAACTTTTAATTATTAGAAAAGTTCGGCTGCGGTTCTGGTTTCATTGTTTGTTCTGTGCCGACGACTGTTTGTTTTCGGGCTCCACCTCTTCGGCTCGGTTGGTCGGCTTTCAAGGTTTCTTCTTTTACTTTATTTTCGTTCCTCTTCTGTGACTTTCGAATTAGGGAGGACTTCTTGGGCCCCCGGTATTTCCTAATGAGCGGCCACCGAAAACGCTTAACGGCGGATTAAAAACAACGATCTGAATTGGTTTCGGAATTTTAACAGGGAAACATTCCGGCCTCTTCGCGTATTTATTTTTATTTTTTATTTATTTTTCACTTAATAATACAAAAGAAATGCACGCGTATGTAGACCGAAGGTCTTGAATTCAGACTTGGACTTACCTAGCGACCGGCATCATCTTGAGGGCGAGCGCTCGACTCAGACAGAAACCCGCACCACCTGTGGCGAACCAAAACTTGACTTTTTGCTGGAAACAGGAGAAAGAGAATACAAGAAGTAAAGTAGACGCAATTAGAAAATGTTTACTGCACACTCAAACCCACAGACTCAGGCACACACACACACACAAAGATTCACGCATGCACAGAGAAACACCGCAGGATGCACGTTCATCCTTTTCTCCTTTATTTCTTCCACATTTCTTATTCCTCCAGTTATTACGAACCATAACTCTTGTCGTTCGGATTACTCGGATTTATGGCTATAATCGGAATAAAAGTCTTCGGACCAGTAACTAATAACGGCCTTCGACGTACAGACTAATTGATACTCTAGCGACGCTTCGAATTTCAGGAGAAAAGAACAAAACTGCTGCAATTTCGTTTAATAGATTATGTGACTACTTTGTATGCAAATCGAGGATTACATAGAAAGAAAAAAAACTACTTTCCACTTAAAATTTCAATAAACTTAATAAATTAGATCATCGAAGCGCATACAAATTACGTAATACTCTTAAATATAAACTTTGCAAACAATTTTCTTCAATTCCTATACATTGTTGAATATCAAAAAGTCTATAATCCACGTAATCATAGCGATTATTTTAAAGTAATGTGGAAACCGTAAAATTAATATAATTATTACTAATTAAAACTCCGCATACACAAAGACCAAACTTCATCTATAATTACAGTCGAAAGTTTCGTAACTAATTATTAACCGCGCAGCCGAAGTTAGCACATCTCCAAGCAATTTGTTTAAACTATTTTTATTAATTAGTTTCGCTGTTACTGCTGCATTTTAATTTGTAACTAATTTAATTGAATCTGTTTATGATCGTGTCGTTTTTAATGGTTATTTAAAGAATTAATTTTCTTTAATCGTAGTTGAGGTCCTCCTCTTTGTAGTTTCCAATTAAGATAAAGCGAACTTTAGAAACCGATTAAACTAGGCTCCGAGCGCGTTCTCACACCGATCACGATTTGAGCTTCGAACAAGGAGCATTGTTTCATTTCATATTTGTCGGAGATTTGTTGCGCATTAATTACATGCATTTAACGCTCCGAGTATATGGACTGGTTCTATTTGTGGAGAGTTAACTGAAGAGTTTCTTGTACGTGGAATAGGAGAGATCGAGTCTAAGATATGGGCGAGCTGCGACAAGCATGTGACCAAACTGAGACGGGACCGTGTTAATCAGCTCAGTCTTCCTCTCATTAATGAAGTCCGATTTTTTGAAAGCCGGACCGTTTATCTGGGAGCTCTAATTAATGGATCAAAGACTGGTAGCGTTAATAGACGATGAGGACCATCGGTGGTCGGGTTTCGATATATAAACAAGACGGGTTCAATTTAAAAAATAAATAAAAATAAAAAGAAAACACTCGCATAACTCACGATAACGATTTTCTACGGTCCATTTATATATGCTCGTTATCCGGATCTCCGCTCCCAAAAAGAGAAAACTTGAAACGATCACATTTCTGGTCGAATTAATTGGATCAACACAAACATTGCCACATACACAAATAAAATATTTATATTTAAAGATTTTAAGAAAAACGTACAGTAGTTAACAATTAATCGATCGTGACTGGAACTTCTGTATCATAATTAATAGAAGAGAATGGTAAATTGCGTTTTCAGAAGATCAAAATGATATTTCTTAATAAACTTAATAAATTAAAGAAAAAGTAATGATTCTGAAAGATTGGAGAACTGTAAAAAGTGTATTTGAAAAAGGTGTAATTATTGGAGCAATCTAATGGTATACAATTTTAAGTACTACTATTTTTTATTTGTATTCGAACAGAATTGAGCTATTTCCTATTTCGTAACCGTTCTAATGGTCGGTGTTGCGTGCGCGTGGAGTAATTACGTGAAACCGAAGACTGGAAGAAGAAAAAAACGCCGAAAGTTCAGTAGTTCATTCGTGTGTGTTTATATATATATATATAGAGAGATGGAGCGTTGAACACGGGTAGGAATTAAGTGTGCTTAAAAATGGATGATTGGTGATATTGGAAAGGCGAGAGAGAGAGAATACAAGAAGTGTTGGGCGTGTGTTGTTCGAGAAAGATATATATATATTTCCGAGATTCGCCTCGTGAAACACACCTATATTCGTTGTATGAGGAATAAATAGGAGACGTCTTTCGCGCGAATCGTGACTGAAACACTTAAGCGCCTTTCTAATTTCTAATAAATATGATCGCCCTCGGACGGGTGGTATTAGGCGTGGTCGTGGCTCTTGCCCGACTTGAGAAGATCGGAGAACGAGAGAGCCGGAGAGAGGATATGCAGAAAAAGAATGCTACTAACTGCACCAGCGATCGCCCAGGTCAACTCCGTCAAGATTTACGGTGCCGTGCCGATCGTAAACTCGGCCGCAGGTTTCCTCCTGCTATCAGATAACAGGCACACTTAACTCGCGCTCCACGAAGATTAAGTTCCGCATGTTTAAATCTGAATAATGACCGCGAGTTTCGAAACACTCCGCTCATTTCAATTGCTTTTTAAACACGCTTGGAAGCTCTCCCATTAACATCTTTCTGTTATTATTATTATTGTTGTTGTTGTCCGCCGCAATTTACGGTGCAGGAAAATCATAAGCATTCCTTCGGCTTCGGATTGCAGATCCAGAAATTATGCGATGCTGCGAAACCCCGCAAACATTACTCAATAAGTGATGAATGTGTTCCGAAGAAGATTAATTCTATCCGACGAAACAGCAATATATCAAACGTGTAACACCTTAACATTCAGTTAATATCATCTGCAGAATATTTCAGTCTCCATCAACAAAAACCATAACATTTCTTAAATGATAAATGCAACATTACGTAAATACATTTTTTTTTTTCGTACACATATGAAACAGAATAATTTTATATTCCGTGTTTTTTTTTTTGCTCCATTCAACCCTGATGTAATCTCCACTCCGTCATTCATAGACGCCGCTTTCATTTCGCGCAAGTTTAACGAGACGTAATCTTTAAAACATAAGTCGCCGTCTGCGCCAGTTTTTTCTATCCTTTCCTTTTATTTTCCATTATTTACGAATATCGAGAAAAGCGCCGGTTTCTTAACTGTAAATTAACTGAAGAACGCATCTCAATATTATCAATAATTGATGTCCCAACCGGTCGAATTTAATTGGGGCGATATAAGGAAACTTGCATCAATTTTCTTATTAATTTATAATTATGCTGTGAAAACTACACCGATTTGGATTTGGCAAGATTAAGAAATTGCCGGTTGAAGGATGAAAAGAGTTTTGTTGGAAATGCTAATTTATTGGGGTGGATGGCTTTTGCGGGTAGAAGGAAGGATTAAACAGCAGAAGAAGAAGAAGTTAACAATTCAAACTTCGCCTTTAAAATCCCTCCCAAAAACTTTGCTCTATTCTCGCTAATGGAAAAGAATGCCGAAATGCGTGCATACGTAATTCCTTAATGGCTCTTTATTATAATCGAGGTCTGGAGCTCTCCGCGCGCGTAATTAAATATTAAAGCCATTCATCAGACGGGACGTAATTTATAATAGCATTGATAACAATGGGACGGCAAGTTTTTAACCGATGGAGGAACACACATCAATCATTGAAGCTTTTTATCCCCATTGAAACTATACGCCATCATCATTCAAACACTCACTCGCACACGAAATCCAGATGCGCTAACTCCTACATCATTTCCATTTATCTTCGTTTTTTTTTTTTTATTTGTCACGCAGCTTCAATCATTTAAGAACGCGCGCGTTTAATCCAATCTAATCCGGTAATTGGATGAACGGGTGCTGTTAATTCGTTAATTACAGCGAGGAGAGAGCGAAATACAGGGATGGGATTAATTTGATCCGTGTGGGTGTCGCTGGTCAATTGGCAATTTCGGTGATTCCGTTATGGAATTCAGTTTCATTTCATTTTTCTCGATGGTACTGCAACCATTCCCGTGTGAAATTCCAACATCCGCAGATGGTTTTAACCGAAATTGCGCGATTCACTTTCACGCTCCTCCGCGTACGACCGCAACGACCATTTGGTAATTTTAAACCGATTCACCGCGGCGATTTAATATCAACCCATTACGTTTCTACCATTGGGCACTTTTTTCTTTTCCATGCATCTTCTACCTAGAATCATTTTCCTGTGTAATTTCATCCCAAGATTTTTCTGGGTGGAGTCGCAGAGTTGAAGAGATCTTTGCTCCTTAGTTGGGAATTGATGGACGAGATGCAGCCAAGTGGAAAGGCTCCTCGGGCTGTGGTTGCTTGCTGCTGGCCAGGAAGCGAACCGAAGCACAAGCGGTGAAAGGCAGACACACACACCCATTAATACGTGCACATGCTACAGATACATACACTTATAGCATTTTTTTCCCCCTTTCGGATCAATGGAATCTAAGCTAACTAAATCTGCATCGATCGTAAACTGCTTTTCTAGGCCCCCAGTTTATTAATCGCGCACAATGCGCAAATACCGTGCTTGTTAGGCTTCTGATCTAGGCTATTAACCATAGCCGAAAGACCTCTCTCATCTCCATCCTCCATAAAACTGGAATTTCATTAGCGTTTTTCCAACTTTCGCCACTTTATTTGATTAAATCCTTCGGAAGCCGCACGGATTTCGATGATCTACGACGGCGATTAAATAAACTCCACTTTATTCCTTTCTTACTACATTCTAGTTTAATCGATATTTTCAATGCACTTATGACCACACATTTTAGCTTTCAACCTTTATTATTATTATTTCTGGTCCAGAGAATTTAGTAATTTAGTTTATTCTAATCCAGTAAAATCGAAGATAAAACTGCATTTCCATATATATAAATTGACGTACAGTTTTAGAAGCGAATCGCAAAGCTTCGCATATCCTTAATTATTGTACACGAACGCCGGAGGATTTATTTCCAGAAGGTGATTTAAAACGGCGCGTTTCTTCGTCGTTCTCAGTTTTCGAGGGAGCGTTTTATTCTGATTAAAAACTCCAGCAATCTGCATTCGAAGCACCATACATATACACACACACAAATATATTTCTGCAGACGTATCTCGTTCCAGCATTTGCATACCGCAACACAAAATAATACAAAAAGAAAGAAAAGAAAGGAATGGAAATGAAACAGCGATCAGAAATGCAGTCTTGCTCTTGGGTTTTGTCGAATTTAATTGGATTAAAAACGCATCTGATAGAGCGGATGCAGAAGGATTTATCGACGGTTACACCACCACCGCGTTTCTGAAATAATTAAATTAGCCCCGAAAAACAAAAAAACGGACGCTTCTCTCGTTTTCGAGAACGAGTTTCGCTTTCCGCATGAATATTTATATGCGAGGAGAAAGATAAAAGGAGCCTTGATGGCATTAAGACGTTTTTAAAGATGGAACTGTAACATCGCCTCCTTTATTATCTACCATCTTTCTGGGACTAAATTAATTGGGATTTTGTACGATTTTTCCATGCATACTAATCGCCTAATTAACACGGAAGATTAAAAGGGAATTTCTCTACCTCCTCTTTTTTTTTTATTATCTTATTATTCCGTCGTGTCCTTCTTTCTGCAATGGAAGAGATTCGGTCCGAGGACGGTAGGATGTGCGGTTTCGCGATTTGGATTTTAATTAAATTTCTAACGGCCAATTAAGGTCCGGCTCGCGCCGACGTTGCACTTCCGTTAATTCGCAATCATTTCCAGCGCAGAAATTCCATCAATACTTGATTAACTTTTATATTGATTTTGCTTCCAGTTTCCAGAAATTGCAAATTACATAAACATTACGATATTTCCATTCATACACTAATCATATTCATTCATTGCGCAAATGTAATTAAAGATTAGAACTACTTAATTAATAAATGTTATGCTTACCGAGACTTTATCTTTATTGGTGATTTCGAGAGGCGCCTGTATACTCGTTTTTCCCAAATACCAATCCTCCATCGGGCTGTAATCTCCCAAGAACCTGACGAGCCTAGGGACATTCACATAGTTGTCATCGTCGAAATGGCAGAACCATCTAGAACAGAAAAAAAAACTTAATGAGAAGCAGCTACGAAATGTTGTGGATCAGGCGCGCATTTCTCGAGTATATACATTTTCTCCGCAATCAATTACCATACTCGCTCCGTGTATATTCCACACACACACACACGATACGGACTCAATGTTCTGTCCGGTCATAAATTAAATAATATGTGGACCAATTCGATTTCGAAGTCAGGAAATGATTGATACCCGATCCGAATCCATTTCATTTGCATCTGCTGTCAGTTACGTTCCACCATTAAATCGTGTTAAGGCGAAGCCAGATGAAGAAGGAGCAACGAAAAAAAAAACAGATTTAGTAAAATATGTTCGACTTCGATGAGTGATTGATGCGATCTTTATCTCGCTTCGGACATTTAACCCATCATTAATAATCTAATGTTTACACGATGAATATTCATGCTGTCCGATATATATATTTATATAATATATACATTCTGCACTTTCTAATTGTTTCGTTTCTCCTTATGCCCATCGGCATATCGATCAATTGATTCGGGTTCAACGGTTCTCCAAATATATCCAGCAAGGTGTGATTAATACCTGATGAATTCATGCATGAAGCTTTCCTCTAATCCCCAATTGCTTACAGTTACCATTAACATTTGCACAAAGGCAGTATACTCCAATAATCAATAAGATATATATAAATAATGAGTTTTAAACTAAATTGTGGCAAAAAGAAAAGTTTGTAATCTAAAATTATTATGCAACCAAATTAGCATCAATTATGTAACGCCTGACACCAAACATTAAATGCGAAACGGAAGTTCGTCACGGATAATTGAAACTAATGGTCCAGACGCACACACACATTTTTTTTTCGTTCGTCAGACTCCTAATTCAATTTATTCCATCAGCACGGTTTCCGGTCGCACGTGCCCTTTTCCTTCATCTCATACATCGCGTAAATGCCAGCAACATTCTATTTGATCTTGCACGGAGCGCGTAACTCAAGCATTTTGGGGGATATTAAGAAAAGAACAAAGTTGAGAAGGAAGGAAGCCTTTCGTGCGCAACGCGTGTCGCATCCGCCGAACGATTTATTTACATAATAAAAAGATTTAAAGCTGCTTCCAGACAACTTAGTAGTCGCTTTGTGAGTGAGGTAACCACTTTGAAACTGAGCGAATGAATGCGAGGAAAAAAGTAATAAAAATAATAATCTCAGCTTGGATTGTCGTGGGTGGGTGTTAGTTTGGGATCGTGGAATGCAAATGGTATTAATTACATCCTCTTTTCTCGTGTTATTTTTTTCTAGTTAGCAAACAAACTGCTCTTTGGCTGTAGGCAAATTCGAATCCGTTCCGAGAGTTCAATGCTCGGATTAATATAATATGAAGGGATAAAAAATGTATAAAATAAATATCACCAGAAGCAAACTGGAGGGTTTCAATGAAGGAGACGAGCGAAACGAAAACAAGGATCGGCAATAAAGCGACGAGATGAACCTCCTCATGGATAAATAAAGAGCGCGTCTGTGTTTAAAGTGGAGCGCAATTAAGCCGCGGGAAATGATCGACGCTGCCCTTTTATACATTGGGGGCCTTCCTCTTTTATATATTTTTTATTTTTTTTAAATTTATTTTCATCTTCCTCCGCTTGTAATTAACGGCAGGCAATTAAATCGAAAACGGCGCGGTGTGCCACCGTGCGCATTGTAAAAGAATGAAACGAGACGAAGCGGGGAATCGTAAGTAACAAGGAGCGAGGACGAAAACGAGGTACAAACTGTAAATTAAGAAACTGGAATCGGTCCGTTCTCTCAACCTCCGCCTCTGAAGAAACAAGAAAATAATCGCCTTATTAATCTCCCGTGAGCTATATACAATTACACACGCAATCAAACCGGAGTGCCCAGATTATGGAGCCTAGGCACGTACTCTCCTTCACCTCCTCCTCCTCTTCAGCAGAAGAAAAAATGGATAAACTTGACCGTCAACAGGAAGTCAAGAATCATAATTCTGCATGACGATGTTGCAGCGAAATTTGAGCATCAATCAATCGGCGCGAGCCCCCCGAAAAGGAGAACCGGAAACTGTTGCTTGCGCTTTTCGTAATTGCATCAATTACAAGGCATTTTGCATTCCTTATTTTTGTCGCTCGCGAAGAGAACTCGTTTTCATCTTTCGCGACGCGCGTATCAACCGGGAGTTATGCAACGGCACGTTCGAAATATTATAATTCACCGCGGAATCTGTTTGCGCAATTACAGTAATTACAGCGTACGACGCGATCTCGTTTCGTTTCATTTTTGCCATCGCTGCGCTTTCGATGATGGCAAATGCATCGGGAGCAGGAAATGAAAGTCGTAGTAATACACTTCTTCGATAACCGGAAATCGAGTAATGATACAAAACGTGATTTGTTAAAGTAAAATTAAAAATTGCAAAGTGCAAAAATAAACGTGGAGCTTCGTTTTGCATATTTGCTCGCTGTTGGCTCTATCATAAAGTTGTAGAAGTTTCGGACGCTTTACCCATTTATATTTGCATGCTACAACTACCGCCGCAAAACGTGCAGTTGCTTTTATTGTCCTCTCGGAATGGGCATCCATTCTATGAGCACCATTAACTCTTTATCAACTTGTACCTCCATCATTTCCACAGTAAAATAAGATGTTTACAGCGAGCAATAAACACAAGAAAAAATTACGTAATACACATTTTCCAGTATCATCAAAGCGGAACAACAAAAAAATAAAATTAAAGAAGTAACGCATGTTCCGCTTCGATAAGTACGGATGACCATTTAATGCCATTATGGCATGCTTTTGCCTACACGTAAAGTAAAAAAGTAAACAACACACCGAAACCAATTACGCACGAATGCAAATTGCTGTTGCATTCCAAGTGATTGAACGTTAATCGAACGAGAAAAATTTCAATAAACTAGTTCATAATAATGATAAAAATCCTTTTTCTTAATACGAAAATTGTAATCGACGCAATTAATCGCTGAGAACAAGGGAAAAGTTCAAAGACAAATTACCAAGATTACAATAATAATTATTATAATTAACGTTGCATGGTAGTAATTATTATTGTAATAACGATAACACATGTTTCGAGTTTGAATGAGATCACCTGCACAGATTATTAAGAAAAGGAATTTTTATTATTCTAATAAATTAATTAAAAGTTTAAAAATACTGAAGCTGCACAAAATTGTTTTATGATATTTATTGATACAATGCTGACGTGTATATTGATTGCCGTTAGACTAATTGAATATTGCAACCGGTTCCCTTGAAGAGAGAATCGTGAAAAGGCTTGCCTCGAACCGAGGAGCATTTTTTTTTCGTTACTAAAGAAATAGTTCGTGCCTTACGTAAATACGTTTTGTAGATCACCACCAGATACGAGCGAGCATTCTAATTATGTTATTTTCATCGGTCGCAAAGTGTAAAGTTTCATTAACGTGTGTCTCTAATTACGTTAAGCAAGAACGACAAAATGTAACAGGATTATCGCAATATTTAGATTCACTGTTACAGTTTTAATCAATATCAGTGTTGAATTTTGCCTTCAATTTAACCGTGATTATATGACTATGTATTTCGCAATTTGCAATGCCTTTCATTAATTTGCCCAAATTGCAGCGATTTGCCTATTGAAGTCAATTACGCAATTGAACGAAACACGTCTAGACGCATAAGAAGTTTGGACTCACAATTGATTGATATAATTTTTAGAATAATCCTTCAGATTTCTCATATGAATGAATGGTGCAACGGTTAATAGGGGGGGAAGCCCCGTCGCACGAATCCATAATTCAAGACGGAACTGAAATATGCTCACTTCATACATCTGTTTATTAAGGAAGAGTCCTCGAGAATGAGATGAAGAATCGCCGCTTCGGCTCTTATCTGGAAACTGTATCGCAAAGCGAAGAGTCCTGTACCACCATCTTTCGTGCTTCATTAACTTCGACTAATTGCACGAGGTGTCTTCATCTCACTTCTTCGAAAGATCCTCAAGATTAAACAGCAAGAATTCTCTGATCTGTAGGAATGCACAGATGATTTACAAGTATTGTGTAAATACTAATTGCATTCTTAACACTTTTTTAAAAAATATATTCAAAGATTAAGAAAGTTTAAGTATACAATATATTTTAACAATAGTTGCGAATATAAATCGAGCGATTACAGTCGGCTTGGCAAGAGTTCAAATACAGGCGAAGGTAATAAAAATGTCGAGCAATTCTCTCTTTCCACCAAAACCATTAGTTTTCTCCCTTTTTCACTGAAATATATTTCATTCAATTTGAACGCTCCAATCGAAATAACTTCAATCCATGTTTGTTACATAAAGTCTGAAGCTGAAGGAGATATTTAATAAGGAAACTAAGGTATGCGAATGGGTGCATATAGCAATTATTGAATAATAAAAAGAGGAATATGTTGGGTAATCATCTTCTGGAAATAATGAGGTTATTAAGCCGATAAGCATCGAATTCTGATGATAAGGCAACATAATAATATGCGAGTTATTAATGTATGCAAATGGTGCGTTGTCGCCGGGTGTAGTAAAAGGTGCAAAACCACCACCATCGGCAACAACAAGACCTGAGGGACGCGAATGTGTAATCTGTCGCGATCTACATGCATAATTTAGCACCTTTCGAGGTGTCGGAGGACTGCAAAAAAACGAGTAATAACACCGCCGACAAAACGGTCGAAATTGGAGTAAAGTATAGTCATTGCAGGAGTAACAAAATTCGAAATCCAGAGGATGTTATAAATAGGAGAAGCACTGCCGTTGATCCCGGATTAAACTCTAATTTTACGGGCTACGGTAAATAAATTTACATCTGAGTTAAACGGAGGAAACGTCAATTACAATTGTGACCGTTTAATAATGCGTGCACGACACAATGGCAATTGCCGCTTTCGGTTCTTTCAGCTCGCACCAAACCGCATCGAAAGAGAACAATAACAAAAAAATATATGGAGAGAGCAAAGTGGAACATTTGTTGGAGTTGATTGGCATCAATTGGACACAACTAAAACCTGCCCTAACATCGTTAGCTGAAGTGCACATTTTTAGTTTAAATTTAATTTATTTGGTTTATGCTTGCGATGTAATAAATTTAAATAATTTATGGAAAATTATACGTCGCACATAATATAATGTTTAGAATTCAATTAGGTGGATTAAACTATACTTTCGGTGTCGAATTATTATAATAAAATATCGGCTAATTAAAAATGAAATATCAGTCATCAAAGAGCCGCTTAGGGCCTATTTCCCCAACTAATGGAGCGGAAGGACGTCTTAATTAGACCGAAGAAGGAATACCTTGCGATCTGTGTGCAATCGGCACCTGTCACACATCCGCTCCTTCCTTCCTCCGAGTATTTACAAACACAAACTGCCATCAAAGTTGATCCTTTGAGACTTGGCACGGATTAATTTTAAATTGCGACGCTCGTCGCAGACGCCGACGAAATTAGATTCGCCCTTTTACCATAAGTTCATCTCTTCATCGTCCAGGCAAAAATAAACTTGTGCACCTACAATTTCATCATCGTTTCAGACACAAAAAAAGAGTAAAGATATTTTCATTCTCAATTGATGCACATCATAGCAGATGCGCCAGTTTACCAAAAACTCATGCATTGTTAATTACCATCAATTTAAGCAAACAAACGCGCTTTCCGCTCAATTTTAATATGACTCATGAATCCCGAAATTGCGCATCAAGTCCCATGAATATATGGATCTGAAGAATTCGTTAGCAGCATCAAATATGCATATCTAACGTAAAATACACTTTTAACCGACTTAAAAGTTACAACGATATTTGAGGAAATTCATAAACTTAAAATGTGTATCAATATAAAACCTAAAACCCGTATCTTCTGCGTTCGCAATTTTCTTTTCATGGCTTCGAGGAACGACGTTCTCTCCAGATTTCCTCCGATCCCAAACAATGGGAACGTAGCGCAGAAAAACGAGAAGCGTTTCGCATTGTTCGAGGAGTCCGAAGAATGCCAGGAAGTGGAAAACGAAGCGGAAACGTTGAAGCATTATTTCAGCCACGCACAAAGGAAAAAAAAACTGTAACTTCCAAATCATCCTCCTCCTTCATCCTGATTACCGTCAGCCCTCAATTTCGACATGACCCAACCTAGTAATTAGACAACTCGTTACGCAACTCTGCCCCAAAAATAACAGAGATTACACCGCGTTTAATTGAGTCCTTTAATTTATTTACGTTCTTCATGTACACTTTATCTCTCCTCTCGTTTATTTTTTTATCTACACTCGAATTGATTTTAAATTAGTTTCATTTTGGAAACGAGACGAGAGCTGCCGTTAATTTGAAAGTAGGTTGGTTTTGGTCGATTAAAAAAAAAATGTGGAGAACGAGAAGGAGAAAAGGCAACAAACACATTAGATATAATCTCTTTCGTAATTAAACAAGAAAAAATGTGAAAGAATAATGTTATTAATGGGCTTTATGTAAACGTAACGCGAATAATAAAGTCGTCGTTCAAGAAATCTTACTAAATAAATACAGAATAAATAAATGTATTTGAAAAATGAAATGATTGCATAAAACTTATGGTGATTAGATTACTGCATTTCAATGAATGCTGATCGACGTTTTTACGCTGGAAAGAGAAAAGTTTCGCTGATCCAAGGAAATTTGAATATAATTTAATTCTCAAAGTGAGACATTTGTTTCCCGCTGTAATTAGATTCCTGCTACTTCTTTTCGCAATTGATTTCGAGCAAATTGGTTTCATTTGGTGGAAACTTAAGAAGGGTCATTAATAAGCGAGAAGAAAGAAACGGAATGGATGGAAGAGAAAAATTTAATTGCTCTTCCGTCATCTCCAGTAGCCGGAAAAAAAGAAAGAAATAAAGTCCGTCGACCGTGATTTCTGCAACTTTTAATAATGATAAATAAGTGATGTGGAGTGGATCGATTCTAATTAAAATCCACAATTCAAACAGATGTTCGAACTCTGATTATGTTTGTTTAGAGATGCGCGGCAATGGTAAGGTAAATACTGCTGCAGACGATGATGATTCTTTTTCTTCGCGGTATTCTTTTCCGTTTGCCGATTGCCATCTGCCAACATCTTCGAACCTCTTCGCCTGTGTTTATTCAAACTCGCACACGCAGCGCGTATTATTTTACATGCGCATTTTATATTTGGAAAATAAAACTTAATGAAGATTTGTTGGCTTACTTTTTGCTGCTCTCTATAAAGGTGTCGAACTCGACGGACATCTTGCAGCAGAGGGCCTTGCGGCTGTGCGACGACGAGCAGTTGGTGTTGATCATGTGGCCATCTGCAACAAATCAAACAACTCTTAAAAACTCAAACTACAACAACAACAACAAACGGTGTAAGAAAACACTGCACAGTACATAAACCGAATTACAAGAGAGACGTAAATATATAAGGATGTTTGTTAGTTAGTTAGTTAGTTCGGGGATCGTTTTAAAGCCTATTAGTTGTTCCGAGATTTTGCGAGAATCCTTCGAGCGCTTAATTTAAATATCCTCCCTTGAGCAACTTTACGTTCTTTTTCTTCCCCTTTTGCTTGTCTCCGTCTGCAAACAATCCCCTTTTTTTCTGCCCCAAGTTCACACAACCTTTGCAGATTAATCCCGTTACACAGGAGAATCGCAACTTTATGAAATCGAATTTCCACAAAACTTTCTCCAAATACGCCCTTTTTTACATATCAAACATTACGAATTTTCCCAATCCAATGCATCGATTAATTATTAATAATCAGACCGATTCGTGCGCCAGATCAATCATCGTCGCCTGTTGCATAATCAATCGAGCAATTAATCGTCGGCCGATTGTTGAATTGACTGGCGTGCACGAAGAGACCAGGATGTGCACCTTTAATTACCATCGCGAAGGAAAATGTAAACAGATTTATCGTAAAAGAAATGCGGAATGTGTGTGCTCGGAACACTGGCGAAACGCGGATTATATAATAATATACGGTTATGCGATTTGCATTATTCAATAAAGCGTGTTCGGATGATAATAAATAATTTCCTCTCAATGAAAAACCGAAAAATAATAACAAATAAAAATACAGTTGCTACGCAATGATCGGAGCATTCTGGTTTGTAGTCAAGCGACGATTATTATTCAGAAGCAATTATTAATGGAATCCGTATCCATTTCAGTTCTACGTACAATGCGGTAATGGTGTTCGTTTAAAATGGTAATTAGCAATGTAAAACTTTTTACAAGTTCTGATGAGCCAAACAAATTAGTGTTTAGTTTCTAATATCTAACATTATTCTTATAGATTTCATCTTTATAATTAAATAATTGGTGTGGGAAAATGTATGGATCTTACGTAAAATCCGCTTCCTCACGAAAATTACGAAACTTTAAATTTAGCAATAATAAATAATTTCGAGGTGTTATTAAAATCTTTTTGCAAACGTTGTGCAAAGAAAAATCTATTTATTTCTTAAAATTCAATTCGAATATTATATTCTTTTTACAAATTAAAAATAATAAACATAAAAAGTGGAATATAAATATTATTATGCGCTCTCTGTATGCAACATGTGCGTTTAATGTAAGAAAAATAATTAAACTGGTCTGAAAAATATTATATTAAGTCGTTAAGAAACTTTTATTTGGACTGCTTATTCATTAATTTCTCGTTGCACCTGAGATGCGGGTTATGTGCAAGCGGATAAAAGGGAAGCAAATAATAATCGAAAAAGAGAAAAGTTTCTTGCACAGCTATAAATACCTATTAGCGGAGCGAACCCGCATCTTCGTAAGAGAATTACAGAACGTTAAAGAACTCCCCCGTTCATTAATTTTTCCGTCAATCTATAATTAGTGTGTTTATTTAAAAAAAATAATGTGGACAGTAAAATATGGAGTTTAATAACAGAATTTACTACCGAATAAAGTTCGATTAGCATAATTACGGGGTTTATGATGATTCGAGTGCATAAAACCGATATATTCGTTTTAAAACGTGGACCTATTTTTTTTTTCATTGATTTATCGCCGCAATTAGCGCGCTGCACCTTTAATTAGTAGTCGAAGCTTTTTTTATGAGCGGTGTAGATGGAGGAAGTTAAATAAAGGAAACGGCAAAATCATCGAATTTATTCTAATAAGATCGACGCTCCGGGATGAACTGTATCTTTCTTATTAGACTGTCTCGCTGCTTGTTTTGTGGCGCGTTAAAATGATGATGATGATGATGGACGAGGATGATGCTAGTTCGTATATAATCACATTTTCTGTTTCTTTCCTCTCGGTTAGCGGTAACAGTAAAAGTGCGGCGAAGATCGCGTTTTACGTCTCGTATAATTTTTAATTGGCTCGCATCCTGCCAGGTGATCCTGCCGCTGTCGCCGTCTATAAACGCAACGAGATCTTCGAACGAAACGCAACTTCCGGTTTTCGTATTCGAAGGCTCTTTACGGCGGCAAACGTTGCGGAACATCCCTTCGGTTAAAGCTGCAAAGTTTCGGTCTGCTGAGCATCGGACATTTGCATTTAACGCTCTCTTCAGAACAACAATACCCTACAGCAGCAACAACAACAACAACATCGAGACTGGATTGGCCTGAGTGCATTTATCGAAGGGGAAAGAAATAGAGTCTTGTTTGCTTATAGGTGTAATGACTGTTTACGTTTCCGGTTAAATTGACGCACACCGGACACCGGCGAATTTCCCCAAATTACATGCGCAACGAACTAAATCCACCCCCCAAAGCTTAATAAGCTGTTTATTATTTAAACGCGTTCCGTTCAGAAGGAAACTCTTCGCTCGTGCTGTTTTCCGATCAGATTCATCAACGTTTGCCGATCATTTGCATTCGTTAATTGCTATGGGGATTACTATGGCAACGCGGGAAGCCTCTAATAACATCACGTAGGTCTCTCGATTAGTTATAAATTGGACGAACGCGGTGTTAATAATAGGCAATAAAAATACACGTTAATATAAATTCAAACCAAATTCATCTTCGTACGAAAATTTGGATTCAACTCCTCTTTCCATGTAATAATCACCACCGCATATTTCGGTATCAAAGCGGAATCATAAAGCCACGATTTACGACCACGTCGGTCGAGTCGAGTTTCTAAAGGTGTCAAAGACACGGTAAAGTTATTTTTTCCCAGGAAGGAAAAGGCGAAAACTAGTTTACATTTATTTTCGGGTCTCATTTTAAGCCCAAAATAATTAAGTCGATTTTATATATTTTTTTTAACTTACTCGTTTTTTTCTGGAATTCCGGATCCTCGGTGTCCGTGAAGAACCATGTCTGGAAAAGAAAAGAAGAAATTAATTGTTATGATTTTGGAGAATTCCAGCTGTTTATTAGAATTAAATTGTGAAAATGTTTCTCTTGTAATTTCGAGATTCTGACCCGTATATTCCGTATTTTCTTTTCTTCTTGGGGTGGAAAAAAAAAAACGTATAAACGATCGCTTTCCTTCTCGTCCGAAATTCGATAGGGCCAAATATTAAATATAGTACGCACATGGGGGCACTCTCACATAAGAATGAGAACGGAGAGTGGCGAAGAAGAAAAAAAGTTCGAGGAAGTTGTCTCTCCGAGGGTGTATATCAAATTACCACCAGTTTTCTTTCACTTTATCATTGCGTAACCTTTTTTTTTTTTATTTTCTTCGCAATGGGACAATTAATAAAGAGTTATCAATCAAGCTGGAAATAATGTATTTAAATTGCCCGAGGTCGCTTCCTCGTTAATTCGGCCAACGTTTTAATTGCGGCTTAACCCAGAAAAAAAAAATAGAGAACACTAATCCAGCAGCTTCCAACCGAATCTAATAAATGCGACAGAAGGAATGATACAGTAGGGAGATTTTGTTATTAATAACTCACTCGAGTTTATAAACAAGAAAGTTCCGAAAAAAAAAATGGAGAGATGAGAATGCGAGCGCTCGTAAGTCTGAGCCCTTTTCGGTTAAGAAGTTCTCATGGCTTTCAATAAGCTCTTAGATGAGTATAATAAACCCACACAACTCTTTTTTTCGGCACTTGAGCATATGGATTACAAATGTGGCTCTCTTCCTGAGAAACGAAGAACTAGGGAGTAACAATGTTTCCCTTTGACGAAATTAATATTTTAAGCAGGGTAAAAAGCGTATCCTCGGATCCGGGAAAAGCGCGCGTTTCACGTTACAGCATAATCAAAACGTATTGCAGCGAGAGGGGAAAAAATTGGTGCAGAAAATGGGGAGTTTCTGAGGCGGCGCGCATCGAATTAATCTGCTCGGAAATCTTCAAAAAGATTATTTCATCCCTCGCTGCGCACAAAAATTTCAAAGCTCCGAATTTCCATTAACCATAGATAATATGCATTGGCAACGAATTAATAAGTTTCTTGGCTTCGAATCAAGCACATAAAAATTAAGTAACGAATAAAAATCAATTATTATTTTGTTAAAATAATTAAAAATTATTGAAACGATAGTTGAAACGTTGATAAACTTAAGTTCTCAAGAATTTCATTACTCCGAATAATACGCGTCGCGCATTGCATTTTCAACTGAAAGCGATGGAAATTCCTAATATGAATTCCTCTCGGCCCTCCGGGTTCCATCAAATTCTGCACTTTGCAACAATTTTAATTTGCATTATTTAATAGGGAATATTAGAATTTGTGAATTCTGCTGCAGAGTTCCCAAACCGGATGAAAATAGTTTTCAATAATTTCCACAATTTCTGATTCCCACACAAGGAGTGCAACATTTTCCGAAGTATTTTTTGTTGTTGTAAGATATTCATTTTGTCATATAATTAATGCAATTACTGCTGGTACACAGAAAGCAATATGAAGTGGAAAATCTGAAGAATCCAAAAGGGGTATTTCGTAATGAATAAAAGTTGTTGTTGTTTTTTTTTAATGCAGTTGGAAAGTAGTCCAGAAAGACGTAATTCGCAAAATAAAACTAGTATCGTGCCAGCAGGAGTCGGCGTTTTAATTGACTGCATTTTTGAATTCCGATGGCGACAGGCGCAAGAAGGAAAAATGAAATAATCATAATTCCGTAGCAATAAATCGAGGAATTCCGTGTCTCATTTTCACCTCGTTCTCTCTTTCAAATGCTAAAGAGTGAGAAACGACACTTCCGTTTATTGCGTATATTATTTGCGTTTTATATACGCTCTTCCTGTTTGTGTGTGTGTGTTTATGTTTCGGGATTTGATGCGTTGTTTGCACGACGGGCAGAAAATAATAAAACGGACCATTGTATTATTTATCTTGCGAGTCTGTGTCAACATTTGACATTCGATACGCGGGTGCATAAAATAAATATCTCGTGTTCATCGGAAGGAAAAGCACTGAAAGGACGATTGATAACTGCTCTGTCCCCCTTCTTAGGGACCGTGAGAGAATATGATGGTTCCCGTCGATTTCATATTATATTTATTACGAATTTGCGGCTCGTTTTGGTCGCATGCGGGACGCGTGTCCTGCTCTCTTCGTGGGAATCGGTCGAAAACCATTCAGATCAACCCACAATTAAAAGTCAAACATCTCCCCTTCATAACCGATCACAATGATTTACGCGTATCCTCAAAACGTGTTGTTTTTTCAAGTACAAGTACAGACAATCATATTTTTTAAACTGGTTACAAAGTTAAGCACGTCTCATTGTGTAACAACGAAAATAAATTTACGCTAAACACGACAAACAACAACATTAAGTATTTGGGAATTGTTGGATATTTATTATAGCGAAAGATTTTAACATGTTTCAACGACAATAAAATAACGGTAATACGAATTATTTTAAAAATTAAATTACTTTTGTGTTCATAATCTAGTTTATATGATGGAATAAAAGTGTTATATATGCAATTATTGAAAACATAGAAATATTTGTAACTTGTTGCAATTAGAATACACAATGTTCAATGTGGGTTGTATTCGTATTATACTTGCTAATAGGGGTTTGGGGTAAGTTGCAGGTCGTATGCGTAGCTCGTGTCTGCCTTTTCAGACTTTACCCCATGGGAAAAAGTGCACCCCTTTTATGCAATGCAAACACAATGCCCATTGTACCTCGACAGACACATTACATGTTAAATAATACCGAAGAATAAAAGTTGTAATTGAAACAGAAGTCAAGTGAATTCCAAAATATTTAAAAATTACTTTTGATGTATTTTCTTTAAAGTTATTTTTATAAGTGTAATATTTTGTGAATTTCGTAAACATATTTTTGTTGTGAAGCGAAAGAACTGAACAAACAATAATATGTATTTATAATAATTTACTTAAAGTTTTGGTAAATTTTAAATAATCTTTGGTTCTTCGTAATCTTGTTGGTTTTATATATTTAGTAGTTAGTTGATGCGCGTTTTTGGCGCCAAGGCTGAAGCGTGCGAGAAGTAAGTAGTAGTACCTGAGCTTTGGCCAATTGGAACCACGTCTTGAGGATGATGAGCAACCTGCTCCGATGGTAAAGCTTGGTGGTCTTGACGCTGATGAACAGATCCTCGAGGGTTGTTGTGGGTGGTTTGACGGTGGCGGTGGCCGACGGTATTTCGCTGGTGAAGCCCGGATCTCGAGGTATGCCGTCGTCGGCGCGCACCAAAGGCAAATAGTTGTTGTTGTTGCTGTTGTAATCTTTGATTAACCTCTCGCTTGCGGCCGCCTGCGAAGGAAATGCGAGTTATTCGTTTCGACTTAATTTCGGGTGAGCGCGGAATGCGCGGAACGTGGCCGTCCGTGAATTACTACTTACGTCTTCGGCGATGCGGACGGACGGTGGTGTCCCAACACGTGAGAGTGATTGGTAGGCGAGCAGCGTTGTGTAACAGGCGAGGATCACAACAAGAAGTGTCTGCAAGAAACGTCTCAATTTCGGACTCATTTTCTCCTTGCCGCCGCCGCCGTCGTATTCCGACATCTGGCAGAAGGAGTACCTCTCATAATACACACACACAAACGCGAGCGCGAAACGGTCTCTCTCTCGCAGTTCCTTTCGATCTAAAACCTAGGAGTTCCGACTAAAACCTCTTCGACGTTTTGTAAACAAACCGGTGGTGTCGGTTTACTGGTATGCTATCGGATGCGACCTCGCGCCAGCAACACGCGACGAACACTACTTCCAGATCGTGTTTTGACCATATTCGAACGACTGGTTGCTGCCTTCAACTTGGGTACCACCCTCCTACGTCCCCGCCCGAAGAACCAACTCTGCACGCTCGGCCAGTTACGTGTGCCATGAGGAAACGCCGAACGCTTCGGGTACCGAAAGAGCGGCTACTCACGAGGAAAAGGCAGCCCCTAAAAATAACACAAATAACGTTAAAAAGAATACGACAAGTTCCAATTTCACTTACCTGTCAACCCTCGCAGGTGTCTTTGTTTGCGGACCCTCGCACCATCGAACCTTTTACCTTCCTCCTTCTTCGCCGCCCGACAGAAATTAACGCCGATGATTTTGCAACTTCCTCGGTAATCCTTTTTCTCCTCCCTGCTGCGGCAAAGATAATCATTAAATTATGAGCCTCATCCTGTTCTTATGCAATTAGGGACAAACACAAACCTTCAGCTAAAGAAAAATTATATAAATCCTACCACCCAGATACCTACCGTCAGCCTTCATAGTTTGAAAATAGCACCAATAAAAAAGACTTCACCGAAATACCCTGATCTAGAAACGTTTCACAAATCTAATGAAGTTGGACAAATTCACAAAAGGTTCATGTTCCAACCGATCATCGAATACATGCGATTTCAAGTCCATATTGCTGAACTCTTGAGACCTCTCAACATCAAGAATTCAAATATAAACTTGTGTCTCTCCTATTTACATCCTCGAAGTCCTAAAACAATTTGCGTTTATTCAAGCGTAAAAAGTAACAGTTAAATAATTATTAAAAAAATCTATTTACTTAGTATCAATTTATAACTTGATTTTTAAATAAGACAAAGTGTATTTACATAACGACAACTTTGTGAGTACTTCTAAAGTGGGCACACTTTAAAAGAGCAAATATAAGAAATGTTTGATGCTTAAAGCACAGACTACAATAAATAAATATATATTTAATTATTAATTAATTTAATAATTCAATTATTAATATGAATTTATTATAATCATATTTGTTAATTAATTAATATAATGTAATTATTTTATTTAATAAATTAATGTTAAAACTGGTAATATGTATGTTACAAGTAATAACTATCAATTAGTTTAAAAATTAAGCATAATTAATGTTGATCAGTTAATTATAACTATTATGGAAAAACAACTTTACGTATTTGGAGACTAATTGCGATAAAATAAACACGTCTCTATTAGAATTTCTCAATCGATTTTATATTACATAATCAAAATATTATCAAATATTTGTTTGATATTGAGCAAATTTCCGAATATTCCAACGTTTCGCTTCGCATTGATAAGTTCAACTCATCAAGCTTTTGTCGAATTTACACAATGGGTGTTCACCACTTCGCATTGATATTTACTTAAGCGCGGTTAGGATTGCGAAACGTTCGCAAAACATTTCATTCCACTAACATTATCTTATTTAATGATAAGTAATTAGTATATCTACTTTCATAAACATTTCCTAAAAGGAAACACGATTTTTATACAAGTTTCCACTTTAAATCAAGTTATAACGTCGTACTTAACACATTTGCTAGCTGTTGGTAAAGTTCTTCAAGAAATAGAGCTAACCTGCAAAGTTTTTAGAACTTTTTTTTTGGTTTTGCTTGGTGTTAATTGAAATTATATATAAATGTAATGAACATTATTATTTGAACTTTAATTAATTTACATATATATTAAAACATATTCTTAGTTATTTAGTGGAATAAACTTAATTAATATACATTTGAAAGCATTTAAAATTGTAAATATTCTTAGTATCAAAAGTAATATTTTGTTTATAGCTTTTTAATGAGAATGTAATTAAAAGACCATTTATCTACTACTAATAAGGTTTATTAAATCATAATTAATGTTAGGCAACCGTGTTGTACTTCGGTGTAGTTTTGGTGGATCGGAAGTTTAATTGTTTTCGAAGTGAAGTTAGCGCATTATATTTCCTGTTTCGCTGTGTGCAGAGTTTCAATACAAAAACAAATGGAAAGGTTAGAAATGTATTGTTGAAATAAGTTAAGATAAATTCTCATTAAGATGAGGAAGGACCGGACGGCGGATAATTGCAGACCGTATAAATTATAAGTATCCAATTTTCGTTGTTACAAGAACATATTTATTAATTTCCATGTTCCACCCTTTACAGCCCATCAAATACTAAGTTTGACTGGTATTAGTTTTGAAAGGAAAAGTATAATAGTAAGTGTTTGTATTGGCTATAATTGGATAAATAGTGAGTGTTGTAATTTTAGGGTTTCGTTGAATTGACAGTAGTACCACTGCGGGATAGACTTAGACACATCAAACTGAATGCAAAACAATGTCGGATCTACAGGGTTAGTTTGAATGAAACTTATGAAGCTCATTTCCAGTATTTTGATCCGTTCTTAGATATATGCCAGGGGGATGCTAATACGTAAGCTAATTGTTTTTGTTGTAATGTAATTGATTTGAAAAAATGGTTGTGTGTAGACGAGCGTTGGAATCTTACAATGCACATCATTTGGCTGCTGCATTAAAAGTTGATCCAGATAATAGTGCTGGAGAACTTGTGGTGATCATACCGAATGAAGCTGCACATCTGATTGCTGAGGGTACAGCTTTGAGGGTGGGTATTGAATTTTCTTTGGAACAACCCGAAGGCGGAATTCACTTTGTTGTGCATCCTGGAGATGGAACACCAGCTGAGGTAATTGAGTAATTTTGATGGGAATTTAAAATGTAATTGTTGATTTTAAAGAGGGGTGTGCATTTGTACACTTATGGACATCAGAATTCTTCAAGACTTTGGTTTCCTTGCGTGGATAGTTACGCTGAGCCTTGTACCTGGAAGCTGGAATTTACTGTCGACGAAAATATGACTGCCGTATCGAATGGTGACTTGACCGAGGTTGTCTTCACGCCGGACATGAGGAGGAAAACGTTCCATTACTCGCTAACTATACCCACTTGCGCTCCAAACATATCTCTGGCCGTGGGACCGTTCGAGATCTACGTTGATCCTTACATGCACGAGGTCACCCACTTCTGTTTACCTCAATTGCTGCCGTTGCTTAAGACGACGACCACTTTCATGCACGAAGCGTTCGAATTTTATGAAGAAACTTTAGCGAATCGTTACCCCTATTCATGCTACAAGCAAGTATTCGTGGATGAGGTTGACGAGGATTACGCGTCTTACGCAACGATGAGCATCTTGAACACTAATCTTCTGCATTCAGCTGTTATCATCGATCAAGTTTACGCGACACGGAGGGCGATGGCTCAGGCCATAGCGGAACAGTTTTTCGGATGCTTCATATCGATGCAGAATTGGTCGGACATGTGGCTGCCCAAAGGTATTAGCCAATATCTTTGCGGGTTATACGCGAAGAAATGCTTTGGTAACAACGAATACCGCGACTTCGTACGGACAACTTTGATGGAAGTTGTCAAGTATGAAGAGGAGTTTGGTGGCATAGTTTTAGATCCAAGTCAACCTCCAGCGCCGCTCCCGTCTTCGGGCAGCGCACCCGGCAGCGGTCAAACCAAACAAATCGAGACTAACTTCTACTTTTCTATCAAGAACCTGCACACTATGTCACCCACGTACATCGAGGTGTTGCATAAGAAAGCACTGCTTGTGATGCGAATGCTGGAACACAGAATTGGCCTGGAGCTGTTATTGCAAGTCTTCAACAAGCAACTTTCTTTGGCGTCTAATGCGTCCGGTCAGAAGATCGGGAGCGGCCTGTGGGGTCACATGTTGATCAGCACCAACGTTTTTTCGAAAGCAATTTTTACTGTGACAGGCAAAGATATGTCGGTGTTCATTGACCAATGGGTACGAACGGGCGGCCACGCCAAGTTCCACCTCACCTCTGTATTCAATCGAAAAAGGTAAAGGCGTTTTATTACCGCATTTTTACCCATCATTAATTTTATATACCTATTATATAGAAACACGATTGAATTGGAGATCCGACAAGATGCGACTACGCAGACCGGCATTAAAAAGTATGTGGGTCCACTGCTGGTTACTTTACAGGAACTCGACGGCACTTTCAAACACAACTTGCAAATCGAGAATACAGTAGTTAAATCTGACATCACATGCCATTCGAAGAGCAGGAGGAACAAGAAAAAGAAGATTCCGCTTTGTACCGGCGAAGAAGTCGACATGGACTTGAGCGCTATGGAGTAAGAGCTTTAACAATATTATCATGAAATATCCACTCAAAGTTTAATGTAATTTTATCAACTCTTCAATCTTCTTACACAGCGATTCACCGGTACTTTGGATTAGACTCGATCCAGAAATGACGCTTTTGCGTTCAGTCGTTATCGAGCAACCAGATTATCAGTGGCAATACCAATTGAGGCACGAGCGTGATGTTACTGCTCAAATGGAAGCGATTTTGGCTTTGGAGCGTTACCCTACGCCTGCGACAAGATTAGCACTCACAGACACCATAGAGAATGAGCAATGCTTCTATAAAGTCCGTTGCAAAGCCGCACATTGTCTAACAAAAGTAATTAACCTGACGATACAAGATATATTTGAAATTATCAATTATTGCGATTGATTATTAATTTCGAAAATATCATTTGTTAACTTATGGTAATTCAATTACTAACACTTTAAGCTATAACATTCTAGGTAGCAAACGCCATGATCACTTGGGCTGGGCCACCGGCAATGCTCGCCATATTCCGTAAATTGTTCGGCTCGTTCGCAGCGCCGCACATCATCCGGCAAAATTCCTTCCAGAACTTCCAGCACTACTTCATACAAAAGACCATCCCCGTAGCTATGGCCGGTCTGCGGAACGTCCACGGCATTTGTCCACCGGAGGTGGTTCGATTTCTTCTCGATTTGTTCAAATACAACGACAACACGAAGAACCGGTATTCGGACAACTATTATAGGGCATGTCTGGTGGAGGCGCTGGGCTGCACCGTCACACCTGTCGTAGCACTTCAGAAGGGTAGCATCACATTCGAAAGTCTCAGCACCGATACTAAACTAGTTCTGGAGGAAATAACTCGCATTTTGAATCTGGAAAAGTCGTTGCCCTGCTACAAGTATACGGTTACTGTCGCCTGTCTAAAGGCCATCAGGAAATTGCAGAAGTTTGGACATTTGCCGAGCAGTCCAACGCTTTTCAAAAGCTATGCGGCGTACGGACTATTTATTGGTAACGCATTAATATTCGTACAACTCATCATTCAAATTCATCATCTTTATTGTTTGCAATTTAGATGTTAGATTGGCCGCATTGGAATGTCTGGTTGATTTTGTAAGAGTGGACGGCAAAGGGCAGGATCTGCAGAACATCTTGGATTTGGTAGAAAACGATCCCGATCCTGGTCTAAGACACAAACTTGTTAAACTCCTTATAATGAATCCACCGTTCGACAGAGCTCATCGACACAGATTGGATATTCCTCAATTGGTCGATCGCATTTGGATGAATATTAAGTAAGAATCTATTTTAAACATTTCTTTAATTAATTACGTTAATTCTAGTGGAATGTTATCGCACGACACGAAACTTCGCTGCGATTTGGTCGATCTGTATTACAAACTGTACGGAAGCAGAAAACCATTCTGCATGCCTGTAGCTGAATTGGCTGGTCTTCTTAAACCGCAGAAGGAAGAGGACAGCAGGAGGAAGAGTCACTTCAACGAGAAGCGAACGATGTCGCCTCTGCCGCCTCCGCCGAAACAAGAACCTGATCCCATCCCCGAGGAGATGGAAATTGACATAGTGAAGGAACCGGCCATCAAGGAGGAAGATCTTTTCTCCGTCGAACCAAAAATGGAGTTCTTTAAGTCCGTCAAGCAGGAATACTATTCCGATAATTCTGTTTCGCTGCCGGGTCTAATGGGGCAAGGCGGTCCCATCGGTTTCGAACCAGGCATGTTTAAGAAGGAGGACGGTGGCAGCAAACACAAATCCACCGATTCCACCAAGGTCAAAAAGAAGAAGAAAGACAAGAAAAAGCACAAACATAAGCATAAACACAAGCACGAACATAAGCACAAGGAGAAGAAGGAGAAGGACAAGGATCCCAATAAAATCAAGGTTAAAGAGGAAGAGACTTTGAGCTCGGTCAGCTCAACGCCAAGCCCGACTCCTCATTCCCTCAGTAGCGCGGAAATATTATAAGATTTTCATTATTGTTTATTACACTATGTACATAATTTCATCGATTTGTTTCAATATTGTCCGTCGTTGTTGGTTCGTTTGACAATAACTTTTTTGTATTTTCTATTAATATATATAGTCTTTTAAAATGATATCTTCGCATTGTATATACATTTTCTCAATTTTTTTCTGTTCGGGGAATGATACGAGGAATGTGCGAGGAATGTTATTGAATTATAAAATGGTCCAGGTGTCATGCAATGACTGACGTTATGATTTCGTAAGCATCCGCCAGAGATCGGATGTTTTAGCAATGTCAAAATTTTAGTATTTCTTGAGAACAATCCAAAATTCTTAGTATGACTACGACCGCAGCATACAAAGCGGCCTACGTCCAGGAACAACTCAACGTGCAGGGTCCATGGAAAGTGAAGATATTGTAAAGACTATCATTATTCTCCCAAATTCCATCTCGAACTGATCATCGCGAATATTCGATTCCAGCGAATGCGCCGATGAGGTCACCTTCGTCCACTACACGGAACTGCACGAATACCTTATGGTCGGTTTCACAGATGGAATGGTCAGGGCTTTCAAAGACAACAAATGCATGATAGAGCTGAAGGATAAGGACATCAACAATCAAATAAAGGTTACATGTATCCGGCATCGTCCCGTCTCCAAGAACTACCCCATCACGAATATAATGATAACGACATGTTAATTAAAATCCATATGCTCGAGAAGAGAGAACTTATTTGGATTTAAAGCTTTGGTTATTGCAGATTCAACCGGATTGATAAAGGGTTGGAACTATAACTTTCAAGAGTGCGCTTTCACTCTGCAGGAACAGAGGAAGACGTGCGGCGTTTATTATCATCCGAAGCTCTCTAAATTCATAACTGTCGGTGACAACAAGAAGATTTACATGTACGATGAGGATAGCAAACGCCAGGAGAGGGTTCTGTCTGCTTCGTAAATTATATTGAAGCATTTGGAAGTTCTATCTATTTATTGCTTCCATTTATTTCAGCGACGATATGAATGCAACCGATGGTCACAGAGACACCGTAACAACGGCCTGTTTCCATCCAAGACAAGTTAACGAAATTATCTCTGGTGGTATGGACGGTACCATCCAGTTTTGGGACACCAGACAACCTCATGCCATCAGGAATATCCAAGGTATTACCATCGCCGGTGATGGTTTATTCTTCTGTCCGAATGCCACAGAGGTAGGCTGCCATAATTTCCTTAACTTGTAATCTAGTATTATTTCGAGATTACAGCGATTGATTATTTCTAGTTTATTACCTGCGGCTACCAAAAGGACAGGCCAATGAGGGTGTGGGATTATAGGAACGGAAAAGAAATTAAAACCATCGAGACTGACAAATTTAAAAATGTCCCGGTTTGTTCTTCCACCTAATACTTAAAATACTTTAATAATGGTAACTCTCCTTTATTTCTCAGTTAACGTGCGGTAAATATATTACAAAAACACACGTAATCTGCGGTGGTGGAGAGCCCAATTTCATTAGAATCGTCGACATGACCAGTTACGAGGTACGCATCTTAAAATTGGTTATCAATTTAATTTCACTTACCTCGTCCATAAGCTTACGGAAATCCCTTCAATTATTAGGAATGTTTCAGAATGTTGCGCTCACCGCAGGAATGTTTAAAGCACCCACGAACATCACCACTGGACCTTTGGATGGTACGAACATTCCGAAATACGTGTTCGCCGCAGGACGAAGAATATACGAGATGAAACCTAAATGATGAGTTTTGAGGAAGGAAATGAAAGGGACGACAAAGAATGTACTATTCAGTACGTACAGATCAATTTCGTGTGTCTGGAGTGTGTGCTTGTATTTGCATCATATTCTTTATTTAACTTTACTTTTTATACAATCGAAAAGAAAAAAAAAGGATTTTAATTTTTGCTCCATTAATACAGCTCTTGTTTATTCCTTTTCTGTTTTTTTTTTTAATTACTTTGTTTTATACACTATAGTACAAAAATTCTTATTATCTATCACACGTAAGCAAGAAGATAGCATCTTTAGTTGAAGTAGAGAGAGAGAGAGATAGAAGAGAGAAACAAAATTGTACAAGAGATAGTGGGTGAAATAGAACGAATGGAAATTGAAAAAAAATAATAATAATGGAGAAAAAATCGTGTCTACATCCTTAAGGACTGTTAAAAATATTAAATGAAACAGCTAAGATCCGTCGCCACTCGACCACTCGGATCTTCGTTTTCTTTTGCGCGAAGGAAGAGAAGAAGTTATCAGCGGATAGATTTCCTTAATTTAATTACTTAATTTCTGTTTGTTTTGTACATAAAACATTGAAGCCGAACAAAAATCATTCTCTTATATAATTTTTCGGTTGTTCATTAAATTTGTGTTCTTTGAGAAAAGAAAAACACCAATCATAATAGAGATAAATGTAATTTGTATTTACATGTAAAAGGGGGAAGTATTTTGACGTTCTTCGTTAAATTTTCATGAGCGTACCCTCACGATGGACTAGATTTTTACTTCTTTTTTTTTTGTTGCTTAGTTTGTTTTCTCTTTCTTCTTGTACACATTATAGAAAAGAAATTATAAATTACATAAAAAAAAAACATAATAATTATAATAATACACGAGAAAAAAAAATAAGAACAATACATTTAAGGGGGTGTGGTGGTGATGATGCATATTTTTTATTCAATTAATTTCGATATGTTATTACTAAAGAGAAAATAATAATAATAATAAAAAAGAGAAGGGAAATTAATTGAAAAAGTATTTGTGAAGGCGCGCAAACAAATAATATGCGAGAAAAAGACACATTTTGTTTGTTTTTCTTTTAATACTTTCACGATTTGCTTTTAATTTTTGTGGCCCTGCGTGTTGTTTCATTTGTTGAAAATAAAAATTTAGTCACAGCCTTTTTGAAGAATTTGAGCACTACATGGTATTGTAGACAGGGTTGTTCTTTGAATTAATATTGATCATCGCCAATGGATGTGTTTTGCCGTACTGCTGCTGCTGCTTCTTGGTGACCGCTTTGGCGAACGCGACAACTTTCGGAGAGGGCGATTTGACGACGGGAGCCATCGGCGGTCTCTTCACGGCGCCGTCTATGCTCTTGTCGAACGTCGAGATTAGTGGCGTCGAATATTTTGCTGCCTTGTACGTCTTCACGTTGATCTGGTTGTCCGGATGATTCTGGAACTTGCCGAGCAATTCTTGAAAGTTCTTTTCCTCTCTCAGATCGGACGAAGATATCGCCTTGTCGCTGCTCGTCAGACCGGCGCTCGGTGACGAGGGTAGACTGTTCATCTTGTTCTTTCTCTCCTCTTCGGCGTTGTTCCTGTTCATCTGATTCACGCGCTCGAACTCCAATTTGCGGTTCTTCACGATGCCCGTCTTAGGCTCCAGGTCCAGTGAGTCGTCCCTCTTGTTCATGTCTCTATGCATGTTCTCTAAGTAAGTCTTGTGCTGTTTAACCGTTGAACACTGAGCTGTGCTTACTATTTTAGGGCTGATGTCGGAGACGGACCGCGAGATGGCCGAGTCGTCCTTGGCCAGCAGATCCATCGAGGAGGACCTCTCCGGTGCGCTCATGGAGAGCCGCGCTTCCGGGTCTTCCTTCCTAGCTATGGCACTTATTGCGATGTTCACGCCGGCGGAGGATCCCTCGATGAGAACGGTGTTGAGGGCTTCCACAGGGAACTCCTGCAGCGTCTCGTTGGAGGTCTTCAGTTTACCAGCTGCATCGCTGCTCTCCTCGAGCTTCTGCTTTGTCCGTCTTACGGTACCCGGATACAGGGGCATCTCCTTATCGAAGCCGAACATTCTGCCATCATTGCTGAGATCATTTTTCACTGCGCGCATATCGTACGAACTCCACGAACTGTTCCGAGACATCCGGGTGTCTCCTGAACCCCAGCTGCTGTGCCTCGAGGGTGCCTCACGTGTCTCCCCTTGAAACCCCAGGACGACGGCACTGTCCACGGAGCTCCAGGAGCTCTGACGCGAAGGACACTCGCGTTGATCCTCCGAGGTTTCGCTCACAGGAATTATGGTAACTCGCTGCTGCCTTCGTTCCTCCCTGTCGAAGACACGATCCACCTGGTTCGAGAACGGATCGCCGTCCTTGCCCGACCTCCTTCCTCGCAGCCGCACTTCAGGAACTGTACTACCCACTACCACTGTCTGTATAGTTTCTTCATCACTAGCACTAGTTTTTAAATCACAGTTATTAATAATTGTACCATTATCGCCATCATCGTCCTTGCCGGAGGAGCCTTTGCTCTCCCCCGGGTCCCACGGTTCCAGTTTTCTACCTGCGTCCGTTTTGCTGCACTCGAACTGCGGTAAAAGATTTAACACCAGCTTCTTCTTGTCCCTCTTTCTCGCCTCCAACTCGGTCACTCGATCCTTCACCGAAGCCAGGCTGCTCTCGTTCTCGATATGCATGATCTGGTTAGGAGACACGCTGTAGGACTCGCCGTTATCACATGGCAGAAGAACGTTCCTCGCTAGGTCCCTCAGCAGCACCGCTTTCTTGGGAGTCGATCTCAGGGATTCTCGAGACGACGAAGAGTTCTGGTTGAGGTTCTCCATCGAACGGAACGGGCTCGTTTTAATCTCGTTTAATATGGCATTAGTATCGGCGTTATCCGGTGACCAAGACTTCGGTCGTGCCCCAAGTCTGCACAGATCCTGACCGGACATGGTCGTCCTCGAACCGTTCTCGTTGGCCTGCACAATCGGCGTCGGCTCGCTTCCAGCCAAAATGCGATTATTCTTCGCCACCAAACCTGGCGATTTCAGATTCGTCTCCGACTTTGACCTCTGCAGCTTCTCCTTGTTCTTCATGGCATCCAGGATACCCTGGTACGTCTCCAGTTGCGACAGGAAGTTAGTGTTTGGTTTGATGCAGTTCCTTTTGTCCTTCACGTGCTTCATGGCCTCGTCAAATTTCCAATTGTAGGCTTTCATCGCGTAGGCTATCACCACCGAAGCGGACCTGCTAACACCCATCTTGCAGTGCACCAACACCTTGGACCCCTTCTTCCTGGCCTTTGATATATATTTGAAGGTGTCGTCCCAGTATTTAAGCAAGTCCGTCTTCTCGTCATCGTAAACGCGAATGTTCAGGTAGTCGAAGGTGCCGGGGAAGAAATTGTCAATTTCCCGAGTCACGTTCAGTATGTGCCCAACTCTGCAGATATTGAATGAAGAACAACAAAATTAGTACAATGATTATATTCAGTAGATATTTTCAATACTTACCCATTGCGCTGCAGCTCCTCGTAATTAGAGGCGTTCCATTCGGAGCCCAGATAGACGTGATCGAAAATTTCCGTGGGCGCATCCATCTGTCCCAATATAGTCAGCATCTCCTGATCGATGAAACTCTTGAACTCCCCGAGATCCATGTTCAGGTCCTCCTCCAGTCTGCTTCTGATGTATTTGCTGGTGACCTCGTCCAGATCGACGCTCATCATGATCTCCTTCAGCGTCGATCTGATCACCCTCTCCGTATCCTCGCGTTCCGTCGGCTTCGTTCGCACCGAATCCGGCGACGGAGGTCGTCGCGACTCCAGATTATCCATCGCGTTCCATTCGTTGAGGCAGGATCTTTCTGATTTGATCCGATCCTCATAGTAGCCCACCCACGAATGGGTCAGGCCGCCCTCGAAGTAGTTTTGTTCGCGCGCCTTGGAACTCACTTTATGCAAAGTCTGCAGAGCTGACCTAAAGCAAAACAAAGGTACGATCAAAACAGGAGCAGAGAGAAAGCAATCGACAATAAAATGTACGAAAAAAAAAACAACAACAACAACTACACATCATTCAAGGTTCGACGCGATTTTGCAATGTTTGAACAATCAGAGGAGGAGGTACATTTCGCATCCGCATTTATTCTACCATTGTCAGTTTCTTGGAACTATGATTTTCATATATTTATATATTTATATATATATAACATTATGTAATGTAATATAAAATGTGAAAAAAAAAGAGTAAATTAACTAATACGTATATGAATTACCTATCAGAGTTCCACTTTCGCAAAGAGCATCTCCTGTTCACAACCATTGCAGGTCGTTCGCTTTACACGAAGAACCGAAAAGTTTAGCGAATTATGGAAATAGAGTTCTCAAATTTCGTTTAAACACACTTAAATCCCGATCGGTTTGATCCCCCTGAACGGACAAAAAGCGTTTCTCGTGCGTTTCACAATATGTTAATACACGTTCGTTTTGTCATGTGATGCATATGCATCATGCATGGGAGAGCAACTTTTCCCGACTGGTCTCAATCAAAACGTAAGAGAGACACAGACCTGACCATCTTATCGGCCTCCTCAAATACACCAACACTCAGACTTCCATACACAAACACACAGAAACCGAACGGCGGCTCTTAATTAGGTATGGAGCGAGCGTAAGAGCACCGACGAAAATAGAAAAACTCTCACAAACGCGCAAAAGAATCGAAAATTTGTCTGACAATGCCCGAAACGTCAATGAATACTTCTTCCATCGAAAACTGTTATGAACTTGCTGCACGCATAACAAGCTGAGGAACGAAAGACGATTATCGATGGAGCAGCAGCAGTTTTTGTCGAACCATCGGATTTTAATCCGCACCGGACACCGTCACTCGCAATACTGAACAATCCAAACGATTGTGCAAATTTTAATGAGAAGAAAAACGAAGAAAGAGGAGAACATAAAAAATATCAAATGGTATGTAATAGAGTAGATGAAGAAGGAGTGGGTAACGAAAACAACAGTGTCCTGCCTTCGGAGAACGGCTTCCATATTCGGATATTTACCGGTCGAGGCTGTGGCAAGGAAAGACAAGCAATGAAAAAAATGGTAATGAAGAAATGCACAATATAGACTAAAGAAGAGAAGAAGAAAAAATGAGATTCACCCCAAACCATTTTCAGTAGAGAAAGATAAATTGATAGAAGCAAAAGCGCAAAGTACACCATAAATAATAGATACTGCTTTCTTTCAGTTTCTTAGCAATATACAAACCACAGAAATCCTCCTCCTAAATCTTTTAATTTTTAAATGAAATATATGGAAGAATAATTCCGACTTGTAATCACCATGAAGAAACCAAAGATATAATTCTTAATTACGATGTGATTTATTAAATGTTCCAATATAAAAATTGGATGAAATAAAGAAAAAAAAACAACTCTTTTGACGACGATCGTTTGTAAAGGAAGGCAAAGCACGAAACATGGCCAAATATAGTAAGAGGTATGCGTGTGTACGTACGATACCGTGTCGACTATGTTTTACGTCAGTCTTTCCTTCGCGGGATACCGACGAGGACGATGGAAATACGGCAAAGGCGAATCCGCAAATCCAAAGACGATGATGACGCCGCCGTTGACGGAAGCATCATCTGTAATGGCATCAATAATAATAATATGGCCAAAGAGGAAACGCGGCGCAGCGTGTGTTGTCGTTCCAGGGCCCAGACGCGCAATGTCTATAATAAGAAAAGGCGTCGCGACGCCCCCCCCATTCCCATTGCGTGTGTGTACGTGCTAGAAGAAGAAGAGAGATCGAGCGAGGAGAAAGAGGGAGAGGAGAGGAGACGAGAGCTGTCCACGTCTCCATGTAAGGTCCTGTGAATGGGAGGATTTTGGAAAACGCGAGAGAGCCTACTTGATTTTTCGCGCAAAATCCAAAATCGCGTTCCGCACTTTCTATTTTGACCAATACACTTCTTCTTCTTCTATACGCTATAAATGGAAGCACGTCGAATATCCCCCCCGCTGCATTCACGATCGCCGATTCTATTCTTACCTTTCGCATTTTCGAGTCAAGGTAAAATTGCAGAATTCGTTGGAAACGGAGGAGGCGCAATTTGGAGCGAACTTAAATTGTATATGAAACTGCTGCATCATATCTTCCTCCTCCTTCGAGCAGACCGAGAATAGTTTTACGATTATGGATAATTTGTTCCCATGAACGCACAATCGAAATGGGTCAAGTGTGGACTAAACAGCGTTCAATTAGAAGACGAAATTTACGAGGCAATAAAGAAAAAATAGTTTACGATTCAAACATTTACCACGACACATCCACCAAATTAATTATTCTCTGTAATTTTTAATTAACATTTTATATATATGAAAACCATCAGCTCCAGAATTTGACGAACCAAGTTTCTGCCTTGTTTATATCCAACAGATTGCAATGTTGTTCAAAACTTTGCGACAATTCAACGATACGAACTCGGTCTGCTCCAGACGGAAAAGCCGTTTGTTCGAATTCCGTATAGACTAGATTATATCACAAATATGCTAGACATCCCATTTATATAGAGCACATCAAAAGTTGCGAACTTAACATCAAAGCCAGTGAAGTTCGCAAAATTTCTTGATCCGACATTAAGTACTTTATAACATAAACAAGCATCCATAAACAACTATGTATACAGTACAAATAATATATTTTTGTTTATTCAATAAACCTGAACCCTCGCAGGGAATAGTTGATAGACCAAAACTATGCCATTAGCGGGAGTAATTGCTACGTAATTCGCAGAATTCGAATCGCGTTCACCAAATTGAATTTCATGCAATCATCCCGAATGCGGGAAGCTCGTATTCCCGTCACTTCGCAGGAATATCTGAATCTCGAATATTTGCGCTATTAGAAAAATTAAATAATGTAATGGGTTTTCCCCCAAATGCACTTACCACATGGCCTGCACAGAAACTGGCTTGAATATATGATGACGCCCACACACGGTCACACCGAAACCTCTGAAATTCAGAAAAAAAAAAATTGATATTTAAATTAATTTATTTATTTAAGGAAAAATTTAATTAATTGAAAGATGTAACAAATTTCAACTGCACTTTTCGTCATTAATTAGTAAGATTCTGAAGGATCGCAATCTTAGTTAAAAATAGTTTTTTTTTTATTTGAAATTGCAATACGGAAATTATATAAATCCCCGCTCCAAGAATAAATCGAGCTTACGCAACACGATCGTTTAACGGTGCGGATCGTGCAAAGTCGTGGTAACCTCCCGACACCTAATAACGAACCTTTGATTGGTCTTTCTCGTTCCTGGTGCTCCTCAGATCAATAGTTTCAAGAAAAAACCAAATCGTTCTCGCGCTTGGCACGAACGCGATTTTCCCGAAAATCGACGAAACAACCTTTCCGAAAATTTATTTATAAACCAACAGAAACGAAAGAGTTAACTGCATGTTATATGTATGTTTTTTTTTTGTCGTTGTTTGAAGTTTCTTTTCTGTATATACATATTCATAATACGGCCTCAGACAGCGTGACGCGACACGAGCGCGGATATTTTATTCGTCCTCAGTCTCCTTCTTCTCGTTGAGGACGGAGAGAGAAAGACAATCTACGCATCTCCGACAACCTCCTTTTTCCAGCACGGAGGCGGTAATTGCCGTCTGCAGGATACAAAACGGCAGGCAAGAAAAAAACCAGAAGGATATGTAAAACGTGGAGAGGTTCATTGAAAGGACGACGACGTCGGTGGCAGCAATCTTCGAAGAGAGTCAAGGAGTCTGCAGAGATAAGCAGAACGTACATATTTTTTTCTCTCTCCCAAAGGAACGCAGCTGAAAATCCCGCAGGAGAGCGGATATGAAGATTTAAAGAGAAAGAAGCCTATTTGCGAATCTTAACTAACATTTAAAGTTTAATTTTAACTGCACAATATTAATCAACAGTTTGAAGACAACGTCCCTACGGATTAAAAAAGGAAACTGAAAATCTAATGCTAATGCGGCTTCATTGTTAAAATTGGCTAACTTGGTGAAGTGGTTCAAGTTATAAGGAATACACCAACTACGGTTAACAATTGAAATGCCAATACGAAATGAAGGTCAAGCCTAAAATATCATTTATAAAATTATACTGTATCTTTATAGTTTCGTGATTCTATACAACTATAAAATATTGGTTTGAATTAAATTAATTAAAACTGTAAGCTTTAATGTAAATTTTGATGATTTCCTTATTGCGTTTGATTGGAAGAATTCCAATTGGAAATTCTATTTATAAATTTTGTTATTGGATTAAAAATTGGTTATCAAAAACATGATAAATAGCTAAACTTTTATAATTCTGAAATAATCTTACCCCAATTGCTCGAAGAACATCTGGAGCCTCTTCAGATGCTTCAAACTGAAGATGTAACACAGTGCATCGAGGAATAGAGCGGTAAGAAAATCGTGTCTCTTCATATTGCTAGCACTGGGTGAACGCCACTAAAAAGCCGCAACTTAATTTCGCGTCTTTTATCATCGAATTCGCGCCGCGCCGCTCGCGGCACGCATGCACCGAAAACTCCTCTAATCACTCCTCCAAGTACAAAGCTTTATTTTGAAGCCAAGGTTGGAATAAAGTAAAATAGGAGTTGAAAATCCAAATGAAGCGCGCAAAACGGAAAAGAGTGCAAAATAACGCAGCGAACTACGCCGCATCGGAGAGGCATCTATCAGTGGAGGCAATGTATTTTCGGGTAACCGAAATAAATAAATGGAAAGAATGAAAAAAAAAAAGGACGAGGAGACCGCTCTCTGTTTTTATTTTACTTTTCCTGAAAACGTCTGAAACGCGGCGCGCGTGCATGCAAATTTAGAAAATGCGCAAATTTTCTGCGCAAACTGTTTTGAAGACTTAACAATTTCACTTCTATCTAGAAGAAAGAAGAAACAAAAATGTAATGCGTTAGAATTATAAGGTGACATTGACCTAATGCGCGATTCCGCTAATTACTCGTTTGCCATTGTACTACGAATTCCGATAACCGGAAAAATTTTACTTTCAAATTAAACAAAGCTGAATTTTTCAATTTGTAAACAACATTGCAGAATGGGCGTGAATCATGAAATTTAATGGAGATTTCACTGAAACGCAAGATCTTTCTAATGATTTAGTATGAAAATTAATTGCTGACTCTTAAGATATTGGATAAACAAAAAGAGGCCTTAACGTATTTAATGGATTGTAATTATAAAACCTCCGGAGATAAATATGTAAAGTCAGTGTTTATAAGTTGGGAAATTGCTTAACTCAATGCGGATAAGGTATTTTCGTTCGGACACTAATCGAAAATGGCACATTTCATAATTGCATCTCGAGCATCTTCTTTGCTTTGCACGAAAGTCCTTCGCACGAAGTTTTAATTGAAGAGTGCTTGCAGAGGCAAGATTTTCTGCTGAACGCGTGTGTCTTAGGTGCAATCCTCTTGATTACATTCATCTCTAATTATAAACCCGATGCAATGAACGGAAAGCATTCACTCTCGCTCTATCACATACATTTCCCACACACACATAGGGTGGTTGGGTTTATCTTCGGCAGTTGAAATTAGTTCTGCAATTGCATTACGTAGGTTAACTTACCCGTCACCATCCAGAGTGATGGAGGTATCTGCCAGGACTTTCAGGACGAGACCGACGGTGGTCTGCTCGTTGCAGTCTATGCCTAACAAGCAGGATTCCTCAGCCCTCGCGCCCGTCCTCGACACGACCACCAGGTAACGGGTGCGCACAGGATGGACGCTCTCCAATTTGACAGCCTAAAAAGGAGAAATTATAAGAGATTAAAAAATACATAAATGTATTTTATAATAGAAGACAACCAACACACACGGATTTACCTCTATTTATACCTGCGTGCATTATCTGGTAGGATCTATATATCTATGCTTGTTCGGCGGCGAAAGGTCACCACCGAAGAGCGGAAGACTCATCATCATTATTAGATTACTCCTTAAAGAGCAGCGATTTATTACTTTTGGGAATCAAACAATAAACACTTTATTACATCATTATTTTAGATAGTTTGCTTATAATTTCTTTAAATCAATTACAACTAATAACATTTTGTAATTATTTCAATTCAATTAAAACTCTCCCTGCACGAGAATGGAAGGAAGGAAGGAGATGAGCAAGAAAAACGTAGATTCACAAATAACATCGATTCTTTTCCCTTCACCGTCTGGCATTTCGAAGACCCGAAAAGGTTATCCGATCATTATTATTTTACTGCCTAGAAGTAAAAAAAAAGGGTACATTTCCTTCCTTACAATCAATGACTCAACCCTCAAACACAATAAACAATTAGCACCAGTTTATGAATCAATACTTAATTTTCTGCATTATTCATTAGGTTTTTAAATTACTTTCGATTTTATTCTTTTTATAAAAAGTTCAAAGATGATGTGAAAGGTTAATATAATATAATCCTACATGCAACCAATATTTACGTATTTTTGAAGTATATAATTGGTTTTCTTTTTTTAAATAAAGTTCAGATGTAACGTGAAAGGTTAATACAAATTAATATTTTGATTCGTACTTTCACTTAAATTTTGGTATTTCTTCGCATTCAATAATATTACTTGTTGGGTTGCTTTTCAAACCAGATTTTCAATGTTTAGGGCTTCGAACGCATGCATTTACAAAGTGAATAGTGCACGAAGCAGGTGTCAGGGAGAGAGGTAAAACCGGAACGACCGACCGAAGTGAGTCTTGTGGTCTATTGATAGAGGCGTCCCATTATATCATGCTTTTCGTTCCGCGTTTCATCTTCATTTAGGATCTGAACATCCTTGATATTTCGAACGACGCAAACAAAGCGGTACGCAACACAATCACGTTTAATTTTAATGCAAACTAGGTCCCACTCTTCTGCAATTGCATTTGAATGACAAAACGTGAAACGCGAGCAAAATCAATTCCGTTCCAATCTCCACAGAATCCGAATTGGAACAACAAAATCTCATCCATAAAAGTGGAAGGATTTTACACTATAATCGATGGAGACACCGAGTCTCGTCTTCTTCGAATGTCCGTCCCATAATCCTACGTACGTATTTGCTCGCATGACGAAGTAATCGTCGTGTTTTCCAATTGGAAATTTTCCTTTCCGACTCGAAATATCATTTATCTTAATTCGTTGTAAGTAGATGCACCCACCCACTTCTTCCACGTGAACTTGATGAACTTACACCGAACAAAAGGCTTCGAACACAATACTTTCGATTTCAGTCATGACTTTTATGATTGACCTTAGCCGAGCATGGAAAAGCTTCGCTTTCGATTGTCAGCAGGTTCGCATTCAAATTTTCTAAAATCACAGACGGAACTAATAAGTATTACGAATCGCTCAACAACAATTTCCATTTCGCAATAAGAATATAAAAGACAATGCACAAAGACGTGTCTTATAGCATCCGCAAATTAACGTTACGCAATGATCTGAAAACCAACATTAATTTTGATCAGTTTCGACAAATAATTGCCTTTTCTTTTTGGCACCGCTTTCCATCCTTCGAACAAAGTAAAACTTTGCAACCTTTATTCTATATATAATACACTCAACTCTGTTCCTAACCCATCGATCGAACGTCACCGTCCACATAAATCATACAACTTGTACATACTTGTGTTCTACTTAAACGAACACGTGGAATACAAAGCAATTTCGACAACAAAAACTACAGAAGTTTGCCAAAAACCTCAACAACCGAAGGTGAACCGACATCCTGTTCCTTTTTTATTGCTTCATCCTCCTATTTGATGTTAACGAGTACATAAAGAATTTATAATTAAATATATACTTTACACTTGTTACAGTACAGATGTTTATTATGACGATTACGTCCAGCAAGTTTTCATGGATTTCTCTGCTATTCCAGCATACAGATACGTGTTGAGCTGCAGTTAATCATGTTTTACAAGTGGGTGACCGAGCATAAGTGGACGTCATTTGGGTTACGCGCGTAATTCATCCTTATTTTTTTTAATACGATGCGAGCGGTCAAACAAAGAATAAAATGCAGTTTAAGAAGGTGTTTATTCCCGGATGCTATAAAGTGCGAATACAATAATTCAAGAGAGGAAATTTATATAGCCGGGCGTCGTGAGAGGCGTTCGCCGCGCCGCAGCATTGAGACATAAATTATCTATTAAGTAATAGACGATAAGTGTCCAAGCCGGATTGATACGCAATAAACAAACGGAGGGTTTCAGCGAGTTCAAGAAACGCAGCCTAAAAAGATTCATCCAACAAATAAAAAAAAAGATCTATTTATAATTCCCTTTTTCCATCTTCAAACGAAAACAAACTTACGTCAATCGTCGAGCATTGTTTGTATGTTTTTGAAGCGATTTAAAAATAAAATAAAAGTCGCAATTTAAATAAACTGAGTTTAATTTTAAAATTAAAAATAAACTAATTGCGATAATCAAGTTTTATATACTTAATCTCGTACCTACAAAGTAGATATACCAGTATTAATAAAATTTGCATACATCGCTTCGCGCACATTTGCATATCAAATATATTTCGGTTGTACGAATGCGACGAAAACACAATGAACTCCAAATGGGTCAGACGATATCTACAAATCAATGGAGGGTAAAACAAACACTCGAGTTGAACTTGATATTGTTGGATCGTAACGTATAAATACATCCATAATAATAATACGAATACAAAAAAAAAATGATCGCTAGAAATCTTGATTTCCTGCCTGGAAAGACATAAATAATAGCAATAGCCGCAGTAACAAAAAAAAAACTGCAGCACACCTTCTTGTGACGAGTACCTCGAGAGATGACCTGAATCAGAGAACCGAGCCCATTTCCTTCTATGCTCAAAACTATGCTGATTGAAATATGATCCACCGTCGTATGCAGATTCATGTAGGATGCAGTAGGGAAAAAAATACAAATTTGGGAAAAAAATCTATGCAATTTTAAGCGGAAAACAGGTCATGGCCAATCAATGGAAATTAAATGCAACTCCTAATATTTATTTACCGGAACATTACCGAATGTATTGAATCCAAGGCTTTTCGCAATTTGCAAATTTAAAACAATTTTAGAAACATTTCGTAAATCAAATCAAAATAATTACAATTACATAAAGCATTCGAATTAATCATGTTTAGTGCATTCTGAAATTACATAGTAAATGAATCTCGCGTAATTGTATGAAGATTTTAATTAATAACGTTGATGAGTTTAATTCATTATGAAATTGACGAGGAAACGAATTTCAAAACATGTACAAATATTTGAAGGGATGAAAGTTTAACAAATAAGTTATAAAAAAATAAATAACGGATTCAAAGAGAAGTCTTGAATAAAAATTTGTCTATTCCGGTGAGCAAATAGGGACAAATCGCCTCGCGCGTTTTATTTCCATTATAGAAAGTTGCCAACGCGTTCGGAAAACGTCTCGCTGTTTTTATATAGTTCTTTTCTTCGCACTTCTATACTTTTTCTCTCTGCTACAGTTCTCTTTCTCCGCTTTGAAATGTCAAGTTCGGGTCGACGTTAATTTATGCACAGGTGTACCGCAGGTCGAACAGGAGACACGCAATTGAAATGCAATCAAAAAAAATAATAAAATAATATGAGAAATACTCGTTGAGCAATCTCGCAAAGTTTACACAATTATCGAACTTTCAGGCGAGAATAAACGGAGCAAGGTGCAACGAAAGAGAAACAATATTGCGGTCGAGCGTTATGAAACAAAATTGCAAATAATAAATGCGTGTGGAAAGCGTCGAGCGAGTTTCTCCCGAAAAGTGTGGTAAGATCGAGGAAAGGATAATTTCATCAACGCGCGAAGAGAGCAACAAACGGCAACAGCAACAACAACAAAAAAGCTGGAGCGTTGCGCAACGTCTGCGCGTGGAGTATTTATAAACGTTTTTCGTTCGGAAAATGTGGACGAAAATGGAACGAGGAAAGCCGCGAATAGAATGCGAGCGAGGGATTTTCGCAAGAGGTCGAGGAATCTTTAAGATGAATCATAGGTCGCGGAATAAAGATGTTTTTAATTGGGGAATTCCCAATTCTTTTCGAATCACCGTCAAACGATTTGCCCAAATCCTTTGTACGTAAATCCACATTTAAAACGCAAATTAGACGACTTAAGCCATTGTTCGCATTCCCAGAATTTCCAATTATTCCGAAAGACCGACGGCTCAAAGTTTGCGCCATATCTTAAATACATTTTACAGAAATGTTATCTTTTCGATTCAAAGAATTTCCATGCTCACCATCATTTCATTAATAAATTTAAAATGTAAATAATAATATTTTAGTATGAAAAACTGAAAATAATATCACATACTGAAACAAACTTAATCTAATGGAATAAATAAAATAAAATTTTAAAAACTTATAGTTCCACTTTGAATGCGTCTTTGGAAAAAAAACGAGTATTTTCTTGTAAACTCCACTATTCATCACATTAATTAGAAATTGTGATGCTGTCCCAGAACACGTTTTTTCAATTAACAAAACTTGATTGCAGCACTAAACTAGAAGAAGAAAAGAAACGAATTTGTTCGAGGAATGAAGTTTACACGTGCTTTTCAGCCTCCAAAACAATGATCATAACTCACTCGAATGAGTTGAACTTGGATTTGAATACGAAAATAAATGTAAAAAAATAATAAGACAATAGCGATAAACCAAACGCGAAGCGCCGGAAGCAGTCGTTACGCAACGACGTCTGCGGAATGTCGAGACGTGGAAGGCGGAAATCGAAATGCCTTGCACGACCTGCCACCGAAAACATAATATATTTATATAGTAGAACCTCCAATAACGTCAACACTGGAGCCCCTCTGGGGCACGATAATATTTACGTTTTAGTATGCAGAAAAAAAAAACAGCTAAATTTATACAGAAACACCAATCTTGACCCACTTGAAAACATCCTGGAAAAGCTCAACTTGCACCCACAAAATATGCTTTGATTTATTATAAAATTAAACAATTGGAATTAGGTAATTGAAAAATAATTTATTGTGTAATCAATAGAATATTTAATGAATTAATGTTATTATGCGTTGAGAAATCGAAATTGGTAAAAATTCGAGTGAGGTAATTGAGGTGAATTAATGACATTTAAACGCATGATAATGATGATGCAATGAAGAATTTTTTGAAGAAGATGACATTGTAAGGATCAAATCACGTTTCGCATCGCGCGACGCGTTTATTAACGATCCATAAATTAGCGGAAAACCTTGAAAAATAATAAAAAAAAACACAAGAACCGTGATAGATAATGATGAAGACCGCTTTCTCGTAAGTCAAAACAAATTAAGGCCGAGGAAGAACCAAGACCAAGAGGAGAATAAAGCGCGCGTCTTAATTACAAACGTAAATGGCAAATGATCATATAGACACAGGTATTATTTTTTATTTAATTATTTATAATTGTGCAACTTATATCTTGCAGTTCAGAACATAATCCTTAAAAATGGTTGAATGAGGAGGGTTTTCGGAGCCCTTGTGAAACTTTTCACGATCGAGGGATCAATGTCTCTTTTTAAACCTACGAAGGGTGAGGATAAGGGAGAGGTATAAATCACTCACCATTTTCAACGTCTCTTCCTGCCTCAGGAGGTAAAACATGGACTGCAGATGCTTCTGGATATTCGAACCGGCTCCGCTCCGTCTGCTGGATTTCTGGGCCTCGGATGTCGCCGGCAGCACCAACGCCGTGCCCTTTCCAGCGAAGTAGCATTCGCTGAGGCTGCAAACAAATGAAACGAAACCGTTGAAAAACAAAGACACAATACAACAAACAGAAACGCGATAACGAAAAAAGAAAGAAAGAACAGATCTTCGCAAAGCAATAATGAATAATACAAATGGTACGCACAGCACGGCTTCCTCCTCATCAAATCCATCTTTGCACATGGCAGAAAACCCGAAAGAATCCTCTAAAGCATAGACCATGCAGCACGCACAACAACAGTCTCCTCTCCTGTTCAGACGGAACGAGAGCCGAAAGAGGAGGGAATCGACGCACGACCGTGTAGCCACCCGGTACAGAGAACAACTGACTCGGTATACCAAAATAACAAAGAGGAGAAGGTTTTACCTTGCGATGGGTTCGGTTTTACCTTCGAGAAAGATAACCAGTAATTCTGGTGGTAGGGCAAGAATAATGAGTGCGCAGAGGGAACAACAGTCTACAAACGGGCGCAGGGAAATGCAGATAAGTTAAATCCTACAGATGATAAGAAGGGCGGCGCTCTTGAGTATTTGTATTTATTTTCCATGCGCATTCTTGGAACACTAGAAAATCTGCAAACAGCAGATTTTCTAGTAACTACATGCTATATTTGCATACCAGACTTCTCAAATATTACATATTCTTTGTACCTTCAAATTTATCTACAACGAATAAAATAAATAAAATATGAATCTATTAAAAATTATCAAAAGCGAAATTTGTATATTTCGAAATATATTTCGCAATGAATCATTTCGACTGCCTATTAACAGTCAAAAATAGAGAGTTAAAAACCGAAGAGAAAATAAATTCGCGCGGTTTAGCCTCATTTGCTTAAGCAACAATAATAATGATATGAAATTGAAAACATAAAGTCGATCGGTTTCTGAAGAACATTAATAAATTTGAATAAAAGAGAAAACAATGAATGAAGCATACTAATACTTCTTCATTCATTTTTTAAATAATTTAAAATCGTTGATAAAATATTACATTTATATTCGTTAGACATATTTAATTCTTAATCACAAACATTTTTAAGACACGAATCTCAAGAATGTTTTCATGAATAATTCAGATTCAAAAAAAAACTTACATAAGTTATGTAAGGAAACAATAAATTTTGATATTTTATCAATCGTTTAGAAATTGATTAATTTTGAAAAGTAAATATAATTCATGTATTTAAATAATTAAATGAAAACGCATGATGATTTCAAAGAAAGTGTATTCAAAGTGTACATTAATTGGAATAACAGGAAATGAAATAAACATTAATTCAAAGAATACGGAAGATATTCCAAAGTAATATTTAGAAAGAGGAATAACCGTTGACGTTTGTCACTTGGACGCGAACGTAAAAAACGCATTTAATGTCTTCCAGGAAAATCGAAGTGATCGAAATTCTTGAAAACCTCAATAAAATAGAAATTACAGCAGTTGTAGAATATATTAAATTCGAAAAGGAAAATTCTGATTCAAGTTTATCATCATCATAATCACTGGTAATTTTATGGACATATCAAATCGATGACGAGCAAAAGAATAGTTTGACCTATAAAATCCGATCGTCGTAATTGCAGAGAGGAAGGAGCAGAGTAGACGCGCATTCGAATGTGGGTGAAAAAATGACTTTATTTGCCATCATTAATCTGGTCTCCATCATGGGTGAAGTGGCTTCGATTGATGGATGGATGCTGCGACCGTTATTAAAATAAACGGCCTCTCCTTCTCTCTCGCAAATTGCTAATATTTAACAGAGTTTCTTCGGTTGCTTCTTCATCTTCTTTTCCAACCTTCCGTCATCGAATCAAGGACAGAAGAGACTTGTGGAACCGTGTCACATATATATAAAAATTGTAAACATCCTGCATACGAATGATGCACGCAAAATCAAATTGAATCTTCCCTGAAAAACGTAGCATCGAGCTTAAAATCTTCGAAATGGAACAGGTAGAACAGGTAAATGGAAGATGGAGTATCCTCCGACCAGATGGAAAAAGAAAAAAAAAATTAAAACACGAGAGCAGGTAGAGTGTATTATTGGTGGTGCTGGCTGTTGTGTTGCCTCGACAAGAACGTACTCGTCCGGTAATTAACATCTGAAATACTAATTCAATTGCTGCATTCAGACAAAACTCTTGAGCAGATAACATCGATAATTTCCCAAAGAGTAATGCATCATTCATTGGCCTTACAAAAGCACAATCTGACGCTAATGAAAACGTATTTATAATAAACGCAATTTATTTAATCTGCAAATTTAATTTAAAATTAATTGGAACTTTCAACTTCACCATAAATATTAACACAATCTGATCCAAGTTTAAAGTTAAAAATCGGAAATAATCAGATAAAATACGTAATTTAGTGCGCAAAAGAATTAAATGAATTAATTACAACTATTACATGCGTATTTAATGTGTAAGATGGAAATATGAAAGTGCGACCTTTCGACCTTCGTCGCATCGTTCAAAACAAATAATTCATAAATTTTCCGCCGATAATAATATTAATAATGCAAATAGACGAATCGAAAATTCAGGTGTTAGAGGTTACAGCAACGATCCGTATGTTAATTAAATCGATAGGTTACATGGAAGAAAGGTCAGTTGGGATTTATCTTGCAATTTATTTACCTGGATGAAAATGATTAAAAATAAATATATTTAGTCAATTTTTTGAACATTATTTACATGTTTTGTCTACAATTCTGAGACAATGAAATCGAGAACAGAAGTTGACAAAGGTGTTCATGCATTTGTTGCTTCATCCTCGTGAGAGGTCGTTGGAAAGCGGTGCAAGAGATAAACGATAATGTTATTTTGATATCACTGCTAAACGTTTTATTTGTTTATCTTTAATCTCGAGTCGACTTTCCTCTTTAGTCTTCGTACTCTTCACCGTCGTTAATTTGCTCTTTCTCTCACTCTGCGTATTCATCTGATGTGTGCGAGAGGAGATCTCGAACCGTGCGCGTCGCTTCGGATTCTATTTACGTATACGAGCTGGTCACGGCTAATATTAATCAATGCCAAATTCTACACCCTTTCCCAAACAACAACAATAACATTATACAATCGAAAATTTGAACAAATCTTGACTGTCAAGAAATGCTACCTATGTACAGTTTAATTTTAGATTGTTTTACGTGTATTTCAGTTAAAGCAAATAGGAATGGGACACATGCTCATCCCAAATATGCACGTAATATGAATACTCCGTCGACACGTGATTAGTTTCGGACTGAAAGCTTCACAAATGTTGCTTCTTCAGGCATGCCTGAGCACACTGGGCGTAGTATACATCAAATTCAGTCTGGGCTATTTCAGTTACGTTACCACCGACTCTTTTCTAAATACGACCGTAGTAGCGCACACGAACCTCGCTCCAAATTACACTTATCACATCGACCTTGCTACATCAATTATACTTCTATACCACAACAACAACAACAAAAAAACAACCATTGTGAACGAACAAAGGATCAAAGATTAACGAAATGAAGAAATTTGCATTGTGATATAATAGTTACCATGCGACATTGATTGCAAACTCTGGCGAGAAGATGACGAAGGTATCCAAAATTGAAGCACAGCGCGGACCGAAAAGAGAAAGAAATTGCGAATCCTCGAGGAATTCGGAGATTCTTTTTTCTGAGTGCAACTGCCGACGACGTTCGCGCAAGGACTGCTGAATGCTAAAAGCAAGTATTGCTGAAAGTCGTCGGATTTGCGGATCCGGTAGGCGTCGGATTTACTGCTCGGTTCATCGTCATCTCTCACTCCCATCTCTCCAATTTTATCATCCAAATCCTCGTGTACACATTTTTCTTGACCCTGAGACCCCGAACGGCGTGTGGAAATAGAATTCGGAAATTGGCAAGAACTCATTGTCTCAAGAAAAAATATTGACCATGAAAAATAAATAAAAACAAAACACCTTTGTTTCAACAATCTCAAAGTCAAGGTTTCTTAACCTTTGCGAAAAATATTGATGAAAAATCTAAAGATTTAATTTAATGGTGCACACGTCCGTACGACTTCGGATGGGACGTGTAACAATGTCGTTACAAAGAAGCGGATAATCTGAATGCGTCGCATCTTAATGCAATCATTACTGCAGAAATAGCGAATTTATGGCCGATCTGACCGCGCTCTCCCCCAGCGATTCGATGTTAGTACCGTTGCGGGGACTCCAAAGCATAATGAAGAAGTCGAGCTTAGCGTTACAACCATTAAATTCGTAAGTTAATGATTGCACCTGCATTTAACGTGCTCGCACCACGTTATTCAGAAGGTACGTAATCACCTGCGTTATTGCGCACGCATTAAACTCGGACGAGAAATTGGTTTTAATTATTATAATGAAGACACTTCATCCACCTTCAGCATTTCTTAAGCAAACAAACAAAAAAGTATAAAATAGTTAAACGAAACGCGAAGATAAAGTAATTTTATAAAAAGACGTAATCTGAGATTTGAAATTTTAAAAGAAAAAGTAACACCTGTATCGCGTGCATTACGTAAGCAATTGAATCATGATGTTTGATTTATTTCGAATAATGTTTGTATTAAAATATTCCTTTTTTTCTTCTTTAATATTTACTTGAATTAAACCTGTATAAACTTGCATATCAAATAGCAAACAATAATTCGATTTCTGCATTTCTTATTAACACTTTTTTTTAATAATTATTATTTTAAATTGAATATTATTAATATTAATAAGATTCGATGATATAAAAGTGCATGTCGGACGTGGAATGCGCACAGTCACCGATAAATTTAGCTCATAAAAGGTAAAAATAAATTAGAAACGAGGAATGAAGTAAAGCGATTATAAATATACATTCTAAGCGTGAAACAACTAGTGATGTTTCAACCTACACCAAAAGACGAAGATATATAATTCCAAATTTTCTATACAATAATTGTAAATTATCTTAAATTAATTGACTCGGCGAGATCGGATGGAAAAGATGGATTAGTAGCACGATGCATTACGAATAAAAAATAGTGCAATCATCAATCATCGGTGGATGCCACGAGGAGGAAAAAGGGAGCGTGAGGCAGTATCGCATTTCAAGTTTGCTCGAGATAAAATTACATAAATAATAACGAGCGAAAAAATATAATACAACAAGAGCGAAATATACGTACACTCAACATGGTGCATGTAATGAAAATGAAATAATAAAGAATAATAAAAGGAAAAAAAATGTACGCCCGTCGTATAAAGTTACAGTTGCACTAAGAATACAAGAGAGGAACAAAGAAAAAAAAATAAGCATGTAATGTGTATGTAAACGATACGCGGACAGGACATTTAGATAAGCAAAACATTATGTAATTGCCGCATTCGCATTACGAACTAATTGCGAAAATATTCATTCGCTATTAGAGAATTATAAAAAATATAAAACTGAGAGCAACGGTTCGCATGCAAATTAAGAGTATCCCCCATAGAGAACATTATTTATTATGATTCGATTGAATCAAATATTCAAACCCATCCATGTGCGTACAACAACAAAAATTACAATGTTGAATTATGCAATTATTTAAATTAGCACAAATTAATGTAAATAAGCTGATAAAATTTGTAAATTTTTCATGTAAGATGTTCTTTTATAATAATCAATATTGGCAGCAGATGCATTTCACAATCGATCAAATAGTATCTGCATACGAAAATATGTATCGCACGATTGGCTAATTAGTTGAGGCAGTTAGAAAGCAGGTTGCATTTCCTATGCTCATTTCTAAAGAAACTGGAAGATGTTCATCCAGGACAAAACAAACAGAAGCGAAAGATTATCAATTACACGGTTGGAGAGGACGCGGAAAAATTGGGTCAGCAGTTTAGAAAATTAACAGAGACACAAAGATGATTTGCAAATAAACAAAATTAAAATAAAACCAAACCGAAAAAGAGGATTAATTGAATTAAGAGAGAAATCGCATTATAATTGCAAATCGATTCATCTCTTGCATATTAATTAGTTAATTTAATATACAAATAAAGTTGGAAATTTATATTTATAAACATGCATGAAATATGAATGAAACTCGTTTCAGAAACAACTTTTTCCTGACATCCTCGAATCGTTACATGTTATAGAAAAAAAATAATTTACTATTATGGCTGTAATAAATCAAGAATATAATTAATGAATTCATTAAGTAGAATTATCGTTGTTTTTCGAGATGGACGATTGAAATTTGTATTGTTATAGAGAAATCGTTGATAGTGAGGAACAACAAAACAGCAGCAAGAAAGTTGGCAAAAGGTAAGAGTAAGAATGAAAGTGTTGGGCGTTCGGTGTTCGAAGTATGTTAATAACGTGGGCGTATCCATGACTAAATGGGGAAAATAAGGATTAAAAGAGTAGGCAGAGTTATTAAGGGAAATGGAAATAATGAAGGATGTGTGTGTGTTTGTGTGTATGTTTGCGAGAGCAGATAAAATCGTAGCCCCAGCGTCGAGTTTAATTAATATTTATTGTCTTCTGTTCTTCGGATTCGAAGGGAAATCTCGTGGTTATAACCGTTTTAGTGCTGCGAGCTTTGTTTCTAGCTGCTACAACTGAAAATAAATAAATAAATAAACGATCGCCGCGAATATGATACATACACCCATCAAATCGAGTTAATGGCAAAAATGAACCATTGTTGAACAACAATGCGCGTTTTCAATTAGTCATAAGGCCAATGAAATATCGATTGTTGCTGCTGCTGCTGCAGTTGTTGTTATTATTAATAGGCTGTGACAAAGTAATTAAAGCAGCGGCGGAACATTAACAGTTAGATCAATCTGTTGCGAGCAGCAAAAATTGTCGATGCACAATGCGAAAAGTAAACAAACAGCAACAACAAAAAGCAAGCGCAGAGTTGAGCTTCTGACCTACATAGGAGGACACAACAATGAATCAGATCCCCTCCGATGAGCTGTCGCGATACCCACACGTCTCGTGCATGCCTCAAAAAAGTATATCGACCTCGAATGCGTATATCATTATTGCAGACTTCCGAAAGCCAGCAGACGGCGAAGAGCACAGAGGCTCGAATATGCGTGACACGAGCCCATAAAAATGCAACCGAAATAAAAATGAAGAAGAAAAGAACGAACGAACAACCGGAGGAGGAATTGGCACACGGTAGCACACAAAACATAAAAATAAAAGGTGCAACAACAACAATAATACAATCGAATTTTTCTTAGGCCGTTCAACCTCCGGCGCGATTCCTTATTTACACTTTTACATAACGCACGCACAGCACGAATTCCATTTGCAATTATGTAATTGATAATATCCAAAATTCATTAATTTCAATCGTATATGGATAACGATTTCCATTAAAGTGATTTTATTCTAAAGCGCATTCAATTACTGTTACTCGAATAGATTTTGCAATAATACAAGTAAATATGTAAATAATAATTTTTATTTAAATATTTACTGTTACATAATTAGTAATGTGAATATGTTAGCATTAATATCATGTGCATTTATTGTTTAACTGTAAATTTTTATTCTCTTATAACATAGTTTTCTCAAGATACAATTAACATTGGCTCCTGAAATGCTCGTCTTATTGTTGTCTCCGTTTCATAACAGTTGCTGCGCTCTTTGTGCCTGCCCTGCCGGTCGGCTGTATTCTGCCCGGAGTTGAATGAAATAAAAAGGAATGCCATTATCAACAAGAGTGCACATGCAAATTCGACGCGACACCGCGCGGGATTGCGTAACAATCCTCGCGTTGCATATTCCTCCGGCGTGATGCAAGAGCGCGTTAACATCGGGTCGAGCATCTGTCGCGTTTGGTGGATCAATTAAATCCAGATTTTATTTAGCAATTACGACCAGATGCTGCGGTCCTCCTTCTGCGCGCATAATGGATGGAAGAAGGCGGCAGAAAACTTACGAAGGAAGAAGGAAGCGAGAAGAAGCACGAAGAGTCGAAGTCGGTGTGTGCACCAAAAGAAAACTGGTTCTCGCGACTTATTGGCAGATGGTTAATTGGTTCGAAATTCGCAAATGGATAAAGACGAAGGAGATTTGCGAAAGGGCACAAACGCATTCAATTGCATCCACTGCAATTACGCTTCACTTGCACTTGCTAATATAGACAACGTGTCCCTTCCGAAGAGAAAGCTCAGAAAGTTCGCGTGGGCGGATTCGAATCGACGCAAGATTTGAAAAAATAATTTTTCAGATTTAATTTTCAAAAAAAGCATATATATTTATATGGAAGGGCGTATTAAGCGCGATAAATAATACGGAAAATAAACGTCCTCTTTATATGGCCAGATTGCATCGAGATAAATTCGAAATTGATGTGCGAATAAAATAAATTCCGCTTTAATTTCCTGCCCTGCCACATAAAATCTTCTGTACGTTATATTTTTTATTTCTCTTCACTCTTTCGCAAACAACAAAGTTGACCGTAACGAACCTGTTGCAAATATTATGGTTTTATGGAACCAAATCATAATTCGAATTCACAGCTCCAGAACTCACAATAATCTACAAGAAACTGTGAACTTGCATTTGCTATGCAAGACGGCAAGTCTTTGGAAATTTTACTGGTATTTGGAAATCCACTTGTCCTACATACATGAATATTCTCTATTTCTTTTAAAGACAAGATGTCAATACATAATTGAAAAATAATATTCCACTTGATATTTTAAATAATTGAGATTCACCTGTTAATAAATGGAAGCACTTCCAGTTTCGAAAACGCAATAATTCTTATGCAAACATTTCAGAATCCCGCGGATCTAGGATAAGTCACGAACGCTGTGCAAATTTGTTCAGCAACAAACGAATTCGTTACTAATTTCCTCCGGCCGTACTTTATTACCATACTATATTCTAAACGCACATTAACTCCTCTTGCCTAACGAGACTTTATTGTACGTTTGTTGCAATTACATTTGCGGATGGATCTTATGCAAAAGGATAATAATGAAATAAATTTAAAAAAAAACGTCTGCGAGGAGCCCGTGAATTACGTTTCCAACAACAATGGGGCATTGGAAACGTAATAGTGACGATTATAAAACCGTCCGTGTGAATTGGGTCAGAAAATAACACGGTTTTGAACGCAGCCTGCAAGGAAATGATTTCTGTTTTCTGTACACACACAAAGAAATAGAGAGAGACAGAAAAAAAATCGCATACGCAAAGAGTGGACATGAAAACGTAAGGTAAATATAAATTAAGTGCACAAAGCGGATTGGCAATCCGTGAAAGTTGACATTTTGGATTGAATCATTAATTGGATTGTTCATTAACATTTTTCGTATAATTAGTTCGAAACAGTCCAGAGGAATATCGAATTCCCCTGTAATGAAGCGCGGACGTCTCCCAAGAGATGAAAGTAAAATCGTTTTTCCTTTGCGATAATTAATCACTCAATTAGTATAATTACATTAAGAGCTAAAGCACGACGATGTAATGGATGTAACAATTTTTAATTCAACACAAAAATTACCTTTTCTTTTGTTGTCATTTCATCGAGAACTACAATGTTTAACACCCTGTATATCCAAACAATGAAATTGTAGTATGCACGCGAAGCAACAGAAGAAGTAATGATTTTTTTTTGGTGTGTGTGTGTATTCATTCCAGTCCGCAGCTGTGTGCGACAAAAAGGTCAGTTCAGGAGACCAGAAAAGTGTGTACTTAAGGGTTGTCAGTCACGCGATCTGCGGAGCAGAGGCCGTTGCCCTTCCAGACCCCAATGGAAACGACGTGTACGTGTACCTGCTCCGACGGACGTGGAGGAGAGCAGCTCGAGGTAAACTGCCCGCGCGGACCGGGGATAATAATGCCACAGCTGAATCCTAAGTCTAGACCGTTCCGATGTTTTATTAAAAACACAGGCGCCAACGATTACTCTACATGCAAAATTTCGTTATTACGTCTTCTCCGCTCATTAATTGCGTGAACGCGAACGAAGGGAGGATGAGGATGAGGAGGAAATGACGCGCCACCAATTTTCCCATGCACTCTTGGAGATCCTCCACAGGATGGACAGCGAAAACAAAAAATAAAAACAACACGTCCAATCATTGCCCACGCACTCCAAGGAAGAGTCTGAATTATTCATCGAGTGGAATAGAAACCTAATCAAGGGGGAAATTAGCTTATCGAATAAATTTACCGAGATGAAGACCAGGCGATAATAACATTGAGATATTATTACTAGTATTTTAGTAAGTTATACATGCTAAGCATCTTGGTAATAGATAATCCGTTCATTATAAATTCGAAAAATCTTTAATAGCAGTCAAAGTATGCAAATATTAAGTAAATTGTTATTTTATTAACTATAAATAATCAACAATTTTAATTAAACAATTATCATTTTTACTCAAATACAATACAATAGAAATTGCGTAATCAATTTTAACACGTAATTAAGTTAATTGCTCGAAACCTTGCTTCAATCCAGCAGCGCCGAAGAAAACAAAATTCTTCAGTTGTTGATATTTACCATGTTTTTCTTTAACGTGAATAAGTAAAAGTATGAAAATTTTAGAAACCATCGTGAATAGTAAAAAAAAGGAGATTTTCCCAGGGGCGCTCAATCGTATCCAGTGGAAATGTGTAATTTGTGGTGCATCGTTAAAGAAAAGTTACGGTGAGCTCGACCCAACCGCACGAAAGGCTTTGTATGAAGAAGATGAATAAACGTCCCTTCTTTTTCTGAAGACAATGAATCTATTTCATCTGTCGGTTCTTCTCTTTCGGTTTTTGGGCGGCGAAACAATTAACGCTCCGCGCGGATGACTAATACGGATTTAAGTGGGTCAGGACGAGTTTCAGGAGAGGTCGTGGGCCTCTCCTCAACTCAACTCAACTCGCAACTCGAGAGAAGAGACAGACTTCCGGATCTGAGGTCGATTCATTCTCAAATATTACCGTACAAAAACGTTCATCTCCACCTCCAAACTTGCAGACAGCAACAATCGTAAATAAACACTTTACTAATTAGTTTGTAAAGCGAAAACCGCATTACACAATAACACGACGAATTATTCATCCAGCATAGTTCTCACACGAAAATGCATCCGCGTATTTATAATATATAATTTGCGGCGAGTTTTCAATCCTAAAATAACGTTAAAATAAACCACAATTATCTTAAATAACTTATTTCCGTCAAAGAGTATAATTTCCAGAATTATATAATATAATAATTAACAAATCGTTTATATAAAATTATGTTTACAGTTTTCAATTGGATATTATTTTCATAAATGTGTCTTGCATTAGATAATGGATCGAAAAAGTATGCAAGATTTATATATTTTTGTTAACGGTTCAGCGAGATTCTGTACAAGCATGACCTTATTGATATAATTCCGCATTAAATAGATAATGCAGACTCGAATCTGACAATAATCCTCGACGGCAGAATATTTCCTATTCGAAATGCAATGAGGTATAACACGAGAGGAAAAGAAGATCGATGGGCATTCGCCGCTTCTCGAACACGATCAGACGGACGTGCGGAGAGAGAATTCTCCTCGTCGTCGTGCAATTTCCTCTTCCCTCGCAATCTACCTCCACTTCGAAGCTTATTAAATCATGCGTTTTATATAATATGGGAAGAAGGAAAAACCGCGAGTCGTTATTATTGTCGCCTCCGCGCAATTAAAACTAATTGCGGTTCTGATGAGATCGACTCTTTGTTTCCTCCTTTTTTTTTTCTCTCTGTTACTTCTTGCTTCCACACCATTGAATAACGGCACTCTGAACGTAATTAGAGTATCGAGATAGAAGAAGGAAGCTGCGCGGATTAATTGAGTTGATGTCGGGCGTGTTTCAACCTTCGAAAATGAGGATTTTCGGGGGATGCTGTTAAGGAGAAACCGGGCCAAGGCTTTCGTGAACTCTCTGAGGGTGCTTCGTCCTTGGCCCATTTCCAAATATATATAACGATAGAGGGAAAAGCTTTCGGGAAATACTGCAGTAAGAGGCTTTTCCACTTCTCGCACACACTTCTATAATTGTTCATTCAGAGTGCGGCCGGGAAAAACGAGGTTTCCAAAGCCAAAAATGAATCGAAGTGAAATTGAAACCCGGCTAATCGCCGATTGAATTATTTATTTCTGGTCTAGTCTTTTCCTCACTTTTGTTTTCGTCGCCACGAATCCAATTAAACGCGATTAATATTCGCGATGCGCCTCTTCAGCAAACATATTTAGGCGTTCCGATGCATCGGGCGAATAATTTATGGAAGTCGCCGATCTTCGCGTGTAGGAAACAACGACCATTCCCGTCGCGGTTTCGCCTTAAACGGAATCAAAATAAAAAGCATCCTTCTGTACGAACTTATCTATATAAAGATGTCAGGTTTATATTTAACTAAATTTTAAATTGATTTAATTACTATATAGCAATTAATTTTATTTTACATCGCAATAATCACGCAAATGAAATAACAGTCGTCCTCGCAGCAGCAGACAGAGAAACGCATCGCATCGTCTCGGCATTCCGAAAATTCCAGACAATACCAAACAAAGCTACACGGAATTACGCCTGTCTTCATTTCGTTTCTTCGCGAAACCTTCCTTCTTTATTTCTTGTTGTTGTACACGTCGAGTTTAACAATCCTGAAACTTGTCCCACCGTGTTTTCAATCGCAATTTATGATTTATTGGCATATTTTATGGGCATATAAATTGTTTTTCTGCGATGCCAAACGCAAATAAAAAGGATTGTGCATGCTGGAGATTCTCGGAATAAATGCATCATCTTGTAAACATCATCAGTTAATTATTGTAGAATTTACAAAAATTAGAAATTTCAGGAAACCTAAACGAAATTAACAAACTACGATAAATTGAGATTGCGTGCAGGGTTCAACGGTTTCTCGCTTGTATATCCTCTAGATTTATTTTCGTTCATAACGTGTTCAACATTCCTTATTCGAATGCGATTTGTTATCATGAACGGCAGATAAAGCAATTAATAGGATTAATACGTTAAAGTTCTCGAAGCTCCGTTCCGAGCGAACGGGTAACGATTTAATTAAACCGAGCGGAAAACTTAAGCTCTCCACCTCTAAGAAAGCACACCGAGTCCAACAAAAGAAAACACAAGAAGGAAAAGTGAACGTGAACGTTTTTCAGACTCAACGTTGCATTTTGCTTTCGGTTCATTTAAGCGATTTGCCGAGCGGAAATTAATCGAACTTATCCATATATTAGTGGATGGTTCACCTAACTTGTCGCAACGATTTGACTGAAATTCACTGAAATCGATAATCAGTAACGATTAATTAATAAAAGAAATCTTCATACAGATTTATTTTTCAAGAATTTAAATAAACGCAACAATTTTCTGCAATTTTCCAATTTCAAAGATCAAATCCGCGTGTCTAATTGGAGTTGCAGTGAAATTAAGAAGAAATATTAACAAATTCACGGCCAATTTAATCGTCAAAGTGTATACAGCGGCGAGCGTTTTTCTAATGAATCCAAGCAACAAGCCTTAATAAATATAATATCTTCATTCATTTTTACTAAGAAAATAAATATTTAATAATTTCAATATTTAATAAATTCTTGAAATATGAATCAACAAAGAGAATGTAAAAGTGCACGCAATTTAGATATTTTTTTTTTTGCATAAATCTCTTGTTAGTGATGTCGTGCTGTCCGGACGAATAATAAACATTATTCAATCACAACAATCGCTCGATGGAATATCGATATTGGTAAATGCGCAGCGAGCCATAAAACGTGATCGCTCCATGGACACTTTGAAGTCTCGGGACGTGACAATAGTGTGAACTATTGCGGCACACTTGCATCCATCCCAAGTGAACTATTGTAAATGCAAACGATGTTTACAACAAGAAAAAAAAAGCATTGAACTTTCGCCTTTTGATAACTGAATAATTGATCCTAAATCCACCGACTATAGGAAATAGTTTATTTGCATCGGGAGTTCCAATTGCATTTCAGGCCAGCAGAACACGGTCGAAAAAGAATTTAAAAAAAAAAGCATTATGGATGCAACCGTGTGCGGCATTGTATGCAAATCATCTTATTATACTGTAAAAAAAATATAATTAAATAAATAAATAAGCGAGCGGATAAAGGCTTTAATTGAGGTTTTTGAACCTTTTTGCACCTAAGAAGAGATGCAGCAGAATCGCTGAAAAATGAATAACAACTCGCGGTGAAAGTCTTGCGTAACTCTTAAGTTATTGTTCTTTATATTTCTGTAATCTCGGCGTCGTCGATGGAGGAACGGTAATACCGGAACTCGTTTATTTAACGCGCTTTATGTTTCACCCACGTGGATATTATTAATTGAATGGTAGAGGTGTTAAAGGATGTCGTCCAATTTGTCCGGAGCGAGAAGGACGACTCGGGGAAATCGGTTCGCGCCATCTCGAAGCGAATGCAAATTTCGCGAAAGGCTCTCTCGCACCGCAAATACGGCGGTTATCGACGATGAATTACACGTTAACAAGCCGTGCCCAGCATAAATATGAACCCGTCCCCCCCATTTATTTCGTTTTTGTCGATTAAATATCACACGCATTTTCCTAGATCGAAACTATAATCATCAGTTTTATAGTTAATTTCATCTGCAACATTCAACAATCCTGCCTAAAGAAATTTACAATCTGGACGATAGTGCAAGAATTAACATATTTTAATTAGCATCTCCAATTACTCTGATCTATTATATATTATTTATTTGAACCAAAAGATTAGTATTATTATCTGCAGTATTTTAATTATTTACTTTTAATTTAATAAATCACAATTAACATTATTTCAATTACGCAAAATCATTTTTCACCATTACAAACGGCTCTAATAAATAAATCCGAGCGCAATTTATGGCTGCGCTCTCCCATTTCAATTTTTTTTACATCATTTTAGCGAAATTATCGTTGCGTGAAGAATGGATTACGCAAACCTCGCCATTTTCCAAGGATTTCGTTTTCATTTTCATCCAAAAAAATAAATATTACAAACGCCGCTTTCGAAATAGAGCCAGAAATAAATTGAGCGTGGAATAATAACAACAACTTCTGAAACGATAATAATAAAAAAAAAATACGCGGATGGTTTTATAATATTCGATAGAGGTGAAAAGAGGAAATGGTGTGGTGCAACAGCTTCCTGTTTGATAAAAATAAAATTCCAGCTTTTGTTGTTGCGTTCAACGCGGTCGAACTTTTTTCTCTCTTGTGTGTTTTCTGTTTGTTTCGTGTTTCTGTGTTACGTACAAGCGCATTATTGTTATTAGTTTCAATGGGAAAAATAGAGTCGACCGCGTTATTTACCTCAACGTGTGTCCGTTACAAAACGTTCCACTTTAAATGATAAAATACGAGCGTCGCAGAAGCGAGAGTTTCCAAAACAATTTTAATACAATACGTATTTAAAAACATTGTATTTTCAGAAGTAATTACATAAGCAACATCTTTTAAAAGCATGTCAAACCATAAAGTAATGCAACATTTTGTGTAATGGTCAACCGCGGCGGTAATGGATGCAAACTCCTGCAAGGTAGTCTCAGTCTCAACATGATTAATTTTTAATTAGGCATTTAAAGCGAGGATTAACTGAACCCTAACGGACAAGAGATTAAATAATAAACGCCTTAAATCTCCGGCGAACAACTCATTACGCTCCGAGCCAATATAATTTATGCCTAATTATCCTTTCGCATAACGGGGACTAACGCGAGCGGACTTTTATTTTCTATTCGGTCACCGCGCGACGGACTTCTCCTCTTCTCTTCCTCGACAAAACCAGTATTTTGCGCAAAAGGCTACCACTCTTTGCACCGATTTGTTTGAACAAACTCTAAATAAATCTCCGCAGCAGCGAACGGAAAACGATTCGCGCGAGGAAACCGGTAGCGAGAAAATCCCATGCAGGCACGTCGCTTTCCGTTGCGTAACCGCTGTGGGAAAACGGCGAGAGTTGCGCCAATTTCTTTTAACCTTAACACTTCTTTCTTTTAACCACAACAATTCGAAATTATTGTTATTTTTTCTTCCACTTCTCGAACTCAAACTTATTGCAAACACGACGATAAATCTCTTCGGCTTCGCGCATAACTTTCCAACTAATTGAAACGTATGCATAACTCCTGCGTACATACACATTCAATAACCGGACCATTTTCGGCGCTTTAAATCTTCTTACATAACCGAATCGCTTTCTCCCGAAGATCCAATCCATAATAATTACTCCATTTGAAGCACGCTTATTATTTCTCCGTCAATCGATTGCTAAATTAATTTCAATGAGAAAGAAAATCACACAATTAATCTAATTGGAAAACAATCGTCGAATCGATAGTGCGTGCGTGCGCGCTGGAATTGATACAGCGTTCGCTCTTTGCATTCATTTCCAATTCACGAACAATGGGAAGTACAAAGCGTTAACCGAACGATAAGATTAATCAGATTCGGTAAATCTACCGGAACTAAGCGAAACGGAACAATACAAACGCATTTACCCCTCAACTACAGTACTCAAAATAGGAGAAAATTAAAGATTTAGAAAAGATAAAATGTAATTGACAATTTTACTCTCTTCTTCATGCATTAGCAAACCTCCTTAAAACGAAAGAATCGCTTTTTGTAGTAGCTTGTAGTGTAGTGGATAAAAATTATGAGCGTCTTCGCTTCACTTTAACGGAACCAACACGAAAGATAAAACAGTTTTACGAGCGTGGCTCAAATATGACCTATTGAACCATGTTACATCATCGATTGGATTTTATGAAGCGGACGATATCAATTAAATAGACATTTGAAAATAATATTTAAAATTCAAACTAATAAGTGTATAAATATATATATATTTATATATATATATATATATATATATAGATACAATTTTTACTTGCTGAAACTTTATCTGTGAGTTAGTAATAAAAGATACAATAAATCCGCTGTCCCTTATCGGTTTTCAGTAGCACTTAGCGACCAATAAACAGGTCGAACTGTTCGTTCGCTATCTGCTGCTCACATTTCGTACGTACTTACTTAACACTATACATCTACTCCCAAGAGTCGTACAAGTGAAAGCTCAGCTTACCTGCAAATAATATTTAAAAAAAAAAAAACCTGTAATTTTCAAACTCAAGAAATTACTAAATTCATTTTTTATAGTAGATAAACCTGAGAGGCAATAGCACCGTGACTTAGCGGAAGATCCAGCATTTTTTCACGTTCCGAAGAAGAGAAAGAAACTCCTCGAAATTGGAATCGTGAAGTGTATAAATTATATGAACGCGGCGCGATCTTCTCCATCATTATTGTTATTACATTTATTGCAACACGTTCGAAAAACGAATCGCGGAGGAAGAAGGGAAAATGATCGGCGACTGCTGAGGAGTCCTTGCGAATCACCAACAGCTCACGAACAGAAAATCGTGCAGAAAATGGGTAACCTTCGATTGCATAACGCGTCCGGCTTCATGTGAATGTTGCTCTCCCAGGGAAAATCAACAAATAAAATAAATACAAAAAAAATAAATTACGTAATTGCGATTGCGGCATTCGCGTTCGTTATTATTATATTATATTTGTGCACTTTGCATATCGCGTCGAGAAAATATCTGGTATTCCATTCCCATAAACTACTCGGGTTATCAAACGAATGGATATTTCAGTATCTACTAACTTTGCTGCATAAACTTGACCATGGTGTGTCCCATATGAACGCACTCGTATCTATTACTTATTACATATTGTCCGATAATTCTGACTTCCTTATATGAGACACGCCTTTACCAGAAACTCAAAATTTAATTAAGAATATTTTGCAATCGAAATTCCATTTCATTTCGCTAACGTTTCCATTTAGATTATTACAAAAAAAAATAAAGTCAACATTATACACACATGGCGTAATAATTACAAACATAATCTCCGTGTAATATTTGTATTATTTTTTTTACTATTACTTAAAACATCACACGTGTAAAGCTGAAGAATTGCATATTTAGATAAGACATAAGATAAGACAGAAAATATTTAAAAAAATTGAGAAAATCATTAGGACGTAATTATGGAAAATTTAGAAGCGATGTTGGTGAAGCGCTATGACCTCTTGGAAAACACAATCAACTAAGATTGATTATTGTCGTTTCCTGGTAAATAGGAATGCAATTAACGAGATAGAAACGAAAGAGGGTCATCGGATTGATTTATCGAGGAAATCACGTGAAATTTATTACTAACAAACTGTATAAACTTCTACAAACGCTTCAACGTTTATATTCGAGCATGGAACTAAGAAAAACATTTCATTAACTTCAGCACTTGTTACGTGTCCAAACAATGCGATTTAATTTAAGCATCACCTTGGCAGGAATAAGTTTTTGATGCTCAGCCCGAAAAAATATAAATAAAGCATACAACAGTCACACAGAATTGGCGTACAATGAAGACGCTGTTGATTACCTGATTTACTGCGCGAGATACAAAAGACCGCAGCATCATAAATTGCATTTTCGTGTTCCCTCCGAACCTTTCCTCGACCGAAGAAATGAACCATTGCAGATTGCGATCTGCATGTTGGCAGAAAGAAAGAAATAAAGAATACGACAATGAAGCGTAAGAGGCCAACTTTCTTTTCGGCCTTTTGTTTCCAATTGTCGCAAAAGGAATGCATCGTTAATACGAAAATAAAACGTATGCAAATGCTGAAACGAAAATAAAGATTCGCATTCAAACTTTCCTCTTGATCTCGAATGAAAAAAAAAATAAATCATGCATATAATAAATATTTTTAAAATAATTCCCCACTTTCTAATAAGTATGCAGCTCTTATAATTTCCAATCTTTTTTTTCTGTCCATTTTAATGTAATTCAATATTCGTGTATTAAGGTCAGCCAATTTGCTGATGGATTTATATTTCCATTAGGAATTTTGAGCCTCAGGGGGGAAACAATTACACGGCAATTAAACACAAGATAAAATCGATGGATTTTTTTTATATTCCAATCTTATTTAATTTACAATACATAATTGCATTAAATATAGAAATATCAATTTCTTTACACAACTTTTGTCATACTGTGAATAATCTCGTGGTTCTTTACTCCACTTTGCTCCTACTATTTCTGTTGACCAAACAATTTTCGAGCAGCAGCTAATTGGCCTTTTTTCGAGTTACTCTCTCTTTACATTATTATTAATAAAATCAATGACAGTAAATAATAAATGATAAAGAAAGTTTTTGCATAGAAAATTCAATCGTCTTCATGTATTAATTACTCGTTACTTCACTTGTAATTACTCTCAGAAAACGCTTCATTATTCAATTTAAATATTCCCGCCGTTTCAATTGCACCATTGAACAGTCCGTTTAATTATTTCGAAATTGCTAATCGCTAATTAAAATCCGCAATTGACACAAACGCACAAACACGCACCATCCCATCTGCACAATGAAATGTCTCTGAGGCACTTTCGAAATTGCGTAAATCACAAAAAAAACGTGCCAAAGTTTGCAATTACTCAGTAAAAAGTTATATATGTTTCTACAGCTGATTACGTGAATCATTCTTTGAAGAAAGCGCTTTTAATTCGTCGAAGATCTAAAGAAATATACGCTTTTCTTATTATATTTATCTGCCAGGACATCTCTTGCAAGTGCCATAAAGATAGAACAGCATGTCGCCTCGACAATAAACGTATTTAGTATTCGAATGGCATTCCCGGATGGTTTCTTTGAATCGCAATCGCAACAGGTTTACAAATTTCCGATAATATTATTCAATCAATTAAGTTGGAACATGAAACATTCAGTTAAAATTTAAAAATAAAAACTACTACAACAACTAAAAAAAAAAGACAATAATTGAAAACATCGAAACGGACATCCTGCATGGAACTAATTGGCCGAAGCGGTGAGTCAACGAGGAATGAAGGAAATTTGAACACCTGACCAACAATTTATTTCAATCTCAAACAAAAAAATAATTATATTGCAACTTTGAATAAATAATTAATTGAGGAGCGAGCGCTAAGAAGCATTACGCAAACGACGCTCGTTTCAACCCAGATTCAGTTCGAATAATGCACGTACGTACTCCAATTTCAAAACGCAGCTGTGTAGTAATTAATTTCATATTATTTCACAAATTTCCTGTTACACGAAAAAAACCGTTATTTTCAACTTATTTATTTTTGAAAAGTTCAAATCTCTCGACGGATTTACGCAACCGAATCCATTGTGTTTTCCGCAGCATCACCTTGACACCGAATTTGCAATCACCGATTGTGCGCTGCGAATTCTGCGAATTCGATAAAAGTTCATCTGCTAATTGCAAAACATTGAAACGCCGCAATTGATCTGTTCATAAACATAAACTAAATTGTAGTCCAATATTTCAGTTTCATATAAATTTCAATTTTATTATATTTAATACGCAACCGCGCGCACTTTCCCTGAATCACCCATGCATCTATTAGATTAAGTGGTAGTTTCGAAAAGCATTAATTTTCCTCCGAGCGCGTTTAGTTAATTTAGATAAATCATCTGCTCTGACCGGCAGCGTCCTTTCCCTTTTCGAGTTTTCTTCTCGGCTCTCACGAAAAACCCATCATCCTCCTCGCACGTCCATTGCATAAACTTCGCGTTCGATCTAATCATAATTAAACTCGAATTAATTGAGCGATTAGATTTTATGCACACGGGCATATAGTATTAACATAAAATCGAAAGCCCATCGATGCTAATGAAGACGAAACCAAAAAAAAAGTTTTACTTTTACTTTTTTAAACTTTGAAATATTCGGGAAATTCTAGCTGCAAAGTGAATTAATGCACAGGAGCGAATTTATGAGTTGCGTAGGCGAAAATGCAAAGTGAATTAAGTTATTATTAAACTTTTTTCCATTTTGACCTCCGCTCGTATTTGGGATGTAGACGATTTACGAGGTTTCAGCTTCCAACTTCAGTTTTCATTTTTTTCGCAACAATAAACGAGTCGAGGTGGCTTTAATTTAGAGATAATAACTGCTGCAATTATATTATTTGCAGCAGTTGGAGGGAAACGTAAAAAGGTCGTTGGAAAAAAGGCCTTGGAAAAGTAAATTACGGTCATTTAATATTTCGCAGAAGAAAAAATAAATACATTTTCGAGAAGACAGGACATTGAAATACTATTTAAATCAGTAAAAGAAAGTAACTAAAAAAATATACCTTTTGGAATTTCGACCCATATCCACTTCTTGACCATCAGCTTCCGTCGTGGAATCCTGCAACAACAACAACAAAAAATAAAGAAATTAGATAATCGGTCAATATATAATTATGAATGTATCGAATAAGTTTATTTACAAGATGAAGAAAAAGACAGTTTTGATGGGCTCGGAATCCGGCAGAGATGGATTGGGAGCGCACCGAGTTGATTCGCGATGACACGCAGAGAGGTTAATGACATTTTCATCTTGGATCGCAATTAATTCTGCTCGTGTGCGGAGCGCTCCGTCCTCTTTCGTATGCGGTGTGATGCAACTGGGCTTGGATTTATTAAGAGGAAATGATCGTACAATCGCACACGTACCGAGAAGAAGCCTGCATTCACCAGAGTTATAAGGAGCTAATAATGAAGAGAGCGCACTAATTAACCCACAAAAGTTGCACAACGATTAAAGGAAAATTAGATCATTTCTTTGAGAGCAGAAATAGCAACGATAAACTAATAGATGTTTACGGCAGTTCAACAACGCGTGTCATAGATACTAATAGTCATTAGACAATATGAATTAAATTCATTTTTCTTCGTTACATCAAAAAAAAAAACAGAATAAAGTAATGCAAAATTTGTTTTAAATTTAAAATTCACTTATATGTAAATCTAAAAATAAAATATGTGGGAATCTTACGTAAAACGTACAATTCGTTCCATGTTAAAATAGGTACAACATTTCTAAAAGTAGACTTTATGCAATCCCGTGCAAACATAGCGCAGACGATGCAAACGAGTTCTATAATAAATGCAATTGGTGACTGACCTATCATAAATGAAAAGAGCAAAAATAATTATACTCTTTATTATATAATAAATAAATTGAATCAATTTTGACGAAAAGTTTAACAAATTAGTATTTAGGGCAGATGCGAGCAGGATGTATTTCCTTAAACGCAATTGCGTGAACGAGTAAGAAATCCTAGAACAAATTAACCGCAAAGAATACTAGGTAATAACTGTCGATACGTTTAACACGAAAAGTAATTAATTTAAGTCATTTCGATATTTAATTTCATTAAAAAATTATTAATAATTATATATCTCTTGGTATAATTTAAAACTACAATTACTGGTTTTTCTTCATTATTTTTTTCTTCCCCTGCTGATTACTTCTTTGTCTCTGCGTGTTCTGTGTAATCATGCATGTGAAGTGAAAGTGTTCAGTTTTATTATGATTACCCTTTTTTTTTTAACTCTGCGACGTTATTTCCATTTTCTTCTGTTCGCTTAAAACGATCATATTATATTTATTCGCTCCGCTGTGTTCGCTCTTCTGACGCAGAACAAAAAATACCCACAAAACTCAAAGGAAAGGTGCACCGAGACGTGAACGGGCTCGATTTTAAAGAGTGCCGGAGAAAATAACAAATTTATAGAAAATACAATGAATCTTTTCGTTCAGAAGCGGGAAGTGAATAAGCAAGTTGTATTAGGATTAGCGTAAATGATGCTGAAAGAGAGAGCGTTTAATTCAGGATTTACGTCAATCGCGAAGCCTTTTTCAGAGCTTCCTCTTCATCCGCACTACGTCAATTTCGTTGCACACCTGTTCACCTTGCCACGGATATGTTATTACATACTAAATTGCATATTGCGAACGCGTTTTCTTCGGCTCGCAAAAAATTTATTTATTTATTTTCGCTGATCCTCTAATTTCATCTTCCAACCATCTTCGCCGCAGGCTACAACAACCAGAATGAATTCAACATCCACGTTGTTGTCTTGCAAAATCGTTCGAATTTTACTACAATTTAAGAAAACGACTTCAAATAATAAATTGCGGAATTAACTTATCTTTATGCGAAACGCAGCGTTATTATAAATATGAAACTCGCCTCGGGAATCCGCGGAATTTCTGCATGAAAAGCAGCTTATATGTATCGAGAGGAAAACGAACGTGTTCAATGCAAATTAATAATAAACGCGCTTCCTATTAGAAAGAGCCCTACTTGTCGCACACGGAAATCGTGTTCGCAGAACTCTCTGAATTTATTTTAATTTCATTCCAAATGCATTTGCATTCGGAGAACTTTCGATCGCAGACAGAACTAAAAAAGATACGGATCTTCCGCTTCCATTTCGGATAAATTCAATTCAATTAAATTATCCAAAACTTGACTCATTGCTTCGAAGTGATTTTCGATTAGTTTAAGAGTTTTACGTAATTACTATTTATATGCATGACATCCTGCACTATTTTCGGAGGTCCACTCATTAGCTACCGTTTTCGCACAAAATTCAATTTCCTTATCCTCACCATATTTGCACAAACTTTATTCATCTTTCACGGACACAAGAAACGACTATAATTATATTATAATAAACAATACTTATTTCGACTTTAATCATCCATACTTTATAAAAGACTTACACGCCAAAGCGGTTTTACCAGCAGCAACAGGTTCGCACAAAACGAAAATATAAAAATCGACAATTTCCAAAAGAAAATAGTTCATTTACAAATATTACACACTCAATAAAATCCACACTCATCATTGCTGTAAACAGCAGTTAAATAGAATTAACACGTTAATATTTTCTTTTGATCTTGAGCCGCTGTTTAAACGATAAAAATAGAATCACACTTGAACCGTTGTTGTAATAACATGTAATGGGAAATCTACAAATATTTTACATTTTATTACTAAAATAAAAGGTAATTTTAATTTAATTAATAATTTATAGAATTATAAATTAAAAATGTATATAAAATCAATGAAACTATTTAAAAATAATAGACCAGATATTGAATGAATTTCGTCTCCAGACTGGAATTTTCTACACATCTTTTTTACGATATTTTACTACTTTTCATTCATCGTTTGTGCGTATTTCTGAGAAATGCTAAGCCATAAAATTATTTTGTGCAATTTTTTATTGTCCCTTTTCGATGCGTGTTTAGAAGAAATTCCTTTTTTTCATCGTCTAGACCCGATACGGATTTATTTACACATCTGTTTTTACTACCTGAATTTATATTTCTATTTATTAATTAAAAATAACCGAAATTAATTAATAAAATATATTATTTGTATTTTCATATGAATAAAAAATAAAGAAATATAAACGTAATAAAATTATATAATTTTTCATCAAAGTGAAAAACAAACTGAACAAACAAATTTGGAAGCGACTAATCAATTAACTAAATGAAAAAAAAAAATATTATCATTTATGTCTCACTCCAAAGCAAGTGCACGATACGTTTCCGATAAGTCCGGTATGTAATACGTACACTACTCTTGATAACTGACTCTAATCTCGCTCTTCCAGACTTGCACACTAGACCTTAATTTGCTGCACAGGAAGATAAGTTTCCGCCCTCCCATTTGCCTGCAGACTTATCTTCCTGCGACTACCATAAAAGGCAAGTTTTACTTGCGTTTCGCTGTACATGATCGTGTGTTGCAGGAGAATTCCGATTTGTTCTCGAGTGGAGAAAGCATTACTAATGCTACACCGCACTATACTTATTTTTCACTTTTATGAAAACACACACACACACAGTTTCATGAGATAATAATGAAGCAAAATTATAATGAAACGAAAATAAATCCTCCAATTAATTAATGCAGATAATCGATTTTGCACTTTCATTTACAACAATTTAATCCAAACTTAACAAATTACAATTAACATTCAATTGCAATATAGTTTGTTTCTTCAGTACAAAAATAGAGTATGAATCCTATGCACTTTATCACGTTGTAAGTCATCTATGCTTTGTGCATTTGCAACGAGTATTAATAATTATAATATCAACTTCAAGTCTACAGAATGAATCACAGATAGCATTAAACTGACCACAACAATGGCCATTCATCGAGAAAATTCTGCAAGTTTGAGGAAAACCTCTCAAGCAAAATAGTTTTACTTCTAACAAAACTATTTCATTATTCATATTCCTCTTTTTGTGTCGTTTTCCTTTATTTTTGCTCGTAATGAGAGATTAGCGTGTATATCAGAATGGCATTTTGTAGTCGCTTAATGCAAATTACGCACGCATTTGAACGGGATTAAGCGCATTCCCAACCATTATTATTATTATTAAAATGTCAGCATGGAGATACGGCGTGTGTATATACATTTCTGTGCGACGAGAAAGAGCAGCGACCATTAACGTTTACGACATCAAAAGAATCTCAATGCATGATGATGATGAGGAGAGAGAAAGAGCAACAAAACAAAAAAAAATTAGAAATAATAGACGCAGAGCGCAATTTCATTTCCCCGTATTTCCAACAATTACACCTCATTATTTCACAAAACCGTGAGAAGCACCACTAAATATTACGCGCAAAAAAAATGTTTATACAATTTGTCAAATGAAATCGTCTCAACTACGGATTACGAAATATTTTAGTTAATTAATAACTTAATTGTAATCCATGTTATAAGATTAGTTCGAATAAAATTATGATTATGCAATGGAATGCAACGAAACTGGAAATGCAGTCGTTAAATCATGATTGAATTGCGGTTCGCAGGGCGGGATGAAAACGTTAATTTTAATGGCAAATACCGAAGCATTGATTTTATAATTAGGAAATTATAAAATTGCGAACATCTATAAAGTTTAGTTGAACCGTTAAAGACGCATTAAAGTTACGTAACTGTAAAACCAACAAATATATTTATTGAGATGAACTAAACAAATAGATGCAAGTTTGTAAAAAGGAGGAAAAGTTTTCAGTAAATATTACTTTCTAACCAATTACTTCGTGGAAGTGATAAAAGTGCAGGCAGCATCAATGAAAATCAAGCGATGATATAAGAATAACGAGCGAAAAAAAAAATTCCACTCTCTCACACGAATCAATCATAATAATTTTTCTGCAGAACAGAGACCGCAATTATAAAGCAATTTCTGTAGCAGCAGCTTTCTTCTTCTCCTTCGCTAACGAAATGTTTTAAGTAAACGAGAAGCAGCTTTTCCGTTCTACGCACGGACCACTAATTAGATTCAACGGAGAAAGATGTAATTGCGAGAGAAAATGGCAAATTGGCCGTGCGCGGAATGAGAAGAAGGCGGAATATATCAAAAGAACTTATGAATTTGTAAATGAAAAATGAAAGTATGTACATACATGTATACGCGTCAAGTGCAAGAGCAAAGAAAAAATGGACTGGATGAAAAATGCGCGGAGAAAACTTAGGAAAATGAAATCGCTATTCGGTGCAGAAAACCGTAATTACAAATGCGACAGTAATATAAAAGTCCGAGGCTTAATTGGTAATAATTTGAACATAATTTTACAATTTTAATATTGATTGTATTATAATATTCTTTAGTCCTTGCTGCTCCTTTCTGCGTCCCGTCAGGCAAATAATTTACGATCTAATGAACACATATCTGTCCGGAATGCGTTTCCATTGTGTCTATTACTTAGTAACTCGGATTACTTGTTAACAAGCAATTTAAATGGAATAATTCATACGCGCGTTCGCTACTATTATTATTATCATCATCATCATCATCGGTATTATCGTCGAGGCGGTTTCCTTTTTCCCGAAGCGCAGGCAACAGAAACGCGCTGACATCAGCAAACAATTAATTATTTAAAATTTCGAGATGAAAAAGATGCAATTGAAAACTTCAGCGACAACGCATCAATTGGCTGCTCCTCCTACGCGTCGAGCAAATGCATAATGAGTCAGTTTAATTAAGGCGCGCGCCGATGGAGTAAAAAAAATTAAAGGAGAAACGAGAAAAGTTCAGTCAACTTTACAGCAGCAGCAGCAGCTTCCCTGTGACCGATCACCTTTTACGTGCAGCATGTTTACTCAATTCTATTCATATTTTCGTGTTATTGTCTTCGAGTCTACATGCAAATAAGGAAACCAATCAACCGCCACCTTCTTCCTCGAAATTCTACTCACATGTGTTCACTCTTTTTATTCTCTCTCAGTGTACGTTTCCAGTAAAGACTTAATTATCCGCTTTATCAACTGTAATTGCCGAGTTCCTGTGCACGAGAAGGGAAACTTTCCAAAAAAAATAATACATTTTCATTTCTCGGACGAAGGAGCTGCTCTCTTATTATGCAAAGCTCGCGTGACACTCCAATTTGTTTTCTCGCGGAGGGCGTTTTCCATGAAAGAACCGTAATTGTTCTACAAATTAGCGGTTTTCTCTCTTCGAAAACCGCCGATTATGCGACAATCCTAGCCAATTAGACGAGAAAAGGTAGAGAGACTCATTTTCACGCAAAAACGTCACCAATATTCGCAGCTCCATTATGATTATGTACCAAGTTTAGATCTGGGCAAATTGGACGAAAAGAAAGTTCGGAATTGAATGAAAGAAAAAAATAAGCGCTCGTAATAAGTATCATTCTGATTCCTTTCTAATCGAATTACCCAATAGATTATTAATTTTTAAATTAAAAAAAAAGGGAGAGTTTCTTAAGCTACTGGAATTCCCTCACAAAATATATTTAATTTAAGTTTTCGCATTATAAATTTTGTTCAACAAATCGATTATTATAACTAAATATAAACAATACTTAAAATGGTTTATGATGCAGAGAAAGTTTCGATTAAAATTGATATTCATGTAGATTAACTCACATTAGTTTTACTATGTTTATAAATAAGCGATTTAAACGATAAATAAAGAAAAAATAAATTAAATCCCATAGATTTATATTCAAGGATATAAATGCAATCGAATATATCACGGTGTTAAAATAAGTTATGTATGTTGCAAAGTTATTTCAGAAAGTGAATTTACGGACTGCAACCCCTTTTACTGCAATATTAATTTTTCAAAGTGGCGACGCTCTTTAAGCGAAGAAAAACAAGTCACCCCAAAGGAGGGTGCATCTGCATACACCCTAATTTCCCGGAGGGTCCGCAAACGGCGCCATAATTATTCATCTGGGGTTACAGCCTGCAGACACTAATTCAGACATCCCCCATTCACACGCACTCCATTCCTGCGCGTCTTCAAATTGATCTCGAAATGCAGCAGCAGCAGGAATGAATGAGAGCGCGGAGCAATAAAGAATTAAACGAGGTTTTATCAATAACAATTGCGCATACATATGCATCGGTAATTGAACACAATGCATTCAATTAAAGATTAATCTCGTGCAGCAACAAACTGCGCCACGACAAACGACAGCAATTCATACACGGATTATATAATGAATGAATGAATGTCTACGTTCGAAATTTCTTTGCTTGTTGCTCGATTGATTTATCTGATGAGTATTTTTAATCCTCCTGAAAGAACTCTTTTCAGGAGATGCATGCGAGGTGAAGGAAAAGGAGACGGAGTTCAATAAACTCTTGAAACGCTTGAAAGGAGAATTTCGTGCCAAAACGAAAACCGAATCGCGAGATTCAGGCATTGTTCTCGGATCCCAAGGATCGTTTTACATTCTGCAGCACTAACGGCGTTCCGTTCCTCCCGCCTCGTAAATGTTAACACCACTTCTTATATTTTCCTTTTCATTTCTTCTTATTTATAAACGCAAGGTCGGCCTATTTATAAAAGACGAAAAGCACGACCAAAAATCCTATTTCCAACCTAGCCCAATCTTCCAAGAAAAACCCAAAAACCATTTCAACACTGAATAAAATCCACAAAAGACTTACGAAACTCATCGATAATCGACATTGGGTAATCTCTGTTTGCGGATAGATAATACAAAAAGACCAAAACAAACAGAGATAAGCAATGAAATTTAAAGATTATTATACAGGTTTTTATGTAACGCACGAAACGTAAGCGACAATAAATTGCATTTTTATGTTCGCGCGGATAAGATACGGACTTTCAATATTTTCCAATCGCACCGTAATCCCATACTAATTGAAAGCTTTCTATTAGTCCACAATCTTCTATTAACACAATTTTAATGCATTCAACATAATATTAATTACGAAACATAAAAAATCTCATTCACCATAATTTCATTATTAACTGTTAACTATTGGATACATTTATTGCTTCTACAAATACCAAGATATTCGCTATTAAATTGCGGTGCAAATACATTGAACTTATCCGCGCGTGCATAATAAATTATGCAATTACAGATTTCCAAGATAATCAGCGCAAAAATTTTAATTTTCGTTTCTTGCATAATTATTTTCATCAAACAAGTATTAAAAAAAAATCACATTGAAAACCATGGTCAAATTATATAATAATAATTTGCATTCTTCTCGGTCCGTGGATACAAAAAAAATTATATAATTATTGCAAATCATCTCGTCGAAATAAACACTTGTAAAATACGCTTCTATTGACCTATTTATCTATTGTTCAATGTAATTACATTAAAAAAAAGAAGCATATTTTTTTTTAAATAATACAATTTAGAAATTTAAAATTACTCAATTGTATTGAGTAATAATTCATTTTCTTGGGCGATTTCTCAACGGATTTCGGTAAATACAACCTTGCAGCGAACTTACCCCAAATGAAAGTCATCATATCGTTTTCAATATTACGTTTTTGACTTGACCCAAATTCGTTTTGGCCCGTAACTTGTGAACCTCGGTCTAATTGGACTTTCGGTTATAAATTTAAACGACTCTTTAAATTCGAAAATTATTAATGGTAACGCGAAAATCGTATTTTAATATTATAATTATTATTAATATTGCATTTGTCCTTAGTGCTGTTTTGGTCAGTGGTCGCATGAATATGAACTTATATAATTATATAATTATTTCGAATGATCTAAACGAACCGCAGAAATTTTGTTACAATTGACCTGTTTCGTGAATGCGACTAACCATGTAATTACAACTAAAGCAAATAATAACACATTCGGTACGTAGCGTTTTGTAATGCAAATCTGATTTGGAAATACAATGTTTTTTTTCATTTTCGTGCAAAACGTTATAATATATCGTCACGAAATTTATTAGCGGAAATTTATTTTATTTTTCCTTGAATATTCACCCTCCCCTACACACTAGGTAGTGTGACTAAAATTTAATAAAGCAGAAACGACGATGCGGAATTTTCGTTACAGTACATTGAATGTTTCGGTAAATATGGTCCCTTCCTATCGACTTCCTGTGCGAAGGGCGGAGGGCTGAGGAATAACAACCGCGGCCCTTTCGATCGATAGGGGAACGAGGCCTGAATTTTTAGGTATACACAAAAACTCCCCATCGCCATCATGCAACCCACCCACATACACATTACACAATACCGCCGCAACCGGGAGAGTTTGTAGGGCTTTGTTGCACAATACGAGAACGCAAATCGATACTCGCACTTATGTACACAACACGCGAGGAAAACGTACCAAGGGAGGAAGTGACCTTTTTTTTTCTTCTTCGCCTCCCTCTCACATATTTCCAAATCCCAACAAAAATGTTATGTAAATAATTATTATTTCCACATACAGATCATGTTACGTGCAATTATACAAACTACTTGTTGATTTGTGGAAATCTAAATGTGAGAATTGAATAGATTGTTAAGCACATTTGTATCACCGACAAAAGACCACCGAACCCTGGGGCTCGAGTAAAAGTCCACATTTCACAAATGGGTTACAAGATTATTTATCACACTCGCATACAAAATCAATTTGCAAGATCTAAATCTCACACAAAAGCAAAAATCGCATTAAAATTAAATTACGTAACAAGCATTGAATGAAATCAATTAATTAAAACAGTTTATAATTTATTTTTTAAATAATTCGATTATGTATTTAAATTTATAAAGCAAGAATCTGGTCGATTTATGTAAATGCAATTGCATGAATGAATCATACGTGCAAACGCAGAGAGACAAAGCACCAAACCCTGGGGCAATCATTCTACAGCTCACTTGATTGCTGCATCAAAATGTAACAAAATCGTGTATTACATTCAAAACTGGAATAATTTACATTTCGGAAACCCATATTTGTGATGAAAAATTATCCTGTAAATGAGGGAAATAGCTTGAGGCTAAAGCGTTAATTTAGAATTACAATTTATGCAACGTAACGGTATCTCTTCTCTCTCCCAATGCATACATAACATTAAATATTGAAAATACGCTTAATACGACATATAAGGCAGATAATGCATAAATATATATATTAGAAAGAAGAAAAAGAGGCAAACAAGAGTCGTTACATAACAGAACGGCTTATTATCTGCTTATACGGAGGAGGGAAAGAGTTGCGCGGAAAAAAAATAAGAGAGAAAGAGAGAGACGGAGACGATTATTAACAATGTTAATGTGATATGGGTGTGTTTCTTCGGAAGGTTTGCCAATAAATCATGAGGCGAAGGGAAAAAATCAAAGACAACAATAATATGCAGCAACAACAACAATAATAATAATAATGATGAAATGCTCGCAATAATAAATGCGTTTTCGTGCGTATGTGCCAATCTTAAAGACCGTTTACTTCTATTTTAGAAGGCACGAACACGCGAGGGACCCAACGGTTTTTCCTCTCCTTAGTCTTGAGCTCTCGAGTAAGGTTGGAGGAGAGGAGAGTCGTCCGTCTCATTAAATCGCTCTTATTGCCCGGAGAATGTCTGCCATAAATGTCATAAATTATTTCTCCTTTGTACATTTCAATCTCGTTCACGTACGTACACGCGGAGATAGCAAGAATGAACAACGTATGTTGCACACAAACGCTTTGATGCAATGCTATAATGTAAGGCCGTTCACTTTCAGAACTCGATGGAATCGAAGGAAAAATAAAAATAATAAAATGAGTGTCGAATCACCTGTAACGTTTACGAAATTCGGCTTCAGCCTTTCTATATCAACAACAAATCCTTATTTTTTTTTTGTAACAGCAAGTTCCAAGATAAAGTTTAAAACATAATAGTTATAATTCTTTACAAACTACTAATGAAAATAGAAATACTTTAAAAATTAAAATTATTGTTAAAAATAGATTTAATTCAAGCATGTCTTCGAAAAATCTCTATAGAAAATGTCCAAAATTTCCCTGAAGAAATTATTTATAAAATTTCAATAAAATTGAAACTCAAACAAACATAAAAATATTGTACTGAAAAATATTTATACAATTTATAAATGTAAGTGGTTTATATAACAATAATTGTTGCGAGTCAATATTTAACGTTTGAATGTTTATCGTCAACACTGAAGCAGATATGCATTATTTGCTGCTCAAAATAATTCTAAACATCGTGATGTCACTACGTAGATAATAATAATTTGTGTCGAGGCGTATAATTAAAATGCACACATTCATTAACAAATATGATGGACAACCTGAACAATACGTTAATCTATTTGATCGTAACGGCTAAAGCACGAATTTCATAATATTTTGATTAATTAAAAATTACGCTGAGGATAAACGAGAAAACATTCTTCAAAGATTAAGTAATAATAATGCAAGCAAATGAGATTAGCTGATTATCGTTTGACGTTAAACAAAATTCATATTGGTCGTAAAGTTTTACGATCATTTTCTCTCCTTGCCACTTCTTTTGCTTAGCCATTTTTCTTATTCTTGTTATTCCTACTCAACGCATATAAAATAATTCTAAGCAGCAGCAGCAGAAGTTTGGAGTCTGCGTGCGTCTGAGGAGGAGAGCGAATCGAAGAAATGCAAATTCCACGGACGGTCTTTACTCCCTCTTTCACTGCGGGGCTAAATTTACATTCGAGGCGATTTATTAAATCCACTCACGCACAGCTCTCCTCCCGAAGTCGCCCCCACACCCCGGCAATTTCTTCGCTATTTCTTCTTTCCGCTGCTTTTCTTTCTTTTCTTCACGATCATCCGTCGCCAAAGACAAAGAAGAAATTGTGTACACAACATGAATTTCCCTTCACAAGATAATAAAATTGTAAAAAAAGGATTGATATAGACTGCGAGTCCAGTTCGTTTATGCAAACCGCAATTAACCAGTTTCCAATTGTTTGTCTTTAGTAATTATCCAGGCAATTATGAAAATAATTATGAAAACGGCAATTTAGATCGGCATTCGCGATTGCCCCCGTCTTAATATAGATATATCTGATGCATTGGTGCGCTCGCGCGTCGTGCCGTGCACAAAACTCGTCTAAGAACCTCCACTGCATCTGAAGAAAACTAGTTCCATTTGCAGATATCTTCCGAGATCCTGTTAAGTTACTTATTCATACATGTCTCAATAAAAGAGTACATTTATTGATGTCTTTCAATTGATAAACGCAATCTTCGATTTACCAACAAATAAAACCTAACAAAAGTCATCTTTGAGAGTCAGGAAATTGCAAAACGCATTTGATAGACATGTGAAAAATCTAACTGCGAGAACCCAACAATAGATTTTCTATATAATAAAATGTAAGTGAAAAGCTTTCAAAGAGCTTTCCCCTAAATTCACCCCATCGCCCATCATTGAAGCGACAAGGTCAAAGCATACCCTCGTCATATCAAACATACAGAAATCAATTTCTAAAGACGATTGTTGAAGCGTAAAAATTACGTAATAAAGTACGTGCCTGTAACGAGCAGACAATTCATTAATCACTTAACAACGCCTTCTGTCGCCTGATTATTGTGGAGAAAGAATCGTTTCTCCTCTCGGACAATTTGCAGAAAAACTGTTAGAATCTTAGAAATAATTACAAATAATGATTAATTGAATGTATTTAAATTGTATGCATTAATTGCAATCGAATTGTCGCAGAGCTGCTTTCCTTTTAAAACAACCAGACAATACCGGTTAAATTTAATTAAATTACAAAAGTTTCTCTCGCAATTGCCGATTCCGTGCATGCGTTCAAATTGCAAAAGTATGAACCGAATTGAAATCGATATTTCCAGCTACACAAAGCTTAAAAGATTTTCGTCATAATCATCATCATCTCGAGGCGAGCTTGCGAAGAATGAAGTTGAAGTTTCCTGGACGATTTGTCCGAAGATTGATTGGTCCCGATTTGTAAATCGAGAAGCGCCGTTGAACGCACTCGAGAGCGCACAGCACCGCCCGGGGCCAACAACTTTTAACGGTTCGCGCACGAAGAACAAAATAAAACGGTTAATTATTTTACCATTTTCTGTTACTTCTTATTTTACTCATTCTGTACGTATGTATCTTATTTACCTCTCGTCCTTGGTGATTAACAGGAGGAGGGTAGAGCATTACGACTTCTTTTAAAACCATCTGACTCACAAAATGATACCAGATAAAAAGTAACGAGCACTTCTCTCTTTTATTTTTATTTACATAAAAATAACAGGATTTTATTCGAAAGGGAAAATAATAAAAATGATCAAAAATTCTTAAAATAATTACCAAACTATTAAAGCAATTATCAATTATGCATAAGAATTATGTTGAATACATACATATACAAACAATGTTATGTAAAATTATGTAAAAACCATAATTTTAATTTATGAATAAAATGAATATTTAAAAAAAAACTGTACGATTCTCGTTTTATACAATAATTGGAAGGAGACTACTACAACGTACTCCGTGAACAAAATCAAACTCGCATTATCCTCAACAGCGTCTCGGACCATTAATCATCGTTTTTTCTTTTTCGAACAACAAAACGAAAAAAGACTACGAGTCGTTGGATGTTTAAAAAAAAGATTGTGTAACAACATTGAAATTGTGTCTGGGATCTCGAGGTGAGCGGTGGTCGCCCGCACGCACCTGCGGTTTCATATATTGATAACGGTTCACCGATCGGCCAACAACTCCCGCATTGGCCATTTCACCTCGTCGCTGTTGTTGTTGTTGCCGTGTTACCAATGTGTTTCTTTTGTCGCCGTCGCCTGGTTTCCTGTTGCCATTTTGTATCGTGCACATTTTTTTTTTGTCGGGGCAATTATCGTTGCCAGGTAATGAGGATTATTAACGCTAATGACACGTCCGGCTCGAGCATCTATTATGCAAAACTCGAAGCACGAAGGAAGAAAGGTGCACTGAACAAAAAACAAACTAAAAACAAAGACAACGGCAGCAACAATAAAAAACAACGAAGCAACAACACGAATTATGCGTTAGAATAAATTAAGCCGAACACCGGAATCGCATGGGAGAGATAACGCACATTTGCATACTTTCATACTACAACTACAGTTTCAATTGAACAGGAAAAGCGGCGAGGAGAGGCAGAGAGAGAAAAAAATAGAATGTAAACGGTACAATCTGTTCGGTGCTCTTTCACAAAACGAAAACACGAACTACAACATCCTAAATGAATATAATATAATTAACGCTTTCAATATTCAATTAATTTAAACTACGATTAATAGTTTATATCTAAAGTAGAGTGAATCAACATTTAATCTAAAAATAAATACAATTATGTAATTGGTAATAAACTGATCATTAGATATTTTAGATTAGAATTTGAGAAACTTGTTTGGATTAAGTTCGGCAATAAACGTAGAAATTGAAGCAAGGATTTTTATAGTCTAAAATCTTGACCAATTAACTAAGAAAATAATCTGAAATATATTTGCTTTCACTGAGAAAGAAAGATTAACAAATTATCCCAGCATTCGTCCAAATTGAACGCATTGTTGCACAATTCAAAGAGCATCCTATCATACGATCGTCTAGACAATTTCATTATGCATAAAATAGATATAAATGAATAACTAAAACAGACTTCTTGTTTTAAAGTCTTAAATAAATAGTATGAGTTGATTCGCTATAACTTATCAATATGATTAGAATCAATAGGTGAAATTATTGAATGAGTGAATTGGAAAAAGTTAACATTTCGAATTAGTAAAGTACCGAGAATCATCAGCGAGTTTTCTTGGAATTTTCACGCTCTATTTTCGTTTTCCCGTGAAGATCGGATTCTTTATTTCTACGAGCCGCAACGTCCTCTCTGATTTTTTTTTCTTCAATTTTATTTGTATTCCGTCGCTTTAATGTAACGTCGTTACAGAATCCCAATGTCGCGATTACTGAAAATGGTATGGTTTTCGATCGGCAGTCGCGCATTCCATCAATAATAACATACACAACACAGCTACTGCTGCAAAAAAAATACACACACATGGAGAGTCTTGTGGATCGGCGGCGAAGGTGTGCATATATGGGAATTGTTGTCAAAGAGGTCACGAACGTATAAATCTCTCGGCGATCTTTTTTTTTCCTTCTTCGTCCTCTCTTCTTCGTGTGCCGGCAATGGTGTTAATGATTATTTGATGGGCAAGAATAGTGGTGGTAGCTTAACAGTCTGTCCTCATGCATAGGTAGCGCGAGAGGAGAAGAGACCTCTCTGCACGATGGGGCGTTTTAGAAATGCCCGGTTTTACAGGTTGACCAAGTTTGTGCACAGGCCTCCTCGACTCGGCCTTACCTGGTTATGTTGTGTGTCTCTCGCATAGCACAGTTCGACTTCCTTTTCCAGCTCGCTCCTTTCATCCTTTCCTAACAGTAATTACGATCGACAGTTACGCAATCGATTTCAGCTAAACACTCGGCAACAAAACGCTTCCACTTATTTTCTTTTTTTGGACGCAGGACCTTTGGGGTGGAGCCTCACGAAAAATTGGCATGCGGAACCGGTTCACCGAGTCCACTTCTTCTCCTGAGGACCTAATCCGGCGCGCTTCCTCGTGTCTCAACCCAGAAAAACCGATAGAGCTATTCACTTCCCCATTGTAGTAACGAAAGATCAAAGAGGCGGCGAAACAAAACAAAAAAGCAGCAACAATCAAAACAAGCGACAACGAGGACGTGAAAAACTAGGCTGCATTGCGCAAGCAAAAATAACGCGGAAGCCTTAATGCAGCGTCACTATTTACGCTAACCTAAAGAAGAAAATACGAAGGAGTGCGTGTAATGCTTCAGATAACATCTATCCCATTACAAGTGGCTGGTAAACTCGTTTCACAGAAAATCGTTATGCTGCAAAAAAAAATGTATTCGGTAATGTTTCCACCTGTAACTGAACCAATAGAAGCATAAATACCAATAGCTATTTAGATGGAATCTAGTTATTGGAAGTTGCAAGGTGTCGAAGAAAAGAAAATAATAATACATCCAAACAATTTAAATCAATCGATAAGGAACAGCGTCAACGTAAATCTAAATCTTTATCAAGATTTTAAATTAACTCAAATTTATGTACACGTACATGAAAATTAGTTACTTAAATAAAGCATGTAGGTTCATGTACAAAACATATTTCTTTGTAAAAAAAAACTTGATTAATGCGGATAACATTAAAGCAAACACGACTAAATCGATACCATTATAAACAACGAGTGTTAAGCGCATTACGTTGCCAGTTTTGCAACATGACTTGTCTTAACTTGATGCCGATCGTTGCATAACCCTCACTACGCACGCATCTACTCTACACACATTTCTTTGAGATGTTTATTGCAAGCAAATATTTATGCTTTTACTTGCTGCAAAGAACTAGCAATAGATTAATGTAATAACACCAATTACAAGTTACACAATTGTTAAGACGTTTTTTCATAGAAAATAAATTGATGGATTTTCGTCTGTTCAAAAACGCGACATCAAAACTTCTTTCGAGTCCAATACGGGCTAATAAAGCGTACTCGGAAGAACCGTGCACAATAGATGGATGGATTAGTTCTTAGGATTAGATTTAAACCCCGCGATACGTCAGCCGTCTTTTGTTCCATCCATGAAGAATGGAAACCATCTGATCCATGCTCATAACGCACCGATAGGACTCGTCCCCTAATTCAAGTAGGGTGCATCATGTGTTCTCCACCCTTTGCAGAATATCGTCGGACCCTAATTATAATATAATAGCTTTAGATAAAATCAAAATTAATTTGAAGAAACATTAAACAAAATGTTAATCTTTCCAAATAAATCTAAAAATATGTCCAATCAAATAAACCAGGAAGTTTTAGATCAATTAAAAAAAATACTAAAGAAAACCAATCTTTTCAGTGCAACAAAAGCGAAACACGTAACCAGCGCCTTTCCATTCGCGTTTTTATTATTTAATCCGTTGCATAACGCTATTAAACGCAATTAGGCATTGAGGACTCGGTTCGGGGTGGTTTTGTAATCTGTTAATTGCGGAAAAGTGCCAGTTCGTGGGCCCCCATTGTTCGAGATAAATGTAGCGTGCTGAAAATGTGCGCTGCTGTTGCTGCATTATCAGTTCGTCGAGTTGAAGGCAGAACGCGAACAGACTGCATTTCAAACAATGCTCTGATGATAAAGGACACTTTCTACAAAGCACCGCAGAAACGTAATGATTTTACCGCAATTTCCATTCGAAGATTCAGTGAATTTGTATGCCTAAATTTTGCTTTCGCTAACGTAATCAAGCTTTATAACCAGGGTTTTTATTAAGGAAATAAAATATTAATTGTATCCAAAGACGTCAGTCACAGCGAGAGATGTGTTTGCAGCAACCTTGGCTACCGAATGTTACGCAACGCGAGATGTTTTGCATTTGTTAAGAGGGGTTCACGAGAGCGCGAGGTCATTTTTGATGCAATCCAATGCGTGTCTGCACTATACAGCGCATTCTATTTAGATACAAGATAATTTCCTTAATTACTCAATACAATTTAATTTTCGTTTCTCCCGAGTTCAAATTCAGGAAGAATTTATTTGTCATTTACGAAATACAACAATTATTGGCATGTTATTAAAACACACCAAAAAAAAACAAACTGTATTCCGTGCGTGTCGTTTCTATAAATAAAGCTTCGAATGTCCAAGGAATATTAAATAACCGATTTGTTTGTAATCAAAGAAGTGAACAACTAACATTCAAATTTTCATTCAAACTAAACAATTTACAAGAAAAAATATGTTTGAAATGATGGCCAAACTTTAATTTCGTCCAGGTAAATTCAAAAATAGACTTCGTTATAATTTCAATACGTTTTATCAAAACGATCGCCGAAACGCAATATTTTTTCCGGTATCATATTTATCGCCGCATGATTCATATATAATATTGAATTGCAATAAAACTTGTATCCAATTAATCTAGGTAAAAATAATAGCGCTTCATCAATATCTACAATAAATATATCCGCAGATTTGCATTAAACAGGAATTATTTGATTATTTATATCGAATTTTAATAATCTAAAAAGGATTTAGAGGGTGTAAGGATTTAACTAATTAAGATGCAAATAATAACGTAAAATACTATAATTCAATTTAAACAGAATTTACATTGGGGAAACAAACATGCTTGAAATTACACATAGTTTTCCAGCATTTAAAGGACTTTAAAATCTTCAATAATTAAAAAATAATAATAAAAGGAAAACTCATAATCATTCTTTCTTTCTTCGCGCAAATGTATACACGAATATTATTCGCTTCCTCGTTAATTAATTACACATGCGCTTATTCCGCATGCAATAATTATTAATTAATCGCTCCGCGCACGGCGCAATTATGCGGAATTTCCAGTATTTTCATGTGCATTTATCCGACGTTTAACCGCTCCGGTATTCGCTTTTGATTTCCTGCAATTAACAAAATTTTAATCTAATCGATATTACGTACAAATACATAGAAGATTTGTTTACGATAAAACTAATTTAAATATATTAATAATCTTAGCAACTCGCTTATCTTATCGCATTTATCAGGTAATTTTTATAATGCAAATGATCCATATTAATAATCATAATGACTGTTTACAAGTAAACAAATATTTACATTTTATAAACAATTATATTTTGCAATGTGTTTAATATTACATTTTGAAGAAATAAAAGAAATTCGCTGCAATCAATATTAGATGTTTTAAATAATTTGTCCTCGCAGATGCAAATTACAAAATAAATGATTCGAACAAGGTTTTACCGCTTAACTTATTGAAGAACTGAACCAGTTACAGAATTTGCAAATAAGATAATATTTGAAAGAGGTTGTTTTGCTTTATTTATGAATTGAAATGAATTATTACAGATTTTACGTACGTTGTTCACATTGGTAAATAATGAATTAAAGCAATCCAAACCATGGATTAACAACATTTCGACAATGCAGCAGCGTCAAAGAAATAAATAAATGAATAAAAAAACAGTCATCCATACAATTCCATTCCAAAATGATGTAAAAGGGAATGCGCACACAAATGAATGCACTTCGAAAACAGGAACGTTAAAATAGAGCCGCAAACAAACACGGAATTACAATTACACCCTTTTTCGGGACGTAAATAGAACCATCTGGTGGAAAGCAACCTAGAAAACGTGCGTGCTGTGTTTTCTGTATATTTTTTTTGTTTGTTGGGGATAACTCACTTCTGTCTTAAACTGGATGCTGCGCAATTTGGCCCTGGGTGGCGGTTTCTTGGTGCCACCACCCCAGGGCTTCTCCGCCACCTGCGAGCTCGTCCCGGAGCACAGGATAGAATCCCACGGCGATGGCGGATTCGGAGCCCTCGGCGGCGGTAAAATGTACAGCATTCTTCTTCAAAGCCGGAGGTGCGTCGAAGAAAAGTTATCTCACTGTCCCACCGCGACGTCTTTAAATCCCATTATGCAATAGGACAATAGCAACACGATCACGCCGGAACTACCAGAAATGTATGTATGTATTTATGAAGGAGGAAGTCGCGCCGCGACGATGCCGACAGCTCGGCGGGCTTTAATCAACTGATATCTGGAAGTGCGTCTGGTTATATCTATATATCTCGCTGTGTATGTGTGTGTGTATTTTCAGCCGAAGACCTAAAAGCTGGAGGCGCAAGCTCCGACTCCCGTCGACGCCGAAAGCAAACTGACAGACCAGGCTCCCCAAAAGCATTCAACACACTCTCTCTCTCCACTAGGCTCTCCGCTGCTCGGCTCAGCTGAACCAAAAGAAAGAACTTTTGTGTATACATGCAAGTAGATTTTGAAACGGCAGCAGCGCCGCTGCACAAAACCACCGTTAGAATTCACCGCCTTAAATGGAAGAAATTGCAAAAAGATTACGATAGGAGTAACAGCAGCAGCAGCAGCAGCCAGCTCGGATCCAGTTCTTCCTTCCCTTTTCGCCCTGCACTCACTCGCTCCTTCCTTTCTGTCTTATCGCTAATTAATTGAAACCGTAGTGGACTGATGCATAGTGGACTTCACCTTCTAGGGTCCTAATCGCGTTGAATTATTCATTTAACTCGTAATAACAGAACGCACGCACCGAAGAGGAATTCTAGTATTCGGTGCGTAATCCATCATTTGTTTACTTAAAAAACGTACTATATGTGTATATATATACAAATATTTACATAACCTACAAACCGACCAAAAAAGAAGTTGCAGTATCAACAAGAACAGTTAATGGACTTACGATGCTTTGGGGTGAACTATTGGTGCTGGGACTTCTCTGCACGGTGACCAATGCCATAATCACTCACGGAGCACAATAACATGAGTCTGTGTGATATGTTTTTTTGTTGTAATTGTTTGTGGAACGCGAGGGGACAACCGGACAATTCGGAGCAAACTTTCCTCCGAGACGTTCTACTGTCGTACCTCCTTTTTCCTTTTCGATTTACAAATCCCGTACTCGCAATTAATAAACAACATACACTACATTATACGACAATAGTCATCATCGCTGCGGGCTGTCAGATGCAGGGCCATGTTCAATACTTTTCCGAGAGCGACCAATGGTAGCGCGCTTTCAATCTACATTCGAATGCAACCGCCAATCGCAGAATCGCTCATCTGACAACTCCACTCCGGCGCCACCTACTAAGCAAAGATATCCTCCACCTACACTTAACATATGCAACTTCAAGAACGCGAAACTCTGTTTACATCTTTTGCAATTCAGTCATTAGGTAGCAAGCACCTACGCTTTACCGAGCCTCAACGATCAGCTTCATTTAGTAAGTCGTTATAGCAGCTTGCACAACATCGCGAAATATATCATTACACATCATTATAAATACAGTGCGTATTCAAAACATAACCTAGCAAGATGTCCAAGATCTTCACACCAACAAACCAAATTCGTCTGACGAATGTCGCCGTGGTGAGGACCAAAAAAGCAGGCAAGAGATTCGAAATCGCCTGTTACAGAAACAAGGTTGTGTCCTGGAGGAACAAAGTGTAAGTAATTTATTTAACTATCCGAAGAAACCGTATTCAAACTTATACATATTGCAGAGAAAAGGACATTGATGAAGTTCTTCAGACGCACACAGTATTCACAAATGTGTCTAAAGGGCAGGTCGCCAAAAAAGAAGATTTGGTAAAAGCTTTTGGTAAAGATGATCAAACGGAAATATGCAAGGAGATCTTGCAGAAAGGTGAGCTGCAGGTGTCTGACAAGGAGAGACACAGTCATTTGGATGCACTGTTCAAAGATATTGCCTCAACTGTAGCTGATAAATGCGTCAATCCGGAGATAAAGAGACCCTACACTGTGACAACCATTGAGAAAGCCATGAAAGATATTCATTATTCGGTAAAGCCAAATCAAAATGCAAAGCAGCAGGCTCTGCAGGTCATTAGACTTCTCAAGGATAGTATTCCAATCGAGAGAGCCCAGATGAGGCTACAGGTTATTTTCAGGGGCAAGGAAACTAAGAAATGGAGGGATAAGCTTGTCAAGATTCAGAGTATAGATGTGGAAAAGGAGGATAGGGTTGAGGATCAGCTGAGCATTGTTTTTCTGCTTGATCCTGGGTTTTATAAGGAGGTTGACGACATGATTAGGCAGGAGACTAAAGGCACAGCTATGTTGGAGATTATGTCCTACAAGGAGATAGTGCTGGGTGAAGATTTTTTGTAAATTACTAATTGTTTTGTTTATTTTATAAAAGTGTATTTTATTAAAAAAAATTGATGAGTTCAAGTTTTATATAAGTTACAGAACTCTTGCCATCATGTATACAAGAATAACATGTAAAGAAATGCTTTATTTTTGTAGTTATTATGAAAAATGAAATTCCAGGAACGATTTTCATCTTTATAAAGACGCAATTTATTGATTTTGTTTTGTCGAAACTAAACAGCGACAGTCGATTTTTAAAGATGTAAATTTCTATTCCTAATTACTTTAATATTAGATAATTTTTATTAAATTAAAAGTTATATTAATGCAAGAATTTTCGAAAATTTCGATTTTGATCAAGACTAAGAGTAGCGAAGACACGAACTACAGCTTCCATTTTTCACCGATATATGTCTTCAACATGCGAGCGGTCTTCTGCACAAATCTGCCAATTAAACTAATCATTAATGTGAGTTTCTTAATTTTCTTTTAATTATAAGAGAAGACAAACAAACATCTTCATATATTAAACAATACAAATAAAATGTTTTTGTTGCCAAATGAATCTATAATATTAAGAAATCTATATAGTCTTGCATTTTTGAAAAGTTGCGAATTATTTTATGGTTTCTATGGTTTTCAATTTCTAACATTCTAGAGTTAGAGTTATTAATAAAGTAAACGTTTGCCATGTTTATATCAGTTCTTTTGGACTTTTGGTAATGTTCCAATTTCAACGCTATAAAAAAACTTTCTTGTAAATGATTTTTTGTGAAATAGTGTATTGTAACAGGATTGATCTGCTGTGAAATCTTAAAATTGTAATTGTTAGAGGATATTTTCTAACGTGGCGGGAATTTTGAACGATAACCGCGAAACTTGTTTCGAAATTGACAGCACTGGTAATATGTCATGGCGATGTCTAAATAACGCAAGGAAATAAGAGAAATACGAAATAGATAAACGCAGATTAAACCGTCTCGTGATTATTGTCACACCTGTTTTGTGCCCTTATTGCAGACGATTTTATGGGAGATATTGGAGTGGCCGTTTGAAATTCACATCCGTACAGTTGAAAAGCACCAATCCAACGCAATTTTACGTAAGAAAAGTAAACATAACCTAAAAGCCATAACAGATTTAACTTATGTTTATAAACAATATTACTTGAGTTCAGCGTAGGGCGATTCAGGCTTTGCTCGGGTGAAAACGAAAACGATATGATGCATTATGTACTTGTGCTTCTTATGTGTATAACTTTTGTCTCTTTTGTTTAAGATTTGTATTTTTTTGTTTGGTGAGAGGGAAAAATGCCCCGAGGAAGTTCTAAACCTCAATTGGAATTGTATACACCTGGAAGTGGACCATTGCGAAAATCTTATCAAAGGTCAAATAATGAGTTGGAGAATGAGCCTGTAAAGAAAAACTTGGCTGAAAGTCGTTTGGAAAAGTTCAGGAATCAGGACGATTACATGAACAGGATTGATTTGGACAATACTACATCAAAAATGTCTGAGCTTAGTATGAGAGATGGTAGAAGGATGAGGAAGCCTGAGCAGTCATACTATGAAGCATCAGCTGTAGCTCGGTCCAGAGGAGTGTCTGAACAGAAGTCTCAAAGACAAGTAGATAGCAAAAATGAGAGGAACATGAATGGCGGTGGAGGAAACGAGCACATAGGGGGGAATCGTAACAGGAAGATGCTCAATCGAAGACGCAACAATAATAATCAAGCTGAATGGCGAGGGAATTCCCCAAATAGAGGAATACGGCAAGGTATTATAGGCAGCCAAACATGCGTACTTTATATATAATGTTTTTTGATTGTTCAGGGTCGGAACCGCGTGGTTCTCATCAATCCACAGGAGGATGGGACAGGACAAGAGACACCAGGAGCGTTGAGCCACAAACTATAAATTCTAACCGCAATTTTGGCAACGAAAAGTCACATATGAAACCTCCCAGTGGGCGGAGGCACAGCACCGTGGGCGTGGAACCGGACAAGAGGAATCTACCACCGCGCTTCCAGAAGAAACTAATGGACGAGAACATGTCTCATTACAATACGGTGGTGGATGATTCTTGGGATGGATCCAGTATCACGTTTCAGGGTAGTGCGCCCAGAAGTTTTCAGAAGTGTTACAACCATAATTCCAATCAGCACGTCACCTCGAACAACATGACGTACAATACACTTCCCAATAGCCGACACAAAGGTCGCGGCAGACTCCAGCATGATTATGACCACCCACCCGGTATATACAGATCGCAAACACCTGATCGAATATATATCAACAGCCCGAACAATTCGCGTCCATCGACGCCGACCTTTTCCAACCGTACCAGAAGCAATGAAAGCTTAAACTCGCGATCTCAAACTCCCGTTAATATGCATAGGATCAGCGAGAGGTTCGAGAAGATACCTCATCTCCAACGGGTATTTAACGAAAGTCTAGAAGCTCAACTATCACCGATTTCTCCACCCACTCCCGAGTCAACTAGAATTAACGTAGATATTAATACAAATACTATTCTCGTACGTTTGCATGTTATTATCTCAGTTATGCCATATATATCTATATTATTTGTGTTGCAGGATTGGAGTGAAGAAGTCGAGATGCATGCCAGTATGGAAGCTGAGGCCCTCAGTGATGCTTTGACCAGAAGCTCTTCGGTTACTAGTTTATTGGATAACGGAAATAAATCGCCAAACAGTAAATCCAAAATTAAAAAGAAAAGAAATAGGAGAAATCATAGGTACTTTTATTTATTGTTTATAAATGGATTCATTGATTTAATATTATTTTAATGCAGAAGTGGCAGTCGAAATAGAGATAAAAGTGCGGAGAGTTACTGTCGAAAGCAGAATCAGAGCATGGACGGTAATTTCAAGATACCGGAAGTGAGGAAGCCTCGTCAAAATTCCAAGGAATTACGTTCTCGAAACGGAAGCAGAGAACCTAGTTTCGAAAGGATGAAAAAAGTTAATTCCAACGAGCATCAGGATGACGGTCCAAATTGGCGTGAAGAAATGCCAAGATCGAGAGTTGGTGTCGAAGAAGTTCGTAAGGGTGGGATCATACATTTACCACCATCTAGCAGTTTCATCGAAAGCCCTAAGCTCCCGGAGCGACCTCAACTTCCAGACATGGGACAGAAGCGATCAACGCCTATTAACTTGCAGCAGCGAAGTCTCTTCGATCCCAACAACCCTAACAGACCAATAATCGTCAATAAACCCAGTTCTCGTGTCAGTTGTGTACCCGACATTGCAGATGTTTCTACGCAGCAGCAGCAACAGCAGCACACCGACCAGCACGGAAAACCAAACTGGCACAACGAACGGTCGGACGGTTGGAAGATGTGCAAATATCAGATGTTGCTCAAGGACATCAAATTCGCTGACCACGATATGCAGGTGGTCATTAATTCTGGCTCCATAATGTTGATGTGGGAAAGCATAAAACCGTTGCGCGACTTCCTCAAGGAAAGCCTGGAATATTTGCTATGTTACGATCTAAAATTTTGCCAAAGCGAGAACGTCGAGAACTACTTCTGGCGTGTGCTTTACCACAACATAATCGAGCTCACAAGGAAGAATATGCAGGATAACCGGGAGCAATACAAATCTTTCCTGCTAAATCTGATAGACGAAGGCTGCTCTTATTATGAAAGTTTGTTGGAGAAACTGGAGAAGTCAAATAACTTCAAATTATTGAACCACATCGGCTCCAACAGCCATCAGAAGGCCGCGAAGAACGTGCAGCTCGCTCTAATCGGCGCTCAGAAGATACTGATTTTCTTAGGGGATTTGGGTAGGTACAGAGAACAAGTCAACGAAACTTCGAATTACGGAAAGTGTAGACAGTAAGTTTAATACCATCACCATAGACAACTTGTTATACAGTCATTTACACTTAGGTTGTACATCAAAGCCAATGACATCAATCCGAAGAATGGAAGGCCCTACAATCAATTAGCCGTGTTGGCGGTATATTCGGTAACCTGAGCGAATCCATAAAATTTTCTAGTCACGTATTAATTGACGTTTTGCTTTGCAGAGAAAGAAATTGGACGCTGTGTACTTTTATATGAGAAGTCTGATGTCCACGAATCCAGTCCAATCTGCAAGGGAGAGTCTAATTTCGCTGTTCGATGAGAACCGGAAGAAGGTGAGGCTCGGCATGCGATCAAATACTTTATTTTATTTATCTTTATTTATTCACGAAAACAAAAAAAAAGTGAATCGCGGATTAGTTATGCGCACTACATTGTGTTTTGAAACGTTCGTTTTATTTAACGCTGGAATATTATGTGTATACTATTGTTTTTTTTTGTTTCTCTCTCTCTCCCCGCCATTAAACGCTGCAGTATCTTCATCAAATATACGTACGTATATATGATTTATCATCTACATCGCACAGGTCACAATACAGTAAGAGTTCATATGTAATATTATTGTGCGCGGAAAAGAGGATTTTCTCTCTTTCAAAGTTCCATTTTGCCATAGGATCTCGTATTATTTGATTATGCACTTGTATAATAGCTAACTGTTCCAACTACTTTAGTAATCTTTTTTTCTTGAATCAGTGTTTATTAGATTAACTTATTATTATTATAAAACATGCTTGTGTGATTTGTATCTCTGGTAGTTCAATTTCCTAAAAAAAGCTATTTAAACGTCCGTACCCCGCTCTATTTGTAATGATAATAATAATTCACGTAGTTTCATATTTCTTCTATCCGAAACCACATCGAATCTAATCACTCTATGAAAGCTGTCCATCCAATTTGCGATTCGATACGTCCCATAATGATCTCTCGATGCTGGAGACGAATTCATCCGGTCTCCGATATTCTCTTAGGCTCGTTTTTCTTCATTCCTCCTCTTCTCCAATCATCTCTAGCAGGATTTCACACTCAACGGAAAGAACACCGTCCGATGGTGCGCGTTGCGTAACTCACCCGCTGATGGGTCGTACGTTGCGTAACTTGTTGCGTTCGAAGCGGATCTTTTTTTCTCTCTCCTACCTCCGTTTGCTTTCTTTCATTACCATTATTTTTTATCGCGGCCTAATTAAGCATCAATAATAAGGTGAAATTAGCGGAAATTAACGTTATTGACAAAGGAGAAGCCCGAACCGAAAACTGTTCTTTAATAACAGAACGCTTACACTTTCACGAATGTAAATGGGCAATAAAAGATGAAAACGAATTTGGAGCAATTCCATTACGATGGAGATACCGAGAAATTTCATGTAGATGAAATTTTCTTTCGAAATCCATGAAATTTTAACCCGGAAATTATTTCATTCATTATGAACTCAAATTTGATTATCAGTTCTTTCCTGCTTCATGCAATATTAAAATTAATTATAAATTAGGAAATAAGTAGACGAAAAAATTTAAATAAAATGTATATCATTTATTCTTGGATATATCGCTTATATACAATGCACGTAGGTATTTTATATTTTTTTCCTTTTTCTTTCTATAAATATATAATTAGTACAACGTTCTAAATTGTGATTGCTTAATTAATATTTAGAATATTGTTGATAGCGTCTGCTTGTTGTTTTGCTCTATTCTTTTGGAGTTTCCAATTTTGTTACCTCGTACCTAGCCGAGTAGACATAAAAATTAGATATGTTGGTTCTGGTTTGGTTTCGTAAATGCACATTGTTTTATTTTTCCAATACATAGTATGAGCACGGTGAGCGCAAGAGGCGCGAGGAGCGGCAAGAAAGGGCGAGACAGCATATGAAGGAGAAGGAATCGCAGGAGCCGGCGGGACGTGCCGGATCGTTGCGTAAGGAAACCTGGATTCGACCGGACGGAGGTCGTAGGGCGTACAGGACTACCTCAACTTTACACGACAGCAAATGCATCGACTCGGAAGAGGAAGATTTAGCCTCGCTGTCCAGTGTTGAGGTAATTATTTAAATATGTAGAACATTGTAAATTCATGTCTTTATTGTTGTGCTAATTGCTATCCTTTTAACAATTTAAGGTGAACAAACGGTTCGTGACGAGTTACCTTCACGTCCAAGGAAAATTAATTACAAAAGTTGGGTGAGTTACAGTCAAAATCAAAAAATTACAAACCATCGCTCTGTTAAAAATGATTAATAATTTATAGACAAATATTTCGCAACTGCAGTATAACTCTAAATATATATATTTTTTAATAATACGTCAAGCAATCCTTAGGCATCTCGTGATTGTTTCAGTCTTTATAATGGACACAAAAAAAAGCGTACATCGTTCGAAAGAAATAGCTGTATATTTGGAATTGGAAGTAAGAACTGGTTTCCCACTGCAGTAGTTAGCGATTACGATTTCCGAGTGATTACTTAACCTTTAAATGGTCCAAAAGTATAGTAATAAAACTGAATATGATCTTGTTTTGGAATTTAAAAGCCTTGTCGTTTCCAGAACACATGTTTTTAAGGTACCACTTTGCGTCGCGATGGCGGGTTATTAAATGACGAAATGTGAATTGCAACGAAACGGTTTACGTGAAAATTAAAATTTATTTCATTTAAAATATTGTGAATCCGCGATATGAAGGATCACTTCATCGATTGGCATCGCAATAAATTGTCGTGCCATTTCAAGCTATCAGAACTAAATCGAAAGCAAAAGACATCGACAATTCTCCATATATATTTATATATTCATCTGCAGCTATTGGATTGTCTCTTTTGGCAGCAGCTTAAAAGGAACTTACCATTGATATTTGCTTTTAAAAATAATGTAATTGTAATTCCAATTTATTTATTTTCAACATGTATAATGCAGTTTGCGTTTGTTTTGTCAGGTGGATGAAATATTGATTGATGTTGAATCTTATTTTGTTTGTTTTCAAAATATTGATTGCATTAATTTGATCTATTTCACACTTTCTAAACCGTAAAACGTAATAGGGGGAAATCGAAAAACTGAAGAGTTAACGTCAATTTGAAGTGATTTATAGCTTTCGTATATTTCAAGTACGTGGACGTTTATTGGATTGCGTTAATCCTAGTCGATTAACTACATAATGTATATCTATAGCATTGAAATATGCCATGAACACAGCATAATTAAAACTGCTTTATTATTAAAGAATATTGGCAATTTTATTACGCCAACTGAGAGGATGCTAATGATAATAATGATGGAGTCTTGTTACGATCTCTAAGTGTAGTTTGCAGATTGTAAATATCGAAGTTTACCGAGGTAGTTTATGTATAGACTATAAAGCAGAGTGGAATAAAATGGACACGATTATCGTAGAATTATTCAGTTTCGTTAAAGACACATTGACCTATCGTGATTTCGGTTGTAAGTAGGTGGATGGAGGGATAAAAATGCGATTCCAGGCCGACGTTCATCATTTCTCTCTCTCTCTCTCTCTTTCTTATTCGTTCGTACTTTACAAAAGAGAACAATAACGTATGAAAACTTGGAAATGGTCTGTGACTCTTTGAACCTCGCTGTTCGTGGACGGCCGCGACCAGTTGTCCGTATAAAATATAAGTGGCATTTATTTTCCATTCCGGTTCCGTATACATACGACCATTATTTCATTTTAAAATTATATCATCCGCCGCGCGGCGAAACTGTACATGAATTTTGAATTGCGCCGACGACGAGAGGACGCCGCCAAAGCGCTAAATCCATCTTGCCGTACAATCTCCTGACAGTTTACATAGAAAATATATAAACTGAGTCGCCTTTTTCTCTCCTGCTGGCCCTCTTCTTCTGCTCCTCTTCCTCCTCCTTCTTCAACCAACTCCTCCATCTCCGCATTATACGCTCGCACCGCGCGTCGCACATAAAAGAACCATTTTCATTGTTTTCTTATAACCATTAATTTATTTCACCCAACTGACAATATACTCAGAGAGAGAGAATTTGGATGCTTCAAAAGGCAAAGGTTTTGTTTTTATTCTTTCGGTTGCTTCTTTTGATATTACTGCTCTTTGCTTCGTTCTTTTATGCTCGGACCGCGTGCGCACATGTGACGAGCGATGCATTTATGTTGCAAGCACAAAAGAAGATTATTAGTTGGATGAAGGCCGGATTGTTTAGATCCACTCTTTAAGTACTTTAGGAGGAGATTCTTTATTGATGCTGGATTATCAATTATATTTTCCGGAACAATCACTGATGTGTAAATATTGACAGACATTTTGCTATTTGTACAATTTTTATGTAATCTAAATGTTATAATTATAAGTGTAAAAAATGTTGCGCTTAATGAGATTTATGATAGAAATGAAAATATAAGAGTTAGGCTTAAGATTTTAGAATTTGATTAGATCTACCTTCAGTTTGATCTACCTTCATTGATATTTATGTGCGGTCTGCAAATAATTGTGAAACGCATTTAAATTCGTTTGTGTTACGCGCAAAATTCCATGAACGCACATCTGTCTCCGGTCGGAGGAATTTTTCGCCGATTGTGATTGCGTCTGATTGTTGTTGCAGGATGGAAACGTTTCACGAGACAGCCATGCAGATGCTGAAGGAGTTCAGGGCTCTTCTGCAGCATTCGCCGTTGCCGCTAGCATCCACCCGATTCCTCCAGCTGATGGCCCTCAACATGTTCGCCATCGAAAGCACCCAGCTCAAAGGTAAGTGCATCATTCTTTCCTTTCCATCTCCTTCCTCCTCTTCCTCTTATTTTCTTATTCTTTTTACGAACATTTGCTGCGGATGGATTGGCATTGGCGGCTGTGCAGATTACTATTTTCAGGTGAAATTCACACGGCTCGGATGCCGATTTAGCATAATTGCTGCACACGAGTGCAATGCAGTTGGTAATTTTTCTTCGGTTGCCACGGTGCGTGGATAGGCCGTGCTGTGGCCGAGCCAAGTACAAGAGTACTCGAGACTCTCGGAGATCGCACGAGGAAGAAGGAGATGCCCTCTCCTCTGTAGGGACAAATACAAATTGCCGGGAATAAATTAGGTGCAATTATTGTGTGCGTCCGAGGAAATGCCGCGCCATACATTAATGATGCCACAAAATTCACTTCGATCCTCGTCTGCTGTTGTTTGCTATTTGCCATTATTTGGATTTTAGCGATAGATGCGCGCGATGGCGAGCGAGAGGGCAAAAGGTACGGATGATGGTGCGCTAGAGAGGATGAGGAGTGCCGTTAGGTCGAGAGCAGAGCCCAGAAACTGCAGGCAGGCACACGGAATTTTAGCCACGAGCGCCAGTCTTTTGCATCAATTTTGCGCCGTGCAAAGGGGGCTTCGCATTGGAATTCTTCATCGGCTCGTTACCTTTTTTCTTTGCTGTTTTTCTTGTTGTAGAGCTCCATTCTATACCGAAACTGGCCCTGCGGCCTCCCTCTCTCTATCCATCTATACTATAAGTAAACTAGGCAATATTCTAATAAGCCACGACTCGTTGGCGTTTTGTCTTTAGCTAAAAGTCTATCTAGATACATTGCAGAAACGCGAGAAGTTGGAGCACCTTCCGAGGTTGGTTTACCATTGATACGAGATCGTTAAAATAGATCTCTGGTAGGAAGTTCAACCATCCTTGCACTTCCTGGACACTTATGCAATGCACAGGGTGTTTATAATATATACAAGTTTAGATTTAGAGTGTCTAGGAATAATCTTTTGAAGACTCGATCGCTTCTATATTTATACGCAAAGCGCCCTTTAATTATGGATTTGTGCGTGTACGCATAATGGGCACCAAGCATAAAACTCCTTTAGAAGACGGAGAGCTCTTTTCTGGATCTTCTTCCACTCGCACTTTAGAATCTCTTAAGTTTCGTAGTTGCACATAGTCAGCACGCGTGAAATATTCGAGGTCATCGTACCAAAATTCAATTACTCGCTCGGATATTACGATCGAGCACACTACTTACAGGTTATTATTTTTGATTGCTCGAAGGAGAGAAGGCATCATTCATTGCGCGCGTTATTCGAGAAACGTTTGTGCCTTTGATTTATTGCTCTTTGATTATACGTACCATCCATGTATGTACCAGTGTTTACAGGATTCCGCCGAGGATAGCGAACGAAAAGGATGAATTTTGCGAAGGATAAGGACTAAAAATCCTTTACTTTCCGCACTCTGTTGCATAATGTTGCTGTTGCATTGCATTGCGTCTCTTCTTTTACGCGAAAACGAAAACCAGGACGACCGTTGTTGCTAGGTCGCACTTACCGACATCTTTTGTTTGCGGCTCTTTACCATATACATACATACGTACATCCCATCAATTTATAATGGCTAGCTCTACATCTCTAATTGTTTATCGAAGATTCAGAACCAATTAGCGCACGCAGAAGTAAACTGTAATTAATCTTGACCACGCGGTAATTAATCGCTGCTGTTTTTTGGGATGCTCCAACAGCGATCTATTTTAACAATGATTTTGATGCTGTAAAAAAACTATATTAATTATGTTTTTAATTAACTCAGGCGCTTATACTTAACAGTGTTTTTAATTAACCACGTATGTTTTATGGTGTTATGTGTGTACTTCCCATCCCGCGCATCCACACACAATCTTGATTCCTTTGATAAATTGGCGTTATATTGTTTAGTATTCTTTGCAGTCAGAAGCGCACTCATTCTCAGAACGATTCATCTGAAAGCATTTATTTTGGAGAATTACAAATTATGTTTATAAAATTGTCTTAAACATACTTGCATAGTCTAAACCTGCAATATCTACAACTGCGGTGAAAATTAAGTACCAGGTTCATATGTATATGTATAAATTGTAGTATGCAAGGCGATGTGAAGGGTTTAGTACTAATGAAGTGTGGAATATGGTCTTTGGTTTTGCAGGATATACCTGCTCCAGACATCCGACCGATTTGAGTCAAGGTGGTCGTAAACATTTGAAGACCAATTCCACGGTAAAGTTTTCGAAGAATATAAAGCCAACAAGCTCGAAAGAAACTAAATGAACGATCATACCCTTGTTGCGCCTTTGATTCTCATTATCCGCGGTAATTGATTCACGGCGTGAAATACTACAAGCATTTTGCCCGACTTCTGATGCAGCGTTCGCTCCACCAGAGGCTCGAATCTCCTCTTCTCCTCTCAGGGGCCACAGACTGATTTTACGATGGTCGAGCGAAACGTTAATTATCGGTCGACCTCTTTGCATGCGTTTTATTTCATTTTTCTTGAACACTCGTTTTTTGCGAAAATATGGAAAGGGCTGCGCGAAGGAGAGGAGTCGCATAATAAAATAAAATTAAAGCGGAATTATCTCATTATGTGGCCGATCGTAAAATTCGTTATTATCGCGAACGTTCTTTCTCTCTTGTCGACTACGAATTACGCTTTTACACCGTTCATTATGCAATTATTTTCGTTGTTTCGCCGGCGAATTTGTCTCAATAAATCCGGCTTTATTACCATTATCAATGCGTTGTTTCTCTCGTGCATCTCTCTCTTTTTTATTCTTGGGGGTCTTCGTTGTCTTCTTTTTCTTTTCCCTTTTGTGCCTTTTTAAAGCGAGTCTAAGGCGAAGGCGAAACGGCCTGAAAAATGTGCGTCTGGATGAAATTTATTATGCATTCATTATGCAGCGGCCCCCGAGGATTTAAAGACGAAAATAATAGCAGACCTACTACCCCCTTGCATCGTCTACTCATATATTTTATTATTTTTTTTCGATTCGTAAGCCTTCCCTTCGACTTCCTTTCACCTATTATTCCATGGAAATGTAGCGGATAATCTCGTTTTAATTATAATTAATTACAACACGTGTCGGCGTTCAGATTTCTGGAGCGTTAAATCCACTATAATGATTCAGTTTAAAATTGAATTACTGAATATATAAATAAACGCATCCTTTTAGATTATTTTTATCAAAAGATGTTAGCCTCTTATTTACCACCCTTTTTGAGTAAGCTTTATAATTAGTAGTACGTGAACACTGCAATTTATACATAACTTTGATACAACCCTAAAAGTTTCTGCTTTCATTTTCATAACTGCCTCGGCCTTCGAAGAGATTTTTGCAATCTTTTTTTATTTGCTTTGCCGAAAGCATACATTTTTCATGAGCCTTTTTCCACTGCTAGAATCAATTATAATTTATGGTCTGCTTGCTTATTTATTTATTTTTCAACTCGGACCGCATCTACCACATTTTATTTAGTTTGAATTGCATTATATATTATCGTGAGCTTCTTTTCTCCACCCCTTTCCACTCCGCTCCGTCTTCTCCACCTGATTTAGCAAAGGCCTCCGCGACCTGGGTGGCTCTCGGCATCTAAAAAGCCATCCCGAACAAGAGTTATTGCATGTCCACTGCGTGCCACATACATAATCCCTGATCCTCTCCTTCGCCAGCTAAACTCTATTTACTTCTACGATAAAAGTAAACGTAGCAAATTACTTTATGATATGATTTACTAGCTCTATACTATATTAATTATTATAAATTTTTATTTAATTATTTGCTAATTAGATCATTGGATCGAAGAAAGGTGATTATGTAAAATTATTGAGTGCTAGAAGTATACGAATTACATAATTTTATTAAGGTTGTATTTTTTTTTTGGTCAAAATGGAACGGTACATGTTCCGTTCGCAATTGAGTTGAATATTTTTAAAACAACAACTCGTGTTAAATAATTTGAAGTATCCTCGGCTGAAATAAATCTGTTCAAATATTCTTCTTTTTTTATGTGCATAACTGTATTAGCGTTTAGACAGGAAATTGTTATCCGCTCGTTCTTCTCTTTTTGTACGAAGAAGTAATTAATGATGCTGCTTTTTATTATTTTTATTTTGTTGGTCTTGTAGCTAGCAGCTTATACACCACACTCTTTTCCTCTCGTTTTTTTTTGTTGTTGGTTTGTTGTCGGTGTGCGTCCATGACAATGGCCTTAGAACGGAGCGGAGAGATTCGAATCGCGCTCCTCTCCGATAAATTCCACCTTTGTTAATTCCTAATTACAATATTTCGGTTTACACGGGGAGGAGGTTTGCATTTTTGGGGTACTGCTCCTCCTTCTTTGATTTATCGATCGCAAATAAGCGGGTTTCGGTTCGCACGCGCTTCTTCGTCGGCCCAGCACAACTCCGGGCAACAAACGTGAAAAGTGAAAAAGCAAAACGAACGACCGAAGGCAATGCATGTTTTCGGCGTACGATTATTATTTTTGTTGCTCTTCTTCGTGTCTGTTAAGAGGAGGTGGTGGTATTTGGTTCTGAACTCTTCAGGTTCGCTGAACCTTAGAGCATCATTGCATAAAATCGATGGCTCCAATTTTTTTGTTGCTTTGGGGGTTGTTGTTGTTGTTGCGAAGTTTCGGCGAGAGATGATCGAAGAAACACTCCTTCGTCGACGATTTGGTCGGTTGGTGTGTGAACTTCAGCGCAGCAGCAGAGGATGAGAAGGTTCGCTGAACCTTCTTCTTTCTTCCCTCGAGAAACGCGCTCGGAAAATGCGCGTTCCTCTTTTCCTCCATGACCGTCGACTTCTTCGACGTCTCGCGTTCAGCTTATGCAAATTTAATTGATCCGGGCTCGGACCTAATTAACACCTGCTAATAATATTCACGCAGGATATTGAAAGCTGCATGCGAACGGTTGAAAAGGGATCAGAAGAGGGAAGACCTGCTCTGAAACGAATATATAATCTTGGTTTCATGCGACGCATCCAATGCTTACAGCGTTTACTGGCAATGATCTGCTATAATTAATTAAAGAATAGAGACGCGAAGAAAGAAATTTTTGAAATGATCTATTCATGTACAATAAGAGGAGTACTATGTGGAAAGAAGCGAAATGGAAATTAACACTTGCACATGCATGGAGGATGTTATTAAAAACGTGTTAGAAGAAGGAAAAAAAAAAGTAAGAACGTGTGTATATATATATATATATTTATAAAGGAGTAGATGGAAGAAGTGTTGGGTTTTGTGGTGTGGCTAATGGCCATATATGTTAGATGTAATAAACTGTGAATCTAACTGGACAATTTGCTCTCTTCTTCAGAAGAGTCCGAGCGCGTGTTTGCCCAACGAATTCCTCCGACAGTTTTTTCCTCCTGCATTTCGTTCTCTCCTTCACGTACTCACACATACTCAGCTCATTTCCTTTTACTTTTTTTTTTAGAATCCTCTTCTTGTACTTCTTCTTTTCTTTAACAAGTACCTAACAAAAGTCCTAAACGGATGCCGAAAAAACGAGCAAAACGAGAGGGAAGAAAGTCTAATATTTATTAGTTATTTTTCTCGCTTCCCTCACTATGTATGTATGCATGTTTATATGTACGCACACACATACATACCATAATGATGCTCCTTTCGGTGTGTGCATGTGTGTGTGTGTGTGGATTTTGCTTCTTCTGCAAGCCATGTTATTATTCTGCCTCCTTCCCATGTTTAAACACGGTGTGCACAGTACATTGACTTCTATTTACAGACTGTATTAAAGGAATGCATAAATGTTAATTTATCTGTATTTTAACCTGTCGTTAAAGTTATATGGGTTCATAGATCATTAAAATTACTAGGAATACACTTAATTCCATTTCGTTTTTAGACATCATCTCTCTCTCCGTCTCTCTTCGCCTCGCGTCTCCCATCGTATTTCTTTTACTTACCTTTACTTACTTACCATCGCAGAATTTGCGCGCAGCAAACGAAACCGAGAAGCGCAAGACTACCGAGCGAGGAAGACACACACACGCATCCGCTCGTAACAAACCGCAACAAATATGTATATTTGCTTCTATTCGCAATGCTGACCGAATTACAGATCACCTCGATAATCTTGGATGAACACTAATATAAACACTCAATTGAAAACAAATAAATGATTTTCTTCATATGATTACTGTTTACTGTAGTTCTAGGTTGGCGTTCACTGGTTTTGTACGATATATATCTTGTACGGAGTGGACAGACTAGACTGGAAAGAAGTGGTTCTTCAAATAAATAATATTGGACAGCAGCAGGATAACTGTTCGAGGCGAGATCGCAGGATAAATCACGCCAGTACGGGTCTGCCCTTACAAGATCAGCTCACCCAAATTGGCGTTACTGCTGGTCGTGCTCTTCTGTACAGTTTGGAATTTCATTGCTAAAGAGACAGGATTTCATTTCCCTTTGTTTCTTTTTGTGTCAATGTTATCGATTCATGAAAACGTTCCGATTATAACATATTTTCTTTAAAGATTATTTTACAAACAATTTTTTCTTTCATTACTTAATTTTTATCGAGCTTCATTTTACATTCTTCGCTTGATTGTTGTTTTTTTTTTCGCTTTAGAAGGATGTAAACGTATTTTCCTTTTACTTTTAAATTTACTGTTATTGCCCAGACAATTCTGTTACGCGCGTTATGCAATTGATCTTCTAATCATTAATTAAAGCTTAGCATGATTTCGAATCATCATTTCCAGACATCTTTATTAGTTGTACCGAGAGATCGTTTCTCAGGTTGTTTTATGATTTGTCATCATTGTGTTTATTGTGAGGCATGTGAGGTGGTGGTGGTGGAGGAGAAGGAGGAGGTGATACAAAAGGTTGTATTCTTTAATTCTTCGATAATCACGTGTGCGAACCGAGGACGTCGATGTTTGGCGTGCGTTCGAAATGGTTTCAGTTGATAGTTGCAAGAAAACAACGAATACGAAGAACGTGAAGATGCAGCAGCAACCACCGCAGAGAAGGAGAAAAGTCTCGAAGATGAAGAGAAGAGACCCCCAAGATAATGAACTCAATTATTTTTTACGCGCCGCACGAAGCATGCGAGAAGAAATTAAATGGAATGCTTCATCTTCTCCTCCACCACCACCACCACCACTTGTAAAAACGTCTTCTGTTCTTCTTCAGATTTTCTTTATTTATTTTTCTTAAAATTTATTTATCATCGTCTCCTTTTCTTTTATTTTTTTGTCTCTCTCTATCTCTCTATTTTTCTTTTGATTTCGTTTCGTCTCATTGTTCTTAAACCTCTTCGCCATCCTCCACTTTATTTTTGTTCGCAAGGTCGCGCAATAAGTGAGTGACAGCACCATCATTATTTCGAAAATGGACAAATCACTGGGATTACGCACAATCAGCTTTCATTTGTGCGCATTTTTTTTTAATATTTATTTATTCATTTGCACTTTGTTCATCACTTTACTATGAAAAATGCCATATGATTGTTTATAGAAATTTCTACCGCGTTTCCTGCAATCTTCTTGTGGATTATTTTTTTACTTGTTGCGCTGTAAGCGTACGTCTCTTTCTGTTTGCGAGACGAAAAAATATCGCGAGATATTTAATTATTGGGTTTCAACTCTCTGAACGTCTCACTTTGCATGGGCACCGCCTTCGCACCAGAATATAGTAATTTCAGACTTCACAACTTCATTAAAGCGCGGAATACATTTATTAAAACTAACATCGCAAAGAGATCAATTTCACAAAACATTCGTAGGTGACTGGACATTGTGGAATTATTTTGGTCGGTGTCTTTGAGAAAAAAGTAAAATTACCTTTTTAGATATATGTATATATTTAATTATTCAGAATGTAATGATTATTATAAGCTAATTAAAAAAAGGCACATGTTTAGTGAATTAATGGCAATATTTGTAGGTGACCCAAGCAGAGAAGCCGTTTTTCTTCATCTTGCTAGTCTCCTTGTATACGTGCATGGCACACTTTATGTCGTCCGTTATATCGTCGTTTCGCAATGCATCGCATCTGACGCCGCATCCTTTACCTGCAATTCATCGTATTAACGCAAAAATTCTGGTATTTGGAAATTCGCGTAGCACACTTACCAGGGGGATAGCACCAGTATAATTGACTTATCTGCAGGATTCCGTGATCTCCGGACTGTCGGTTCCAAGCGGCGGTATCGAAATGGGACTCATGCTCGGCAATGCACGTCCAGGTGGGTATCATCCACTCGGGAACGTTGTTCCTTCTCAGCTCTTTCTCGAATTGATGGGGTGTGAGAATTCTGCCATCGCAGACCAAAGCCGCCATCGACAAAGCCAGAGTCAAGATGATCGCATTCATGTTGAATCTTTTTCTTACTGTGTTCGCTATTCGGGTGCGTGCAATTTATATACAAGTGCTTCATTATCAAAAGTAATTAGTCATTAAGATAAAATGCATTAATCTTTTATTGAATGTATATTGGAGGAAATCCACATCCATAGTTCCTATTTTTAGTTTCTATATTTAATCATTTTTGCATAAGTTATCACATATTTATTATTATTATATGGTCAAAACTTCCGTGTTTGTTTTATCACCTTTGTTCATTAACCATTTTTGTTTTGTATTTTGTCTCGGAGACATAGTTCTTTCGATGTTAATTTACCTGGAGAGCATCATCTCTCGACATGTCCATATGCCAGATGCCTTCAATTCTGTGCATAGTGAAACATATTTTTTTTATCGCGAAGCGCGTTGTTCCATCCGCTTCGAGGAAATCGTCGAAAGGACCATTTTCTTCCTTCCTCTCAGCTTCAGCAAGGTGAATGCGTTTATGTGGGTATGTGTGTAAGATGGTAAAGAATTCAGTGGAGGAGCAGAGTGTGTGTGTATGTACGAGAGAGTCTATTTACAGCCATCGGCCTAACGTGAACAAGTTTTTGTTCTTCGGAAAGTATAATTTTAGATCTTGCATATATATCCGACCGGTTTATGCTAATGCCCATGCGAGTATTTCATTTGCGACGTCACGTCGCGTACGATATCTGACCATTTTGCAATTGCGCCAATAGAAACAGGAATACAAACAACAAAACAGAAAGAATGCTTCGGTAACTTTCATTCTTTCCACGGAGTTCAGCCAAACTTCTTGTCGTCGATCTCTATTGATGTCTGCCATCGACATTTCGATATAGCCAATGTAATGAATAATATTGTAGCAGCGTTGGCTTCTTTCGGGATGCATATGCAAATCGCAGGATTCTGTTGAATCCGCTACGTGTAAATCGTTGCTACCGATCATAAAAAGCCAATTAAATGTATGTCCTGCAAATTAACGAGCATCGGTCAAGTTATTTCTGCGATCATCCGATATCGCCGCAATAAAGTTTCAACAAATGTAAATGTGTAAATGAAAATTGCATCAACGCAAACTATAAGTAATGGCTATGGATGTTATTCCTTACCTGCTAATCAATTGATTACATACTCGACAAATTTGAATCTCCTCGCAATTCGTTATTCGGAATTGAGACTTCCTACTTTTTTTTTCTGTAGCTTTAATTTCTGCAAATGCATGTTACTTGGAATTTTCGTTTTCTTGTCTTCTTGCGAATTGTTTAGAATTATTCGTGGAAATCCTACGTGTGTCTGTTCGCACATTAATTGATTTATGCATCGGATTTAGATTTCCCATCCCGTTTGGCGAAATTTTCCCAATCGCATTCCGATCCGTGCGATCCGTGCGATAAATATTCAAATTTTGTACCTGGGAAAAGAGATTTCGTGCAATTTTCCTCGCATTTTCGCGGTTCGGTGGGTTCGTGGAACAACAATTTGTGTGGGAAGAGAATCCGTCTGATTATTCCTCTTTTCATTGCTCCCTCTTCCATTCTTTTTGTTCCCTTCTCTCATCATCACTTTTGCAAAATTACAAGTGTGGTTGCATTATTTGCTCAGCTCGCATCATCATATCATGTTTAGTTGATATTCTTCCTCTGCATTCTCGTGTACGCTACCTCAATCAACGAAATATTGATAACCACCAATTAATTCTCGATGAGCATTAATTACAGCGTTTTCTGCTGGAATTCATAAATTAACTTTTGCTTTTCGTTAATTCTATTTCAAAGAATACGCATTTTTCTCGGTAGAGCGCGACCCGAGGAGCCGTGCAATTCAACCATCCTATCCGAAAATTAGCGGGCAATTAGCGCGGTGTAGATTACGTAATTAGCGTAGGCAGTCTAATTAGATGAATTTTCCGTGCGTGGCGTGCGCCCATTCTCTCTTTCTTCCACGTCTCCAGATCGAAAGTGAAAAAAGCAGAAGTAAAAATTATTTCTTCTGCTTCTATTTTTATTATTAATATAATAAGCAGTGAAATTATGAAGGATTACGATTTCAATCTCGAGTGATCATGTAATGCACCTGATCTTCGTCCGAATATTAATTCTTAAATTAATGCATAACACTCGTTTTCTCTTCTCCTTGTTTTCTCATCTGTATCATCTCTTTCTCGCATTCGCAACTTCCCGTTTTGTTTTTTTTTCGTTCGGTGCCAAGGACTACTACGATTCAATAAATTTACTTCGCCCACTCGTTCGGGATTAAGATAACTGCGAGATTCCGTAACAGCGAGAAGAAGGAACGAAAGAGAGGAAGAAAGAATGAGATGAAACTGAACCAAACCACCTGTTGTACTCTTTCATCGAGGAAATCAACAAAAAAAAAATGAAATAACTGTGTCAAAGTTTTCTGGTTTCGTGTTTACAGGCCTCGGGCCTTCTGATTCTGTTAATCATGCTGCCGTATAATTTGCCATTGATTGATCCAATTCTGTTACCACTCGTGTGTTTCTCTTTGTTTGTATTCAATGATTTTCGTTCTCGTGAATAAGCTTTTACGTTAATCTTATCTTAATGCTCGCTAATTATATTAAAAAGGACTTAACGTATAATTATAATCAAATTAACTTTTTTTTTCTTTTTCTATCGTGCAGAAAAGAATAATTGTATTATATTCAGATGATGTAGATATTTCTTTTGCATCTTGTATTTCTTTTGAAATAAGTTATCTGATTTAAAAATTAATTCACTTCCTAAATTATTTTACTTGAAAATGTTTCGTATTAACTCGAAAACTAATATATTTAAAATATCTTGTGATTCCATTATTCATCTTTTTATTATTTATTCTTTGAAATCATTAAATCATTGCTTTGGTAATTCCTGCGACCTTTGCTCCATTATTGAGTTAATCAAATACATAAGTGATATTCGTATTGATTGATTTATTACTGGGGAATCCACGAGTCTCGACTTCCCAATAATCTCGCCACTTCGAATAACTATAGACGCTATTATTATTTTATTTTTTCATTCGTTCGAGTTAATAAATGGCGTTAAATTGCCATTTAAAAGGAAGCAATTTTTGGCGATATTAAATTTAATTAGAACTGTACATTGACGCGCCACATATATTTATGGTATATTATGAAGGTAGAAAAAAAATTGGCGTTGCAATAAACATTTTAATTCTATTTTAAATGGAATTTCTTTCTCTATTATAACAAGAAATGGTTATTTCAAAAGCAACGTTGAAGACGAAGAAAGGTAGTCAAAGAATTTGGCGCATTCTAAAACTGATCAAATTATGCAATTACCATCTCCTTTAGTGAAGGATAATGGATTACTTTATTTTATTTTCGAGTGCGATGAACCAGGCGAAAATATGTTTTTTTTTTTAATTGCAAATATTATAATGATATTGCAAATTGCTTTCGAATTATCTCCTCGGCAGTTTTTTTTGCCCCTTTCGTAGTATATGGGTATGAAAAAAAGCTACGTAACTGAATATTATTACGGTAATTCAATTTTATATATTAAATTTGACATTTAACACTTTTGATGTTCGTATCGTAACACAATGTACTTTGTTTCATTTCATTACTTTTTATTATTATTGTTGGTAATTAATTCTATTTAAGTTTGATGAATCACAGAAGTAAGTGATTCATTTATCATATAATTTGATAACGGATTAATAATTATTTACATTGTTGCAAGTGAAAATATTCTGGAACGTTTGATTTTAACGTCTTGTTTTTTTTTGTTAATAAGAGCCGTGCATACACGAAATTATGTAATCGACTTACGGTACATCTCTATTTCGTGGCAATTGAAATGAAATTATATGGAAAAAAGAAGCGGAATGAATGGTTTGCATGTGAAAAGAAGGAACGAGAAGAGAGGAAAAGAATGGCGAAGGAACGCGTAAATGCTAGATGGAGGTAAAATGATAAACAAAAATTCCTGTTTGTGTTTGTGCAGCGAGCAGAGAGAGAGCCAATTCCGTGCACACAAACATACACACTTATGCCTCTCTTCCTGTTGTTCTTGAGGTCGTTTTTTTGTTCTCTCTTCATCTTCATCTCAGCTATTCCGTTCGATTCTGGCCTGGGCGATTGCGTAACGAGCGATGCCGGGGTCTCCCATTAATGGATAATTAGATACGCAGCTCGTAACCGTTGCGTACGACGAAAACCGCGTTTCGTGTTGAGGAGAGGAAATTCGGAATACCATCATCATGAATAGGTTTTGGACTTCTTTCTTTCGTTTGGAAATGTTTAGTTTCTTCCAACTCGATTTTCGAAATAACGTAATGACGCGCAGGTGTTGTAGCATTATCATTATTAACTCGTGTCTGTATGTCTTTCTTCCAAAAACAATGAAGAGAGTCTCCTTGGGAAGGTCGTTTCTCGGAGGTGAACGAACATCCATCCATCCGTCCATCCCGCCCGGCCAATTATCGAAACGAATGCCATTTACTCGTTTCTTTTTTCTTTTCCTTTTCGGTTAATCACTTGGGTTCGCGTTTGATCCGCTCGATGATATCCACAGCCAGAAATTAAGAGAGAGGAGGAGGAGGGAGAGGAATCGGCAATAAGAAGTCGGGAGGAAGAAAAACGTTTCCGCGAAACTATCAATTTTGGTGACTGGCCAAAAAATTTCGTACCGACCGACCGAATTACCGTTAATTAATTTAAACGCAACGTATTCCGCGCAATAATTATTATCCGTTGCGTTGAGGAAATCCTCACAAGTTGTTTATTTTTTGTATTATCTTAATTTATTAAATTATTGATACTTTACTCACAGTCAATAATTATATAAACAGACTTATTTTATACCGTTGCATTGTTGTAATTAATTAATTTATATATATTGAAATAATTAGTCAATGCTATATAATGTGGGAATGATTTATTTAATTTTTTTGTTGATCAATTTATTCCAGGTGGTCTAAAAAGTGCACCCCACCGCGTTTCTAATTAAACAAAAAGCGTTTATGAAATGTCTGGCATAATCCATATGGGTTCATCTATCTGACAAAGGTGCTGTTTGACCATCTGTTAGAAATATTGGTTTCTTCAATTTGTATTATAGAATTAAGTTTAATTAACATTATGGGTTCAATTAATTGTAGAAATATTTGTTTATTTCTTTTTACATTTTGATTTGATTGTTTACAAAAAATTGTAATTTAGTTGAGGTGAATGATCTCCAAATATTTAATGTTTGGGGTATTTTGGGTGTGTTCTGAGAAAAAGATAATAATGTTGGGCTTTTCAGAGATGAGTGTGATTTCTCGAAAGGACTTGTGCGAAATCTTCCTGCACTGGGTTTTTTTTTTATTGGTGGATATTCCCTGATGATCGTTGACTCACACCGGAATGCAGATCGCTGTTTTGTTGCTCTTCATATTTTGTTTTTGTTCTTCATGCCGTATTGATTTTCATTTGGGATGGACTTCTTCGAATCTCGTGCTTTGCAAGAATCGATTCGATTCGCTGGTTGATTTCGGTTTGATCGTGTCTCTTGTGTAGATGGATGGATTGGATACGTACGTATGCTTCGTCGTCGTCGTTGTTGTTGTTGTTTGGTGCAGCGGCCCGTTAGACGGAGAAGAGTTGTAATTATTAAGCATACCATTGCTGGCGCCGACTGACCTCCGCTACGGGCCTCATTAGCCAACTCAATTTGCTATCAGCAATACACATGCACGGCAAGTGAGGAAAAGAGACCAACAGCAGCAGCAGCAACAACAACAACGGCAACAACAACATGCAACAACGAGCAAAAGAAGATGCTACGCTGTTGAAGAAGAGGCTACGTACACTCATGCCCTCTCTATAAGATCTATTTTTACCTTCGATAATTATTTAATATGGACACGGACGCATTTTGCAAAATTATAAATAGGATCTGCGCTAGAGGAAGATGCTTACACCTCATCCTCCTCCTCTTCGCGGTCGTCGGTCCTTCTGCTGTTACGACGTGCATTAGAAAAGGAGCCGCAGAAGAAATGTGCAACCCCTTCTGGGCTTCGTAACCGCGTTTGACCCCATCGCAAGGCTGTTTCAAGGCCGATCGTTGGCCGATCTAGCTGCTCTTACGAGGTCGTTTCTTCACTTTGCTCTCATTACACCTCTCTCGGTAATTCCACGCACTCTCCTCCTCATCTTCTTCACCACGCCATCATCTTATGCACCTACTCCTTATCTTCGTCGTTCCAAGCCATCGCTCGCAGGGGGTCATCGTCACTTCGTTTTTTTTTTTTTGTAATAACAACACCAACCGAAATGAAAGCGAACGAATCTTCTTTGCGTCTCCAAAAATTTCAATCGCGTTTATTAATTTTGGTACTATTTTATTCTTTCGATAATATGGTGAATATCAGCTAAACAAATAACAGCTAGAAATAACATCGATCTGCATGCATGCGTTTAGTTTCTTAATAAACTGATTTCGCATTGCGAAATGACTGGTTTGGAGCTTCGTGTATTCTTCTCATCTATTCCTGGCGGCCTTGTCACTCCTCGCTCGCCATTGCCGCAATCATGAACTTGACCGTGCTAATGCACAACAGATGCAGGAGAGGAGTAAAAAGGAGAGGATGTGCGGATGCAAAAAAGGAAGGATTGAAAAATAAATGGAAATGAAATGCTAAAGATGAGACGCGTTAATTGCTGGCACAAAACGGCGAGCAGCGATGTTTGCACAAACTTCGCATTCCTCTGTCTCCGAGGGACAGAAGAGAGGAGGCAAATAATTTACTAGAAAATGTTAAATTCTTCATTGCATTGCGTTCGTCTCTGATTGGAATTGCATCCAAACTATTTATAAATAATTATTGCAACATCTTATCAATTATTATAACAGATTAATATAGAATTATTTATTGTAATTTGATACTATTTGTTGCAGATCCTCAATTGCAGTCTGGCTACACATCCGAACTGCAGGAAAGGGCGCTCGTCGTGTCCCTGCAAATGTTCAGCCTGATATTGGAGAAGTGCGTTTCGCTGCTCAAAGATTGCGTGCAGAGTTCTTCTGTAGTTATGAGCGCAATCCCGCAGGATGTGCACGAGCTTTTGCCTTCGATCAAGATCTGGTGCGACTGGATGCTCTGTCACAGCAGGATCTGGAACCCGCCGCCGTCCACGCAGGACTTCAAAGTCGGGTGAGTGGGCAGGAAAGGACGACCTTCCTTTCCTTGCCTAATGCAGCGTCGCCTTCCAATTAACCGCGGCTAATTAATTTTTATTATTCTGCCAACAGGCCGACCGGCGACGATGCCTGGACGAGATTAGCGGCTCTCATAAATCAATTAGATAAATTCGACATCAGTATTCAGGCGTCGTTCTTGCGCGAGCCCCAGGAAGGTGAGAGAGCTCAATTGATTTTACATTATCGTAGGCCATGATTCACCACCACCACCATCACCAACCTGTTCATTCCCTCTTCAGTCAGAGTGGTTGGTATCTGCTGTTGCATCCGCTGTTCAGAAGGGGAAGGGATGAGAAGAGTGGTGCATCGAGGCCATCTGCTCCTGGCAGTCACGTAGCCAAAATCCGAAATTAATACGCCTCATTTCATAATTCAGTTTGATGATCCGTCGCACCCCGTATAAAATGGGGATTTCCATTAAATGAATATTAATTGTGCAGCCATCTGCCATCCCCCATTCAGATCACGTACCCATTGATATCGGTTATTTCATTATAATATCCTTTCTTGATGTGATCCGAGCCCACTGCAATCTTATTAAAAACGATAAGTTTTAATCTATTCAAATCTTAATACTCTATAATAGAGTCTAATTTTTCTATTACAATATTTGTACAGTTTACCAATGAATTCAAATAGTATTACAAGAAAATAATGTAAAGCTTCTAATAGATTCATGTATTATTTCCTAACTGTTACTTCCATTAAATATTAAATATTTCTTACAACTGTAAGAAAACGAGCTATTTATAGTTTTAACATATGTTTTAGGATAATTGCATTCACCAAATTACTCGATTTATTCTTATTAACATTAAGAATGTAGTAAAAATGATTAGTATTTTTATTATTTCATAACTGTTTTAGTAAATATTGATAACGGCAATTTGAATCTCATTTTTGCTCCAGTAAATGCAATATTGTTTGTCTTCCAATTGAATCCAAATGTATCTTGCCTCTAGTCGTCCTCTCTACCAATTACGGGCGTCCTAAAAGCTTTAAGTATATGAGTGATTACCATCATTCGCTTCATGACTTCAATAAAAATGATATAATGGGAGATTACGTATGGCTTTATGCACTAAACACTGCGGGCAAAGATAATAGTTACGGGAACGCAATCTGACCTAATGAGAGACCTCGTAAAACAATTGCGAAGCACGGTTATAAAGCCCCTTGAGTCGAAACCGTTGTTTTTTTTATATATACAATTGTTTGACTCGTGTTATCCTCACAATTGGATCAATTTGTTAACAACAACAACAAGAAAAAATAATTAAATTCCATCATTTCTGCTGATTTGTGAAACGGTGAGATTTGTGGGCTTATGTTTTCTGATAGAGGATTGTTGGTGAAGCGTTTTTTGTTTACGGTTAATTGGTGCAGTTTAAATTCATTGCAGTGCTTCGAGATTTTCGGTGGTCCGTTGCAAAGGGTCCACACCCCGCTTCAAAAAAAAATAAAATATAAAACGTACGGCGGGGGGATCGTAGTTCGATTTCATTATTTATAAATTTTCGCTTTATATGCGCCCCGGCAATGATTTACACAGATTGCCTTTCGCACGGGGAATTTTAATTGGGTCCTTCTTACGAAAAGAAGTCCGACCATCGCTTCGAATGATCCAGTCTTTTTCTTCGTTCGTTCGATGCCTCAACTATTTTTGTTCCTTTGTTGTTTAGGTTTCGATCAGGTGAGGTTGCCCGAGGATGCGGCGCTATGCGGCTTCACTCCGCTTCTCTGCAACGAGCAGGACCCGACCTACGTGCCAAAGGATCTCGACTCGGAGACAGCGCAATTCGTACAGAGACTGGACAAATTGCTGTTCTTTGGCACCGTGTTTCTATGCGGATTGGAGCCGCCGGTCCTGAAGCTCGAGTACCAGAACGACTTCAGAGAATACGTGTCGGTGGTATGCACGACGGCGCAGCGCAGTTCGCCGAACACGCCGCCCGAATTGGTAAGACGAAGAGATGAAAAACCCAAATTCTAGTCGGGGTCCTCATTTTGTTCTGTTCTCGATCCTTAACTCTTTTATTTCTCTCTCCCTCGCACACACAACTTACTTTTTTTTTATTTATTCATTGTTCGCATTTCAGAGCGAGCTGGTGGAGAGTTTCAGCGAGGAAGAGGAGGATGGCGCCGAACCGCGCCTTCAATATTTGAATTGCGTCCAACCGACTGAAATTCAGGAATTGTTGACCCGTAAAGTTGAGCTGGAGAAGCGACACCGTGACCAAGAACTACACCGTCAGACGGTCCAGGTAAGATCCCTCTTCTTTTTTTTTTGCTTGAACTTCTTCCACCCACCTCTCAATTTGGTAAAGTTATAACAATCAAACAATTGAAGACCTGAAAATCAGATATAAACTGATACCTCCTAATAAATTCGTAAACTACTTAATACATTCTGAAAATAATTTATATTCCAATTAATTTAAAACCGATGATGAAATTGAAAGATTATAATAATGCTGCAAATAATGATATTATTATATATATAATAAGACCACATTCATTTAAGGACTTTGAATCAATTTTTAATTTTATTATTACATTTTACTATAATTACTCGCGTTTTCCGATAGATATTTGCAGGATTCTGCTCATCTCCGCTCGGTCGTTTCAGTTGCTCGCATTTTAACTAGAGTCATTGACTTTATTGTATCATAAACATAATATATATATAAGGATATACATTAAATGGTTTTATGTAATAAGCACTCCTGGTAAAAGGTAATGAGGTATGGGGCATAAATTTGAACCAATCAAAGACCTCGTAAACCCTTCGCTCGATTTCATTTACAACAAATTTCCTCTAATGCTCCATAAATCTCTGCATTTTATCAATGTTAATTGTTTTAATCAACATTTTGAACGTTATTAGTTTAATTTAACTATTTTCTAATAATATGTTGCATGCTACTCACCTAAAATCTATACAATATCATCTGCATCAGATTTTTTAAGCTGGAATAAAACATGAACAGCTTTATAAGATATTTTCAAAATTGTTATGGCGAGACTCGAAAGACCTGAACACAACTAGAGGTTATTACATTGAAGCCACCCAACTGTTCTCCTAAATTCCATGTGAACACGATTGGCCCTGAAAAAAAGATCGATTTTATCGTCGTATCGCGAGTCAGAAACTGCAGGTAATAATGGAATAATGAAATATTTACGGTCCACAAAAAGAGGCACTCTTTATCCTCTCTTCTCACACAGTCTGCTGATTCTGGATTCTTATCGTCCAGCCGTAAAGGCTGCAGGATATGGCTGTAATCATACGAATATTATAATTTTAGAGAGCATCGCGGAGCGTAATTTTTTATAGGCCCATTACTTTCATGAAATTTTCATGAAAAATTGATCGTCTCTGTGCGCCGCGTTTCTTTTGCTCTCGCTCGCTCTCAAGGTTTCGGCCTTTAATCACTATTATGAATTACATTAATTGCACGCTCTGCTACTTATATTTTATATTAAATGTGGCGATGCTCTCGCTAAGAATTATTGTTTTACGGAGATGCCGTTGATAATCACATGAATTTCATAAATTACGCCACGACGAGTTTTCCCGCCGCAATTAAATCCGACACTTCGCTGTAAACACAATGCCCTTCTTGAATTACTTCTTGAGTTACTTGACAAACGGAAAAAATAATAAACAACATAAAAATTATCCATTATGTTTCTTTCTTTACACTTTCTGAACACTATTTGATTATTAAAATTTCACTTTCATTAGTATATTAGTTGTGGATAAAATAGTATGTAGATAGTTGCAAAACTATTTTTTTTTGTGATAAACTGGATATGAAATAACCGTTTCTTTCTGGTTGAGGCAGAAGGCCGTCCCTCTAGATCTGGGGAGCGTTAAAATTTGATAAAACCCATCCGGCTGGGATTAACTGTGAAACGGAATTCCGCAACAGTGAATAAATTAGATGTAGAAGGAAAAAAAATGAGGCGAACGTAGTCCACCTGGGAAGAGGAAGAAGTTGGTGAGAGATGCGGGTTATGCAGATTGCGTTTTCCGAAAAATCGTAGTTGTTGAAGTAATAGCAGTTGTATTGCTTGTTGTTTTAGTATTAGTAGTAGTAGTTGTGGGATGTGGACAGTGCGAGATCCCATTAACGAATTAAGGAAATGACATTCGTTAATGGCTTCGGTCCGTTCCTTTTAATTAATTTGATCGAGCGAAACGCGCGATAAAATCCAGTTTATATATAATGCCGTATAATATAATACATTATCAGAGAGCTAAATGTAATCTCCGTCAGGAGAGTAACGACGAAACCGGGTAGTTTACTGCTAACGGTAAAAACCGTCTGGAAATGCAGCGCATAAATGTGCAGCATGCATACATACACATATATACACACAAGGAGGACGGTTGGAGCTTGGATCGAGTGGAGAGAAGAAATGCGTATTCTGTGCTATGATGCTATTTTGCAGACGAAGAGGTGGCGTCGCAGCGTAACCACATGGCGCTTAAGACAAACACACATGCATGCATGCATGCCTCTCCCTATCGATTACGTCCGCAGTTTCGATCCATTGTTGATCCATTGTGGTTGCTCTGTTGGTTTGATGTCTTTTCTGCGAACCGATTGGACTTGCGGACGTCGAAGAGCAAGCAGCTAGTTGGAAGTAACAGCAGCAGCAGCAGCAGCAACAACAAGAAGTCAACTAAGGCTCGGCTTCGAAGTATGAGCTGCTGCTGCTGCTGCCCGTCGTCGCTCGAACAATTACTCAATTACATCACATACGAAACCGAATGAATTCTCGGTAAAATTGAGACCGGAAGACGCCGCATTGTTGTTACGCAGCCTCTTGGCCATCGGCCAAATGAACCAGCGTCGCAATAAATAAATTATCCACACACCTACGCGCCTTTCCCACGCTTGCAAAAAAAAAGAGAGAAGTAAAATAAAAAAATCAAAAAATAATTACATGCTCGCTCGGAAGACATAGAGAAATGCCCGGCGATTTGTCCGTCGCCTTGACTTACTGAATAATAAGAACTGGATCAAACTCGAAAAAGAAGCTAACAACAACAACAACAGCAACAACACGAAGAGGAACGACAGGCAAAAGAGAGAAAGAAAGAAAGAAGCGCATTCTTTGCGTTCCGTGCAAATTGTGTTCGAACGCCTCTATAAGGTCATGCCCATTACCACCAGGCCATACATATTTTAATTATTAGTTTTGCCTCCATCCAACTCGATCTTTATCATTCAACTAAATCGTGAGCTCTAACAACAACTCGATTCAGAAGTACTCATTAATTTCTAACGATTTTCTAAACATTGTTCTAAAAGAAAAATCATTCTTAATACAAAACTTCTAGTAATAGAATTAATGAATTTTCTTAGAAATAATTTATTATATAATTATTAGTAAATATTTGAATTATTTAATTAACTAATAGCTGAATTAATAGCAACATCAAAATTTAATTGTTCGTCCGTTACAGATATTAATCGAATTGCTCGAATATGCTTTTGGTCATCACCTATAATAAGAAAATACTGTATCGGGTTTCATAAACGCTGCGGGCGTGCAGTGCACGATATCCGTGCCTATTATTAGTGGGCATTAAATGTTGTAATTATTTCAAATCTTCCATCAATCATTTCAAAAAAAGGTAATTAAAATGTGAAGAATTAATTATTTCGGTAGTAATTATAGTGAAAATTACATTAAACATTAGTGATTTAATAAGATAATTATTAAATGATAATAATAAGACATCTCATGAAAGTTTCATACTATGCAAATGAGTCGCTTTTTTGGCGTGAATTATATGAAATGTACGTGGAGCAAGTGTTAAATGCATCTTGGGGAAATACGAAGAGTTTGCACGATTTATTCAATAATTCATGTCATATTGAAATTCCAGAGGATACATGAATTTTATTGTGTATTAATAAGATTTCTCACAGCAGAGAGAATTCAAATTTCGCATGTAGTAAATGTACGATTTGAAATTAAATATTTCAATATTGTGCGGTGTTTCAGTATTCAAATTATAATTTTTGAAATGCGATGTTTGTTGTGTTATCTGTGCCCGGAATGGTGGAAATCTTAAGTGTATTGCACGGCGCAATAATCTGTCTTTCCTTCTATTATATTTTGCTGGAAAAGCTGGAGCAGAGCATATGCGGTTCGTGTCGAGAACAATAATAAAGCTTAATGTTGTTTAGTGCAGATTTGAATGTGAGCAGCTTCCGCCGTTCACTATTCACGCTATTATCGCTTCCATCACAACACACTAACAGCGCAGAAGAAGAAAAAAGTAGCACGCACGAACTCGAAACATTTCCTCCTTCAAATTCCAACTTTGCAATCTTTCCGAATGATCCGAATTCATAACAATGAATGTAACTGAAAATTGGACTAGAAAATATATATGTAATGATAAACTGAAAAATAGTCTGAAGTATTAAAATTGTAATTGGTAATACGTAGATTCTTTGCGTTTGCGAAGAGTGTTATTATTTAAAGAGTATGATTTAAAATTAATTAAATCTGAGATGATGCAAATGATCCGTTTGTGGTGTATGCTAATGGTAGAGCGCCGAGTCTTCCTGCTTTACGTTTCTTTAATTCGGGATGAAATCTCTTCGGATTATATAATAATGATCGCAGGTTGATGATGATGGTGGTGGTGTGCGAAGCCGGCTTCGCTCTTCGCAGAACTAATAAAGAAATTAGCATAAACGCAGCCAAACCACCGACACGATTTATAATATAATATTTTCCATGATTTACGCACAGCTCACGCTCGGTACATGCACCGAATGGGTCGGAGGGGAATAGGATAGGACACGTTCAGTCACCAAGAGGTGATTTATAATAATTAGTGAATTTCACGCGGAATCAATTTCGCGCGATCGCCTTGTCTCTTGAGACCAGTTGAGAGGCGGAGAAAGAGGATGATTATGCAGGATGTTCTCACGGTTGTTTGCAGCAATTGAAAATCATCTGCGAATCAAAAATGATGGAAATTCATTTTAATGTATGTGTGTGTGCGTGTTTTTTGTTTGTTTGTTGCAGAAAATTCTGCAGTCGGGCGCGATCAGCGTTCACATCGATGTG